>JASDDO010000004.1:331527261-332727261 GCA_030015575.1 Agapanthus africanus
ACTTGGATGGGTTGATGTGGTATGTTGATTCCATGGTTACTTTGTAACCTCATCACATACCATATTCTCCCCCACAAACCCATCTTGCAAGCCTAAGGTTAGAATCAATTCGGGTGTTAAGTTTGCTAAGCTTGGATGTGGTATTTTGTAATTAGTTGACTTGAAAAATCTTTCGGTTTCATATACCACATACCATCACAACTCTTAGCACACTTAACACTGAAATCATTTTCTCCTCACTCACTAATTTGTGTTTTTGATGTTGTGGTATGCTTGCTATCCCTTGTGTTTAGTGTTGATACCCCAAGCTTCGTCATACAAACGGTAAGTGAACAAACGGACTCATTCGTGTTTTGTGGTGAATAGCGGAATTTGATAACTTGTGCTCCGCAACTGTCTTTGTTAGTGTATATGCCCTAGGGGCCATTATTGTATCATACTTGTATGTATATTACTTAATGGAAGCTTGGGATATTCACAGTTGTATATACAGTCTTGCTAAAAATGGTAGTATGCTACTTGGTTTGTGTCTACTTTAATATTTGCATATGTTTCTTGTAACGTATCACTTATACATATTAGTAGAGCCCATAGGATCTTTGCTTGATTACCAGCGTTGTGATGGCAGTCACACTAGTGGGGGCTGGGTAGTCTATAAGCAACATCCTATACTTGTCCCTAGTCGTAGGATTATCGAGACAGGGCATCGATACTCCAGCGTAGACTAGTGTATACGCTTCTCATCCCAGTTGAGGAGATGGTCTGTCCCACAGCCATCAGTACGTCGTACTGGAGATAGTATACAGGTGCTCGTTAGGTTATGGGTACACCGGACAGGACTCTCAGGGGAACTGATTGGTTGGTATTATACCCATCGTCGGTTAACAGTTCCTAGGTGACATGAGTACAGCATAGTCCGCAGACTTGACACTGGTACTTCGCCTCGAGTGTGTCCCACTGTTCTTAGATTGCTACCCTACCACGGCTCAAAGGAGTCGTGCAAACAGGTAAGCAGTTGGGTGCAGTCCCGAGCACTTAGAGGCAGTGGCGGTTAGACAGGATTCGTCTCTCTCGGTATTGGGAGTTGATATCGCGCTGTGTCAGAGAGCCATTACGCAAAGTCCCTGGCCAGGGCAAGCGAGATTCACTGGTAGGTTCCAGTAGTTTCTCAGGGTGTAATGGGCTACGCTCCGACACGACTTATACAGCTATTAGGGGACTGACGCTTTCCGCCCCCTAGGCTCGATATGCGATAGTCTTAGACGAACAGACCGGACTGTACGAAGATTGTCACATCAGGCTCAGTAGGAGTTCGGATGGTTTTCCTCATCGAACTTCTTATCGACATCAACCTGGGGACCGTTACGTACAGCTAGTGCCGCTTGCGGTCTGTGGTTAAAACCCACTGTCAGCGTAGTGTCGAGTTTTTAGAGTCCCACATAGAGAGTTTCCCTGCTCCAGGCGAAACGCTATAGAGGTCGTATATTTTTACGACAAGGGTTCGGACGCATACGTGTTTAAACGCACATACGGCGTTCGGACAGTTTTTACTAGTCGGCTTTGGTTTAAGCCAGATTCTAGTATCAGGTTATTGGATTTATACAGTCTATAGTTTTTCCGTGTTTTCACGGATTGGAGGGGCGTTCGCGTAAATTCCGGGAAGCTTCTAGAAGCATGGTGACTTGGGGCTAAGGTGGCATTTGCATTAATTGGATTAGTGAGTCATGTAGTGATTCATGCAATGAGTTAATGATTCATTTAATGATTTATATGACTCATATGATGAATCACTTAGGGTATTAATGAAACATTATGATAATGCTTTATTTATTATTTACTTAATATATCATATGTTTCATATATATACTCAAATGATTTCATTCATCCAAAGTAATTATAATTATCACCTTCTCTCTCCTCAAGCTCTCTCCTTCTTGAAACCCTAACCCTAACCCTAACCATCTCATGTGTTGAGATCAAGGGTTAGCTAGACTAATACATCCATAACCTTACTCTATATCCCTAGGTAGCTTAGATTAGCACTTTGAGCAACCTAGTTATCTCAAGTTAGAGATAAAGCTTGGCGTAGGAGCTCTCGGGTGGATCATCTTTGATTCGAGTAGGCCGTTGAGGTGCCGATGTTCCAAGGAGCCTACGAGGAGTGGAGGACCGCGATGAAGACCCGAAGGACAAGTATCGTGAGGTATAACTTCGTATCCGAGTAGTTAAACCTTTCGTAGTTTGCTAGTAACGGTTTAGAAACGATTCATGCGCTCAAGTCCGTGTACGAAGCTTTGATAATCGTTTTTCATATATTCCGCCTCCCCGCTAGTTCGTGGGGTGCGTGACATAGACTTACAGTGGTATCAGAGCCAACTAAACCATTACTAGCTTGTTAGCAACTAATTAGAAGTTCGATCGACGGAAAACACGAAAAAAAAACCCTAACCCCTTTACAGTTTCTGTTAATTTTAAACATGTCACAAAATTTTTTTGATATGCCTTAAAATTCACAGCAGGGTATTTTAAGAATACTGGGGAAAATACGAGCCAGTAACTCGGCAAGACGGCGGCGGATCCGCGGCAAGAAGGTGCTTTTGGCCGCGGATCCGCCGCCGATTCAACGCCGAGTTGACTCGGATTTGCTCTGTTATTCATACTTTTGGGTGTATTGTTTTCTTGTATGTTCTGTTTCTACCCAGGTTGCTTCTTTGCTGGTTTGCTTTTGGGGTAAACACGGAATATGGTAATCGATCGATGTTCTAAGATATTTGCTAATTGGGTTTTTATCTGTAATGTTTAATGTGTTCGTAAACCTCCCCTAACTGCTAGTATGCCGGTTGGCATGGGGTTGCACATTTTTGTAATGTTTACTGTTTGTGTATATGGACTTGATTGGAATGTTGTGATGATTAGCAGGGGTTTGAGATGGGTTTAATATTCATTCATTCGATGTAAATGTAATATGATGTAATATTCTTTTGCGGGGCACATCCAGGTTGCGGCTGTAACCACCGTGGTATTATTTCTTTTTACTGTTTTTGCTCCTAGGATAGACCCAAGGCGGGGTACACAAACTACCGGGTACTTTGAAGTGTTTAGTGGCCTACTCACTTTGTTGAGGGAGACCGCTTCACTTCGGGTACTTGGCGGGTAGTTTGCCGTACCCGTAGGGGTCTAGGGTGGGGTAATGGCTATTCATCACAACTGTGTAATCCGTCTTTTATTGCAGGCTCAAAGCAAATGCGGATTGCTAGTATATCCAATAAAGTTCATCTGTGATCTGGAATGCTTATTATTGCGTCTGACGAATGTACAATATCTATATATGATAGCAATTAGACGTCACTTATGTTTTACACCCGCGCTAGCCCAGCCCCCGCTCTGTCGTTAGTTAAGTAACCTAACGGGTGATGACGGGACCCCGTGGCAAATGCGGATGGCATAAGAGGACGTGGTATTTTCGTTGTTTTCTGCAATGATAGGATAACTGATGGGACACATTATTATAATGCAAAGAAAATAAACCATTGTTTAATCGTTGGAACAAATTTAAAAGAAACCACTCGGTTATTTTAAAAAAAGATCAGAATTTTTAATTGCGGAGCTTTAACCACTCCTTTTAAAAAGTATCAGGTTCCTTTGATTATATCAAGTTCACTACGTTCACAGTTTTGCCAAAACCATTCGTAGCCCTCCGTCATTTCATTTGGATATTCAGTATTATTCAAGCTATGCATTTGACCAACGCCAGGGCATAGTGTTTGGTAGCTGCTGGGGTATTTCATTTGTTTGCATAGATAGATGTGTTAGTTTAGGACAGTCGTATTAGCATTTGGCCAACGTCAGGGATATGTACGGATGGGTTCAAATTAACTAGGACAATGATGGGTAGAACTTGACATGTGACTTATGACATTTTGACTAACGCCAAGGTTATAAGAGCATGGGGAAAAAATCTATATCGGGAATTTCTAAAGAAACTGAAATTTGCACAGATAGCATACCATTTTGGAGTTTGATGAATGTTTGTAGGATTCCTTCAACATTATCATAAGATGATATTTTGGATCCCGATCCTACTGTGAGTATATACTACTTATCGGGAGATTCGTCACTTAACGATCAATGCTATAAACTAAGTAGGTGCCTAGAAAGGTGTCAGCGGGGCTACGCCCCCAGAAAAAAGAGGTTATTTAATTAAGGAACTTCGCGAATGCGTTGGAAAACCTCCTTCGAAGTATCGACACTGACCTGGCTGAACGGTTAAGCAAGAATTGTACGGTGAGAATAGTCCTGGCTAATTCTTCTTTTATGGTTTGAGGAGGGATTCGAGAAACAGTGGGAGCCATCCTGTTTAGATAAATTAAAAACCACTCTAAACTTGCAACAACATCATGCTAAAATGTTTTCTTCTCTCTCTCTTAATTGCAGCGACCTTGTGACCACGACTAGGTTACATCTAGATAATAAATTGACTGAATCTTACTTTTATGACTGGCAAAGGTCTGTCCAGATGTCCATTGCCTATGACAAGCTGGACCACCCTATTACTACTCAAGATCCCGCCGTCCCAGGTCCAGTTTCCACTGTCACGGATATGGATATCCGTCAGACAAGGGAAAAAGATAAAGCGAAAGCTAAGTGCCCCGTGTTAGCTTCAGTTGATGGTGTATACCAGAAGCAGCACGAGAAGATGGACTTATTTTCCATCTTTCTCCATAACAAAGATTTATATGGAGAGCAATCTCATATCGCAAGATATGAGACCTCGAACGAATTAATTCAAGCGAAGTTGGCTGACGGGTCATCTGTAGGGGACAACGTCCTTACAATGACTAGCTGTATTGATGAGCTCCAGGACCTGGAGACCGCATTGGGAAACGAGTCAGTTACTGACTTGATTCTACAGTCTCTGCCTCCTACCCTGAAGGAAACCAGGGAAACAGAAGGAAAGAGAAGGGCAAAAATTTCAGGACTGGATATAGTAAAAGTGGGACGTTCCTATTGTTACAAGAATGAACATTGGCAGAATGATTGCAGGGCTAGCAAAGCCAGTAGCCAGGATTCGAAGCATGTTGTGGCTTCAGCCTCAAGCGTATTTGTTATTGAGAACTGTTTGTCAATTAACTCTACTTCCTGGGTACTAGATACCGGAGCAGGATCTCATATCTTTAATTCAATACATGCTTTGAGAAACCGTAGAGTTATAAAGGTAGGTGATTGGTCTCTCAGAGTTGCAAACGGAATGAGCGTGGACGCTGAATCCGTGGGAGAATATCGCCTAGGTTTAACAAGTCGGCATATATTGATTATACGTAACTGTTTATATGTACCTAGTATGACTTGTAATATCATATCAGTGTCCTCACTTTCGAGAGAGGGATATGATTTTACATTCGTAAGCGATGTAGTTAACATCCACCTAAATCAAGTTCAGATTGGGTCAGGTATATTAGATAACAGTATATACGTATTAAGTCAAGCTCATGTTTTCAATGTCCAGAACACACTTAAAAGAAAGTCTCCAGAAATAAATCAGGCTTTCTTATGGCATTGTAGACTAGGTCACATCAATGAGAGAAGGTTGACTAAGTTACATAGAGAAGGATATTTGAATCCGTTCAAATATCAATCTTATGCTACTTGTGAATCTTGTCTCAAAGGAAAGATGACAAAGACTCCGTTCACTGGACCCGGAGTAAGAGCAAGCGAGCTCTTGGGACTCGTACCCAGTGACGTCCGCGGTCCAATGTCTACACATGCGCAAGGTGGTTATTCCTACTTCATTACTTTTACGGATGATTTCTCTAGGTATGGATATGTCTTCTTAATGAAGCATAAATCCGAGGCTTTTGAGAAATTCCAAGAATACAAGAATGAAGTAGAAAAACAAACAGGCAAGAGTATAAAGACACTGAGATCTGATCGAGGTGGTGAATACTTAAGTGCCGGGTTCCTGGGTTACTTAAAAGAGAATGGAATTCTCTCTCAGCTTACTCCTCCATACACGCCACAACATAACGGTGTATCAGAAAGGAGGAACCGAACCCTATTGGATATGGTTCATTCCATGATGAGTAACGCTGAGTTACCGCGATCATTCTGGGGATATGCGCTAGAATCAGCAGCATATCTTCTGAACAGGGTTCCTACCAAGACAGTGCCTACCACCCCATATCAGATGTGGAGTGGGAAGAAACCCTATCTTCAGTATCTGAAGATTTAGGGATGTTCGGTTTTTGTTAAAAAACAGTATGCGGACAAGCTCGAGACATGATCAGTACAGTGTAAGTTTGTGGGATATCCCAAGAACTCCAAGGGGTATCTGTTCTTTAACGCAGAGGAACAAAAGGTTTTTGTTTCTCGTAATGCCCACTTTTTAGAACAGCAAGTTTTAGAAAAGGATACAAGTGGGAGCGGAATAGAACTGGAAGAAATTCCAGAACCACAAACTACAACTGAAAGTATGGTAGAACCAGTAGTTCAAGAAGAATTGGACATTCCCACACTCCTCCGCAGGAGTAGTAGGTCGTCTCATCCGTCTGAGAGATACTACGGTTTTCTCATAGATGGGGATAGAGAGGATTGTGTCATTGATGAAGATGACTCTACTAGCTTCCAGCAAGCCATTCAGAGCGGTGACTCAGTAAAATGGCTAGATACAATGCGGACCGAAATGGAGTCCATGTACACTAACAAAGTATGGACTTTGGACAACTCCAGATGGGGTAAAACCCGTAGGATGCAAATAGATCTTCAAAAAGAAGATTGGTGTAGATAGACAGGTTGAAACCTATAAGGCTAGACTTGTTGCAAAAGGTTTCCGTCAAAGACCTGGTTTGGACTATGACGAAACCTTTTCTCCAGTAGCTATGTTTAAATCCATTCGGGTCCTTCTTGCTATTGCTGCCTTCCACGATTATGAAATCTGGAAGATGGACGTAAAGACGGCCTTTCTAAATGGTAATTTGGAAGAGGGCGTCTATATGGATCAGCCAGAAGGATTCATTCAGAGTGGGAGCAGCGGTAAAGTATGCAAGCTGCTTAAGTCCATTTATGGACTAAAGCAGGCATCGCGGAGTTGGAACATCTATTTTGATGATGCTGTCAAAGAATTTGACTTTATCAAAAATCCAGATGAGCCATGCATATACAGTAAGATTGTAGGGAGAGCTGTAGTATTCCTCGTCTTGTACGTGGATGACATTCTCCTAATAGGAAATGATATTCCTATGTTACAGTCAGTCAAAAGATTCTTGTCACAGAAATTCTCCATGAAAGACCTGGGTGATGCCACCTACATTCTAGGGATCCGGATCTATCGTGATAGATCAAAAAGGATGTTAGGACTTTCGCAGTCCAGATACATAGACACCATAGTGAAGAGATTAAAAATGGATGATTCTAAACGCGGTAACCTACCAGCTTGTCACGGAATCACCCTCTCCAAAGAGATGTCTCCCAAGACTGATTTGGAAAGGGATCACATGTCGATTATACCCTACGCTTCTGCGATAGGCTCTATAATGTATGCAATGTTATGTACCAGACCAGATGTAGCATACGCATTGAGCGTTGTAAGCCGGTATCAGGAAAACCCAGGGGAGAATCACTGGATAGCAGTAAAGAACATTCTCAAGTACCTAAGAAGGACTAAAGATATGTTCTTGGTGTATGGAGGAAAAGACCTCCAGATTGAGGCCTTTGCCGAATCCGGCTTCCAGAGTGACAAAGATGACTCCAAATCCATGTCGGGTTATGTCTTTACCCTCAATGGAGGGGCGGTCTGTTGGAAGAGTTCCAAACAGGAGACCGTTGCTGACTCAACGATGGAAGCAGAGTACATAGCTGCTTGCGATGCCGCAAAAGAAGTTGTCTGGATAAAGAAGTTTCTCACAGAACTTCAGGTGGTTCCTACCAGTGTTGATCCAATACCTCTGTATTGTGACAACAACGGCGCTATAACTTTAGCGAAGGAACCCAGGTCCCATCAGAAGTCTAGACACATCTTAAGGCGGTATCACCTGATCAGGGAGATCGTAGATCGCCGGGAGATCGAAGTAAAGAGAGTAGAGACGGAGAATAACATTGCTGATCCATTCACAAAGGCCCTTCCTCAGACGCTGTTCGAGAGGCTATTCGAGATGATAGGTCTACAATATGCCAACTCATGGCCCTAGTGCAAGTGGGAGATTGTTAGTGTATATGCCCTAGGGGCCATTATTGTATCATACTTGTATGTATATTACTTAATGGAAGCTTGGGATATTCACAGTTGTATATACAGTCTTGCTAAAAATGGTAGTATGCTACTTGGTTTGTGTCTACTTTAATATGTGCATATGTTTCTTGTAACGTATCACGTATACATATTAGTAGAGCCCATACGATCTTTGCTTGATTACCAGCGTTGTGATGGCAGTCACACTAGTGGGGGCTGGGTAGTCTATAAACAACATCCTATACTTGTCCCTAGTCGTAGGATTATCGAGACAGGGTATCGATACTCCAGTGTAGACTAGTGTGTACGCTTCTCATCCCAGTTGGGGATATGGTCTGTCCCACAGCCATCTGTACGTCATACTGGAGATAGTATACAGGTGCTCGTTAGGTTACGGGTACACCGGACAGGACTCGTAGGGGAACTGATTGGTTGGTATTATACCCATCGTCAGTTAACAGTTCCCAGGTGACATGAGTACAGCATAGTCCGCAGACTTGACACTGCTACTTCGCCTCGAGTGTGTCCTACTGTTCTTAGATTGCTACCCTACCACGGCTCAAAGGAGTCGTGCAAACAGGTAGCAGTTGGGTGCAGTCCCGAGCACTTGGAGGCAGTGGCGGTTAGACAGGATTCGTCTCTCCCAGTATTGGGAGTTGATATCGCGCTGTGTCAGAGAGCCATTACGCAAAGTCCCTGGCCAGGGCAAGCGATATTTACTAGTAGGTTCCAGTAGTTTCTCAGGGTGTAATGGGCTACGCTCCGACATGACTTATACAGTTATTAGGGGACTGACGCTTGCCGCCCCCTAGGCTCGATATGCGATAGTCTTAGACGAACAGACCGGTCTGTACGAAGATTGTCACATCAGGCTCAGTAGGAGTTCGGATGGTTTTCCTCATCGGCCTTCTTATCGACATCTACCTGGGGACCGTTACGTACAGCTAGTACCGCTTGCGGTCTGTGGTTAAACCCACTGCCAGCATAGTGTCGAGTCTTTAGAGTCCCACACAGAGAGTTTCCCTGCTCCAGGCGAAACGATATAGAGGTCGTATAGTTTTACGACAAGGGTTCGGACGCATACGTGTTTAAACGCACGTACGACGTTCGGACAGTTTTTACTAGTCGGCTTTGGTTTAAGCCAGATTCTAGTATCAGGTTATTGGATTTATACAGTCTATAGTTTTTCCATGTTTTCACGGATTGGAGGGGAGTTCTCGTAATTTTCCGGGAAGCTTCTAGAAGCATGGTGACTTAGGGGCTAAGGTGGCATTTGCATTAATTGGATTAGTGGGTCATGTAGTGATTCATGCAATGAGTTAATGATTCATTTAATGATTTATATGACTCATATGATGAATCACTTAGGGTATTAATGAAACATGATGATAATGCTTTATTTATTATTTACTTAATAATATCATATGTTTCATATATATACTCAAATGATTTCATTCATCCAAAGTAATTCTAATTATCACCTTCTCTCTCCTCAAGCTCTCTCCTTCTTGAAACCCTAACCCTAACCTCTCATGTGTTGAGATCAAGGGTTAGCTAAACTAATACATCCATAACCTTACTCTATATCCCCTAGGTAGCTTAGATTAGCACTTTGAGCAACCTAGTTATCTTAAGTTAGAGATAAAGCTTGGCGTAGGAGCTCTCGGGTGGATCATCTTTGATTCGAGGAGGCCGTTGAGGTGCCGATGTTCCAAGGAGCCTACGAGGAGTGGAGGGCCGCGATGAAGACCCGAAGGACAAGTATCGTGAGGTATAACTTCGTATCCGAGTAGTTAAACCTTTCGTAGTTTGCTAGTAACGGTTTAGAAACGATTCATGCGCTCAAGTCCGTGTTACGAAGCTTTGATAATCGTTTTTCATATATTCTGCCTCCCCGCTAGTTCGTGGGGTGCGTGACATGGACTTACAGTCTTGACAAGTCATGCTTCATGCCGGAATCGACGTAAGGACGAACAACTCATGATCAAGGGAGCGTCGAAGGAATCGTCGCAATTCGACCTTTCGAGCCAAAGCCACGGCCAATTTCTTTCTTAACTTGTTTTCTTCGTTATCTTGTTTTCGTATTCTTTTTATATTTTTTGTGACAAAACCAACCAATTCGTTATTTGTTGAACCTTAAATCACAAGACCTAATACACAATCCCATGTGGATCGACCCGTACTTGCCGGCTTGCTACAACGCGCCGTGCACTTGCGGTTTATATATTTTAAAACGAGAACGGTCTCGCATGCGCATTCCGTTTCCTTCATTTCATATCCGTTTCCATAACATACACGTTTGTGCGCGGGTGAATTCCCAACTGGAAGCGTAGGGTATAACACTCATGTGAGCTCTCTCTTCATCAGAATTTGGACAAAAGTATTTGGAGAGGGTGATTCTGTGACAAGCGGGTAAAGTACCTCGCTTGGAATCTTCCATACTAAACCTCTTTAGAATGGTGTTAATGTACTTAGATTAGGAAAATCCTAAAAATCTCTTAGATCTATCTTTATAGATCTTAATGCCCAAAATGTATGAGGCATCACCCAGGTCCTTCATGGAGAACCTTTGTGATAAGAATAGATTGACCGATTGTAGGATAGGAACATCATTTCCTATCAAGAGAATGTCATCCACATACAATAAGAGGAATGTGACAGTACTCCCTACAATCTTCTTCTAAATACAAGGTTCATCTACATTTTTGATAAAATCAAACTCTTTGATTATATCATCAAAGAAGATGTTCCAACTCTGTGATGCATGCTTTAATCCATAGATGGATTTAAGCAACATGCATGCCTTGTCGCTGCTCCTACTGTCAATGAAGCCTTCCGGCTAATCCATAAAAACGCATTCTTCCAAATCATCATTTAAAATTGCAGTTTTAACTACCATCTTCCATATTTCATAGTCGTAGGAAGCAGTAATAGCAAGCAGGATTCGAATGGATTTAAGCATTGCGACTAGAGAAAATGTCTCATCATAGTCCAATCCTGGTCTTTGACGAAATCATTTTGCTACAAGTCTTGCTTTATAGGTCTTTACCTGTCTATCCACACCAATCTTTTTCTTAAAGATCCATTTGCATCCTACGGGTTTTACTCCAGAAGGTGAAACTTCCAAAGTCCATACTTTGTTAGTGTGCATGGACTCCATTTCGGATAGCATGGCATCCAGCCATTTCACTGAGTCACTACTCGTGATAGCTTGCTGAAAACTAGTAGGGTCATCATCATCCATGATGCAATCTTCTATATCACCATCAATGAGGAAACCATAGTATCTTTCTGGTGGGTGAGAAGTTCGACTAGATCTACGGAGTGACCGAGGCTTGTGGAGTTCTATTGCAAATTCAGGTTCAACCAAATCATCATTATTTATTTGTGGCTCTAGAATTTCTTCTAGTTCTACCGCATTTCCATCAGTATTATTTGTAAAAAATTCATTTTCTAAAAATGAGGCATACTGAGAAACAAACACTCTTTGTTCCTCCTTGTGGTAGAAAAGATATCCATATGAATGTTTTGGATATCCCATAAATGTACACAGAACCGATCGTGTCTTGAGTTTGTCTGGATTCTGCATTTTAACAAAAGCAGAACAACCCCATATCCTTACTCGTTTAAGAGATGGACTCTTCCCATACCATATCTCATATGGAGTGGTAGGCACAGTTTTGGTCGAAACCCTGTTCAATAGATACACTGCAGTCTCCAATGCATGCCCCAAAAAGAAAAGTGGTAACTCAGCATCATTCATCATTGAACGTATCATATCTAATAAGGTATGATTCCTCTGTTCTGACACGCCGTTGTGTTGTGGTTTGTAAGGAGGAGTGAGCTGAGAGAGAATCACATTCTCTTTTAGGAAATCTAGAAACTCTGTACTTAAGTACTCTCCTCCTCGATCTGATCGAAGTTTCTTGATACTCAAACCAGTTTGTTTTTCTACTTCAATTTTATACTCGTTGAATTTTTTGAAAGCTTCAGACTTATGTTTCAACGAGAACATGTGTCCAAACCTCGAGAAATCATCAGTAAAAGTTATGAAGTATGAATAACTGTTTCTAGCATGTGTAGACATTGGTCCACATACATCACTATGTATGAGGCCTAAGAGTTCAGTAGCTCTCTTTCCGTGTCTAGTAAACGGAGTTTTGGTCATTTTACCCTTGATGCAAGACTGATAAGTCGCATAAGATTTATATTCAAATAGATTTAAATATCCATCTTTATGTAGCTTGGTTAGTCTTGTTTCGTTAATATGACCAAGTCTACAATACCATACAAAAGCTTCATTTATATCTGAAATTTTCATTTTGTTAGTGTGTTGTACGTTGAAAACTATGTGTTGATTTAGGATGTAAATACCATTATTTAGTGTACCATACCCAATCAACCGTTGATTTAGGTTAATGTTCATAATATTACTTTGCAACACAAAATGATATCCTTCATTTTTTAACAAAGAAACAGATATTATATTACATAGCATGTTTGGTACAAAATAACATGGGTTCAAAACCAAAATACATCCCGAAGGCAACCCTAGGTGATACTCTCCCACTGATACATCATGTACATTTAAACCATTTCCAACACGGGGAGTGTGATCACCTATCTTCAAAACTTTTCTATTTCTCAATCCCTGCACACAATTGCAGATATGAGAACCCGAACTGGTATATAATACTCAGGATGCAGAGTTTATTAAAAAACAGTTTTCAGTAACGAACACACCTGAAGCGGAAGCATCGCTATGCTTTTTCTTCTTGAGATCAGCGAGGTACTCAGTACAATTTCGTTTCCAGTGTCCCGACTTGTGGTAGTAGAAACATTTTCCCTTTTCCGATACAGCGGTCCCTGATACTGCGGCCCCTGATTTGTTTTTCCAATTTGCCTTTTTAACTCCAACTCTTAGTTTAGTGGGTTTCTTCTTCTTCTTCCCCTTAGCCTTGGCTTTTAGGACGAAAAGAGAAGTTGGCCCAATAATTTGAGAGGGAGTTTTTGCTGACTTGAGCAAGCTCTCTGTACTTCTCAACATATTGAGAAGTTCAAGAAGTGACTTCTCCATGTTGTGCATATTGAAGTTCACTATAAATTGAGCATAGGCAGGGGGTAGTGCGGAACTATATCAACATATTGTTCATTCTCCATAATCCTTCCCAGGTCCTCAAGTTCTTCAATTAGCCCTATCATCTTCAAGATAGGATCTCCTACTTATGTACCAGCAGTCATCCTCATCTGAAACAACTTTCTAGATGCCTCATAACGAAGAGCACGAGATTGTCCCCTACAACTCTTTTGTATGGAAAAAGATGGATTGCACATCCATCTTCTCATGTTTCTTTTGATGTTCATTGTCCATCGAAGCTAACGTGAGGCATTTGGCTGTGGAACAATCAATATTCCATGTCTTGCGGATCTCCTTATCCGCAATAGAGGAATCAGGGCCTGGGAGGGATGGGGTTGGAGTAGTGAGGACGTATGCAACCTTATCGTATGTAAGGGCAATGTTCACGTTCCTCAGCCAGTCTTTATAATTGGGTCATGTCAGTTTATTTTTCTCTAATAAAAGCTTAAGTGTTGTCATTGGTATCTGCCATTAGGAGGGAGAAAAAATACACTCAGCGAAAGCTCTTGCAAGATTAAATTGGTTATTTATCTTATCTGATCGATGTCGCCCACTGCTTTTATCAAATTTTCCTTCAAACCTTAAAAATAAAATTAGCCAGGATTAATTACATTCTACAAGTTTGCTAACCGGTCAGCTAGGCCAGTGTCGGTACTCCGAGGAAGGTTCCCCGTGCTGTCGCACGGACCTAATTAAAATAAACCTCGTTTCCCTAGCTGCATAACCACGTTGACACCTTTCTAGACACCTACTGGATTAGCTAATTGTAAAGTGTAAAATTCTCCCGGGAGTAACTTTTACTCACAGTGGGATCAGGATCCAACTATCAATATAGAAGGTATGCAATTTCATTGCAAATTTCAACTCTTGAAATTCCCGATATGGTTTTTACCCCTAGCGTTTTATGACCTTAACTATAGTCAACAAATCACAAGCACTAGTCAAGTTCTACTCGTCATTTCATGATTAATTAGACCCATTCTTATGACCCTTAAGTATGGTCAACAAAGTCATATGAATGTCCTAATTAATCTCATCATATGCAGTATAGGAAGACGTCACTTAGCTATCGTACACTACGCCTTAACTATAGTCAACAAACGTAGCATGAATACTAAGTACTCTACTTCCTAAAATGACGAAGGGTTACGAATGGTTTTGATGAAAACCTTTAACGTTTTGAACTTGATATCGTTGTAGAACCAAATAATTTGAAAAGGAGTGGCTTAAGCTCCGCATTTTTAAATTTGCTTTTTCGTAAAAAGGCCGAGTAGGTTTCAAATTTGCTTCTACAAAATCTTTAGGCTTCTTTTCTTTTACATTAATCTTATTAATGTAGTCCTATCATTTAAGTTCTAAACATCACAGAAGAAACGAAAATAGAACATATGCTTATGCCATCCGCATTCGCCACGGGGTCCCGTCATGCACCGTTAGGTTACTTAACTAACGGCAAAGCAGGGGCAGGACTAGTGCGGGTGCAAAACATAAGCAACATTTATTATATATCATATATATAAATAGCATTCGTCTCACGCAGTTTATATGATCACATCACAGAGTAACAGCAGCAGAAGCAAATATATGAATGTATAGGATATACTAGATGGTCTGTATTTTAGATTAAGCTAATGATAAAAAAAAATGCAGATTCCACGGTAGTGACGAATAGCCAAGCCCACACCCTTAGACCCATACGAGAGCGAAAAGCAACCCTGCCAATTCTAGAGTTAGGTGGCCGGTCTCATCTCCTCGAGATAGCCTCCCACTGGACTCTAGAACCCGGTTACTTGTGCTCCCCACCTTGGGTCTATCCTAATGCGGAAAAGTTAATAATATACATCAACGGTGACATCAAGCTCAACCCGGAAGTATCCCAATAAAAGAATATTATGTACATTGATTTACATGAATGAAAAAGAAAATCTCTCATCTCATATAAACCCCCCGGCTATTCAATCACGAAGATCCTATACAACATATCAGTACAGCAACAATATAATCATCACAGATCATCAACATAAGTAAATATGCGTATTCCTAATGTCTTCGACGTATAGCAACGAGATTAGGGATATACATATTACACTTACGGTCGCAGAAAAGAAATTAAAAACTACAATACTTGGAATTCGCACAATCCTTAGACATCGAAACCCGGATTATATCATATTCCGGATTTCATGCCTAACCTCATAAATCTTACATTTAAGTATCGAATTGAAAACACCTTTTCAAAAAGAAGTCGGGTAATTCAACAGGATTCCCGATTTTATTAATGAGACTGAAATGTTAGATTTACAAAAAAAAAATTTAATTTTCACAAAACTAATTAATGTGGATTCCAAGTATTGTACCACATATAGCAACTGTCTAGACGATATTAAACATTTCGATCGACTTCACAAATTTCTTCAAAACGCAGAGACCTTAACACCTTGAGCCTCAACAAAAATATCCAAAAGGTCATAAATGTTTCAATGGAGCAGCATAAGAAACAAGACACCCTAACTCACTAAATACACGGCGGAACCTCGGCTAAAACCAAGGTTCTGTCGCGGTTCCGTGGCCACTTTTAAAAATCCGTGTTTTTTATTTCGATCGAACACTTTTAACGTCGTCCAAACTACCCTAATGCTCTAGCGTGGCTCTGATACCATGTAAGTATGTCTTAGCATCTCTATTTGTGTTTAAACATCAATATGTGAAGAATTTTAAAAAATAAGAGAGCTAAAGCATACTACCCACGAATCGAACTAGAGATTATGGTTACTATCAAAAATAAAGAGTGTAAAAACCTAAGAAAAAGAGAACTATAACCTTTGTAGACCACTCATTCTCTTCAATGGTTCCGTGTAGAAGTCCATTAGCTCCTTTTGGCTCCACTTGAAGTTTGGAACAACTCTTCTTGAAGTCTTCGATGTCTACGATGATCCACCATGGAGAATCTTACACTCAAACTCTTGCTTCACTAAACTAAGTAAAAGTGAAGCAAACAACCTATACAAGTTTGCTAAGCTAATATAGATTGATGAAGTGGGATTTTTCTCACTAAAAGCCCTTTCTTTCTCTTTCTCTTTCTCTTTCTCTTTTTCTTTCTAGGAAAAGCTAGAGAGGTTAGAGGAAGAAGATGAACAAACCTTAGCTTAAGAAAGATAATGATCCCTTAGAAAAATATCTTAGATATTTAAGATATGAGTGGAGATTAAAATAATGAGCCATGGTTTGAGATATTTTTAGAAGAGTGTAGAAACCATGACTCACCATTTAACAATTTCCATTTTCTTTTAAATCATAAATATCCAATATATTTCCCATGTCATTCTTGCATAGCCATGTTCCATGTATCATCCACCATGACACACACACACACACATATAAATACAAATATGAATATACATACATATATGCACACTTAAAGAAAGGAATTATAAATGAGCAATTAGTCATTTTATTAAATCAACACTTGATTTAATAATCCGGTCATATCACATATAATCCAACTAATAAAAACCGCTAGATTAAAATACGGTATCATATACTTGTATTTAATCAAGCTCCCGCACATATCTCCATATGTGCCCCCACTTTGTTTCACATGAGCTCGGAAACCCCTATGTGGGACTCTTAAGACTCGTCAATACGCTAGCAGTAGGAAATGATCATATCAGATACCCACAAGCCGTCAGCGGTACTAGCTGGACGTAACGGCTACCCAGGTATTATACGAACAGAAGAAAAACAAGCAAACTTGCTCAAACTCCTGTAGAGCCAACAAGCAACACTTACCGTACAGTCCGGTCTCTTCGTCTGATATGTTGCATATTGACTCTAGGGTTGGAATCGTCAAGCCCCAATAACTCAATAAGTCATGCCGATGTGTGGCCTATAACAAATCGAGAAACTTCTGATAACACTTATAAGTAAATCCCATCATCCCTGGCCAGGGACTTGCGGTTATAGCCAATCGTGCATTGTACAACATCAACTCCCAATACCGGAAAAGATGAAACCCTTTCTATCGCTCACTACCTCCATGTGTCTCGGGACTGTACCCAAAAACCACCTGTTTGCACGACTCATTAGAGCCGTGATAGGGTGGAAATCAAAGAACAGTGGGAAACACACAAGATCCCATGACAATCTCGGGTCTACAGACTAACCTGTGTCACCAGAGAACTGCTATTCAACGATAGGTATTATACCATATAGGAGTTCTCGGCGAGTCCGTTCAGTGTACTCAGTCTCTAATGAGCACCTGTATACAATCTTTGATGTCAAACATCAATGGATATGGGATCATCCATTGCTCCTATACTGGGTCAAAAAACGTATACACTAGTCTACTCTGGAATATCGATGCCCTGTCTCGATACTCCCTCGACTAAGAACAGTTACGGATACGCTTATGGACTACACATGCCCCATCAGTATTTTCTGCATCATAATCATGGTAGTCAAGCTGATATCCTAAGGGCTTTATCAATATGTATCAAATGAACAGTAAACATAATCAAGTGAACATCTTAAGATAAAGAGCAACCAGATAGCATACTTTCATGTCGAGCAAGAAAGTCCTCTATATATATACATGTCCAAGCTTCCACTATATAAATAATGGCCTCTAGGGCATACATATATCCAACACCTAGAACCGGTCCTTCAAGTCTTCTTGTCATCCTCTCCTTGGCTCCTCGGTGAACGGATGAAGGTTGCATGATCGGCCTCCTCGTGTCAAAGATGATCCACCCGAGAGTTCATGCTTCAAGCTCCAACCTCTAAACCGAGGTAATTAAGGTAAATGTTTCGCTAATCCAAGTAGCCTAGCTGATGTAGAGAAACTATTAGATTGTTTTGTCTCACTAAATCCTATGGCTCACAACACATGTGAAGGTTAGGGTTTTTGAGGAGGAGGAAGAATGAGATGAAAATCAAGAGAGAGAATGAGGAGAAGCAAATGAACTAAGGTTGACTTGGTGTAGAGAAAGGCTCATAACAAATAATGAAGCATCCATTATTTTCACATAGAAAATAATAGCCATACTTCAATAGTGCATCCAAACCAATTAACTAATGCCTAAGCCATTCTTCACACCATGCCACAAATATCTCTCTAATTCCACCTCATTAATCTATTTTGGAAAATAGATAAATCAATAATGAGGTGTCCCCTTCTAAAAGCATATCTTGCGAAATTACAAGAATGCCATCGCCGTATATACATACCCGTATCCATATTCCGAAAAATACGAATACACTGAGACGATAACAATCCAATAATACAATACTAGGATCCGGTTTAAACCAAAGCCCACTAGTAATGTTCGCCCGAACATCATCCGTGTACAAGTACACGTATGTGATCGTAGCCCTGCCGTAAAACCATACGGCCTCTACATCTTTTGCCCGAAGTAGGGAAACCCTCTGTGTGGGACTCTAAAGACTCGACAGTACGCTGGCAATTGGTTTAACCATAAGCATGTCAGCGGTACTAGCTGCACGTAACGGCTACCCAGGTATCTATCGATAAGAAGGTCGATGAGCAAACTCATCCGAACTCCTACTGATCTGTCTATGACAATCTCTATACAGTCCGGTCTGTTCATCTAAGATACTCGCATATCGGGCATAGGGGGATGGTAAACGTCAGACCCTTAACAGCCCAATAAGTCGTGCCGGAGCAGAGCCCAAAACACCCTGAGAAAGTACTGGAGTACATACCAGTATATCTCGACTGCCCTGGCCAGGGACTTTGTGTAATGGCTTTCCGAACACAGCGCGGTATCAACCCCCAATACCGGGAGAGACGAACCCTATCTGACCGCTACTGTCTCCAAGTGCTTCGGGACTACACCCAACTACTACCTGTTTGCAAGACTCCTTTGAGCCGTGGTAGGGTAGTAATCTAAGTGTAGTGGGAACACACTTGAGACGAAGTAGTGATGGCAAGTCAACGGACTAACCTGTACTCACATGGGAACTGCTTCCTGACGATAGGTATAATACCAACCAGCAGTTCCCGATGAGTCCTGTCCAGTGTAACTCATAACCTAATGAGCACCTGCATACTATCTTCATTACGATGTACTAATGGCTGTGGGACAGACCATCTCCCCTGCTGGGATGAGAAGCGTATACACTAGTCTACTTTTGAGTATCGATGCCCCGTCTCGATAATCCTACGACTAGGGACCTGTATAAGGATGTGCTTATAGACTACCCAGCCTCCACTAGTATGATTGTCATCACAACGCTGGTAGTCAAGCAAAGATCCTAAGGGCTTTACCAATATGTATAAGCGATATGCTAACAGAAACACATGCACATATTGAGGTAGAATCAAACCAAGTAGCATACTACTATTTTGAGCAAGACTGTTATTATAACTATGAATATCCCAAACTTCCAATATGTAATATACAATCCAGTATGATACAATAATGGCCTCTAGGGCATATACCACTAACAATTTTCCACTTGTATTGGCATATCGCAGACCTATCATCTCGATTAGCAGCTCGAACTGTGTCTGAGGGATTGCCTTGTGATTGGATCTACAGTGTTGTTCTCTGTCTCTACTCTCCGTACCTCGATCTCCGACGATCAATGATCTCCCTGATCAGGTGGAACCACCTCAAGATGTGTCTGGACTTCTGATGGGACATTGGTTCCTTCATCGAAGCTATAGCACCGTTTTTGTCACAATACAACAGTATTAGATCAACATTGGATGGACCCACCGAAAGTTCTGTCACGAACTTCCTGATCCATACTGCTTCTTTCGTGGTGTCACATGCAGGGATATACTCCACTTCCATGGTCGAGTCAGTAACGGTGTCCTGTATGGAGCTCTTCCAAAAGACCGCCCCTCCATTGAGGGTAAAGACATAACCCGATATGGACCTGGAGTCATCCTTGTCACTCTAGAAGCTGGAGTCGGCGAAGGCCACAATATGGAGGTCTTCTCTACCGTACACCAAGAACATCCCCTTAGTCTTCTCAGGTACTTGAGAATGTTCGTCACTGCTGTCCAGTACTTCTCCCCTAGGTTCGACTGATACCTGCTTACAACGCTCAGGGCGTAAGCTATATCTAGTCTGGTACAAAACATCACATACATTATAGAACCTACCGCAGAAGCGTAGGGTATAATAGACATGCGATCCCTTTCCAAATCAGTCTTGGGAGACAACTCTTTGGAGAAGGTGATTCCGTGACAAGCCGGTAAATTACCGCGCTTTGAATCTTCCATACTGAATCTTTTCAGTATGGTGTCTATGTACCTTGACTGTGAAAGTCCCAATATCCATTTAGATCTATCACGATAGATTTGGATCCCCAGAATGTAGGAGGCATCACCCAGGTCCTTCATGGATAACCTTTGTGACAAGAATCCTTTGACTGATTGTAGCATAGGAATGTCATTTCCTATCAAGAGAATCTCATCCACGTACAAGACTAGGAATACCACAGTTCTCGCTACAATTTTACTATAGATGCATGGTTCATCTGGATTTTTGATAAAGTCAAATTCCTTGACCGTCTCATCAAAACAGAAGTTCCAACTCCGCGATACCTGTTTTAATCCATAAATGGACATAAGCAACTTGCACAACTTTCCGCTGCTCCCACTCTGAATGAAACCTCCGGCTGATCCATATAGACGCACTCTTCTAAATTTCCATTTAGAAAAGCGGTCTTTACGTCCATCTGCCAAATCTCATAATCATGGAAGCTGACAATAGAAAGAAGGATCCGAATGGATTTGAGTATAGCCACTGGAGAAAATATTTCATCATAGTCCAAACCAGGTCTTTGACGAAAACCTTTTGGAACAAGTCTAGTGTAACAACCCTAACTTTCTGTATGAAATTTTTCAAAATACAGAAAGGGACACCTAAGCCTGAGCACAAGTTATAAGTTTAATTTGCTTTTGAACAACAAGAAAGAGCTTGTAGCTCACTGGTAAAATCCTTGCACTACCGAATCATAGCACCAAAGTTCAAATCCCATCAGTCACATTATCTTTATATTAAAATTTCTTTTAATCTTTTAGATGCCTAAGAGTTTGCACGTACACTACACGTATACTGAAGAGTCACACTTTAAACAAAAACATACACTGAAGAATACAAAGCGACCCCGACACGTGGCCTAAACCCCAACCCCAACCGTCGGTGATGACCCGACGAGATGAAGGAATTCCCCCGGCGCCGCCAGTCTAGACCGTCGGGAATGCCCTGATTCTTCTGCCCCTGCAACCCTTTGGCCTACTCCACTTCTCCTAGTCAATTTATCTTCTCTGCAATTACACAGAGAATTTAAAATACCTCTTTAATCCTATTTTTATTAAAAAATTTAATGCGCCCATTCACTACCCTAAACCCTAGCTTTTCCTATAAATACCACCCGTCATTCCACACTTCCTCACTCACAAATCTCTGCCAAAACTCTCAAGAATTCCCAAGTCTTTATATTGTGCAAGTGGAGTTAGCAAAGGGCGAAGCTCTGACGAAGTTCCGGCGACGATACGAGGAGTTTCCGGCAACGAAACGAAGCACCGACGAATCATAGACCTCATCCTACCTCCCTCATCTCATAAAAGCCAGTAAATCCCATCTCCCTTCTTATCTATTTCTTTAAAAAAAAGTTCCATTTCTAAAACCCGATGGAAGCGGGGTTAGTCCGACTTCCGATTCGATTTTCTTTAAAAACTACACTTTTCTTTAACAAGATAAAACCATATTCTCATATGTTGATTAATAAACATTAACAAACTCAATAAAACAAGTTTCATATCAAAATAATCATTTTTGTGACATTTATCGTATTTTTACATAAAAATACCACAAACTATTCATTTCGACATTTTAACCTTTATTCCTTGCTATACCTTTAGATAGTTCACGAGCTAATGACCTACCTCATCAAAACACACATCTCTATCATAGCATGATTGATTTTGGGACAATAGAATACGGGAAAAACGACTTTACAAATAAATACCCTAAACTTACAAAACCGTTTTCTATAAAAAGTGTATTAAATATTTCCATGCAATTGCGCCTCTACAACCCATTTTGGGGACTCCGTTCGGGATGGTGTGGATTATCGCACATTCTCGGGCATAGTAGAGCGAGATGTAGACCTCCGTAAGGAGCATTTGATCTCGATGAAATTTTTATACATTGTTCTTTAGAAAATGAGATTTCTCCAAGAAAATAAATACATTATTTTCATTAAATATATATATATATTATCAAAATATCTATTTTGATTATATAAATATTCCAAGTTTTATAAATCAAAGGAATCACTATTACATGAAAATATCATCCAAATACAACACAAGTACAAGATTTCAAGAAAATATCATATATTATGAAATTAGGTTCTACTCACTAGAAATTTCACATCTATAAAAATATATATCTATGAAAACTCTAAAGAAGATAATTTAATGCTTGTGGTGTATTTTGAAATTATACCAAAACTATTTTTACATAAAACCGCCTCAAGTTATACTAAATTACAATAAGGACCCTAGTAAACATAGGTTTAAGAGGGACCAGTCTCTTGAGCCTCAGGGAGCCGGAGATATGGGTGCTTGCCAATCTAAGATAGACAACCTAACAAACGGTGTTATCAATACGGTAATTTCCTTGAAAAAAGACACAATACTGCCGTCCATGTGCATCAGTTACCGATAACATCAAAACAATCAGGATTTCAAGTTCTTCTTAAAAGTGTCTGACTCAGACTGAGTCTCAATCTAATCAATCTGACTTAAATGTGATTCAAGTATAAACTACAATCAACATGAATCCGTCTATACAATCTATATCAATCTGTATTGACCGAACCGAACCATGGATATATTCCATTTACATGTTCATCCATTATATCCGTATCACGACCCGAAATGGCACGTGACTGGCACTTGAATCATATGAAGTCTATAAGACCCCATCTAATTCAAGTAAGCCAAAATCCCAGAAATCTAAACCATTTAAATTAGAAGTGAAGGAAAACTTAGTTTTTAAGCAAGTGTTTTAATAAATAAGTGGCATTAAACATTTAAAAGCAACGTCATATTTTCCCGAAAATTTCGGCACAGTTTCCATTGTAAAAACTGGCCCCAAACGGGTACAAACATGCATAATATACATAATGAATAAAGGCATCCCCAAGAGGGAGCTAGCTCTTCGCCAATTGGCGGACACAACCACCCAAGCAATATAATATACAACACCGAAGGGCGAGGATCAAAACTCAGAAATAAAACCAGAGGAAAACCATAATAATACAAACGCGCGACTCTAAGGACGAAAAAATATACACCTTCTTCTAAGTCTATCAATTAATACACAAGTCTGGTTGATGGAGTTTACTAGATACAACTGAAATAAATAAGTGTACAATGGTGGTCAAGATGCAAGTGAACCCACCTACCAAAGCAATCACCCCGAAGAAGCAGTGTGCCAGCAAAGCGGCCAAGGAAACCTGTACGGCGAAACCTGCAAGAAACTGTGGCACAACGGGGGTGAGTTGGCAACTAATGAATAGAAAACATCACCGAGAAGAAATCGCATGTATGACTCTATCCTAGTTCATACAATAAAATATCCTCAAAATATAACCCGAAGCATCTAAATAATGACAAGGGTAAACATCTATACATAAGTGTAATACCAAGTGCTCGTGTCAGTGCCTCAGGTAACAACATATCATATATATGATGTATGAATGCATGAAAACAGAATACATTTTGAATGAGAAAATTGTTTTCATATCTCAGTGAGATTTCTGTATAAAAAATCGAAGTATCGTCAATGAAATCAAAAGAGAACCCGTGTCAAGCATCATCACAAAAAATATATCCCAATATCTAAATATCCAGGGCTCCGGCAATCCGGACCGGCCCATAACATAAAATATCAATATCTCAATGATTCAATGTCTCGGGCTCCGGCAATCCGGCCTGGCCCCGGGCTCCGGAAATCCAGACCGGCCCAAATCATCAATATCTCACGACTACGTCGGTATCCTCCGGATATCCGCCGCGTCATAAATAACCGGTAGGTAGTGCTCCCCTGTCGGGCTCAACGCCATCATCTGCGACCATCTGGCCCCGGGGTACCCCACCGGGTCCACCATGCACCCGCAGACGGTTCCTTCTCCTCCTCGAATCGGGTGTATGATATCGCTTAAGAGCCGAGAAAACTCATGGTGGACACCTCTCAAATCATATCACGAGAAAACCGCAAATTTCTATCTTTTGAAATGAAAACGAGTTTATAAATCCTTGCGGTTTCTCCAAATCCAGAAATCTCATGGAAAATCCGAATCCCAAACTCCAAAGTAAATAACGATGAAATACCGGCATAAAGCCCCATGATATTGCATAACAATGAATATATATGTATACATGCACGAAGTGTCTAAGTAGGAAATGCGATATCAACTGGCATATGAAAACAAACATACTAGTACTAAGTCGAATCAACCAGCTAGCAATTATACAATGAATTAATGTTTTCTAATGTGTACGTGACATGGAAATTACCGATGATGATGTGTGTAAGCCGGCAAGTAAGTGTACGTGGAGCATACGCATCATCGGTAATAGTGCCGGTGTCCTGACAGCAGGGTTTCATAATAACTACGAAAGCACATTTAAGCATACAATGCGATGCGAATAGCAAGAATATACGGAAAATGAATAGTAAACACAACATATAAGAATACACATTTATAAGTACGAGTCATACAATTTAGGCATTTGAAATAGCATGAATCGTGATTAGTTTTGAGAATAGGGGTTACGGTGCTTTTTAAGAAAAGGTACGTCGTTTGGAAAATCCGTAGTATCTCTCGGTCTGTCTTTAAAATACTCACGATTCGTTAGTTTGAAATAAGTATGACTCGAGCCCAGTCTAACATCTACCTGATAAACTACAGGACTAAACTAACAGACTAATCGAAAGGGTAAAGAAATCCACCTAAAGTCCGAGTCGATATATCTAGTAGTCGGTGATCCCGCCTCAATAGTGTCACGTACGATAAAATATATAATATGACATCCTCGAGTCAAGAGTGTGGATCAATTATCATACTTATACTTCGTACGGTAAAATCTATCGTACGACATCCCAAAATTAGGGTACGGGTCAACTATCACATTTATCTCATTATTTATTGGGTATCATATCGTCATATTATGAACTAGGGGTACTGATCTAAAGTCCAGTACATTTCGATACCATCAACATATGTCGCGTGTGAATAAAACACATCGTCCATCGATCCATTATACTATCATGTAGTATATCATAACACGACCCAAATCACATCACCGATCTCACGGCATCATTCCCAATCACATCGACTCATCTCCAAGCATCATATACTATCCTCATCATACGTGTATACGTATATGTATATATATATATAGCAACGCATCCACATACATACATACATATATATATATATATCATATACACCAAAACATAACCCGTGTGTGCATGTGTGTGTGTGTATACCTTATTCTAGGGTTCGCGACTAAAAACTAACTAAAAACATTTCGTCCAATTACACTAAAACTAACCCATGCTCTCCTTTAATCTTTCTTGCTAATTATCCACGTTTCACACACACACACACACACACACACACACACACACACACACACACACATATATATATATCTTATTCGTATGCTACACTACGAACTGCGGAGGTGCTATACGCCATCCACCCGACTTCCCCCGTAGATATATATCTACTCACCTTGATCCTTGCTTTCTGAAGGCAATGCCGCCATGCTCTTGCTTGTCGTCCCGAAGTTCACGCGGAGGTACCTACATTTCATAACATATCGTATCACATTAAAATCCGATTCGAGACCAAAACGACACGCGAGGTGCATATAGGTTAGAACCTATAGCCTATGCATGTAAAAGAACCAAACAACACCCGATATCGACGTACAAATGTCAAGTGATCGAGATAAAACACAATATCCAAAATTCAAGTTATGAACATCGAGGAAACCAAAACAGAATCCCAGAAAACTAGTCCCAGATTTTTGGTAAGGTGAAATTAGGTTAAACAAACAATTACAAGGGATAAGTCATCAAGGAGGTGAGCTACTGCCAAAATCCTAACACCAAAGCCCACACTTGGCCCGGCGACAATAGCCCCAAATCCGGCGAGCTTGTCCATTCCAGGGAGTTAAGGTCTCGTCTTCCCAGGGTGGTCTCCCAGTGGTTCATCTAGATCTCTGGGGTTGCTAGTTTTTCTAGTAATGGTCTCAGGTCACTCCAGATTTCCTGCACCCACAATTATACAAAAACCGACATTTCGATATCGAACTCGTGTTTTAGGTTTAGTCGTCGGTTTCAATCACTAAGTGGGGTTTTAGTTACCAAATACACTCAAGTTCACCATCACAACTCAAGAATCCCTTAACTTCATCTAGAATTTTCCAAACATCACCAAACCTCACTAAATGGATTCTAAACTACTCTAGAGGCTAAAGGAAATCAAATGCCACACTAAATGGTGAAGGAAATACCTCATTTGGCAACTCAAGAAAATTCTTGAGTTGCCCTAAGTGCTCAAAATCCAAACTTTCTTGGTTCCCCATACTTGTAGTGAGCTTGTGCACATTTTTAATGATGGGAAAGTGATGTTTTGATGTGGATTTGAAGGTGTTGTTAGGGGATAGAGATGGTGGAGGGAAGAGGGCAGCCATGAGAGAGGAGGAGGTGAGAATGATGCAGAAAAATGAAGAGAAAACAAATAGGAGCCTTGGTCAAATGACCCATCACCTCTCTCTCTCTCTCTGCTCTCTCTTGCCCATACCCATTTCTTTAATATTTTTTTCCTTTTTCTTTTCTTTTAGTTTTATTTTAAAACCATAAACATATAAAAGAAACACAAGATGCCATGCACAATTAAGGATTTAAGCCAAGTTTTTCAAAAATTTAACAAGCGTTAGCAATGTGACATGGTGCATGTCATATGCATAATCAAGATAAATGCATGATTAGTGAACATTAATCAAGTTTAGAAATAAACTTGAATATAATTAATTATAAAAATTTATAATTTGCCTAAATCACATAAATCCCTCCAAAAATCACCATTCAATTTAATTTTCCAATATTTCCCAATTTATCGGTATATAATTATACCATATCATTTAAAACCAATCTCCATACTTTAAAATATCTCTAATATTTATTATTCCATTATATAAATTCCTAAAAATAATATTTTATTTTTCTGAAATGTTACAGTCTTCCCCCCTTAAATAAATTTGGTCACCGAATTTAAATTTAAATTTAAACCCCTTAAATACTAAAACATTTCAGTAAAATGATCAAGTCGTCGGGGCTCCGAAATCATACATACATAAAACATATCGTAGCGCAATACATGCGCATGGAAAGCGAGTATATAACTCAAAAATCAAAACACCGTCAAGCATCCCGTAATCATCGGAGTTATGGTGAGGACACCAATGTCAAAGTCCAATACGAAAACCAACATGATATATATCAAAACTATAACATGTACATAGTACGTATCGTTGTAAACTCGTCAAAACATATGAAACAAAATGCATGCCAAACCTTTTTCAAATCTCTGTGCGATGCGCGTATCACGGCACAAGTAGAGGACGTTTATTGTAAGAAAATAACTATATATATATATATATATATATATATATCCTTTGTTTAACATACACGTCCCGCCATTTTGAAAATGATTTAGAAGGGTTTCCTTTGTAAAAAATTTCGTGTCATCTCGGACACATAGAAAAAATATTGAGACTATAGCTCTTTTTTGGAAATTCCATCGATAACTATCGATGCATGCAAAAACACCTAGGTACTGTTCTCAGAACAATCCTGCTCGGTTACTAACCAAATAGTAAATATCATGAAAACGTACTGCTCAAAGGAATTCATACTCAATAGTATATGTAATAATACCACGTGTGTCTGGTGCGCACAGAAATCGAAATCAATGAATGTCCCATACATGTGCACAGAAACAAAATCTAAGTGCAACGGGTGTGCACGAAAACACCTGTCAAGGGCAACTAGTGTGCCTGACAAGAATATCAGGTGCATCTGACATGCACGAAGAATCCGGATTTAGTGCATCTTGTGTGCACCAAAATCGCATCAAGCGCGCCAAGCATGCGCAATAACCCAAATCAAGTGCATAAGGTGCACGAAAACAAATATCGAATATCACAATCGAAATAAATGGTATACAACATATCTCAATCCAAATCAGGTATACCGTGGCAATAATCTCACAACTATGTGCATCAGCGTGCACAAAATCGAATCAAAGTGCTAAAAGTGCATGAAAACTACACCGAAGGCACAAGTCAAATCACCTACATACCATAGGCATGAAATCAAAATCAAATATCTCGAATGACATCAAATCAAAGTCGAGTGCAACTGTGGTGCACAAAATCTCAATCATGCAAATAAATCGCCCAAAATACCGAAATCCAAAATAATGGACACGTGATATTCGAATCACCAAATTGCAAATCGTAAACACGATCGTCGATGTGTCCTTCCTTCAAAGTCGAGAGGGTGTCGGTGCATCCAAAGCTAGCAGAGCAAGATATCTACTTGCCTCCTGTTCATGGCCTGGCGCCTGATGCCCTTAGGCTCTCGTCTCTCACTGCGAATTGCTAGTTACATAGCTCCTCAGCTCAACGGCCCAATATGGAAACGATGACGGAAACAGTTCCGCTTGGGCACATCCACTAAAAGATCTCTGGCCAACTATCATGGTCACTCATAACATGTCTCGTCGATGCTGCCGAACTCTGGCCTACTGGGTGTGCGTAATACGACCGATGCTGGGTCCGAGTCTTCTCGTTTAGTTTTTCCAGAAAGATCTTGTCAGGTCTCTCCCAAATCTCGTTTCTGCTGAACTGCCAGGAAGTTATCACCTTTATTAAATCTATTTCTTGTTCCGGAACGGCTGCATACTCATCACGACTCCTTCTGGAAGATATATCCATATTCAACGCCTCTGCATGTGTATCACATCTCTGATGTCAACGGAGTGGAACGGCATCTCATCAAAATCTCGTACAAACCTTTTACTCCACTTTTCTCTAATTTCGACTGATTCGAACTCGTCTCTTCGTAAATGTATGGACTGCGCTACAACGGCTATACTCATACCTAGATTCTCCCATGTAATGTATCCCATCACATGATATCCGGACGACGTCGAACTTTTCGATCGATTCGTCAAAGTCCCATAATTCCTCGAGAGCTCAACGCTTGAGCACAGTTTAATAATATCCAGTACATACCACAGTACCTATGGACCAGCCGTAGAAGGGCAAACCCAAGCCTCATTAATGGCACCGTGGAACTGCCGCAAACCCTATGGTTCAAAAGTGTTTCTATGGTCATTATGTCGAGTTAGGGTTTCATTCTTCTAGAGGGTCCACAGAATTACTTGCATGTTTTTCCGAATACCTTAAACTTGGAAAAAATGGGTTTATGAAATTCGTTCGTTTCTAGCAACTTTCAACGTGCCCGTGTGAAGTATTCTCTAGCTGAAATCAATCAATCTGATGACCTCGCATCGGGGTATGCAAACAAACCACGTGTCCTAGTCATTCATCCATGGGTGACTAGCGATCTTCTATCACATCTCTAAGTACAACTCGTGCTGCAATAGCTTCAAACATCTGGGGCGATATCTTGTCAATCGCAGCAACAGCTGGCTCATTCATCCGCATGCTGAACAGTGCCTCAATCCTCAAGAATAGACGATACATTAACGGACATCACATTCTAGCTGGCCTCTAGCAGTGGCCCAATCCTCTGGTGCTGATCTGCACGTTCAAGAAATTTTAGTAAAAGCAATCCATCAAACGCTCATGGCGCGAAAAACACAATAAAACGACACATCTATGCAATCGTGTGTCACCGGAATTATGCCTTGGTCAGTCCTCGTCTAATACGAGCTCATGCTGACCGCAACTCTAGCCTCAGCTTCTCTGCCCGTGCAACCGTGATAACAGAAACCACCAACTGATATCGATAAGGTAGATCATATGAACGAATAGAGTACAGTGCAAAGAAATGTACATCCTAAGGCTTCTTTAGCGGAGTAGTGTATCGTAAGTATGTCATGGAATATACACACAATACGTTACTCTACTTAAGTCACCTACTCTATCAACCAAGGTCAACCTATGCGACGAAAGTTCGGGTCTAATACACTCTCGACAAGTCTAAGTTCCGTAAGGTCAAGCCTAGGTTCCGAATATAAATATACGCCATAGACTCCGCATAATCAAACATAGACTCAAACCAAGGTTAAACCTAGCGCTCTGATACCAACTTTGTCATGACCCTAAATGGCACGTATTGGCACTTGAATCATATGAAGTTTATAGGACCCCATCTAATTCAAGTAAGCCAAAATCCCAGAAATCTAAACCATTTAAATTAGAAGTGAAGGAAAACATAGTTTTTAAGCAAGTGTTTTAATAAATAAGTGGCATTAAACAATTAGAAGCAACGTCATATTTTCCCAAAAATTTCGGCAGAGTTTCCTTTGTAAAAACTGGGCCTAAACGGGTACAAACATGCATAATATACATAATGAATAAAGGCATCTCCAAGAGGGAGCTAGCTCTTCGGCAATTGGCGGACAAAACCATGCAAGCAATATAATATACAACGCCGAAGAGCGAGGATCAAAACTTAGAAAGAAAATCAGAGAAAACCATAATAATACAAGCGCGCGACTCTAAGATTGAAAGAATATACACTGGTCTTCTAAGTCTATAAATTAATACACAAGTCTGGTTGATGGAGTTTACTAGATACAACTGAAATAAATAAGTGTACACTGGTGGTCACGATGCAAGTGAACCCACCTACCAAAGCAATCACCCCGAAGAAGAAGTGTGCCAGCAAAGCCGCCAAGGAAACCTGTACGGCGAAACCTACAAGAAACTGTGGCACAACGGGGGTGAGTTGCCAACTCGTGAGTAGCAAACATCACCGAGAAGAAATCGCATGTATGACTCTATCCTAGGTCATACAATAAAATATCCTCAAAATATAACCTGAAACATCTAAATAATGACAAGGGTAAACATCTATACATAAGTGTAATACCAAGTGCTCGTGTCAGTGCCTCAGGTAACAACCTATCATATATATGATGTACGAATGCATAAAAACAGAATACATTTTGAATGAGAAAATTATTTTCATATCTCAGTGAGATTTCTATATAAAAAATTGAAGTATCATCAATGAAATCAACAGAGAACCCGTGTCAAGCATCGACACAAAATATATATCCCAATATCTAAATATCTCGGGCTCTGGCAATCTGGACTGGCCCATAACATAAAATATAAATATCTCAATGTCTCGGGCTCCGGCAATCCGGACTGGCCCCGGACTCCGGCAATCCGGACCGGCCCAAATCATCAATATCTCACGACTACGTTGGTATCCTTCGGATATCCTCCGCGTCATAAATAACCGGTCGTAATGCTCCCCTGCCAGGCTCAACGCCATCATCCGCGACCATCTAGCCCTGGGGTACCGCACCGGGTTCACCATGCACCCGCAGACGGTTCCTCCTCCTCCTCCTTGAATCGGGTGTATGATACCGCTCAAGAGCCGAGAAAACTCATGGTGGACACCTCTCAAATCATATCACGAGAAAACCGTAAATTTCTATCTTTTGAAATGAAAACGAGTTTATAATTCCTTGCGGTTTCTCCAAATCCAGAAATCTTATGGAAAATCCGAATCCCAAACTCCAAAGTAAATAACGGTGAAATACCGGCATAAAGCCCCATAATATTGCATAACAATGAATATATATGTATACATGCACGAAGTGTCTAAGTAGGAAATGCGATATCAAACTAGCATATGAAAGCAAACGTATTAGTACTAAGTCGAATCTACCAACTAGCAATTATATAATGAAGTGATGTTTTCTAATATGTACGTGACATGGAAATTACCGATGATGATGTGTGTGAGCCGGCAAGTAAGTGTACGTGGAGCATACGCATCATCGGTAATGGTGTTGGTGTCCTGACAACAAGGTTTCATAATAACTACGAAAACACATTTAAACATGCAATGCGATGCGAATAGCAAGAATATACGGAAAATGAATAGTAAACGCAACATATAAGAATACACGTTTATAAGTACGAGTCATACAATTTAGGCATTTGAAATAGCATGAATCGTAGTTTGTTTTGAGAATAGGGGCTACGGTGCTTTTTAAGAAAAGGTACGTCCTTTAGAAAATTCGTAGTATCCCTCGCCTGTCTTTAAAAAACTCACGATTCGTTAGTTTGAAAATAAGTATGACTCGAGCCCAGTCTAACATCTACCTAATGAACTACATGACTAAACTAACAGACTAATCGAAAGGGTAACGAAATCCACCTAATGTCCGAGTCGATATATCTAGTAGTCGGTGATCCCGCCTCATTAGTGTCACGTACGATAAAATATATAATATAACATCCTCGAGTCAAGAGTGTGTATCAATAATCATACTTATACTTCGTACGGTAAAATCTATCGTACGACATCTCAAAATCGGGGTACGGGTCAACTATCACATTTATCTCATTATTTATTGGGTATCATATCGTCATATTATGAACTAGGGGTACCGATCTAAAGTCTAGTACATTCCGATACCATCAACATATTTCGCGTGTGAATAAAACACATCTCCCATCGATCCACTATACTATCATGTAGTATATCATAACACGACCCAAATCACATCACCGATCTCACGGCATCATGCCCAATCACATCGACTCATATCCAAGTATCATATACTATCCTCATCATACGTGTATGCGTATATGTATGTATGTATATATATATATATATATATATATATATATATATATATATATATAGCAACGCATCCACAAACATACATATATATATATACATATATCATATACACCAAAACATAACCCGTATGTGCATGTGTGTGTGTATACCTTATTCTAGGGTTCGCGACTAAAAACTAACTAAAAATGTTTCGTCCAATTACGCTAAAACTAACCCATGCTCTCCTAAAATCTTTCTTGCTAATTATCCACGTTTCACACACACACACACACACACACACACACATATATATCTTATTCGTATGCTACACTACGAACTGCGGGGGTGCTATATGCCATCCACCCGACTTCCACCATAGATATATATCTACTCACCTTGATCCTTATTTGCCGAAGGCGATGCCGCCATGCTCTTGCTTGTCGTCTCGAAGTTCACGCGGAGGTACCTACATGTCATAACATATCGTATCGCATTAAAATCCGATTTGAAACCAAAACAACACGCGAGGTGCCTATAGATTAGAACCTATAGCCTATGCATGTAAAAGAACCAAAAAAACACCCGATATCGATGTACAAACGTCAAGTGATCGAGATAAAACAAAATATCCAAAATTCAAGTTATGAACATCGAGGAAACCAAAACATAATCCTATAAAACTAGTCCCAGATTTTTGGTAAAGTGAAATTAGGTTAAACAAACAATTACATGGGATAAGTCATCAAGGAGGTGAGCTACTGCCAAAATCCTAACACCAAAGCCCACACTTGGCCCGGCGACAATAGCCGCAAATCCGGCGAGCTTGGCCGTTCCAGGGAGTTAGGGTTTCGTCTTCCCAGGGTGGTCTCCTAGTGGTCCATCTAGATCTCTGGGGTTGCTAGTTTTTCTAGTAATGGTCTCAGGTCACTCCAGATTCCCTGCACCCACAATTATACACAAAACCGACATTTCGATACCGAACTCGTGTTTTGGGTTTAGTCGCTGGTTTCAATCACTAAGGGGGGTTTGTAGTTAACAAATACACTCAAGTTCACCATCACAACTCAAGAATCCCTTAACTTCATCTAGAATTTTCAAAACATCAAGTTCACCATCACAACTCAAGAATCCCTTAACTTCATCTAGAATTTTCAAAACATCACAAAACCTCACTAAATGGATTCTAAACTACTCTAGAGGCTAAAGGAAATCAAATGCCACACTAAATGGTGAAGGAAATACCTCATTTGGCAACTCAAGAAAATTCTTGTGTTGCCCCAAATACTCAAAATCCAAACTTTCTTGGTTCCCCATGCTTGTAGTGAGCTTGTGCACATTTTTAATGAAAGAAAAGTGATGTTTTGATGTGGATTTGATGGTGTTGTGAGGGGACAGAGGTGGTGGAGGGAAGAGGGCAGCCATGAGAGAGGAGGAGGTGAGAATGATGAAGAAAAATGAAGTGTAAACAAATGGGAGCCTTGGTCAAATGATCCCTCAACTCTCTCTCTCTTCTCTCTCTTGCACATTTCTTTCATATTTTTTCGCTTTTTCTTTTCTTTTAGTTTTATTTTAAAACCATAAACATATATAAGAAACACAAGATGCCATTCACAATTAAGTATTTAAGCCAAGTTTTTCAAAAATGTAACAAGTGTTAGCAATGTGACATGGTGCATGTCATATGCATAATCAAGATAAATGCATAATTAGTGAACATTAATCAAGTTTAGAAATAAACCTGTATATAATTAATTATAAAAAATTATAATTTGCCTAAATCACATAAATCCCTCCAAAAATCACCATTCAATTTAATTTTCCAATATTTCCCAATTTATCGGTATATAATTATACCATATCATTTAAAACCAGTCTCCATACTTTAAAATATCTCTAATATTTATTATTCCATTATATAAATTCCCAAAAATAATATTTTATTTTTCTGAAATGTTACAATCCGTTCCATTACTGATATCATGGTTTCGGCAAGTCATCCATCTATATAACCAATCAATACAATACACTCTGTACATGCATTACAATCAATACAAACAATACAACCAAGATATCGCGGGGTTTATAAAGGGGTAGACTGGTACGGAATATGTTAAAGGTGGCACGGGGTGGTCACTTAAGATGTAATTACATCCATGCCGTTGTTCCGTGGTATTATCGACGGAGCCTTGTACTACCGGTTACCAAAGTCCACGGTGTAAGTTGGATTCCTCTCGTATACACTGGCATCTTCTGTACCGAGTTACAAACAACAGCGTTAACAATATAATATAACTTTAAAAGTTACATTCTCCTTCTGCCTATTCTGTCTCTTCTTACTTTTAGGACTTACCGAGCGATTGTTCGCTGACGACATTCCGTTTCTTCTTTCTTTGGAATGTTGTCATGTGGATCGGACCTTCTAGAGACAGAGCCCAGCAGCGAGGACTTGGATCAGTTAGCCTTCGACCTAGAGCTCTAGTTTACTTGTACATTTCATTTTCATTTCTGTTATGCCACTGTTTAGGAATTTCTTTCATTCCATGTATTTACATTTCAGTTGTACTGTAAAAGAATGTTAATAAATAAAGTTGTTGTTCATTTACATCTTGTCTCTTACGTACATTTTATTTATATTGCTTAGATACGCTTAGCGTGTTTACTTCTGAGTAAATGTGTCGCGTAACCCGTCGCGTCCTCTGCCCGTACACTGGGACGTGGGGTGTGACATCTAGCCTTATAGGTTTCAACCTGTCCATCTACACCAATCTTCTTTCTAAAGATCCATTTGCAGCCTATGGGTTTTACCCCTTATGGAGCAATGTCCAAAGTCCATACTTTGTTAGTGTACATGGACTCCATTTCGGTCCGCATTGCATCCATCCATTTTACCGAGTCTCTGCTCTGAATGGCTTGCTGGAAACTAGTTGGCTCATCATTGTCGATAATGCAATCCTCACTATTCCCGTCTATGAGAAAACTGTAGAATCTCTCGGGCAGATTAGACTGCCTACTAGTCCTGCGGAGTGGCGTGGGGATTTCCGGTTCTTTCGAAACTTCTGGTTCCACCATGCTTTCAGTAGTAGCTTATGGTTCTGGAATTTCTTCCAGTTCTATTGCGCTCCCATTTATCTCTTTTTCTAAAAATTGACTTTCCAAAAATTGGGCATGCCGAGAAACAAAGACCTTTTGTTCCTCTGTGTAATAGAAAAGATACTCCATGGAGTTCTTAGGGTATCCCATAAACTTACACAGTACTGAGCGTGTCTCGATTTTGTCCACATGATGCGTTTTTACAAAAGCTGTACATTCACATGTCTTCATATACTGAAGAGAGGGTTTCTTCCTATTATATATCTGATATGGTGTGGTAGGCACAGTCTTGGTGGGAACCTTGTTCAAAAGATATGTAGCTGATTCTAGTGCATAGCCCCAGAAGGATCGCGGCAACTCTGCGTTACTCATCATGGAACGTACCATATCCAATAGTGTTCTATTCTGCCTTTCCGATATACCGTTGTGTTGAGGTGTAAGCTGAGAGAGAATTCCATTCTCTTTTAAGTAGTCCAGGAACTCAGCACTTAAGTATTCACCACCTCGATCAGATCTTAGTGTCTTGATACTTTTTCCGGTTTGTTTTTCCACTTCATTATTATATTCCCGGAATTTCTCAAAGGCCTCGGATTTATGTTTCATCAAGAATACATGTCCATACTTTGAGAAATCGTCCGTAAAAGTAATGAAATAGGAATAACCATTTCTTGCATGTGTATATATTTGACCACACACATCGCTATGTATGAGTCCCAAGAGCGAGCTCGCTCTTTCTCTGAGTCCAGTGAATGGAGTCTTTGTCATCTTTCCTTTGAGACATGATTGACAAGTTGCATATGACTGATATTTGAACGGATCCAAATATCCCTCTTTATGTAACTTCGTCAACCGTGTTTCATTGATGTGACCCAGTCTATAATGCCATAAGAAAATCTGATTTAATTCCGGAGACTTTCTTTTAAGTGTGCTCTGGACGCTGAAAACCTGAGCTTGATTTAATACGTATATGCCGTTATCTAATGTACCTGACCCAAGAAAATTTTGATTAAGGTGGATGTGTATGACATCGCTTACAAATGTAAAATCATATCCTTCTTTAGAAAGTAAAGATACAGATATGATATTACAAGCCAGACTAGGTACATACAAACAATTACGCAAAATCAATATCTGCCCACTTGTCAATCCTAGGTGATATTCCCCTATGTATACAGCGTCCATGCTCATTTCGTTAGCAATCCTGAGAGTCATATCACCTTCCTTGATAACTCAATGGTTTCTCAAAGCCTGTAATGAATTACAGATATGAGATCCTGATCCGGTATCTAGTACCCAGGAACTAGAGTTAATTGACATACAGTTTTCAATCATCAACACACCCGAAGCCGAATCTACAACTTGCTTCGAATCCTTGTTTCTGGATTTCCAAGCCCTGCAGTCCTTTTGAAAATGCGCTTTCCCGTGACAACAGAAACATCCCTCTTTCCCTACTGTTAGCCCCGAAACTTTTGCCCTGTCCTTTCTCTCTACCTTACTAACACCGCCTATCGACTTGGTGGAGACCTTCTTCTTCTCTCTCTTGGCTTTCGCCTTGGATCCAAAAGAGGAAGATTCTCCAATGAGCGGAGAGGGTGTCTCCCTGGATTCCTGCAGGGTGCCCTCTGAGCTCCTCAATATATTAGGGAGTTCTGGATGTGTGACTTCCTTTCCTTGAATATTGTAATTCAAGATAAACTGGGCGTAGTTGGAGGGGAGCGACTGTAGAATCAAGTCAGTAATTAACTCGTTCTCCAACGTGGTCCCATGGTCTGTGAGCTCTTCAATATAGCTAATCATCATAAGGACGTGGTCCTCTACAGATGACCCGACAGCCAACCTCGCCTAAAGCAATATCTTCGAGATCTCATATCTTGCGATATGAGATTGCTCTCCAAATAAAACTTTGATATGGAGGAAGATGGAAGCTAAGTCCATCTTCTCGTGCTGCATCTGGTGTTCATTATCCATTGAGACTAACACGAGGCACTTGGCCCCCGCACAATCCTTTTTCCATGTCTTACAGATATCAATATCCGCGACGGTGGAATCTGAACCTGGGACGGCGGGGGCTTTGGTAGTAAGGATGTAGTCCAGCTTGTCATAGGTAAGTGCTATCTAGTCATTCCTTAGCTAATTAATATAGTTTGGCCCAGTCAATTTATTATCTAGTAACCTAAGTCCGGTCATTATGGTCACTGCAATTAGGAGAGAGAAGAAACACTCGGCATGATGCTCTTGCAAGTTTAGATTGGTTATTAATTTATCTAAACAGGATGACTCCCATTATTTCTCGAATCCTTCCTCAAACAATAAAAGAAGAATTAGTCAGGATTAATCTCACTCTTATAATTCTTGCTTAACCTTTCAGCCAGGCTGGTGTCGGTACTTCAAGGGAGGTTTTCCAACGCTTTCACGAAGTTCCTTAATTACATAACCACTTTTCTCTGGAGTCATAGCCCCTCTAATACTGTTCTAGACACCTACTTGGTTTATAGCATTGATTGTTTAGTGGAAAAATTTCCCGAATAGTAGCGGATACTCACAGTAGGATCGGGATCCAAATATCATTGTGTGATAATCTTGAAGGAATCCTACCAAAACTATCACACTCCAAATGGTATGCAACACTAGAAAATTTCAATTTCCTTAGAAACTCCCGATATGGATTTTTGCCCAACATATCATAAGTCACATGTCAAGTTCTATCCGTCATTGTCCAAGTTAATTGAACCCACCGGTACATACCCTTGAAGAAAGCCAACATAGTAGTATGACTGTCCCAAACCAACACATCTATCTATACTACATATGAATACCCAGCAGCTACCAATCACTATACCTTGGCGAAGGTCAAAATACATAGCTTGAATACTACTGAATACCCATATGAAATGACTGAGCGCTACGAATGGTTTTTGCGAAACTTTGAACATAATGAACTTAATATAGTCGAAGGAACCATGATAGCTTTTTAAAAGGAGTGGTTTAGGCTCCGCATTTAAAATTTATTTTTTTAAAGAAAACTGAGTGGTTTTGAAACTGTTCCAATGATTAAGCTTTGGTTTGTTTTTCCTTGCATTAATCAATGTTAATGTGGTCCCATCATTTAACCCTATCATTGCAGAAAAAGAAACGAAAATACAACGTACACTTAAGCCATCCGCATTCGCTACGGGGCCCCGTCATGCACCGTTAGGTTACTTAACTACCGGCAGAGCAGGGGCTTGACTAATGCGAGTGTAAAACATAAGCAACGCCTACTATATATATATATATCCATTCGTCTCACGCAATAATAGGCATTCTAGATCACAGATGAATATATTGGATATACTAGGAATTCCGCGTCTCGTTTAAGCCTATAACGAAAGACGGATTCTACGGTCGTGATGAATAACCAAACCCCACCCCAGACCCCTACGGGTGCGGCAAACTACCCGCCAAATTCCCGAAGTGAAGCAACCTCCCTCAATAAAATGAGTAGGCCACTCGGCATTTCAATAACCCGGTAGTTTGTGCACCCCACCTTGGGTCTATCCTAAGAGCAAAAAGAATAAAAGAAATAATACAACGGTGGCTACAATCTCAACCCAGATGTGCCCCGCAAAAAAATATTATATCAATTTTACAAATTACATGAATGAAAGAAAAGAAAACACTCTTCTCATATCCCCCGGCTATTCATCCACGACGATCCAATACTCCATATACACAAACCACAATAGCATCACAGATATGTGCAACCTTCACTAATCGATGTATAGCGATTAGCAGACGTTCAGCATCATATATCAAACACAGAAAACCCGATTAACCAAGTAATCTTAGAATTTCGATCGATTAACCAAATCCGAGTCTACCCCATGCACAATCCAGCACACAAACAATCTGGGTAGAAACAAAATATTACCAAAATCACAATTCCAGAAAATAGACCCACAGAAGAAAACCGAGTCGGCTCGGCCGCGGAACCGCGGCGAAACGCACTGTTTCTCCACGCTTCCGCGGCGGTCTTGGCGAGTTACGATCTCATTTTTCTTGAGTGTTCTTAGGAAACCTTGCTTATATTTTGAAGGCCCCTGAAAAGATTTTTAGACCCGTTTTGAAAATCGACAGAAACATAGGTTTTCGAACGTGATTTTGGGATTTTTCCGACAATCGAATTTCTTAATACTTTTTAACTAGCTAGTTATGGTTTTGTAGGCTCTGATACCACTGTAAGCCGATGTCGCACACCCCGCGGGTTCGCGGGGAGGCGGAATTTTCAAAAAACGATTTTAACGAGCTACACAACACCGGCTAACTCCAGGATCTATACTAAAACATTAACTAACTAAACTATCTAGGAGTTTTAGCTACTCGGTAAGAGTGTTATACCTCCTAGAACCGGTCCTTCGGGTCTTCTTGCCCTCCTCTTCTTGGCTCCTCGGTGAACAGATGAAGGTTGCATGATCGGCCTCCTCGCGTCAAAGATGATCCACCCGAGAGTTTGTGCTTCAAGCTCCAACCTCTAAACCAAGGTAACTAGGGTAAATGGTTCGCTAATCTAAGTAGCCTAGGTGATGTAGAGAAGCTATTAGATTGTTTTGTCTCACTAAACCCTATCGCTCACAACACATGTGAAGGTTAGGGTTTTTGAGGAGGAGGGAGAAGGAGATGAAAGTGAAGAGAGAGAATGAGGAGAAGCAAATGAACTAAGGTTGACTTTGTATAGAGAATGGCTCATAACAAATAATGAAGCATCCATTATTTTCATATAGAAGATAATAGCCATACTTCAGTAGTGCATCCAAACCAATAAACTAATGCCTAAGCCTTTCCTCATACCATTCCACAAATATCTCTCCAATTCCACCTCATTAATCTATTTTGGAAAATAGATAAATCAATAATTAGGTGTCCCCTTCTAGAAGCATGTCTTGGCAAATTATAAGAATGCCCTCACCGTATATACATACCCGTATCCATATTCCGAAAAATACGAATACACTGAGATGATAACAATCCAATAATACAATAGTAGGATTCGGCTTAAACCAAAGCCCACTAGTATTGTCCGCCCGAACATCATCCGTGTACAAGTACACGTATGTGATCATAACACTGTTGTAAAACCATACGACTTCTACATCTTTTGCCCGAAGCAGGGAAACCCTCTGTGTGGGACTCTAAAGACTTGACAGTACGCTGGCAGTGGGTTTAACCACAAGCACATCAGCGGTATTAGCTACACGTAACGGCTACCCAGGTATCTGTCGATAAGAACGTCGATGAGCAAACTAATCCGAACTCCTACTGAGCCTGTCTATGACAATCTCCGTACAGTCCGGTCTGTTCATCTAAGATACTCGCATATCGGGCCTAGGGGGATGGTAAACGTCAGACCCCTAACAGCCCAATAAGTTATGCCAGAGCAGAGCCTAAAACACCCTGAGAAACTACAGGAGTACCTACCAGTATATCTCGACTGCTCTGGCCAGGGGCTTTTTGTAATGGCTTTCCGAACACAGCGCGATATCAACCCCCAATACCGGGAGAGACGAATCCTATCTAACCGCTACTGTCTCCAAGTGCTTCGGGACTACACCCAACTACTACCTATTTGCACGACTCCTTTGAGCCGTGGTAGGGTAGTAATCTAACTGCAGTGGGAACACACTCGAGACGAAGTAGCGATGGCAAGTCAAAGGACTAACCTGTACTCATGTCACCTGGGAACTGCTTCCAGATGATAAGTATAATACCAACCAGCAGTTCTCAACGAGTCATGTCCAGTGTAACTCATAACCTAATGAGCACCTGCATACTATATCCAGTACGACGTACTAATGGTTGTGCGACAGACCATTTCCTCTGCTGGGATGAGAAGCTTATACACTAGTCTACTCTGGAGTATCGATGCCCCGTCTCGATAATCCTACGACTACAGACCTGTATAAGGATGTGTTTACAGACTACCCATCCCCCACTAGTGTGACTGCTATGACAACGCTGGTAGTGAAGCAAAGATCCTAAGGGCTCTACCAATATATATAAGAGATATGGTAAAAGAAACACATGCACATATGGAGGTAGAATCAAACTAAGTAGCATACTACCATTTTCATCAAGACTGTTATTATAATCGTGAATATCCCAAGCTTCCAATATGTAATATACAATCCGGTATGATACAATAATGGCCTCTAGGGCATATATCACTAACAATTACGTGTCTCTAATACATAATGATAAAACCCGTATTATTTTCGCTTAACTACAAGGATTATGATGGTGATCGTATATGTGGGAGTTGGGTAGTTCATAAGCACAGCCTTAAATTTCCCTAACCGAGGGAGTATCGAGACTGGGCATCGATATTCCAGAGTAGACTAGTGTATATGTTTTGAGACCCCGACGAGGGGCAGTGGCCGGTCTCACAAGACATTGGTGTTTTGGCACCTAAGATTGTATATAAGTTTTCACTAAAGGTGAGTACACCGGACGGACTCGCCAAGAACATCTAAATGGTACTATACCTATCGTCAGATAGCAGTTCTCTGGTGACATGAGTATAGGTGGTCTGTTGACCTGAGATCGTAATTTGTCTCATGTGAGTTCCCACTATACTTAGATTACTACCCTACTATGGCTCTACTGAGTCATGCCAACATGTTTTAGTTAGGTACAGTCCTGAGTCATATGGAAGCAGTGAGCGATCGGAAGGGATTCATCTCTCCGGGTATAGTGAGACAATGTCGCGTTGTGTTCGGTTGGCCATCACCATAAGTCCTTAACCAGGGAGGATGAGATTTACTGATCGGAGATCAGTAGTTTCTCGGTTGGTAATGGGCTTAACACCGACACGGCTTATCGGGTTATTAAGGGTCTGACGTTATCCAACCATTAGACCCGGTATGCGACACTCTCAGACGAAGAGACCGGACTGTACGAATATTGTCACTTACAGGGCACATTAGAGATACAGACGAGCTTGCTTGTCGACCTTCCTCCCGATCAATACCTGGATAGCCGTTACGTATAGCTAGTGCCGCTGACGTACTTGTGGTTAAATCTAATGCCAGCGTATTGTCGAGTCTTTAGATTCCCACACAGAGGGTTTCCCGGTTCAGGAGAAACGTTATAGTGTGCATATTTTGATACGTATTGGAGTTCGATTAAATACGTGTATTTAATGAATACAGGTATTTTTATCTCGATACGAATAAAAGTATTCGTATTTTGATACGAATTCGGGTATATGTATTTGTGGCATATACAGTTGTATGTATATATGTATACATATACGCGCGCGCGCGTGTGTGTGTGTGTGTGTGTGAGTTGATACACACAACCTTTTTTCTCATTTGGAAGCTTAAGGATATGTTTAAACATGACTCACGGTGAGTCATTCTTCCACTCAACATATCTCTTTGGATAAGAGCAAGAGAAGAGAGAATTAGTTTTTTATGGTTTTTTGCCTCATCCTCTTCTCTCCTTTCTTTTATGTGAGCTTCCAGGTAGAAACGAAAACGAGAGAAAGCTAGAGATAATCTTCACTACATCACTCACAACTCATTCCTAGCAATCTTAGGTTATGAGATACTTCACTTGTTTATTTGGAGTGAAGCAAGAGCTTGAATTCTGATTCTCTCGAGTGGATCATCTTCGATGAAGAAGATCGATGACCAAGCTCATTCCCGATGACTACGGAGCCGAGCTAGAGTCCTTAGAACGGTGTACGGGTCTTCCGTGATTAAGCAAACACACTACAAAGGTAGTTAACCCTATAACCTTGCATGTTATGCTTGCTAGTTTAGTGTTTGGAATCGATTCTAGGGTTTTGGTCGCTGGTGGTTGCACAAAAGTTTTTGTTTTCGCTTCCGCCTTCACCGCAAGTCTTGTGGCGCGAGCACTAGGGACCGGACGGTGGTATCAGAGCCATGCCAAATACTTTAACTTCATATAGATGATGCTCACATTATGAAACCGAAATTTTAACCTTATCGAGTTTCGAAATTCCATGTTTCTGTCCATTTCTAAAATGGTCTCTGAATTTTTTTAAAGTATGTCAGTGGATTTGCTTTGAGGTATAAAAACATGGCTCAAAACTTGAGGACCTCAGTCACAATTCTGTCCGCCAAAATATTCATTTTTTTCGCTATTCTCGGCCCAAAATTTGCTTTAGGTCTCTGGGTTTTCGTGGTGGCTTGGAAATTGTGAAACTTGATTTTTAGGACTATTTTTTACCCCAGATTTCATTATGTGATATCTTTGCATTGGGGCAACACGGATGAACTTTTGATCGAAATTTTAGCATCGTTTATGATCTGTGGTTTTGTTTTTGTGTTGGATAACTTCGTCTAATTGCTATATGTTCGATTAGACGGGGTTTCACACTGGTTACTTGTGATGTTGTTCTTGTGATATATATCTTGTGATGGTTTATCCGGATTGTTGTGACGAATAGCCCCTTGTGTGATATATTTGTACAGTTTGAATGTATATTCTATTATTCGGGAAGAGTAGCCAGATTGTGGTCGTCGTTGCCGCTATATGTATATTCTTTTTAGGACACGTCTAGGTTGCGGGCGTTATCACCATTGTATATTTTTCATTATATGTACTAGGTTCACCTGTAAAGAAGTGCTCGAGTAGCCGGGTTCTAGAGTGTGCTAGGTGGTCGTCTCATGGTGATGAGTTTGAGTCGTCTCGCTCTAGAATTGGCGGGTTGCTCGCCGCACTTGTAGGGTTTTAGGTTGACCGACGAAGGAGTGCTCAAGTTACCAGATTCCAAGAAGTGCAGAGTGGCCCATTCATGATATTTAGTGTGGGTTGTCTTACTTCTAGAATTGGCGGGTAACTTGCCACACTTTTAAGAGTCTTGGTTCGAGATTGTACGGGCTATCCATACGACCGGGAAATATTGGTTTTCGTTTGCGGCTCAAACGAAACACGGGGCTCCTAGTTAATCCGCTATTCCATATTGATTATCGCATGCATGTGATGTGTATTACTTGCCTATGATGATGATATATATATTATATGCTTCTATATGTTTTTGTCCGTGCTAGCCCTATTTCCGCCCTGCTGTAAATTAAGTAACCTTACGGTGAAGACCCGAGGCACCGTGGCGAATACGGATGGCATATAAAGCATGCTATTTGGGTTGTTTCTGGTGTGTCATAGAAACTTAAAATGATTGGACTGGGTCATTTGCAAAGGATATAAAACCTAAATGTTGTTTTTGGAACCAATTTATAAAACTACTCGATTTTCTTCAAAATCACTCGGTTTTCTACAAAACCACTCGTTTTAAAAGCGGAGTCTAAACCACTCCTTTTGAAAGCCACTTGAGTTCCTTCAACGATATCAATTTCATTACTGAAAGTCGACCATAGCACCGTCAAGGGGTTCAAGAGACATCACGCATGCCAAATTTTAATTTTTCTAGGTGCTAAGCTAGACTACCAAGATCACTACTAGAATTTTAGGTTCTTCCTTTGTGATGTGATTAAGCTTAAGAGAAAGCTTAAGAGCATACAACCTTTGTAGTTCGTGTCCTTCTTTTCAAAAGATCCGGGATAAAGTCCACGCGACTCTTCAAGGCTCCTCTCCGAGTTTAAAGAACCTCCTTCGTGATCTTCGCGCTAAAGACGATCCACCCGAAGTCCACAAGCACAAGCTTTTCACTACACTAAACACTTTTAGTGTAGGAAACACACCACACCAAATCGCTAATTTGGTGTGGGATGATGAAGTAGGGGATAAGTACAGTTCACTAAGGTCTCACAAGCTCAATGATTCACATCTCATCTGAGGGTTTTGAGCTTGAATGTGAGGTGAAGAAAATTGTAAAGAGCAAGAGAAGAAAAGAGCTCTTGAAAAATGGCTAAGGCATGAACCATGAAGCAAGTGTAGAATCAATAAAATGAATCATCTCTTTCCTCACTCATTCAAGCATGGAATAAAAATGCAATTAAAATTGCAACCATGCTTGAATATTGAGTCAAGAGTAATATAAAAACATATAAACCCATGCCTTGAACCATACCACAAATATCTCCACAATTTAAACCTCATTTTTCTATTTTCTAAAAAATAGAAAAACATGTCATGCTTCATATAATATATATATATATATATATATCTATTTATTTATTTATTTATATATATCAAATATACATTAATATATATATATAAAGCAATTAGTGAGCTAATGATATTAGTTAAGATATATTTATATCACATATAATATATATCACATTATTAAATCAACACTTGATCTAATAATCCGGTTATATCACATATAACCGACTAATATCATTAATCTGAATATCACATTATCAAACCAACATTTGATTCGATAATCCGGTTATATCACATATAACCTGACTGATAACAGATAACTGGCAGATTACAATACGGTATCACATACTCGTATTTAATCAGGCCCACACACATATCACATATGTGTCCTACTTCGTTTTGCTTGAACCAGAAAACTTCTGTGTGGGACTCTTAAGACTCGTCAATACGCCAGCAGTAGGTGATGATCACATCTGTCACCTACAAGCCGTCAGCGGTACTAGCTGGACGTAACGGCTAACCGGGTATTGAGCGATATGAAGATCAACAAGCAAGATCGTCTATACTCTCCAAGAAGCCTATCATTGACGCTACCGTACAATCCGGTCTCTTCGTCTGATATGTCGCATATCATGTCTAGGGGTGGAAATCGTCAGACCCCAGTAACGTGATAAGCCATGCCGATGTCTGGCCTATAACGGTTCGAGAAACTACTGATAACACTTATCAGTAAATCTCGGCAGCAGTCATGGCTAGGGACTTCCAGTTATAGCCAATCGAGCATTGCGCAACATCAACCCCCAATACCGGGAGAGACGAAACCCCTCCTATCGCTCATTGCCTCCATGTGACTCGGGACTGTACCCAAAATCCACCTGTTTGCACGACTCCTTTGAGCCGTGGTAGGAAGGAAATCAAAGCACAGTGGGAGCCACACACGACTCTATGACGATCTCGAGTCTACAGACTAACATGTACCAGTGTCATCAGAGGACTGCTATCTGACAATAGGTATACTACCATATAGGAGTCCTCGGCGAGTCCTGTTCAGTGTACCCAGTCTCCACTGAGCACCCGTATACCATATTTGATGTAAAACACCAATGGATGTGGGATCATCCATCGCCCATCATATGGGTCAAGAAGCGTATATGCTAGTCTACTCTGGAATATCGATGCCCTGGTCTCGATATTCCTACGACTAGGAACTGATTAAAGGATGTACTTGTCGACCACCCCACTAGTATGATCTCATCATAGTCCTGCTAGTCAAGTACATATCCTAAGGGCTTTATCAACATGTAAGAGACAGACAGTATAAATACTAGTCTACATGTTAAGATAAAGGTAACCTGATAGCATACTATCATGTCGAGCAAGAAAGTCCTCTATATATATGTCCAAGCATCCACTATATCATCAATAATGGCCTCTAGGGCATACATATTAATAAAAATCTCCCACTTGCACTAAGGCCAGTTGTTGTAGTATCCCATACCCAACGTCCCAAAAAGTCTCTCGAATAACATCTAGGGGATGGCCTCGGTGAGTGGATTCGCTGTGTTATCCTCTGTGTCAACTCTCCTGACCTCGATCTCTCGGAGATACAACTATCTTCCTGATCAGGTGATACTGTCCAAGAATATGTCTGAATCGCTGACGGGACCGGGGTTCCTAGGCAAAAGGCACAACTCCATTTTCATCACAATACACGGGTATTGGATGCCCAATGGTAGGAACCTAGTTCATCTCATGAACTTTATTCATCCAGACAACCTCTTTGGCAGCATCATTGGTAGCGATGTAATTAGCCTCTATCAACGAGTCTGCTATGATATATAGCTTGGAACCCTTCCAACATACCGTCCCTCTACTGAGGGAGAAGACAACCCGAGACTGACTTTCAGTCGTCCTTATCACTCTGGAAGCTCGAATCGGTAAAGGAATCCATCTGGAGTTCACCGTTACCATACACCAAGAACATCTCTTTAGTCCTTCGCAAGCACTTTAAGAATGTTCTTCAGCTGTGCAGTGGTTTTCCCAAAGATCTTTTCGATACTTATTCACTACACCTAGTGAGTAAGCTAAATCTGGTCTGGTACATAACATCGTATACATGATTGACCCGTCTGCCAAAGCATAGGGTATCTCTTGTATGCGAGCCCTCTCTGAATCAGTCTCGAGAGACATCTCTTTGGAGTGAGTGATTCCTGAACAAGCGGGTACATTACCACGCTTATAATCATCGATACTAAAACCCTTATAGCAAGGTGTCTATGTACACGGATTGGGACAATCCCAAATCCATTTAGATAAATCTCTATAGATCTATAACTCCAGAAAGTAGGAGGCATCAGTTAGATCTTTCATGGAGAACCTGTGTGATAAGAGGTGCTTGACCGAGTGTACCATAGGAACACCTTTTCCTATCAAGAGTATCTCATCCGCGTACAATACGAGGAAGAAAACCATACTCTCTACAATCTTCTTATTTATACATGGTTCATCTATCTTTTTGATGAAGTCAAACTCTTTGACAGCTTCATTAAATAGATGTTCCATCTCCGCGATGCCTGCTTTAACCCGTAGATGGGTTTAAGCAGCTTGCGTATGCTTCCGCTACTCCCACTGTTTACGAAGCCCTCTAGCGGTGTCATATACATGCTCTCTTCTAAATCACCATTTAGAAAAGCGGTTTTGACGTGCAGTCTGCCAGATTTCGTAGTCATGGTATGCAGCAATGGCAAGTAGGATCCTGATGGATTTAAGCTTAACAGCAAGTCTAGCTTTGAAAGTCTCAACTTTTCCATCTACACCAATTTATCTTTCTCAAAGATCCTCTTTCTCCCGATGGGTTTTACTGATACCGACTTACAACGCTCTATGCGTAGAGTAAATCTGGTCTGGTACATAACACCGCAAACATTAAAGAGCCTACCGCCGATGCATAGGGTATAGATGACATGCGAGCCCTTTCCAAATCTGTCTTTGGAGAGGGTGATTCCGTGACAAGCCGGTAGATTACCGCGCTTTGAATCTTCCATACTGAATCTTTTCAGTATGGTGTCGATGTACCTTGACTGTGAAAGTCCAACTATCCGTTTAGATCTATCACGATAGATCTGGATCCTCAGAATGTAGGAGGCATCACCCAGGTCTTTCATGGAGAAATTCTGTGACAAGAATTGTTTGACTGATTGTAGCATAGAAATGTCATTTCCTATTAATAGAATGTCATCCACGTACAAGACGAGGAATACTACAGTTATCCCTACAATCTTACTATAAATGCATGGTACATCTGGATTTTTTATAAAGTCGAATTCTTTGACAGTATCATCGAAACAGATGTTCCAACTCCGCGATGTCTGCTTTAGTCCATAAATGGACTTAAGCAACTTGCACACTTTACTGCTGCTCCCACTCTGAATGAAACCCTCTGGCTGATCCATATAGACGCACTCTTCCAAATTACCATTTAGAAAAGCCGTCATTACGTCCATCTGCTAGATCCCATAAACGTGGAAGGCAGCAATGGCAAGAAGGATACGAATGGATTTGAGCATAGCCACTGGAGAAAAGGTTTCGTCATAGTCCAAAACAGGTCTTTGACGAAAACCCTTTACAACAAGTCTATCCTTATAGGTTTTGAATCTGTCCATCTACACCAATCTTCTTTCTGAAGATCCATTTGCAGCCTACGGGTTTCACCCCTTCTGGAGCAATGTCCAAAGTCCATACTTTGTTGGTGTACATGGACTCTATTTCGGTCCGCATTGCATCCAGCCATTTTACCGAGTCGCCGCTCTGAATGGCTTGCTGGAAGCTAGTAGGCTCATCATTATCAATTATGCAATCCTCTCGATCCCCGTCTATGAGAAAACCATAGTATCTCTCTGGCGGATGAGACTACCTACTATTTCTGCGGAGTGGTGCTGGGATGTCCGGTTCTTCTGAAACTTCTGGTTCGACCAAGCTTTCAGTAATAGATTGTGGTTCTGGAATTTCTTCCAGTTCTATTGCGCTCCCACTTTTCTGATTTTCTAAAAATCCAGCTTCCAAGAAGTGGGGATGCTGAGAAACAAAAACCTTTTGTTCTTCTGCGTAATAGAAAAGATACCCCCTGGAGTTCTTTGGGTATCCCACAAACTTACACAGTACTGAGCGTGCCTCGAGCTTGTCCGCATGCTGCTTCTTTACAAAAGCTGGACATCCCCATATCTTAAGGTACTTAAGATAGGGTTTCTTCCCACTCTACATCTGATATGGTGTGGTAGGAACAGTCTTGGTTGGAACATTGTTCAAAAGATATGCAGCTGATTCTAGTGCATAACCTCAGAAGGATCGCGGTAACTCAGCCTTACTCATCATGGAACGAACCATATCCAATAGGGTTCGATTCCGCCTTTCAGATACACCGTTGTGTTGTGGTGTGTATGGAGGAGTAAGCTGAGAGAGAATTCCATTCTCTTTTAGGTATCCCAGGAACTCGGCACTTAAGTATTCACCACCTCGATCAGATCTTAGTGTCTTGATACTTTTACCTGTTTGTTTTTCCACTTCATTCTTGTATTCCCGGAATTTCTCAAAGGCCTCGGATTTATGCATCCTCAAGAAAACATGTCCATACGTAGAGAAATCATCCGTAAAAGTAATGAAATAGGAATAACCACTTCACACATGTGTAGACATTGGACCGCATACATCGCTGTGTATGAGTCTAAAGAGCTCGCTCGCTCTTACTCCGTGTCCAATGAACGGAGTCTCTGTCATATTTCCCATGAGACAAGATTGACAAGTAGCATAAAACTGATATTCGAACGGATCCAAATATCCCTCTCTATGTAACTTCGTCAATCTTGTTTCATTGATGTGACCCAGTCTAGAATGCCATAAGAAAGCCTGATTTGTTTTCGGAGACTTTCTTTTAAGTGTGTTATGGACATTGAAAACCTGAGCTTCATTTAATACGTATATACCGTTATCTAATGTACCTGACCCAATCAAAGCTTGATTTAGGTGGATGTGGACGACATCGCTTATAAATGTAAAATCTTATCCTTCCTTGGAAAGTAGGGATACAGATATAATATTACAAGCTAGACTAGGTACATACAAACAGTTACGTAGAATCAATATCTGCCCACTTGTCAATCCTAGATGATATTCCCCTACGGATTCAGCTTCAACGCTCATTCCGTTCGCAACTCTGAGTGTCATATCACCTACCCTAATAACTCTACGGTTTCTCAAAGCCTGTAATGAATTACAGATATGAGATCATGATCCGGTATCTAGTACCCATCTTCTCGTGTTGCCTCTGGTATTCACCATCAACTGAGGCTAACAACTGGCACATGGCATTCGCACAGTCTTTTTCCCTTGTTTTACGGATATCCTTATCCGCGACGGTGGAAAATGGACCTGGAACGGCGGGGGCTTGAGTAGTAATGAGGTGGTCCAGCTTGTCATAGGCAATGGACATCTGGACAAACCTTTGCCAGTCATTATAGTCAGATTCAGTCATTTTATTAGCTAAATGTAACCTAGTCTTGGTCACAGGGTCACTGCAATTAAGAGAGAGAGAAGAAAACACTTAGCATGATGCTCTTGCATGTTTAGAATGGTTTTTAATTTATCTAAACAGGATGGCTCACACTATTTCTCGAATCCTTCCTCAAACCATAAAAGAAGAATTAGTCAGGATTAATCTTACCGTACAATTCTTGCTTAACCGTTCAGCCAGGTCAGTGTCGGTACTTCGGGGGAGGTTTTACGACACTTTCGTGAAGTTCCTTAATTAAATAACCTCTTTTCCCTGGGGGCGTAGCCCCGCTAACACTTTTCTAGACACCTACTTGGTTTATAGCATTGATCGTTAAGTGAAGAATCTCCCGAGTAGTAGCGGATACTCACAGTAGGATCGGGACCCAAATATCATTGTGTGATAATGCTGAAGGAATCCTACCAACATTATCAAACTCCAAATGGTATGCAACACTAGCAAGTTTCAGTTTCTTTAGAAACTCCCGATGTGGATTTTTGCCCCATGCTCCTATGACCTTGACGAAGGTCAACAAATCATAAGTCACATGTCAAGTTCTACCCATCATTGTCCAGGTTAATTTGAACCCACCCGTATATACCCTTGACGAAGGTCAACAAGGTAATACAACTGTCCCAAACCAAAGCATCTCTCTATGCTACATATGAACACCCAGCAGCTACCAATCACTATGCCTTGACGAAGGTCAACAAACATAGCTTGAATACTATTGAATATTCATATGAAATGACGGAGGGCTACGAATGGTTTTGGCGAAACCGTGAACGTAGTGAACTTGATATAATCGAAGGAACCTGATAGCTTTTAAAAGGAGTGGTTTAAGTTCCGCAATTAAAAGTCTGATGTTTTGAAATAACCGAGTGGTTTTTAAACTTTGTTCCAATGATTCATCTTTGGTTTGTTTTTCTTTGCATTAATATAATGCGCCCCATCAATTAGCCTACCATTACAGAAAACAATGAAAATACAATGTACGCTTATGCCATCCGCATTCGCCACTGGGCCCCGTCATCACCCGTTAGGTTACTTAACTAACGACAGAGCGGGGGCTGGACTAGCGCGGATGTAAAACATGAGCAACGCCTACTAGATATCATATATAGATATATACATTCGTCAGACGCAATAATAGGCATCCCAGATCATAGATGAACACATTGGATATATTAGGAAGTCCGCGTTTCGTTTGAGCCTGCAACAAAAGACGGTTTCCACGGTCGTGATGAATAGCCAAAACCCCACCCTAGACCCCTACTGGTGCGGCAAACTACCCGCCAAATACCCGAAGTGGAACAACCTCCCTCAACAATGTGAGTAGGTCACTCAGCACTTCAAAGTACCCGGTAGTTTTTGCACCCCACCTTGGGTCTATCCTAGGAGCAATAAACAGTAAATGAAATAATACAACGGTGGCTACAACCTCAGCCCGGATGTGCCCCGCGAAATAATATTACAACAAATTACAATTTACATCGAATGAATGATAAAAACCCTCATCTCACATCCCCGGCTATTCATCCACGATAATCCAACAAGTTCATATACACAATCCAATATATACCAACATCACAAATGAAACCCGATTAGAAAATAACTTAGAATTTCGATCGAAAACTATTTTCCGTGTCTACCCCAAAAGCAAACCAGCACTCAAAATATTCTGGGTAGATTCCAAATATGCAAGAAGACAGAACACCAAAAATAAGACAATGCTGTGGAAAAATGAGCTAACTCAGCGTCGACTCGGCCGCAGATTCGTGGCGAATCGCATAGATTCGCCGCGCTTCCGCGGTGGTCTAACCGAGTTAGGGACTCGTTTTTCTCCAGTGTTCTTATAATTCCCTGCAGTAAATTTTCATGCCTCTAAAATAATTTTTTCGACGGTTTTAAAATCGACAGAAACTGCAAGGATTCGGAGTTTTGTTTTCGTGTTTTTTCGACGATCGAAGTTCTAATAAGTTTCTAACAAGCTAGTAATGGTTTAGTAGTCTCTGATACCACTGTAAGTCCATATCACACACACCATGGTTCATGGGGAGGCGGAATATGTGAAAAACGATCATCAAAGCATCGCAACACGGACTCGAGCACACGGATCATGACTAAACCATAACTAGCAAACAACAAGAGGTTTAACTACTCGGATTCGAAGTTATACCTCACGATACAAGTCCTTCGGGTCTTCATCGATGTCCTCTACTTGTCGTCGGCTCCAAGGATCGTAACGGATCGCGGCTACCTCGACGGCCTCCTCGAGTCAAAGACGATCCACCCGAGAGTCTATAGTCCAAGCTACTACCTCAAAACCGAGGTAACTATGGCTTCTAGTTTGCCAAACTAGAAGTCCTAGAGGGTGTAGAGTATTTAGATGGTGTGCTTTGTCTCTTTAAACCCTAGGATTCTCAACACATGAGAGATATTAGGGTTTTGAGGAAGAAGAAAATGAAGACTTGAGAGAATGAGAGTGTTTGTGATAATCTTATGAATAATTACTCATGTTTGAATAATATGAAGCATACAAATATCTAACTAAAATATCTAGTAAATATCAAGCATGCTTCATTTAATTATAATGGTGAATCACCACACTAGTCATGGTTCATTAAATGAAAACCTACAGCTCATCTCCTCCACCTCATTTAAGTTTAATCTTTAAAAGAAATAAACCCTAATGAGTCATCTCCTTCTAGAAACTTTCCGGACAAATTACGAGAATGCCCCTCAACCATATATACATACCCGTATCCGTATTCCGTAGAATACGAATACAAAGAGACGAAATAAATCCATCAGTATAATACTAGGATCCGGCTTAAACCAAAGCCCACAAGTATTATCCGCCCGATCATCGTACGTGCACAAGTGCACGTAAGTGATCGAAGCCCTGCCGTAAAACCATACGGCCTCTATACCTTTTGCCCAGTGCAGGGAAACTATCTGTGTGGGACTCTAAAGACTCAACACTACGCTGGCAGTGGGTTTAACCACAAGCCGCAAGCGGTACTAGCTGTACGTAACGGCTGCCCAGGTAGATGTCGATAAGAAGGCCGATGAGGTAACTCATCCGAACTCCTACTGAGCCTGAATGTGACAATCTCCATACAGTCTGATCTGTTCGTCTAAGAGTATCGCATATCGGACCTAGGAGGATGGTAAACGTCAGACCCCTAATAGCGGTATAAGTCGTGTCGGAGTGTAGCCCAGAACACCCTGAGAAACTACTGGAACACCTACCAGTAAATCTCACTTGCCGTGGCCACGGACTTTGTGTAATGGCTCTCAAACACAGCGCGGTATCAACCCCTAATACCGGGAGAGACGAATCCTATCTAACCGCTACTGCCTCCAAGTGCTTCGGGACTGCACCCAATTACAACCTGTTTGCACGACTCCTTTGAGCCGTGGTAGGGTAGTGATCAAAGTACAGTGGGAACACACTCGAGGCGAAGTAGCAGTGTCGAGTCGACGGACTAAGCTGTACTCATATCACCTGGGAACTGCTACCCGACGACAGGTATAATAACCATCAGCAGTTCCCGACGAGTCCTGTCCAGTGTACTCGTAACCTAACGAGCACATGTATACTATCTCCAGTACGACGTACTAATGGATGTGGGACAGACCATCTCCTCTGCTGGGATGAGAAGCGTATACACTAGTCTACTGTGGAGTATCGATGCCCCATCTCGATAATCCTATGGCTAGGGACCTGTATAAGGATGTGCTTGTAGATTACACAGCCCTCACTAGTGTGACTGCCATCACAACGTTGGTAATCAAGCAAAGATCCTAAAGGCTCTACTAATATGTATAAGCGATATGCTAAAAGAAACACATGCACATATCTGAGTAGAAACAAACCAAGTAGCATACTACCATTTTGAGCAAGACTATCAATAAAACTGTGAATATCCCAAGCTTCCATTAGTAATATACAAACCAGTATGATACAATAATGGCCTCTAGGGCATATACACTAACACATACATCACCATGTATCTGTCCAAGAGTTCAGTAGCTCTTTCTCCGTTTCCAGTAAACGGAGATTTGGTCACCTAGTCTTTGAGATATGACTGGCAAGTTTCATAAGATGTAAATTCGAACGGATTGAAATACGCATCCTTATGGAGCTTTAGCTAGTCTTGTTTCATCGATATGAACCAGTCCACAATGCCACAAGAAGACTTCGTTCATTTCTGAACTGTTCCTCTTGTGTGTACGTTTTTAGAACTGTAGTTTGATTCAGAACGTGTACACTGTTATACAACATACCTTACCCAATCAACACTAGATTTAGGAAATTATTCACAATATTTGTTGGTATGAAATAACAGTCGCTAAGAATCAATGTATTACCAGTTGGTAACACTAGGTGATATTTGCCAACTGCTTTGACTGCAATAATTGCACCATCTATACTACTAGAGATATATCACCATTTCCCAGTTGTCCACCTGTCTATAGCCCATGTAACAAATTACATGTGTGGGATCCTGATCCGATAACCAATACCCAGGATGTAGAGGTAAACTGAGAAACAGTTCTTGGTAACGAACACACCCGAAGACAATGCATCAACATGCTTTTTCTTCGTTTGGGTAGCGTGGGAATCCGAATATTCCCCTATTCCTTGCTCAGACTTATGACAATCATAAGATAGAGCGGAACCTAGCCCATTATAATAAGTAAGTTCGGTCAATACATACATATTATTATCCTGATTAAGGCATGGCATTGGTCGCTACCAGGAGAGAGAAGGATAATCACTTTTCGTGCGCTCTTTGCAAGATTAGATTGGTTATTTTTATCTAATCAGGATGGCTCCCACTATTTTTATCAAACCTTCCTTCAAACCCTAAAAGGTAAGATTAGCCGGGATTAATTACACCTTACAAGTTCGCCAATCATTCGGTCAGGCCAGTGTTGGTACTTTGAGGGAGGTTCCCCGTGCTTTCGCACGGACCTAATTAAAATAAACCTCGTTTTTCCAGGGGCGTAACCCCGTTAACACCTTTCTAGATACTTACTTGATCGGCTAATTGTGATGTGTAAATTTCTCCCAGGAGTAACTCTTACTCGCAGTGGGTATCGGGATCCAACTATCTCATAGAAGGTATGCAATCTCATTGCAAATTTCAACACTTGAAATTCCCGATAATATTTTTCCCCTAGCGTCCTATGACCTGACGAAATCCAACAAACCATAGTCCGCTAGTCAAGTTCAACCCGTACATTTCATGATTGAATTAAACCTACCCGCACGACCCTTGACGAAAGCAAACAAAGTCGTACGACTATCCCAATCCAATTGCATCATATGCAGCAGATAAGCAGTAAGTAGCTACCACACACTACGCCTTGACGAAAGCCAACAAACGTAGAACGAATACTAAAAACTACTTATCTGAAATGACGGAGGGCTACGACAGGTTTTTAAGAAAACCTTTTTGCGTAATGAACTAGATATCGTTGCAGAATCGAGTGATTTTGAAAATGAGTGTTTTTTAGGCTTTTGCTAGTTTCGCTAAAGAGTTCACTCCCGGTGAAGGGATCTCGGCTCTTTCCTTATCGAATGAGGTACAGGATATTCAGGAATACCACTATGCAAAACAAGAACTAGAAAAGCTATCCAAAACAAAACCGAGTGTCGTAGCATTTGCTAGTTTTGCTAAAGAGGTCACTCCCGGTGAAGGGATCTCGGCACTTTCCTCATCGAATGAGATGCTGGATATTCATCAAGGAATACTACTATGCAAAGCAAAAACTAGAGCTGCCCTTTTTGAAAATTTGATTCTACAACAACTTTTGGTTTCTTTCTTTTCATTAATCACATTAATGAAGTTCCATCATTTAACGTTTCCTAAACATTACAGAAAAAGAAGAAAAAATAGAACGTACGCTTATGCCATCCGCATTTGCCACGGGGCCCCGTCATGCACCGTTAGCTTACTTATCTACCGGCAGAGCGGGGGCTGGACTAGCGCGGGTGCAAAACATAACCAACATTTATTATATATCATATATATAATATAACATGATCACATCATAGAAACAAGCAGCAGAAGCAACATATGAAATATTGGATATACTAGGATTTCCGTGTTTTAAATTTAGTCAGTAATGTAAAACACGGATTCCACAGTCGTGATGAATAGCCAAACCCACATCCCATAGACTCCTACGAAAGAGGCAAGTAACCCTACCAATTCTAGAGTTAGGAAACCCGGTCTCAACTCCTTGAGATGGTCTCCCACTGGACTCTAGAACCCGGTTACTTATGCTTCCCATCTTGGGTCTATCCTAATGCGGAAAAGTAAATAATATACAACAGTGGTGGCATCATCCTCAACCCGGAAGTGCCCCAATAAAAGAATATTACATTGAATTTTACATGGATGAAAATGTAAAAACTCTCTTCTCAAATAAAACCCCCCGGCTATTCAATCACGACGATCCAATAAATCATATCAACAGCAACACATAACATCTCATGTCATCAACGTAAGTAAATATGCGTATCCCGAAAACTCTTTGACATATAGCAACGAGATCGGGATACCCCATATATTACACTTACGGTCGCAGAAAAGAAACAGAAAACTACAATGATTAGAATCTGTATTATCCTTAGACATCATAAACCAGGAATATCACATATTCCGAATTTCATGCCTAACATGTAAAACTTGCATTTCAGTCTTAAATTGAAAACACTTTTCAATAATGTGTTGGATAATTCAATAAGATTCCCGACTAGGTGATCGTGTACAATACGCAATTGCGACGGAGTTTTGATCCGAATCAAAATATCGTTGCAATCGATCAATTGAGACTAAACGGCTAGATTTACTAACTAGTTTTCATAAAACTAATTAATCCGGATTCTAATAATTGTATCACACATCACAAAACTTGCAAAGTAACCGCGACATTAGAATTCCACACACAATTAGCAAACTTAAACCAATTTTTCCAACACTTGAAAAACAGTGAGCTAAAGTTCCAAAACCGATCATTTTAAGCCAATCCGGGAGTCGAAACGAACTTGAAACACACCCGAATCTTTGCGGGGGTGAAGAACCATAAATAAGTGTCGAAAGAGGGGCCTAGATGGGGTACCCCACCACCTAGGCCACCACGAGGTGGATAGGGGGTGAGGCAAACCCGAAACTGCCCAAGGTGGGGCAGTTTCGGGTCTCCACTGCCAAGACCACCTTGCGGTGGTCTTAGGGAGTGGGCCCAACCGTTCGGTCTCCCCCCGGGGTATCCCCAGGGTGCGCACGCTCCACCCCGCGGCTTCTCGGTTCAAACCGTGAGCCCGCGGGGTGTGCAAACAACTCAAAATATCAATTTCGAAAAGAAAAAAATCGGCAGTTTTTGCGCGATAAAAACGGCGGATTTCTAACGTCTCTACAAGTAATTCTATTATTTTATCTTGGCTACAATACCATGAAAGTAGACCTTAGCACCGTAAAGAGGTTCAAGAGGTATCAAGCATGCCAAATTTTAATTTTTCTAGGTGCTAAGCTAGACTACCAAGATCTCTACTAGAATTTTAGGTTTTTCCTTTATGATGTGATTAAGCTTAAGAGAAAGTTTAAGAACATACAACCTTTGTAGTTCGTTTCCTTCTCTTCAAAAGCTCCGGGATGAAGTCCAAACGACTCTTCAAGTCTCCTCTCTGAGTTGAACGAAACTCCTTCGTGATCTTCGCGCCAAAGACGATCCACCCGAAGTCCACAAGCACAAGCTTTTCACTACACTAAACACTTTTAGTGTAGGAAACACACCACACCAAATTGCTAGTTTGGTGTAGGATGATGAAGTAGGGAATAAGTAAAGCTCACTAAGGTCTCACAAGCTCAATGATTCACATCTCATGTGAGGGTTTTGAGCTTGGAGGTGAGGTGAAGAAAATTGTAGAGAGCAAGAGAAGAAAAGAGCTCTTGAAACTAAGGCATAAACCATGAAGCAAGTGTAGAATCAATAAAATGAATCATCTCTTTCCTCACCCATTCAAGCATGGAATAAAAATGCAATTAAAATTGCAACCATGCTTGAATAGTGAGTCAAGAGTAATATAAAAACATATAAACCCATGCCTTGAACAATACCGCAAATATCTCCACAATTTACACCTCATTTTTTTATTTTCTAAAAAATAGAAAAACATGCCATGCTTCATATAATATATATATATATATATATATAAAGCAATTAGTGAGCTAATGATATTAGTTAAGATATAATTATATCACATATAATATATATCACATTATTAAATCAACATTTGATCTAATAATCCGGTTATATCATATATAACCGACTAATATCATTATTCTGAATATCACATTATTAAACCAACATTTGATTCGATAATTCGGTTATATCACATATAACCTGACTGATAACTGATAACTGCCAGATTACAATGCGGTATCACATACTCGAATTTAATCAGGCCTACACACATATCACATATGTGTCCTACTTCGTTTCGCTTGAACCAGGAAACTTCTGTGTGGGACTCTAAAGACTCGTCAATACGCCAGCAGTAGGTGATGATTACATCAGTCACCTACAAGCCGTCAGCAGTACTAGCTGGACGTAACGGCTACCCGGGTATTGAACGATATAAAGATCAAAAAGAAAGCTCTTCCATACTCTCCATGAAGCCTATCAGTAACACTACCGTACAGTCCGGTCTATTCGTCTGATATGTCGCATATCATGTCTAGGGGTGGAAATCGTCAGACCCCGGTAACGTGATAAGTCATGCCGATGTCTGACCTATAACGGTTCGAGAAACTATTGATAACAATTATCAGTAAATCTCGGCAGCAGACCTGGCCAGGGACTTCCAGTTATAGCCAATCGAACATTGCGGAACATCAACCCCCAATACCAGGAGAGACGAAACCACTCCTATCGCTCATTACCTCCATGTGACTCAGGACTGAACCCAAAATCCACCAGTTTGCACGACTCCTTTGAGCCGTGATAGGGAGGAAATCAAAGTACAGTGGGAGCCACACAAGACTTTATGTCGATCTCGGGTCTACAGACTAACATGTACCAGTGTCACCAGAGGACTGCTATCTGACGATAGGTATACTACCACATAGGAGTTCTCGGCGAGTCGTGTTCAATGTACCCAGTCTCCACAAAGCACCCGTATACCATCTTTGATGTCAAACACCAATGGATGTGGGATCATCCATCGCCCATCATATGGGTCAAGAAGCGTATACGCTAGTCTACTCTGGAATATCGATGCCCTGGTCTCGATATTCCCACGACTAGGAACTGATTAAAGGATGTACTTGTGGACCACCCTGGCCCCACTAGTATGATCTCATCACAGTCCTGATAGTCAAGTACATATTCTAAGGGCTATATCAACATGTAAGAGACAGACAGTATAAATACTAGTCTACATGTTAAGATAAAGGTAACATGATAGCATACTATCATGTCGAGCAAGAAAGTCCTCTATATATATGTCCAAGCATCCGCTATATCATCAATAATGGCCTCTACGGCATACATATTACTAACAATTACGTTAAAGGTTTTTCGCTAAAAACCAGCAATAGTCCTGCGTCATTTCAGACGGGTAGTGCCTAGTGTTCATGCTATGTATGTTGGCCTTCTTCAAGACATAGTGTATGGTAGCTATGTGTTAACTTTTTTCTACATAAAGATGCATTAATCTAGGACATTCGTACAGCTATTTTAGCATTCGTCAAGAGTTTGTACGGGTCGTTCTAGATTAATCAGGACAATGACGGGTTGAACTTGACTAGCGACTTGTGATATTTTGGCCTTTGTCAAGGTCATAGGATGCTTGGGGAAAAAACCATATCAGGAGTTTCAAATATAAGGGAAACTTGCCAAGTATGCGCATACCTTCTTGAGTGTGGTGATTTTGGTTAGCTTCCATCAAGGTTATTACACAATGATAGTTGGGTCCCGATTCCCACTAATGAGTAGGTATTACACCCGGGAGATTTTCATTTCACAACTAGCTAACCTATTAGGTTTCTAGAAAGGTGTTAACGGGGTTATACCTCTGCGGAAACGAGGTTAATTAATTTGGTCCGGGTGAAAGCATAAGGAACTTCCCTCAGAGTACCAACTCTGGCCTGGCTAAATGGTTAGCGAATGTTAGTTGTATGTATGCCCTAGAGGCCAGTATTGTACAGATGATGTATATTATATTGGATGCTTGGACATATATAGAGATGACTTTCTTGCTCGATATGATAGTATGCTATCTGGTTACTCTTTATCTTAACATGTACACTTGTCTCTTTAAACTGTCTTATGGTTACATGTTGGTAAAGCCCTTAGGATGTGTACTTGACTACCTGGACTATGATGCAGATCATACTAGTGGGGACATGGTAGTCCATAAGTACATCCTTCAAGGTCCCTAGTCGTGGGTGTATCGAGACGGGGCATCGATATACCAGAGTAGACTAGCGTATACGCTTCTCGACCCATGAGATGGGTGATGGATGATCCCATATCCATTGGTGTTTGACATCAGAGATGGTATACGGGTGCTCAGTGGAGACTGGGTACACTGGACGGACTCGCCGAGAACTCCCAGATGGTATTATACCTCACGTCAGATGGCAGTTCTCAGGTGACACTTGTGCAGGTTAGTCTGTAGACCCGAGATCGTCATAGAGTCTTGTGTGATTCCCACTGTGCTTTGATCTCCACCTTACCACGTCCATGAGGGCGTGCAAAATGGTGGTCTTTGGGTACAGTCCCGAGTCACATGGAGGCAATGAGCGATAGGAGGGGTTTCGTCTCTCCCGGTATTGGGGGTTGATGTTGCGCTGTGCTCGATTGGCCGTAACAGGGAAGTCCCTGGCCAGGGCTGATCAGAGATTTGCTGGTAAGTGTTACCAGTAGTTTCTCGACCCGTTATGAGCCTCACATCGGCACGACTTATCGGTTATTGGGGTCTGACGTTTACCACCCCTAGACTTGATATGCGACGTATCAGACGAACAGACCGGACTGTACGGTAAGTGTTACTGGTTGGATTCACAGGAGTGTGAGCGGGATAGCTCGTCGATCTTCTGATCGCTCAATACCTGGATGGCCGTTACGTTTAGCAGACCGCTTGCGGCTTGTGGGTGCTTGATATGATCATCATCTGCTACCGGCGTATTGACGAGTCTTTAGAGTCCTACACAGAGGTTTCCTGGCTCAAGCGAAACGAAATAGGAGCGCATATGAGATATGTGCGGGACCGAGAATAATGCGTGTATGTGATACCGCATTTCATTCTCGCGATAAATGTTTCGATTGGTTATATTCGATATGACCTAGTTATCGAATCATTGATTCGATAAGCCGATACATTGGATACTAGTCGGTTATATGCGATATGACCGGATCGTTAAATCAAGTGTTGATTTAATGATTTAATATATAATTATATATTTGATATACTACATTGCATTAACTAGTATTGGTTCACTTTAAATGGATTTTCTCACTTGATGTGCAAGAAGTATATGTGATATACTTTTGTGCACATATTTGTATCATGTTTGATGATACTTGATCTTGTTGTTAAGTATAAAGAATTAAACCATGGTTAAATGTTAAATAGGGTTTTGCATTTTCATTTATTTATTTACTTATTTATTTGAAAAGGATTATGATGAGAATGGTGGCTTTTTTGTTTTAAGTTGAAGCTTCATGAAGCTTTGACTTTTGTAACCATTCTTGTCATCATGCTTAACCCTAACCCATCCAAGTGACCATGGTTTATTCTCTACACTTAACCTAGGTTAGAACATGATAAGTATTGGATTTTATTATTCTTTTTCACAATACTTATCATATTCAATGTACTTCTTCTTCTTCATCTTCAAGAAAGAAAGCATGATGCCATCAATGGCATCTTGAGTTCCAAAGTGAGAAATCCAATTCTAAAGAGAACCCACCTCCTATTTCTTCACCCTCTACCTCTTGCCAAGTTGTTTTGGGTGTTTTCTTCACAAGTTTCACCACTTGGTGAAGTTGGAGCTTGAACTTGTGCAACCTCGACGTAGATCATCTTCGGCACGAAGCCGACGACCTATTCCGCTCACTTCTCCGATGAAGCCGTCGCGAGAGTCCGAGATTCGAGATGGACAGCGAAGGGACGACCACGTGGAGCTAAGGAAGTGGATAACTGGATCTCCAAAGGTTGTAGCCTCTCTCCTATAGTTAATAGTTTAACTAGATTCGTTTTTCGCCTAGGATTCTAGCCGACGATCCGTATTAGGGTTTCTCGGCACCATAATTTTTGTAAAATGGCATGGTTGATGCCTTGTGAGACCACTATAGGGTGCATAGGAACCTTTCACTGGTATCAGAGCCTAGCTAGAGCCTTAGGCGATGCGTAGACGCAATTTGAATCCCGAACGAACCCGAAACCCTAAACCTAACATACTCTCTGGACTTTTTCTAAAATCTGGCATTTTTCCACATTAAAAATATTCAGAAAAATCAGCAGAGAATTGTAAGAATTACTGTGAAGCCCGTACCCATGAATCCACCAAAGTGCGGCGGAACCGCGGCAGAAGCCTGGCTTCTGCGGCGGTTCCGCGGCCATATGGTGACATCATCAATTCCTGTTTGCACAGTAATTCCTCTTTTCTGGTGTTGGATTTTCTGGGAATTTTTAATATTTATTCAAGAGTTGAATTTTCTGGGATAGTTTTGGGGATTCGGTGTTTCGATCGGATTATCAAATTTCGTCTTTATGTATTTCCGGATGATTTTAGAATATGTTAAAAAGTTCGACCGGATATAAATACCCAATTTTTCCCCTGTCGGGAAATTTCCAAGTGTTGGATTTTTCCGTAGTTTAACGACGTTCTAAGTAGTGCAAGTAATGCGATGGACCCTCTAGAAGACAACAAACCTTAACTCGATTATGTGACCGTCTTGAACTGCCCTTTGAACCTTCGGGCTTGGGGCAGTACGGCGTGCCACATGTGAGGCGTTGGCTTGACCCTTCTACGGCTGGACCGTTGGTACTGAGGCACGAACTGAATGTTGTTAGACTTATTCATGTGTTGAGCTGTATCGGGAAAACTTGGGTATTCGACTGTTCGATCGGAAAGTTTAACATTTTCTGTTTATCTGGAATGTGATACAATAATTGGAATTCACAAACAGTTATGAGATAACTGAATGAATGTTATAAATCTAGCGGTTTAGTTTCACTTGATATTGAAAAGAGTTTTCGATACTGAGACTAAAATGCGGGGTTTATAACTGTTAGGCATGTGATGTCTAAGTATTTCATCTTATTAGGCATGTGATGTCTAAAGAGGTTGCGGATTCCAACTGTTGTAGTTTTACACTTTCTTTTCTGTGACCGTAAGTGTAGTATGTTCATATCGCCGGTTTCGTTGCTATACGTCAACGACAATTGGGGTATGCATACTTACTTACGTTGATGACATGTGATGTTATGTGTTGCTGGATATGTTATATTGGATCGTCGTGTTTGAATAGCCGGGGGTTTTTATGTGAGATGAGTGTTTTTCATTTTCATTCATGTAAAAACTTGTATGTAATATTCTTTTATTTGGGGCACTTCCAGGTAGCGGAAGTTGTCACCTCTTGTATATTATTTACTTTTCCGTATTAGGATAGACCCAAGGAGGGGAGCACAAGTAACCGGGTTCTAGGGTCCAGTGGGAGACCAACTCGAGGAGTCGAGTCCGGGTCTCCTAACCCTAGAATTGGCAGGGTTGCTTGCCGCTCTCGTAGGGGTCTAGGGGTGTGGGATTGGCTATTCATCACGACCATGGAATCCGTGTTTTATACTGGCTCGTATTGAAAACACGGACGTCCTAGTATATCCAATATTTCATATGTTTCTTCTGCTGCGATATCTGTGATGTGATCATGTGATGTTCTGTGATGGAAATAGTATATAGTATATATGATATATTATATAGACGTTACTTATGTTTTACACCCGCGCTAGCCCTGCCCTGCTCTGTCGTTAGTTACCTAACCTAACGGTGCACGAGGGGACATCGAGGCGAATGCGGATGGCATAAGTGTACGTCGTATTTATCTGTGATGTTTAGGTACTTAAATGATGGGACTTCATTAATGTGATTAATGAAAGATAAGAAACCTAAGATGTTGTGGAATCGAATTTTAAAATAAAACAGGTAGCTACAGTTCTTGCTTTGCACGGCGGTATATATGATATACCCTGCACCTTATTCGATGAGGAAAGGACCGAGATCCCTTCACCGGGAGTGACTCCTTTAGCAATAACTGGCAGATGCTACACACTCGGTTTGCTTTTGACTGCTTTTGGGTTTTTGCTTTGCACAGCGATATATATGATATATCCCGCACCTCATTCGACGAGGAAAGGACCGAGATCCCTTCGTCGGGAGTGACTCCTTTAGCAAAACTAGAAAAGCCTCAAAATCACTCCATTTCAAAACTTCATTTGATTCTACAACGATATCAAGTTCATTACGCTCATGGTTTTCAGAAAAACCTGCGTAGCCCTCCGTCAATTCAGATATGTAATATTCAGTATTCGTGCTACGGTTGTTTGACATGCGTCAAGGCGTAGTGTACGGTAGCTGATTATTACTTATCTGCAGCATGAGATGCGATTGGATTAAGGTATTCATACGGCGTTGTTTGGCATGCGTCAAAGGTCGTACGGGTGGGTTTAATTCGATCACGAATTGTACGGGTTGAACTTGACTAGCGGACTATGGGTTGTTTGGCATGCGTCAAGGTCATAGCACGCTAGGGGCAAAAGCATTATCGGGAATTTCAAGTGTTGAAATTTGCAATGAGATTGCATACCTTCTATGAGATAGTTGGATCCCGATACCCACTGCGAGTAAGAGTTACTCCTGGGAGAGTTTTACACATTGCAAATTAGCTGATCAAGTAGGTGTCTAGAAAGGTGTTAACGAGGTTACGCCTCTGGGAAAACGAGGTTTACATTAATTAGGTTCGTACGAAAGCACGGGGGACCTCCCTCAAAGTACCGACACTGGCCTGGCTGAAAGATTGGCGAACTTGTAGTGTGTAATTAATCCCGGCTAGTCTTTCCTTTTAGGGTTTGGAGGAAGATTTGATAAAAAGCAGTGGGAGCCATCCTGATTAGATAAGATAATAACCAATCTGATCTTGCACGAGCATACGCTAAAGTGTTTTCTTCTCTCTCTCTCCAGGTAGCGACCATTTCACGCCCTAATAAAGATAATAATATAGATGTATTGACCGAACCCGCATGTTATACTGTGCTGGGGAACGTTGGTTCCGTTCTTTCTTATAAGAATTATAGGAATGAACAGGATATAGGGGAATGCCAGGATTCCCAAGCCACCCGAATGAAGAAAGTACATGTTGATGCATTTTCTTCGGGTGTGTTCGTTACAGAGAACTGTTTCTCCATTTGCTCTACGTCCTGGGTATTAGATACCGGGTCAGGATCCCATATATGTAATCAGTTACATGGGCTTAGGAAAGGTAGAGAACTTGGAGAAGGTGATAAAGACATTAGAGTTGGAAATGGTGCAATTGTTGCAGCTAAGACTGTCGGGGAATATCACCTAGTATTACCAACTGGTAATACATTGGTTCTGAACGAATGCTATTACATGCCGAACCTGATATGCAACATTATATCGGTTTCTTTATTAAGTAAAGAGGGATATAATTTTGTATTACAGGACAATGTTATGAACATTTTCCGTAACCAAAAGTTGGTTAGATCAGGCACGTTGTGCAATGGCATTTATGTTCTAAATCAATCAACAGTTCTGAGCATAACAAACACACACAAGAGGAAGAGTTCAGAACTGAACGAATCCTTCTTGTGGCATTGTAGACTGAGTCACATCAATGCGACACGACTAGCTAAGTTGCATAAAGATGGATATTTAAATCCGTTTGAATTTTCATCTTATGACACTTGCCAGTCATGTCTCAAAGGAAAGATGACCAAGACTCCGTTTACGGGACACGGAGAAAGAGTTACCGAACTCTTGGGACTGATACATAGTGATGTATGCGGTCCCATGTCTACACATGCCAGGGATGGTTCTTCGTACTTCATTACATTCACTGACGATCTCTCTAGATTCGGATATGTGTTCCTGATGAAACACAAATCAGAAGCTTTTGAGAAATTTAGAGAATATAAACAAGAAGTCGAAAACCAAACCGGAAAAAGTATTAAAATCCTTCGATCTGATCGAGGAGGTGAATACTTGAGCAATGAATTCCTGGACTTCCTAAAAGAGAATGGGATTCTCTCTCAGTTGACTCCTCCCTATACACCACAGCACAACGGTGTATCAGAATGGAGGAACCGCACCCTATTAGATATGGTGCGCTCTATGATGAGCACAGCTGAGTTACCTATTTCCTTCTGGGGATATGCGCTTGAGACAGCCATGGACCTATTGAATAGAGTTCCTACCAAATCAGTGCCTACCACTCCATATGAGATATGGAAAGGGAAGAGACCACATCTTAATTACATTAAGATATGGGGTTGTCCAGCCTATGTCAAAAGACAGAATCCGGACAAACTCGAGGCAAGATCAGTCTTATGTAAGTTTGTAGGATATCCCAAGAATTCACAAAGGTATATCTTCTACCATCCCGAGGAACAAAAAGTGTTTGTTTCTCGACATGCCACTTTCTTAGAAAAGAGTTTTCTTATGAAACAGACAAGTGGCATTGAGGTAGAACTGGAAGAGGCTCCAGCGGCACAAACTATAACACAAGACATGGTAGAACCAGAGGATTCCGTAGTTCCCGATGAACCCCAGCCACTCCGCCGATCTAGTAGGGTTCCTCGCCAACCTGAGAGATACTACGGTTTTCTCATGGATGGTGGAAGCGAGGATTGCATCATGGAGGATGATGACCCAACTAGCTTCGAGCAGGCCATCACGAGTGGGGACTCAGTGAAATGGCTGGATGCTATGCGGTCCGAGATGGAATCCATGTACACCAACAAAGTATGGACTTTGGACGTTGCTCCTGAAGGGGTAAAACCCATTGGGAGCAAGTGGATCTTCAAGAAGAAACTTGGTGTAGATGGGAAAGTGGAGACTTTCAAAGCTAGACTTGTAGCAAAGGGTTTTTGTCAAAGACCAGGTGTGGACTATGACGAGACCTTTTCTCCAGTGGCTATGCTTAAATCCATCCGGATCATGCTTGCCATCGCTGCTTATCATGATTACGAGATCTGGCAAATGGATGTTAAGACCGCCTTTCTAAATGGTGATTTAGAAGAGTGCGTGTACATGACTCAGCCAGAGGGCTTCGTAGACAGTGGGAGCAGCGGGAAGGTGTGCAAGCTGCTTAAATCCATTTATGGATTAAAGCAAGCATCGCGGAGTTGGAACATCTGCTTTGACGTCGTTATCAAAGAGTTTGATTTCGTCAAAAACCCAGATGAACCTTGTATCTACAAGAAGGTGGCAGAGAGTAAGGTTGTCTTCCTCGTATTGTACGTGGACGACATACTCTTGATAGGAAATGATATTCCTATGCTGCAATCGGTCAAGCTCTTCTTATCACAAAGATTCTCAATGAAAGATCTTGGTGATGCCTCCTGCATATTGGGAATTAGGATCTATAGAGATAGATCCAAACGGATTTTGGGATTGTCCCAATCCAGGTACATTGACACCATACTAAAGAGGTTTAGTATGGAAGAGTCCAAGCGTGGGAACTTGCCCACGATCTCTGGAGTCACTCTCTCCAAAGAGAAGTCTCCCAAGACTGATTTGGAGAGAGCTCGCATGCAAGGGATACCCTATGCTTCAGCAGTAGGCTCTATCATGTATGCGATGCTATGTACCAGACCCGATGTAGCATACTCACTAAGTATAGTGAGCGGGTATCAAGCTGATCCTGGAGAGAATCACTGGACAACTGTGAAGAGCATTCTCAAGTACTTACGAAGGACTAGAGATATGTTCTTGGTGTATGGTAACGGAGAGCTCCAAGTAGAGTCCTTTACCGATTCGAGCTTCCAGAGTGATAAGGACGACTCTAAGTCGCAGTCGGGTTTTGTCTTTACCCTTTACGGAGGGGCGGTTAGCTGGAAGAGTTCCAAGCAGGAAACCGTGGCAGACTCGACGATGGAGGCTGAATACATCGCTGCCAACGATGCTGCCAAAGAGGCTGTCTGGATCAAGAAGTTCATTACTGAACTTGGAGTGGTTCCATCCATTGAGCATCCAATACCTTTGTATTGCGATAACAATGGAGCGGTGGCTTTGGCCAAGGAACCCAGGTCCCATCAGCGATCCAGGCATATTCTGAGGCGGTATCACCTGATCCGGGAGATAGTTGATCGCCGGGAGATCGAGGTCAGGAGGGTTGACACGAAGAACAACACGGCGGATCCACTCACGAAGGTCATTCCCCAGATACAGTTTGAGAGACTCTTCGGGATGCTCGGTATGCGATACTACAGCAGCTGGCCCTAGTGCAAGTGGGAGATTGTTAGTTGTATGTATGCCCTAGAGGCCAGTATTGTACAGATGATGTATATTATATTGGATGCTTGGACATATATAGAGATGACTTTCTTGCTCGATATGATAGTATGCTATCTGGTTACTCTTTATCTTAACATGTACACTTGTCTCTTTAAACTGTCTTATGGTTACATGTTGGTAAAGCCCTTAGGATGTGTACTTGACTACCTGGACTATGATGCAGATCATACTAGTGGGGACATGGTAGTCCATAAGTACATCCTTCAAGGTCCCTAGTCGTGGGTGTATCGAGACGGGGCATCGATATACCAGAGTAGACTAGCGTATACGCTTCTCGACTCATGAGATGGGCGATGGATGATCCCATATCCATTGGTGTTTGACATCAGAGATGGTATACGGGTGCTCAGTGGAGACTGGGTACACTGGGCGGACTCGCCGAGAACTCCCAGATGGTATTATACCTCACGTCAGATGGCAGTTCTCAGGTGACACTTGTGCAGGTTAGTCTGTAGACCCGAGATCGTCATAGAGTCTTGTGTGATTCCCACTATGCTTTGATCTCCACCTTACCACGTCCATGAGGTCGTGCAAAACGGTGGTCTTTGGGTACAGTCCCGAGTCACATGGAGGCAATGAGCGATAGGAGGGGTTTCGTCTCTCCCGGTATTGGGGGTTGATGTTGCGCTGTGCTCGATTGGCCGTAACAGGGAAGTCCCTGGCCAGGGCTGATCAGAGATTTGCTGGTAAGTGTTACCAGTAGTTTCTCGACCCGCTATGAGCCTCACATCGGCACGACTTATCGGTTATTGGGGTCTGACGTTTACCACCCCTAGACTTGATATGCGACGTATCAGACGAACAGACCGGACTGTACGGTAAGTGTTACTGGTTGGATTCACAGGAGTGTGAGCGGGCTAGCTCGTCGATCTTCTGATCGCTCAATACCTGGATGGCCGTTACGTTTAGCAGACCGCTTGCGGCTTGTGGGTGCTTGATATGATCATCATCTGCTACCGGCGTATTGACGAGTCTTTAGAGTCCTACACAGAGGTTTCCTGGCTCAAGCGAAACGAAATAGGAGCGCATATGAGATATGTGCGGGACCGAGAATAATGCGTGTATGTGATACCGCATTTCATTCTCGCGATAAATGTTTCGATTGGTTATATTCGATATGACCTAGTTATCGAATCATTGATTCGATAAGCCGATACATTGGATACTAGTCGGTTATATGCGATATGACCGGATCGTTAAATCAAGTGTTGATTTAATGATTTAATGTATAATTATATATTTGATATACTACATTGCATTAACTAGTATTGGTTCACTTTAAATGGATTTTCTCACTTGATGTGCAAGAAGTATATGTGATATACTTTTGTGCACATATTTGTATCATGTTTGATGATACTTGATCTTGTTGTTAAGTATAAAGAATTAAACCATGGTTAAATGTTAATTAGGGTTTTGCATTTTCATTTATTTATTTACTTATTTATTTGAAAAGGATTATGATGAGAATGGTGGCTTTTTTGTTTTAAGTTGAAGCTTCATGAAGCTTTGACTTTTGTAACCATTCTTGTCATCATGCTTAACCCTAACCCATCCAAGTGACCATGGTTTATTCTCTACACTTAACCTAGGTTAGAACATGATAAGTATTGGATTTTATTATTCTTTTTCACAATACTTATCATATTCAATCTACTTCTTCTTCTTCATCTTCAAGAAAGAAAGCATGATGCCATCAATGGCATCTTGAGTTCCAAAGTGAGAAATCCAATTCTAAAGAGAACCCACCTCCTATTTCTTCACCCTCTACCTCTTGCCAAGTTGTTTTGGGTGTTTTCTTCACAAGTTTCACCACTTGGTGAAGTTGGAGCTTGAACTTGTGCAACCTCGACGTAGATCATCTTCGGCACGAAGCCGACGACCTATTCCGCTCACTTCTCCGATAAAGCTGTCGCGAGAGTCCGAGATTCGAGATGGACAGCGAGGGGACGACCACGTGGAGCTAAGGAAGTGGATAACCGGATCTCCAAAGGTTGTAGCCTCTCTCCTATAGTTAATATGTTAACTAGATTCGTTTTTCGCCTAGGATTCTAGCCGACGATCCGTATTAGGGTTTCTCGGCACCATAATTTTTGTAAAATGGCATGGTTGATGCCTTGTGAGACCACTATAGGGTGCCTAGGAACCTTTCAGCGAACTTGTAAGGTCTACATGATCCTGATTAGTTCTTCTTTTAGGGTTTGAAGGAGAATTCGAGGAAACAGTGGGAACCATCCTGACTAGATAAAGTAATTAACCAATCTAATCTTGATAGAGTACACGCTGAGTGTTTCTTTTCTCTTTCTCTCTGGTTAGCGTCCATGGTTGACCTTAAACTAAAACTAGTAAACCAAGTTAACCGAACCTTTTTACAGCTGGCTTTGGATTGTCATGATTCACAAAAAGGTCGCATATATCCCTGCTACTCCTACTTTACCCTTTGCCTTCTCCAGAACACTCTGTATCACTACGGAGATCCATATTTCTTAGAACAGCCATATCGTATAGTTAATACGAACTCAAAGAAAATTGTTTCAGTCTGAGGATGACCACTAGTTCTGAAGAAATTGAATTGGATAATTCTGTTGTCTCCTCTTCTTCACCTTATCTCAAGTTATGAGCTCCTTGTATTAGGAGAGTACACCAGTTACGCTTGTTGGTGTTAGTGATATATGCCCTAGAGACCATTATTGTATATTACTGGATGGTATATTACATTTTGGAAGCTTGGGATATACACAGATATAATAACTGTCTTGCTCATCATGATAGTATGCTATCTGGTTTGATTCTATCTTAACATGTGTATATGTTTCTTTTAATGTATCGCTAATACATGTTGATAGAGCCCTTAAGATCTTTGCTTGACTACCAGCGTTGTGATGGCAATCACACTAGTGGGGGCTGGGTAGTCTATAAGCACATCCTTAAGATTATCCCTAGTCGCAGGATTATTGAGACAAGGCATTGATACTCCAGAATAGACTAGTGTATATGTTTCTCATTCCCAGTCTAGGGAGGTGGCATGTCCCATAGCCATTGGTATCCGATACCAGAGATAGTATACAGGTGCTTATTAGGTTATGAGTTACACTGGACGAACTCGATGGGAACTGCTAGTTGGTATTATACCTATCGTCAGTTAGCAGTTCCCGGGTGATATGAGTACAGATTAGTTCGTTTACTTGACATCACTATTCGTCTCGAGTGTGTTCCCACTGTACTTAGATTACTACCCTATCACGGCTCAAATGAGTCATGCAAACAGGTAGTAGTTGGGTGGAGTCCCGAAACACTTGGAAGCAGTAGGGGTTAGATAGGATTCGTCTCTCCCGGTATAGGGAGTTGATATCGCGCTGTGTTCGGATAGCCAATACACAAAGTCCTTGGCTATGGCAAGCGAGTTTACGGGTAGGTACTCCAGTAGTTTCTCAGGGTGTATTGGGCTCTACACCGACATGACTTATTGCGCTATTAGGGATCTGATAGTTACCGCCCCCTAGGCCCGTTATGCGATACTCTGAGACGAAATGACCGGACTGTACGGATATTGTCACAGATAGGCTCAGTAGGAGTTCGGATGAGTTCGCTCGTCGGTCTTCTTTTCGACAGATACCTGGCTAGTCGTTACGTACAACTAGTGCCGCTGATGGACTTGTGGTTAAACCCACTGCCAGCATACTGTCGAGTCTTTAGAGTTCCACACAGAGGGTTTCCCTGGTTCAGGCGAAATGATGTAGAGGCCGTATGGTTTTACGACAGAGTTCCGATCATATACGTGCACTAGTTGCACGGATGTTGTTCGGACGGATAATACTAGTAGGCTTTGGTTTAAGCCAGATCCTAGTATTAGATTATTGGATTGTTATCATCTCATTGTATTCGTGTTTTTCGGAATACGAATACAGGTATGTATATACGGCGAGGGCATTCTTGTAATTTCACAAGAGATGCTTCTAAAAGGGGACACCTCATTATATGGATTAATCTATTTTGGTAAATAGATTAATGAGGTATAAATGGAGATATTTGAGGCATGGAGTTAAGCATGGCTTAACCATTTTATTTATTGGTTTGGTAACACTATTCAAGCAATGTTGTTATTTCTTATTGAAATAATAATGCATGATTGAGGAAAGAAAATGAGTGAGCCATTCTTGACTTGCCTCAACACTTACTCATTTGCAAAATTCCTTTCTCTCTCCATTTTCTCCTCCTTCTTCCTTAAAAACCCTAACCTTCACATGTGTTGTGAGCCATAGGGTTATATGAGATAAAACACTCCTTTAAACTCTCTACATCACCTAAGCTACCTATTTTAGCAAGCTAGCCACTTTAGGTTACCTCGGTTTAGAGGTTGGAGCTTGAACCACATTCTCTCGGGTGGATGGTCTTTGACGCGAGGAAGCCAATGTTTCAAGCGCGATTCGATCTTCGAGGAGCTTAAGAAGAGAAGGAGAAAAGGAAGACCCGAAGGACTTGTTAACAAGGTGGTATAAACCTTAACATAGTAGTTAGAACCTCCTAGTACAAATAGCTAGTTACGGTTTCCGTATAGATCCTGGAGTTTAGGACGATGTTGCGAGCTTGAAAAATCGTTTTTTGTAAATTCCGCCTCCCCGCAAACCCGCGGGGTGCCCGACATCGACTTACAGTGGCATCAGAGCCTACTAAAACCTTAACTAGCTTGTTAAACGAAGTTTAGAATTACGAAACCGAAATAACTCCGAAACAGTTAAAACTAGATCCAAGTTTCTGTTAAATTTTACAGAGCCTCTAAATTTTTTTTAAACAATTGCATAGTGCTCTTTTAGATGTAACTAAAACATTGTAGAAAAACGAAGCATAAACTCCTAAGAATGGCCGGCAAAAATTCAATTTTTCCCGATATGTCCGGTTCACTGTAGCAATTGGGTCTTGGAATTTTTGTGGTGTTATGTACTCTTAGATTTAGGGTTTATGGTATTGTTTGATTTTGCCCAAATTGCATATTCTGTTATCTTAGTGTTGGGGAAATACGGAGTATTTCGAAGTCAGAATTTTAACATCGTTTAATCGTTTGTGTTTGTATATGTGTTTCGAAACGTCTATTAATTGTTATATGTCGATGTGAGAAGAGTGTTTTCTTTTCTTTCATTCATGTAATTTGTAATGTGATGTAATATTATTTTGCGGGGCACATCCGGGTTGAGGTTCTTTTTTGCCGATCAGAAGCTCAAAACAACTTAGCCACCATTGTATTATTTCATTTATTTTTCTTGCACCTAGGATAGACCCAAGGTGGGGTGCACAAACTACTGTGTTCTTGAAGTGCCGAGTGGCCTACTCATTTTATTGAGGGAGGTTGCTTCACTTTAGGAATTTGGTGGGTAGTTTGCCGCACCCATAGAGGTCTAGGGTGGGGATTTGGCTATTCATCACGACCGTGGAATCCGTTTTTCGTTCTAGGCTAAAACGAAAAACGGAAATCCTAGTATATCCAATATATTCATCTGTGCTGTGATCTGTGATCTGCAATGCCTATTATTGCATGATACGAATGCATATATATATATATATATATATATATATATATATATATATATATATATTGTATATAATAAACGTTGCTTATGTTTTGCACCCGTGCTAGTCCAGCCCCCGCTCTACCGTTAGTTAAGTAACCTAACGGTGCATGACGGGGCCCCGTGGCGAATGCGAATGGAAGCATACGTTCTATTTTCGTTTATTTCTGCAATGATAGGATTAAATTATGGGACTGCATTAATATTGATTAATGCAAAGAAGAAAAACCAAAGCTAAATCATTGGAACAATTTCAAAACCACTCGGTTTTCTTCAAAAATCAACATTCAAATGCGGAGCCTAAACCACTCCTTTTAAAAGCTATCATGGTTTCTTCGGTTGTATCAAGTTCATTACGTTCATGGTTTTCACAAAAACCATCCGTAGAGCTCCATCATTTCAGATGGGTATTCAAGCTATGTATTTTGACCTTCACCAAGGCATAGTGATTGGTAACTGATGGGTATTCATCTGTAGCATAGATAGATGCATTGATTTGGGACAGCCGTACAGCTATTTTGGCCTTCGTCAAGGGTTTGCACGGATGGATTCAAATTAACCTGGATAATGACGGGTAGAACTTGACTTGCGTCTTATGATATGTTGGCCTTCGTCAAGGTCATAAGCGCCTGGGGCAAAAATCCACATCGGAAGTTTCAAAGGAAAATGAAACTTGCTAGCGTTGCATACCATTTGGAGTGTGATGATTTTGGTAGGATTCCTTCAAGGTTATCATGCGATGATATTTGGATCCAGATCCTACTGTGAGTATCCGCTACTCCTCGAGAGAATTTTTTCACTAAACAATCAATGCTATAAACTAAGTAGGTGCCTAGAACGGTGTTAGCGGGGCTACGCCTCAAGGGAAAAAAGATTATGTAATTAAGAAACTTCACGAAAGCGTTGGAAAACCTCTCTCGAAGTACCGACACTAGCCTGACCGAAAGGTTAAGCAAGAATTGTACGGTGAGATTAATCCTGACTAATTCTTCTTTTATGGTTTGAAGGAGGATTCGATAAACAGTGGGAGCCATCCTGTTTAGATAAATTAATAATCAATCTAAACTTGCAAGAGTAGCATGCTGAGTGTTTTCTTCTCTCTCTTTCTTGACAGCAGCGATCAAAATGACCGGGCTTAATGTTGGGTTTCCTTAGCACCACACAAGGGTTTGTCTTGCATCAAACATGCTACAATAAAATTTTTAGGGTGCTAAGCAAACTAACCTAGGATCAAAATTAGAAGTTTAGGGTAACAAGATAGTATCACATACTATAACAGGTGTCTAACACTAAGTGGAGAAGAATACAACCTTTGTAGAACTCCTTGCTAGACTCCTTGGAACAACAAGAGTTTGAACCGGTCCGCTTGAATCCTTCGTTGTCCACGACGATCCACCCGGAGTTCCTTTGCTCAAGCTCCAAGCTCCACTTTATCAAGGATGAAGATGAAGCAAACACTCTACACTAGTGGGCTAGACTAAAGTAGAATGGTGATGTGGGTTTTAATCTCACTCAAAATCCTTTTCTTTTTAATTCTTTCTCTTTCTTTTCAAAACCTAGAGAGCTTTGAAGAGAGAGAGGAAGAAGGAGATGGGAGCTTAACTTGACTCAAGTGAAAAAAATATGAGCCATAATCCCAAAATGAGAATAATAATCCTCATGCTAAACTATGGTTACAAAATATTTAGATATTTTGTGACTTGAGGTTAAGCAAAAACCATGGGCTACAAAACCATGGGCAACAAAACCATGGTATTGACTTTGGTCAACACAAGAGAAAGGAGTTGACTAGTCAACCAAGTTTTTGTTCTTATTTTGCTTTTCTCAAATAAACAAAATATATAAATGTATGTAACCATGTGAGTCTTGTATTGCCACCACCAATGTATCATCAACCATGACACATGTATGCTTTCATGTGTGCATCCATATCAACATATACATATACCCATGCATGAATCATAAAGAAATAAGTTTTAAGTAAAAATGCTAATGGTCATTAATATTAAATTAACAATTGATTTAATAAACCGGTCATATCTCATAAGAACCGACCAATAGAAACTGCCAGATTATAATGCGGTATCATATATACGCATTCAATCAAGCACCCGCGCATATCGTCATATGCACCCCACATCGTTTCGCCTGAGCTAGGTAACCCGTTTATGGGACTCTAAGACTCATCAATACGCCGGCAGTAGGTGATGATCGCATCAAACACCCACAAGCCGCAAGCGGTCAGCTAAACGTAACAACCACTCGGGTATTGAGCGAGCAGAAGAAAAACAATCGAACCTGTCAAAACTCTTGTCGAGACAACTGGCAACACTTACCGTACAGTCCGGTCTCTTCGTCAGATATGCTGCATATCGAGTCTATGGATGGCATCATCGACCCCAATAACTCAATAAGTCATGCCGATGTATGGCCTATAACAAATCGAGAAACTACTGATAACATTTATTAGTAAATCTCATCAGCCCTGGCCAGGGACTTGCTGATATAGCCAATCGAGCACAGCGCAACATCAACCCCCAATACCGGGAGAGACAAAACCCCTCCTATCGCTCATTGCCTCCATGTGTCTCGGGACTGTACCCAAAAGCCACATGTTTGCACGCCTCAATAGAGCCATGGTAGGGTGGAAATCAAGGCACAGTGGGAGAACACATAAAACTCTATGACAATCTCGGGTCTATAGACTAACCTGTACCAGGGTCACCAGAGAACTGCTATCCGACGATAGATATAATATCATATAAGAGTTCTCGGCGAGTCCTTCTAGTGTACCCAGTCCCCACTGAGCACCCGTATACAATCTTGATGTCAAACACCAATGGATATGGGATCATCCATCGCCCATATCATGGGTCAAGAATCGTATACGCTAGTCTACTTTAGAATATCGATGTCCCATCTCGATACACCCACGACTAAGTACATTTTAGGATATGCTTATAAACTACACACGTCCCACTAGTATGATCTGCATCATAATCACAGTAGTCAAGCAAATATCCTCAGGGCTTTATCAACTTGTACCAAATGAATAAAAGCATGATCAAGTGAACATGTCAAGATAAAGAGTAACCAGATAGCATACTATCATGTCGAGCAAGAATGTCTTCTGATTATATATACAAGTAAAAAAATATATCCACTATCAAATAATGGCCTCTAGGGCATACATATATCCAACAATCTCCCACTTGCACTGAGGCCAATTATTGGCGTATCTCATACCCAACATCACAAAAAGTCGCTCATGTTGCGGCTGAGGGAGGGCCTTGGTGAGTGGATCCGAGGTGTTATTCTTTGTATCTACTCTCTGAATCTCGATCTCGCGACGATCAACTATCTCCCGGATCAGATGAAATCGCCTCAGGATGTGTCTGGATCGCTGATGGGACCTGGGCTCCTTGGCTAACGCCATAGCCCCATTATTGTCACAATACAATGGTATTGGATCAATAATGGTTGGAACTACTCCTAGTTCCGAGACGAACTTCCTCATCCACAGGGCTTCCTTGGCGGCATCATTTGCAGCAATGTATTCAGCTTCTATCGTAGAGTCTGCAACGGTATCATGTTTGGAACTCTTCCAACACACCACCCCTCCATTGAGGGTAAATAAAAACCCAGAGATAGATTTGATGTCGTCCTTATCACTCTGGAAGCTCGAATCGGTAAAGGCCTCCATTTGAAGATCTCCATTACCATACACCAAGAACAATTCTTTAGTCCTTCGTAAGTACTTAAGAATGTTCTTCACAGCCGTCCAAAGATTCTCCCCTGGGTTGGACTGATACCTGCTTACTACACCTAGTGCATAAGCGACATCAGGGCGTGTACAAAACATCGCATACATTATAGATCCCACGGCTGAAGCGTAGGGAATAATGCTCGTGCGAGCTCTCTCTTCATCAATCTTTGGGCAAAAGTCCTTGGAGAGAGTGGCTCCATGGCAAGCGGGTAAGACACCCTGCTTGGAGTCTTCCATACTAAACCTCTTTAGGATGGTGTTGATGTACCTGGTTTGGGACAATCCCAATAACCTTTTGGATCTATCCCTATAGATCCTGATGCCCAATATGTACGTGGCATCACCCAGGTCCTTCATGGAGAATCTTTGTGATAAGAATGATTTGACCGACTATAGCATAGGAACATCATTTCCTATCAGAAAAATAGCATCCACGTAGAATACGAGGAATACGACAGTTCTCCCTGCAGTCTTCTTATAAACACAAGGTTCATCTGGATTTTTGATGAAATCAAACTCTTTGATAACATCATCAAAACAGATGTTCCAACTCCGTGATGCCTGCTTTAATCCATAAATGGATTTAAGCAATCTACATGCTTTCCCACTGCTCCCACTGTCAACGAAGCCCTCTGGATGATCCATATAAACGCATTCTTCTAAATCACCATTTAGAAATGAAGTTTTAACATCCATCTGCCAGATTTCATATTCGTAGTGAGTAGAAATAGCAAGTAGGATCCGAATGGATTTAAGCATGGCTACGGGAGAAAACGTTTTGTCATAGTCCAGACCTGATCTTTGACGAAATCCTTTTGCCACAAGTCTTGCCTTATAGGTCTCCACCTAGCCATCTATATCAATCTTTCTTTTAAAGATCCATTTGCACCCCATGGATTTTACCCCCAGGGCGTACAACATCCAAAGTCCATACTTTGTTGGTGTACATAGACTCGATTTCGGATCTCATGGCATCCAGCCATTTCACAGAGTCACCACTCGCGATAGCTTGCTGAAAGCTAGTAGGATCATCATCCTCCATGATGCAATCTTCTCTATCACCATCAATGAGGAAACCGTAGTACCTCTTCGGTGGGCGAGAAGTCGTACTAGATCTACGGAGTGGCTGAGGTTCATCTGTTTCTGTTGCAACAACAGGCTCAACCATGTCATCATTTGTAACTTGTGTTTCTAGAACTTCTTCTAGATCTACCACATTGCCATCAGTATTTGTAAAAAGTTCATTTTCTAAAAATGTGGCATGTCGAGAAACAAACACCTTTTGTTCTTCCTTGTGGTAGAAAAGATATCCATTCGAATTCTTTGGATATCTCACAAACTTACACATGACTGACCGTGTCTCAAGTTTGTCCGGATTCTGCTTTTTGACATAGGCCGGACAACCCCAAATTTTAACTCGTTTAAGAGATGGTCTCTTCCCATGCCATATCTCATATGGTATGGTAGACACGGTTTTGGTTGGAACTCTGTTCAATAAAAACGCTGCAGTCTCCAATGCATGCCCTAAAAATGAGACAGGTTACTCAGCATCACTCACCATGGAACATACCATATCTAATAGGGTCCGATTCCGACGTTCTGACACACCGTTATGTTGTGGTGTGTAGGGAGGAGTGAGCTGAAAGAGAATCCCATTCTCTTGTAGAAAGTCTGAAAACTCTGTACTGAGGTACTCTCCACCTTGATCCGATCGAAGTATCTTGATGCTCAATTCGGTTTGATTTTCTACTTCCAGTTTGTACTAAGTGAATTTCTCGAAATCTTCAGACTTATGCTTTATTAGAAACACATGACCGAATCTTGAGAAATCATCAGTAAAAGTTATGAAGTAAGAAAAACGCCTCTAGCTTGTGTAGACATTGGCCCACATACATCACTATGTATGAGGCCTAAGAGCTCAGTAGCTCTTTCTCTGTGTCCTGTAAACGGAGTTTTGGTCATTTTACTCTTGATACAAGACTGACAAGTAACATAAGATTTATATTCAAAAGAATTTAAATATCCATCTTTATGTAGCTTGCTTAGTCTTGTTTCGTTAATATGACCAAGTCTATAGTGCCAAAGAAAAGCTTCATTTATTTCTGAAAATTTTCTTTTATTAGTGTGTTGTATGCTGAAAACTGTGTGTTGATTTAGGACATATATCCCGTTATTAAGTGTACCATACCCAACCAACATTTGATTCAGGTTAATGTTCATAACATTATTCTGCAATAAAAAATTATATCCTTCATTGTCCAACAAAGAAACAGATATTATATTATAAAGCATACTAGGTACATAATAACATGGGTTCAAAACCAATATACACCCTGATGGCAACCCCAGGTGATACTCTCCTACTGAAACCGCATGTACATTGGAACCATATCCAACCCGGAGAGTATGGTCACCTGTCTTCAAAACTATGCTATTTCTCAGCCCCTGTATGGAATTGCATATGTGAGAACCTGAACCGGTATCTAATACTCAGGAAGTAGAGTTTATAGAAAAACAGTTTTCAGTCACAAACACACCTGAAGCGGAAGCATCACCATGCTTCTTCTTCTTGAGATCCAGGTACTCAGCACAGTTGCGCTTTCAGTGTCCCGCTTTGTGGCAGTAATAACATTCCCCTTTCCCCGATTCCCTAGCCGTGGACTTGTCTTTCCCCTTAGCCTTTTTAACTCCACCTCTAGGTTTGGTGGGTTTCTTCTTCATCTTTCCCTTGGCCTTGGCCTTTGGGCGAGAGGAGGAAGATGGCCCAGCAATCAAAGCGGGAGTCTTCACTGCTTTGAGTGTGCTCTCTGCACTTCTCAACATAGTGAGAAGTTCAGGTAGTGACTTCTCCATGTTGTGCATATTGAAGTTTACTACAAATTGAGCAAAGGCAGGGGGGAGAGACTGTAAAACAATATCTATATATTGTTCGTTCTCCATTGTCCATCCGAGGACCTCAAGCTCTTCAATAAGAGCTATCATCTTCAATACGTGGTCACCTACTGGTGTGCCAGGAGCCATTCACATCTGAAACAGCTTTCGAGATGCTTCTTATCTCAGGGTCCGAGATTGCTCTCCATACAACTCTTTTGTATGGAGAAAGATGGATTGAACATCCATCTGCTCGTGCTGCTTTTGATGTGTATTGTCCATCGATGCAAGCGCGAGGCATTTGGCCGTGGCAAAGTTAGCATCCCATGTCTTGCGGATTTCCCTATCCGCAACCGAAGATTTAGGGCCTGGGACGGATGGGGCTGGGGCTGTGAGGACATATGATACCTTATCATAAGTTAGGGCAGTGTTAATGTTCCTCAGCCAGTCTTTATAATTAGTCTCATTCAGTTTATTTTTCTCTAGTAGAAGCTTAAGTCCTGTCATTGGTATCTGCCGTTAAGAGAGAGAAAAGAATACACTCAGCGAAAGCTCTTGCAAAGATCAGATTGATTATTATCTTATCTAATCGATGTCTTCCACTGTTTTTATCAAATTTTCCTTCAAACCTTAAAAAGAAAACAAGCCAGGATTTATTACATTCTACAACTTCGCTAACCGTTCAGCCAAACCAGTGTCGGTACTTTGAGGGAGGTTTCCCGTGCTTTCGCACGGACCTGATTAAAATAAACCTCTTTTTCCCAGAGGCGTAGCCCCGTAGACACCTTTCTAGACACCTAATAAGTTAGCTAATTGTATAGTGCAAAACTCTCCTGGGAGCAACTCTTGCTCATAGTGGGATCGGGATCCAACCATCGTATGGAAGGTATGCAATCTCATTGCAAATTTCAACTCTTGAAAATCAGGATATGGTTTTTAACCCTAGCACTCATGACCTTGACTATAATCAACATATCATAAGCACTAGTCAAGTTCTACCCGTCATTTCTCAATTAATTAGACCCACTCATATGACCCTTGACTATAATCAACATAATCACATGAATGTCCTAATTAATCGCATCATATGCTTTATAGGAAGACATCACTAAGCTACCGTACACTACGCCTTGACTATAATCAACATACGTAGCACGAATACTAAGTACTCTACTTCCTAAAATGACGGAGGGTTGCAGATGGTTTTTAAGAAAACCTTTAACGCTTTGAACTTGATATCATTGTAGAATCAAATGGTTTTCAAAAGGAGTGGCTTAAGCTCCGCAATTTTGAAATGTAGTTTTTTCGTAAAAAAGCCGAGTTGATTTCAAATTCGATTCTACAACATCTTTTAGGTTTATTTTCCTTTACATTAATCATATTAATGTAGTCCCATCATTTAAGTCCTTAAGCCATCACAGAAAAGAAACGAAAATAGAACGTACGCTTATGCCATTTGCATTCGCCTCATTGTCCCGTTATGCACCGTTAGGTTACTTTAACTAACGGCATAGCGGTGCGGGACTAGCGCGGATGTAAAATATAAGCAACGCTTATCATATATCATATATATAATAATATCATTCGTCTCATCATATAAAGTGATCTCATCACAGAATATCAACAGCAGAAGCACATAAATGAATATATAGGATATACTAGGAATTCCGTATTTTGTATTTAGCCAACGATAGAAAATACGGGTTCCACGGTCGTGATGAATAGCCAACCCCACACCCTAGACCCCAACGAGAGCGGCAAGTGGCCCTACCAATTCTAGAGTTAGGAGACCCGGTCTCGACTCCTCGAGATGGCCTCCCACTGGACTCTAGAACCCGGTCACTTATGTTCCCCACCTTGGGTCTATCCTAATGCGGAAAAGTAAATAATATACATCAACGGTAACATCATCCTCAACCCGGATGTGTCCTGATAAAATAATATTACATACAATGAATTTTACATGAATGAAAAAGAAAACTCTCATCTCACATAAAACCCCCGGCCATTCTTTACGACGATCCTATACATCATATCACAGCAAAACATAACATCACATGTCATCAATATGCATACCCCAATTATCGTTGACATATAGCAACGAAACCAGCGATACACCACATACTACACTTACGGTCGCAGAAATAAGTATCAAATATCAAGACGATGTTAAACGTTTCGATCGAATCAACAAACACCCACAAATTATCCGGAGAGCTCAACACTTGAGCAAAGTTAAAATATCCAAAATATGTGCCACGGTGTCTAGGGACCAGCCATAGAAGGGTCAACCCTTGCCTCACTTATGGCACCACAGGACTGCGGCAAACCCTAAGGTTTAGCCGCGGTTCCATGGTCATAAAATCGAGTTAGGGTTTTGTTCGTCTAGAGGGTCCATAGGAATACTTGCACAACTATTCGAATATTTTTAACTAGGAAAATTCCAACACTTGGAAAATTTCAGCGAGAGTAATGAGGTGGTGTGTGACATTCGTTCGAACAGTTAAACGTCGTCCAAGTTACCAATACAATGTTAAAACATACGACTACGAAACACTCTGAATAAGCCCCTAAGCAAAATTAGCATCATTTGAAAATTTGGCCTAAACAAACAATACCTGAAACCCCAAAACCTACAGACCAAACACCAGAGCAATACGAGGCGATTCAGAGGGAAGGGGGCTGGCTTGGCTGGAATTTTGGGCATTGAGCTCGGCCAAAAATCGATGGAATCCCCTCGTTTTTCTCTGGTGTGCTCACTATATCACATACAAGTTTCTGCAGTTGTTTAAAAAAAATTCGAGCTCGTTTTAAAATCGACAGAGAAGCATATTTTAGGGTTTCAGTTTTTAATTTAGAGTTTTTTCGGTTTCGTAATTAATTTAACACCGTCTAAATTTCTAGCTTGGCTCTGATACCACTGTTGGTCAGGCAGCCACCCCATCCAATGGGATCGCCGTGGCACCAACGGGTCTCTCAGCAGCTACTTTTTACACATGCCCCCTCGCCAGGACTACAACCCGCCGGAACACCTTCCGGTCTCGGGACACCCTGGGGGTAAGAGCCTATGCTTCACTACACTGTCACACAGTGAGAACCCCCCATAGGTCGACATCCAATGCCTAGTAGCTCTGATACCACTGTTGGGTTTCCTTAGCACCACACAAGGGTTTGTCTTGCATCAAACATGCTACAATAAAATTTTTAGGGTGCTAAGCAAACTAACCTAGGATCAAAACTAGAAGTTTAAGGTAACAAGATAGTATCACATACTATAACAAGTGTCTAACACTAAGTGGAGAAGAATACAACCTTTGTAGACCTCCTTACCAGACTCCTTGGAACAACAAGAGTTTGAACCGGTCCGCTTGAATCCTTCGTTGTCCACGACGATCCACCCGGAGTTCCATTGCTCAAGCTCCAAGTGTAGGGTTCCTAGGCACTCTAATGGAGTCTTGCAAGTGATCAAACATGCCAATTTCTAAAAATTACGGTGCCGAGAAAACCTAGAACGGATCGTTGGCTAGAAGTATAGGCAAAGCAAGCAAGTAAATGGAAATATAGCTAAAGGAAAGTGACTACAACCTTTGTAGATCCGGTCCACCACTTCCTAAGCTCCGCGATGATCTCCCTCCGCTGTCCAAATCGAACTCATGACTCTAGCATTGGCATCGTCGAAGAATGGGCGGGCTTGATCGTCGGTTCGATGCCGAAGATGATCTACGTCGAGGCATCACAAGAACAAGCTCCAACTTCACCAAGCCATGAAAACTTGTGAAGGAAACACCCTATACAACTTGGCAAGAGGTAGAGGATGAAGAAATAGGAAGTGGGTAAACTTTAGAATTGGATTTCTCACTTGTTTTAGCTAGTTGCCATTGAAGAGGAAAGCTTTTTCTTCATGTTGAAGAAGATGAAGAAGAAGAAGAAGATATGATTTATGATAAATATATTTAAAATATCAAATAAAAAGATACTTATCATAATTGTAACCTTAGTTAGGTGTAGAGAATAAACCATGGTTGGGGTTAATAGTTAGGTTTAGGAAAAGAACAAGAATGGTCAAACTTTCAACACTTCATGAAGTTTCCACAAAACTACAAAATAAGCCACCATTCTCTTTATCTTTTCCAAAAAGAAATAAATAAATAAATCAATAGATAAATGAATAAGATAAAAGTAAGAAAAGAAAACCCTAATCATTAGTTTAACCATGGCTTAATACTTTACACTTAACCAAGTAAACGTGTATCATCAAACATGATACAATCAAGTGCACATTGGTATATCACATATACAACTTGCACAATTCAAGTGAGAAAATCCATTTAAAGTGAAGCAATACTAGTTAATGCAAAGTAATATATCAAATATATAATTATACATTAAATCATTAAATCAACACTTGATTCAATGATCCGGTCATGTCGCACATAACCGACTAGTATCATTAGTAACATCTTATCGAATCAACACTTGATTCGATAACCCGGCTATATCGCATATAACCGATCAATGTCACAAATCGCAAGAATCGAATACAGTATCACATGCTGGTATTATTCTCGGTCCCGCACATATCTCATATGCGCTCCTATTTCGTTTCGCTTGAGCCAGGAAACCTCTGTGTAGGACTCTAAAGACTCGTCAATACGCCGGCAGCGGATGATGATCATATCAGACACCCACAAGCCGCAAGCGGTCTGCTAAACGTAACGGCCACCCGGGTATTGAGCGATCAGAAGATCGACGAGCAAGCCCGCTCACACTCCTGTGAATCCAACCAGTAACACTTACCATACAGTCCGGTCTGTTCGTCTGATATGTCGCATATCTCGCCTAGGGGTGGTAAACGTCAGACCCCAATAGCTTGATAAGTCATGCCGACGTAAGGTCTATAATATTCGTGAAACTACTGATAACTCTTACCAGTATATCACTGCAACCCTGGCCAGGGATTTCCTGTTATGGCCAGTCGAGCATAGCGCAACATCAACCCCCAATACCGGGAGAGACGAATCCCCTCCTATCGCTCATTGCCTCCATGTGAATCGGGACTGTACCCAAAAACCACATGTTTGCACAACTCAGTAGAGCCGTGGTAGGGTGGAAATCAAAGCACAGTGGGAGACACACAAGACTCTATGACGATCTCGGGTCAACAGACTAAGCTGTACCAGTGTCACCAGAGAACTGCCATCTGACGTGAGGTATAATACCATCTGGGAGTTCTCGGCGAGTCCGTTCAGTGTACCCAGTCTCCAATGAGCACCCGCATACCATCTTCGATGTCAAACACCAATGGATATGGGATCATCCGTCCCCCATCGCATGGGTCGAGAAGATATGCGCTAGTCTACTCTGGAATATCGATGCCCCGTCTCGACATTCCCACGACTAGGAACAATGAAGGATGTACTCATTGGCTACCCAGGCCCCACTAGTATGATCTGCATCATAGTCCTGGAAGTCGAGTACACATCCTAAGGGCTTTATTAACATGTAATCAGAGAGACAGAAAGTATACATGTTAAGATAAAGAACAACCAGATAGCGTACTATCATGTCGAGCAAGAAAGTCCTACCTATATATGTCCCAGCATCCACTACAATATACATCCAATGTACAGTAATGGCCTCTAGGGCATACATATAACTAACAATCTCCCACTTGCACTAGGGCCATCTGTAGCAGTGGTCGCAGTATCTAATACTCAACCATCCCATATGAGTCTCTCTCTGGGAAAAAGGCCTTCGTGAGTGGATCCGCCGTATTGTCCTCTGAGTCTACTCTCCTAACCTCGATCACCCCGGAGATCAGCTATCTCCATGATCAGGTGATGCTTCCTCAGAATTTGTCTGGGTCACTGATGGGACCAGGGTTCCAGGGCCGAAGCCACACTTCCATTGTCATACAATGGCAGGAACCTAGTTCATCTTATGAACCAATATACACCGAAACTTTCTCTTTGGTAGTATCTTCAATAGCGATGTTACCAGCCTTTATCGTCTAGTTTGCCACGGTATCTAGCTTGGAACTCTTCCAACATACCGTCTCTTTACTGAGGGTAAAGACAGTGCCTGTGACTGACATTCAGTCGTCTTTATCACCCTGGTACTCTTCCAGTGATTCTCCCCAGGATCGATTGATACCATCTCACTACATCTAGTGAGAATCCTAGCATCCAATTACATCTATCTCATAGATGAAAACTCAGGATTTAGGAGGTATCACTTTGATCCTATTTGGAGAATCCTAGTGATAATAGGAGATTGACCGATCGTAGTATAGGAAACTCTTTTCCTATCAAGAGTATGTTGTCTACGTACAATACGAAGATGACCACCTTACTCTCTACTACCCTTTTGTATATACAAGGTTCGTCTACCATTTTGATGAAGTCAAACACTTTGACTATCACATCAAAACAGACGTTCCAACTCCGCGATGCCTGCTTCATTATGTAAAGCAACTTGCACACGTTTCCGCTGCTCCCACTGTTTACGAAGCCCTCTGGCTTTGTTCTTATAGACGTTCTCTTCTAAATCAGTATTTAGAAAAGCAGTCAGGGCACCCAACCACCAGATATCGCAGTCATGGTATGTAGCCGTGGCAAGTAGGATCTGGATGGACTTAAGCATATTCCATGGAAAAGGTTTCATCATTATCCGTGTCTGGTCGATGACGAAAACCTTTAACAAGTCTAGCTTTGAAAGTCTCAACTTTTCCATCTACACCAAGTAATCTTCTCAAGATATACTTGCTCCTGATGGGGATTTAACCCTTCAGATATAGCAGCTAAAGTCCATACTTTGCTGGTGTACATGGATTCCATCTCAGATCGCTAAGCATCCAGCCATTCTTACAGAGTCCCTACTCTCGATGGCCTGCTCGAAACTAGCTGGGTCATCATCTTATGATGCATTCCTCGCTCCCACTGTCATCGAGAAACCGAGGTATCTCTCAGGCGGATGAGGAACCCTACTAGATCGGCGGAGAGGCTGAGGTTCGTCGGGAACTATAGAATCCTTTGGTTCTGTCAAATCATCAACTGCAGTTTTGTATAGCTGGAACCTTTCCTGTTATAAAGAACTGATCCTGCCTCGATCTTGTCCGGATTTTGCTTTAAACATAGGCCGGACAACCCTAAATCTTAACTCGCTTAAGAGTTGGGTTCTTCCCATACCGTATCTCATATGGAATGGTAGGCACTGATTTGATTCAAACCTAATTCAATAGGTATGCAGCTTCTCAAGTGCATAACCCCAAAAGGAAATAGGTAACTCAGTAATACTCGTCATAGAGCACACCATATCTAATATTGTGCAATTGCTCCGCCCTGATACACCGTTGTGCTGTGGTGTATTCAGAGGAGTAGTACGGAGAGAGAATCTCATTCTCCTTTAGAATGGTCCAGGAATGCCATGCACAAGTATTCTCCTCCCTGATCTCATCATAGGACATAATACTTATACCCGGTTATTGGTTCTCTACTTCTAACTTATATTCTGTGAATACCTCAAAAGGTTCGGACTTATGTTTCAACAGGAACATATGACTGAATCTTGAGAGATTATCAGAGAATATAATGAAGTATAAAGAACCATTCCTGGCATGTGTAGACAGGAGACTTTACATACATCATCATGTATCAGTCCCAAGAGTTTACTAACTCTTTCTCTGTTTCTAATAAACAGAGCTATGGTCATCTGATCTTTGTGACATGACTGGAAAGTTTCACAAGATATAAATTCAAACTGATTTAAATATGCATCTAAAATGTAACTTCAGCCAGTCGGGTCGCATTGATGTGACCTAGTCTACAATGCCTCAAGAAGGATTCGTTCATTTTTGAACTCTTCCTCTTGTGTGTGTTCTGTATACTAGGAACTGTCGTTTGATTTAGAACTTCAATGCTTTTAGATAACGTGCCTGAACCGATCAACTTTTGATATAGGAAATATTCAAAACATTATCCAGCAATACAAAATTATATCATTTCTTTACTAATAAAGAGACTGATATGATTTTGTATATCAGGTTCGGTATCTAATAGCATTTGTTCAGAATCAATGTATTGGTAATACAGGGTGACAGTGACCAACAGACTTGGCTGCAACACTTGCCCCGTTTTCTGCCTCATGAAACTTATCACCCGTTCTCAGTTTTTCTACCTTTTTGTAGCCCTATGTAACAGCTTACATATCTGGGATCCTGATCCGGTATCATATACCCAAGATACAGAGGATACTGAGAAACAGTTCTGTTTAACGAACACACCCGAAGAAGATGCATCATATGCACTTTCTTCGTTTGGGCGGCATAGGAATTCTAGTATTCCCCTATTTCCTGCTCTGTCTTATAACAATTATAAGTTGGAGCGGGACCAACGTTCCCCAGCTCAGTATAACAAGCAGGTTCGGTCAATACATCCATATTATTATCTTGATTAAGGCGTGATATGGTCGCTACCTGGAGAGAGAGAGAAGAAAACACTCAGCGTGCGCTCTTGCAAGATTAGATTGGTTATGTATTTTATTTAATCAGGATGGCTCCCACTGTTTTAATCAAATCTTCCTTCAAACCCTAAAAGGAAATACTAGCCGGGATTAATTACACTCTACAAGTTCGCCAATCTTTCAGCCAGGCCAGTGTCGGTACTTTGAGGGAGGTTCCCCGTGCTTTCGCACGGACCTAATTACTGTAAACCTCGTTTTCCCAGAGGCGTAACCCCGTTGACACCTACTTGATCGGCTAATTGCAAAGTGCAAAACTCTCCCAGGAGTAACAATTACTCGCAGTGGGTGTCGGGATCCAACTATCACATAGAAGGTATGCAATCTCATTGCAAGTTTCAACACTTGAAACTCCCGATAATGGTTTTTACCCCTAGCACCTATGACCTTAACTATGGTCAACAAATCATAAGTACTAGTCAAGTTCTACCTGTCATTTCGTGATTAATTAGACCCACCCACATGACCCTTAACTAAGGTCAACAAAGTCACGCGACTGTCCTAACTAATCGCATCATATGCGGTGTAGGAAGACATCACTTAGCTACCGTACACTGTGCCTTAACTAAAGTCAACAAACACAGCACGAATACTAAGTACTCTACTTCCTAAAATGACGGAGGGTTGCGAATGGTTTTTGTGAAAACCTTTAACACTTTGAACTTGATCTCGTTGCGGAATCAAATGGTTTTAAATGGAATGTTTTTGAGGCTTTTCTAGTTTTGCTAAAGGGGTCACTCCCGGTGAAGGGATCGTCGGCCCTTTCCTCGTCGAATGAGGTGCGGGATATATCATATATATCACTGTGCAAAGCGGAAACTATAGAAGCTATCAAAAGACAAACCGAGTGATGTAGCATCTGCCAGTTATTGCTAAAGGAGTCACTCCCGGTGAAGGGATCTCGGTCCTTTCCCTATCGAATAAGGTGCAGGATGTTCTACAAGGAACACCACGATGCAAAGCAAGAACTGTAGCTACCTGTTTTATTTTGAAATTCTATTCCACAACATCAATTAGGTTTATTTTCTTTCATTAATCTCATTAATGAATATCCCATCATTTAAATTACCTAAACATCACAGATAAATATGACGTACACTTATGCCATCCGCATTCGCCTCGATGTCCCCTCGTGCACCGTTAGGTTAGGTAACTAACGGCAGAGCGGGGCAGGGCTAGCGTGGGTGTAAAACATAAGTAACGTCTATATAATATATAATATATACTATATACTACATTTATTTGAACAGAGCACAGAACATCGCATGATCACATCACAGATAAAGCACAGCAGAAGAAACATATGAAATATTGGATATACTAGGACGTCCGTGTTTTCAATACGAGTCAGTATAAAACACGGATTCCACGGTCGTGATGAATAGCCAATCCCACACCCCAAGACCCCTACGAGAGTGGCAAGCAACCCTACCAATTCTAGGGTTAGGAGACCCGGACTCGACTCCTCGAGTTGGTCTCCCTCTGGACCCCAGAACCCGGTTACTTGTGCTCCCCTCCTTGGGTCTATCCTAATGCGGAAAAGTAAATAATATACAAATGGTGACAACATCCGCAACCTGGAAGTGCCCCAATAAAAGAATATTACATACAAGTTTTTACATGAATGAAAATGGAAAAACACTCATCTCACATAAAAAACCCCCGGCTATTCAAACACGACGATCCAATATAACATATCCAGCAACACATAACATCACATGTCATCAACGTAAGTAAATATGTCCATCCCAATTGTCGTTGGCATATAGCAACGAAACCGGCGATATCACATATTACACTTACGGTCACAGAAAAGAAAGTGTAAAACTACAACAGTTGGAATCCGCAAACTCCTCAGACATCGCATGCCTGACCAAATGAATTACTTAGACATCGCATGCCTAACTATTATAAACCCCGCATTTTAGTCTCAAAATCGAAAACACTTTTCAATATCAAGTCGGGCAATTCAACAGAATTCCCGACATTCTGATCGAACGCTCGTCGCAAACTTTAGTAGGCGGCCGCACCCCCGACGCCGTCGACCAAGTGCACCAAGGCGGAACACCGCACCGCGAGCACCCGAACGGATGCTTTCGGCGACGGGGTTCTCCTACAGTCACTTGGTCGGGGCTATGGAGTGAGGTTGTCTATTAAGTTTACCCGGCGAGTATCCGCGTACGCTACGTGATTGCGACGGACTTTTGATCACATCAAAATTCCGTGGCAACTGATCAAGTGAGACTAAACTGCTATGTTTATAATATTCATTCCGTTATCTCATAACAATTTGTGAATTCCAATTATTGTATCAAATTCCGGATAAATAGAAAATGCTAAACTTTTCGATCGAACAATCGAACACCCAAGTTTTCCCGATACAGCTCAACACATGAAATAAGTCTAACAACATTCAGTTCGTGCCTGAGTACCAACGGTCCAGCCGTAGAAGGGTCAAGCCAACGCCTCACATGTGGCACGCCGTACTGCCCCAAACCCGAAGGTTCAAAGGGCAGTTCAAGACGGTCAAATAATCGAGTTAAGGTTTGTTGTCTTCTAGAGGGTCCATCGCGTTACTTGCACTACTTAGAACGTCGTTAAACTACGGAAAAATCCAACAATTGGAAATTTCCCGGCAGGGGAAAAAGTGGGTATTTATATCCGGTCGAACTTTTTAACATATTCTAAAAATACCCGGAAAAGCACACCGACAAAATTAGACAGTCCGATCGAATACACCGAGTCCCCAATACAACTCAGAAAATACAACTCTGGAATAAATATTAAAAGCATCCAGAACACACAAGAAACACCAACAGAAACAACTGAAGAAAACTCACAGCCTGATCATCACAGACGGCCGCGGAACCGCCGCAGAATGGGGGTCAACGCCGCGGTTCCGCGGTCGTACTGTAGAATCAGGCTGTCGTTTTCTGCAGTTTTTCTTATAATTTCCTGCACATTTCTCTGCATATTTTTAATTCCAAAAAATCCACATTTTACAGAAATGTCCAGGGAGCATTTTCAAAGTCGGGGTTTTGGGTCGATCGGACTTCTAACTCCGTCAGGACTTCGCCTAAGGCTCTAGCTAGGCTCTGATACCACTGTAGGGTTCCTAGGCACTCTAATGGAGTCTTGCAAGTGATCAAAAATGCCAATTTCTAAAAATTACGGTGCCGAGAAAACCTAGAACGGATCGTTGGCTAGAAGTATAGGCAAAGCAAGCAAGTAAATGGAAATATAGCTAAAGGAAAGTGACTACAACCTTTATAGATCCGGTCCACCACTTCCTAAGCTCCGCGATGATCTCCCTCCGCTGTCCAAATAAAACTCATGACTCTAGCATTGGCATCGTCAAAGAATGGGCGGGCTTGATCGTCGGTTCGATGCCGAAGATGATCTACGTCGAGGCATCACAAGAACAAGCTCCAACTTCACCAAGCCATGAAAACTTGTGAAGGAAACACCCTATACAACTTGGCAAGAGGTAGAGGATGAAGAAATAGGAAGTGGGTAAACTTTAGAATTGGATTTCTCACTTGTTTTAGCTAGTTGCCATTGAAGAGGCAAGCTTTTTCTTCATGTTGAAGAAGATGAAGAAGAAGAAGAAGATATGATTTATGATAAGTATATTTAAAATATCAAATAAAAAGATACTTATCATAATTGTAACCTTAGTTAGGTGTAGAGAATAAACCATGGTTGGGGTTAATGGTTAGGTTTAGGAAAAGAACAAGAATGGTCAAACTTTCAACACTTCATGAAGTTTCCACAAAACTACAAAATAAGCCACCATTCTCTTTATCTTTTCCAAAAAGAAATAAATAAATAAATCAATAGATAAATGAATAAGATAAAAGTAAGAAAAGAAAACCCTAATCATTAGTTTAACCATGGCTTAATACTTTACACTTAACCAAGTAAACATGTATCATCAAACATGATACAATCAAGTGCACATTGGTATATCACATATACAACTTGCACAATTCAAGTGAGAAAATCCATTTAAAGTGAACCAATACTAGTTAATGCAAAGTAATATATCAAATATATAATTATACATTAAATCATTAAATCAACACTTGATTCAATGATCCGGTCATGTCGCACATAACCGACTAGTATCATTAGTAACATCTTATCGAATCAACACTTGATTCGATAACCCGGCTATATCGCATATAACCGATCAATGTCACAAATCGCAAGAATCGAATACAGTATCACATGATGGTATTATTCTCGGTCCCGCACATATCTCATATGCGCTCCTATTTCGTTTCGCTTGAGCCAGGAAACCTCTGTGTAGGACTCTAAAGACTCGTCAATACGCCGGCAGCGGATGATGATCATATCAGACACCCACAAGCAGCAAGCGGTCTGCTAAACGTAACGGCCACCCGAGTATTGAGCGATCAGAAGATCGACGAGCAAGCCCGCTCACACTCCTGTGAATCCAACCAGTAACACTTACCGTACAGTCCGGTCTGTTCGTCTGATATGTCGCATATCTCGCCTAGGGGTGGTAAACGTCAGACCCCAATAGCTTGATAAGTCATGCCGACGTAAGGTCCATAATATTCGTGAAACTACTGATAACTCTTACCAGTATATCACTGCAACCCTGGCCAGGGATTTCCTGTTATGGCCAGTCGAGCATAGCGCAACATCAACCCCCAATACCGGGAGAGACGAATCCCCTCCTATCGCTCATTGCCTCCATGTGAATCGGGACTGTACCCAAAAACCACCTGTTTGCACAACTCAGTAGAGCCGTGGTAGGGTGGAAATCAAAGCACAGTGGGAGACACACAAGACTCTATGACGATCTCGGGTCAACAGACTAAGCTGTACCAGTGTCACCAGAGAACTGCCATCTGACGTGAGGTATAATACCATCTGGGAGTTCTCGGCGAGTCCGTTCAGTGTACCCAGTCTCCACTGAGCACCCGCATACCATCTTCGAGGTCAAACACCAATGGATATGGGATCATCCATCCCCCATCGCATGGGTCGAGAAGATATGTGCTAGTCTTCTCTGGAATATCGATGCCCCGTCTCGACATTCCCACGACTAGGAACAATGAAGGATGTACTCATTGGCTACCCAGGCCCCACTAGTATGATCTGCATCATAATCCTGGAAGTCGAGCACACATCCTAAGGGCTTTATCAACATGTAATCAGAGAGACAGAAAGTATACATGTTAAGATAAAGAACAACCAGATAGCGTACTATCATGTCGAGCAAGAAAGTCCTACCTATATATGTCCCAGCATCCACTACAATATACATCCAATGTACAGTAATGGCCTCTAGGGCATACATATAACTAACACCAAGCTCCACTTTATCAAGGATAAAGATGAAGCAACCACTCCACACTAGTGGGCTAGACTAAAGTAGAATGGTGATGTGGGTTTTAATATCACTCAAAAGCCTTTTCTATTTAATTCTTTCTCTTTCTTTTCAAAACCTAGAGAGCTTTGAGGAGAGAGAGGAAGAAGGAGATGGGAACTTAACTTGACTCAAGTGACAAAGATATGAGACATAATCCTAAAATGAGAATAATAATCCTCATGCTAAACTATGGTTACAAAATATCTAGATATTTTGTGACTTGAGGTTAAGAAAAAACCATGGGCTACAAAACCATGGGCAACAAAACCATGGTATTGACTTTGGTCAACACAAGAGAAAGGAGTTGACTAGTCAACCATGTTTTTGTTCTCATTTTGCTTTTCTCCAATAAACAAAATATATAAATATATGTAACCATGTGAGTCTTGTATTGCCACCACCAATGTATCTTCAACCATGACACATGTATGCTTGCATGTGTGCATACATATCAACATATGCATACACTCATGCATGCATCATAAAGAAATACGTTTTAAGTAAAAAGGCTAATGGTCATTAATATTAAATCAACAATTGATTTAATAAACCGGTCATATCTCATACGACCCGACCAATAGAAACTGCCAGATTATAATGCGATATTATATACACGCATTCAATCAAGCACCCGCGCATATCACCATATGCACCCCCACATCTTTTCTCCTGAGCTAGGTAACCCCTTTATGGGACTCTAAGACTCGTCAATACACCGGAAGTAGGTGATGATCACATCATACACCCACAAGCCGCAAGCGGTCAGCTAAACAAACGGCCACCCGGGTATTGAGCGAGCAGAAGAAAAACAAGCGAACTTGTCAAAACTCCTGTCGAGCCAACCAGCAACACTTACCGTACAGTCCGGTCTCTTCATCAGATATGATATATATCGAGTCTAAGGATGGCATCGTCGACCCCAATAACTCAATAGGTCATGCCGATGTATGGCCTATAATAGATCGAGAAACTACTGATAACACTTATCAGTAAATCTCATTAGCCCTGGCCAGGGACTTGCTGATATAGCCAATCGAGCACAGCGCAACATCAACCCCCAATACCGGGAGAGACGAAATCCCTCCTATCGCTCATTGCCTCCTTGTGTCTCTGTCACGACCCAAAGTTTGGATGTGACCGGCATTTAAATTGTATAATATCTAGAGATATCTACACAACCCGAGTAAGCCAAAAACCAAGATCAAAAACCCTTTTTGCGGAATTTTTATAAAAAATTAGTTTTTAAGTAAAAATCACAGTTTTTATGTAATTAAAATATAAAATAAGCATAAGGTGTTAAATTTGGTTGCATCCCTAGTTGGGATCAACAATAACAACAGCGGAATAAAAATTTACAACTTATATGAGACCAATAGAATCACAGATATGAATAAGAAAAATAACCACTAATATAACAACGATCTCACCTGAAAAATAATATACAAATAATCATCTCTCATTCTAAGTCATAGTACAAGGTCTGATGGAGATTTTCTAGATACAAAATACAATACCAAAAGAGAAGGTTACTACATATGTAACCTACCTGTCAAAAGATACGATAAAAGCTGCAAAAGTGGATCTGCACTGCTGCTAACCGTCCACTCTACCCCTGCAAGGAACTGTGGCACAACGGGGGTGAGTTGCCAACTCAGTGAATATAACTGACATATAACGGCTAATAGTGTAAATATGACGACTATAACTGAATGCAATATAGGTAAGTATGATGCATGATAGCATGTGAGAAACTTGAATTTGTACTACTAATCATATCAACCAAAACTGAAATCTCATCACTTATTTCCAAATAAAGTTTATCTTTCCGTGTCCAATATCGACACAAATCTTCTATCTCTCTCAGGCATCATTTCCGTGTCCAATATCCACCGTGTTCATAACTGTCTCCGAAATCGAGTAACCTCGTTAGGCTTCCCGTCTAAAGTGTAGCTATCCTTCCCCTCAGTCTCGACCGGGTCCACCATGTATCCAACTGTATTCCCCCTGACTCAGTCTGGATAAAAATTGTAAATTCGGAACCGTATGACCCCCAACTCGGTTCAGAATAAAAACCAAATCATAAAATCGACAACTCATGGTGGACGTGACACGAACTCATGAAAATCACTGATTTTTCGTAATAGTATATGAAAACTTAAAACCATAAATCCTCAATAATACAATTTCCTCTTATATCAACTACTAATACTTGAATTTGAAATATGATATCATATATGCTAATTTCTACGACTATTTATATTTAAGTATGATAAGAATCATTTTTAACAAGATAATTTCTAAGTGTACAGTGACATGTTAATACCGACGAGGTGTAGTGTAACATGTAGATATGTGCATGTGCAGCATAACTCGTCGATAATGGTGCAGTGTTCTAACAATTATTAATCCTAGAGATATATATGTAGATTTTAGCATGCATATGATAAAGTTAACATACAAAAGCAAAACTTGAATTTAAATCTAACTACGGGCGTAACAGGCCATCTTTACAAAATTCCCCGGTAGATGCTTAGTCTACTCACCGGAAAAACGTCGTATCTACTCAGGAATCGCCAATCCTTTTCCTTTCCTTGCTGCCACCGAAACTCCCAAACTCAAATCTAATATTAAATTTAACTTGTATAAGAGAACGGCTACATTCCGATACGGTAAAAATTAAGAACACTAGTTGTACGTGCTAACTACACTACGCACGACTATAGCAACAATCTATCACTCAACCTCACTGAAATTTAACCCAACTCTGCATCGCGACAGAAAACAAATCGCGATACATTTTAACCGTGTCGTATTTTGGGTTTTTAGATACCTTTTCCGATATTTGCTTTCAGATTTTATATACAGTTAAACTAACTTATTTAAAGAATACCAAAACTACTTTCACACAAACACAGAGCTACCATAAAAACCACACTACCTAACACACCCAAAAATCCGGCGACGCCGGAATTTCCCTATTGGTCGCCGGCCCAAAACCGAGCCCTCTGGTTCGTGCTCCTATGGTTTGCTCTAAGTTCAACATACATCATTAAGTCCCTGTTTAGTTAAGTTATTTTTTCTCTAAGCTAAAGCAGATTCAAACAGAGCCTAGTTTTGACTAAAATACGATATTATAGAAAATTTTCATTTCAATTTGAACTGGTTACAGAATCTAAATTCCTACTATGATTAAGGATTTTACCTTCAAGTAATTTGCTGGAAGAACACCCTCCAAGATGCACAAGCTCCTAGTCCTAGCTTGATGATGAGGAAATCCTAGACTTAGCTCTTCTCCTTTCTCTTGTTCTTCTATGTTGTTCTTTTTTTCTTTTTCTTTCTTTAAAATTTCAGATTTTAAACTAGCTAAATGATCTGAACACATGATATATGTGGTGATAGGAAGAGTGAGGTGGTAGGAGGAGGTGTCAAAGACCTAGATGTGCCATCCTCATGCAAGGAGGAGGTGTGGGGTGTGGGGTATGCAATGTAAGAAGGTGGTGGCAATGCATTATCCTTCCATTTTGATTTATCTTAAGATAAAATTCTGAATCAAACCTAATTTACCTCTTTTTCACTTACACCCTTAATCAATTCCCATTTACACAAATTCCTAAACTTTACATAGAAACCCTTCACAACTTATGTTATTATAAAACACCCTTTTATTAAAATGAAGCTAAAATTCACATTAAAACCCTTATATTTTATTTATGTTGCATACTAAAATTTTAATTTAATTTGTTTTACAGACATCTTATGAAATTGCCTTATTTTGTTTTAATAACTTTTTAATTTAACATTTTATTATTTAATTAATTAATTTTATTTATTTCTAAATTTTCTGAATGTTACAGTTTCGAGATTGTACCCAAAAGCCACCTGTTTGCACGACTCAATAGAGCCGTGGTAGGGTGGAAATCAAAGCACAGTGGGAGAACACACAAGACTCTATGACGATCTCGGGTCTACAGACTAACCTGTACCAGTGTCATCAGAGAACTGCTATCCGACGATAGATATAATACCATATAGGAGTTCTCGGCGAGTCCGTCCAGTGTACCCAGTCCCTACTGAGCACCCGTATACAATCTTGGTGTCAAACACCAATGAATATGGGATCATCCATCGCCCATCTCATGGGTCAAGAATCGTATAGGCAAGTCTACTCTGGAATATCGATGCCCTGTCTCGATACACCCACGACTAGGGACATTTCAGGATATGCTTATAAACTGCATACGTCCCACTAGTATGATCTGCATCATAATCACAGTAGTCAAGCAAATATCCTCAGGGCTTTATCAACATGTACCAAATGAATAAAAGCATGATCAAGTGAACATGTCAAGATAAAGAGTAACCAGATAGCATACTATCATGTCGAGCAAGAAAGTCTCCTGAATATATATATATATACATGTAAAAAATACATCCACTATCAAATAATGGCCTCTAGGGAATACATATATCCAACACTTAAGTTACTGCTAGATAAAAATATATTGACGGGGCCAAAATATAAAGATTGGCTAAGGAATGTCCAGATGGCCATAACCTATGACAAGCTGGGCTACCTCCTTACTATCAAAGCCCCCGCCGTCCCAGGTCCAAATTCCAGTGCCGCGGATATTGAGATCCATAAGACATGGGAAATTGACAGTGCGAAAGCCAAGTGCCTCATGCTAGCCTCTGTAGTTGTCTGTATGCCCTAGAGGCCATTATTGTACATGATTGTATATTGTAATGGATGCTTGGACATATATAGGGAGGACTTTCTTGCTCGACATGATAGTATGCTATCTGGTTACTCTTTATCTTAACATGTAGACTAGTATAGAGATAATGTCTTGCTTTCACATGTTGGTAAAGCCTTTAGGATGTATACTTGACTACCAGGATTATGATGCAGATCATACTAGTGGGGCCAGGGTAGTCCACAAGTGTTAGTTATGTGTATGTCCTAGAGCAATTATTGTACATATGCATATTATAGTGGATGCTTAGATATATATAGAGAGGACTTTCTTGCTCGACATGATAGTATGCTATCGGGTTGCTCTTTGTCTTAACATGTAGATTTGTATTATGATACTGTCTTGCTATCACATGTTGATAAAGCCCTTAGGATGTGTACTTGACTACTAGGACAACGATAGAGATCATACTAGTAGGGACAGGGTAGTCCACAAGTACATCGTTTAATTGTTCCTAGTCGAGGGTGTATCGAGACAGGGCATCGATATTCCAGAGTAGACTAGCGTATACGCTTCTTGACCCATATGATGGGCGATGGATGATCCCACATCCATTGGTGTTTAACATCAAAGATGGTATACGGGTGCTCAGAGGAGACTGGGTACACTGAACGGACTCGCCGAGAACTCCTAGTTGGTATTATACCTATTGTCAGATAGCAGTTCTCTGGTGACACCGGTACAGGTTAATCTGTAGACCCGAGATCGTCATAGAGTCTTGTGTGATTCCCACTGTGCTTTGATTTCCACCTTACCGCGTTCAAGAGAACGTACAAAAAGGTGTCTTTTGGGTACAGTCCCGAATCACATGGAGGCAATGAGCGATAGGAGGGGATTCGTCTCTCCCGATATTGGGGGTTGATGTTGCGCTGTGCTCGATTGGCTATAACAAGAAGTCCCTGGCCAGGGCTAATATGGAGATCTACTGGTAAGTGTTATCAGTAGTTTCTCGACCCGTTATGAGCCTCACATCGGCACGACTTATCGGTTACTGGGATCTGACGTTTACCACCCCTAGACTAGATATGTGACATATGAGACGAAGCGACCGGGCTGTACGGTAGTGTTACTGACAGGCTTTACAAGAGTAAGAGCAGGCTTGCTTGTTGATCTTCTGATCGCTCATTACCCGGGTAGCCGTTACGTCCAGCTAGTACCGCTGACAGCTTGTGGGTGCTTGATATGATCATCACCTACAGCCTCCGTATTGATGAGTCTTTAGAGTCCTATACAGATGTTTACTGGCTCAGGCAAAACGAAGTAGGAGCATATATGTGATATGTGCGGGACCGAGATTAATACGAGTATGTGATACCGTATTCTATTCTCGCGATTTATGATATCGGTCGGTTATATCAGATATAGTCGGGTTATCGAATCAAGTGTTGATTCGATAACTTGATACAAATAATATTAGTCGGTCATATGAGAAATAGTCGGATTATTAAATCAAGTGTTGATTTAATGATTTAATGTATAATTATATATTTGATATATTAATTTACATTTAATTAATATTAGCTCACTTAAGCATTTCTTTTCTCACTTATGCATTTAATATATATGTGATATATATTAATTGTGTTTCTTTTTGTGTCATGCTTGATGCCACATGCTACATGGGTGTATGAGACTCACACCATGCTCATGATAATGTAGAGTTTATTTATTTAGAGTAAATCAAATATTAGTTGGAAATAAGTCACATGGGTGAGCTTAGTGGAAGCTTGTAGAACCATTGACTTAGTCCACTAGTTTTGTCTTACACTAGATATTTATTAACCCAACCATTATCTAAACCCATGGTCAAGTCTCTACATGAGTTATATGAGATATTTCTCACCCATGGTTGCCATAACATTATTGGCTTCATCTTCTTCTTCTTCATGAGAGAGCACTCTAAGCTTTTGAGAAAGTAAGGAAAAATAGCAAGAAAAGGAATTCTAAAGTGAGCAAAATTCCTACTTCATCATCCTCTACTAGATTAGTCATTTCGTTTAGGGTGTTAGCTTCACTAATCCCTAATTAGTGAAGAGGTAGCTTGGATTAGTGTCTCCTTGACGTAGATCATCTTCGTCCTCGAAGACTTCGTGCAAGCTTGTTCCTTTTATCTTGTGGAGCCATTCTAGAGTCCGGAAGATCACTACTTGAAGCGAAGGGACTACTACACGGAGCTATTGAAGTGAAGGACCGGTCTAAAAAGGTTGTATTCCACATTCACTTAGATGTAAAGTAGTTTACAAGTTGTATCGTCTAAATCTCTAACTAAGATTCTAGGGTTAGGGTTGTTTAGCATGACAATTTTTTGAAAATGGCATGGACGATACCTCCTGAAACCTTATTGTCATGCTCGGCATTCCTACAGTGGTATCAGAGCCAAGCTAGAGAATTATACGATGTTTGTAGAATTACGAAACCGAAACAACTCCTAAGCACTCAAAACAAAAACCTAGATTCTGTCAAATTTTTTAAGTCGTCGAAAAAATTTTTAAGCAGCTGCGGAATGTTATATGAGATGTAACATGAACACTGGACAAAAACAAACATAGCTGGCCGGATTTGACCCGGCGGCATTCACACAATTTCCGAGCTGGCCGGCCCTGATGAAACTTTTGGGGTTCGTTTTTGTTCTGTGCTCTGGTCTCTGGGTTTTGGTGTTTCAGGTGTTGCTTGTTTTTGTTGAAATTGCATGAAATGTTAACTTTCTGTAAAGGAAATTCGGAGTGTTTCGTAGTCATAATTCTAACTTTATTTCGGGTTATTTAGACGGCGTTAAAAAGTTCGAACGAATATCAATAACCCAATTTTTCCCTCGATGGAAATTTTCCAAGAGTTGGATTTTTCCAAGTTAAAGAACATTGAAAAATCATGCAAGTAATGCGATGGACCCTCTAGAAGAACGAAACCCTAACTCGATTCTATGACCGTAAGAACCGCCGCCAAACCCTAGGGTTTGCGGTAGTTCCGCGGAGCCATAGGTAAGGCAAGGGTTGGCCCTTCTACGATTGGTCCATAAGTACTGTGTCATGTTCTGAGTATTTTTAAACTGTGCTCAAGTGTTGAGCTCTTTGGAAAATTTTGGGTGTTTGTTGATTCGATCGGAATGTTTAACGTCATCTAGCTATTTGTGGAATGTGATACAATATTTGGAATTCATTTGGTTAGGCATGAAATCCGAAGTATATGATATTTCGGGTTTATGATGTCTAAGGTGATTGTGGATTCCAAATGTTGTAGTTTGACATTTTATTTTTTGCGACCGTAAGTGTAATATATGGTGTGTCACCGGTTTCGTTGCTATATGTCAACGACAATTTGGATACGTATATTTACTTATGTTGATGACGTGTGATGTTATGTGTTGCTAAGATATGTTATATTGGATCGTCATGTTTTGAATAGCCGGGGGTTTTTATGTGAGATGGGTGTTTTTTAATTTTCATTCATGTAAAAACTTGTATGTAATATTCTTTTATTGGGGCACTTCCGGGTTGAGGATGATGTCACCATTGTTATATATTATTTACTTTTCCGCATTAGGATAGACCCAAGGAGGGGAGCATAAGTAATCGGGTTCTAGGGTCCAGTGGGAGACCATCTCGAGGAGTCGAGACTTGGTCTCCTAACTCTAGAATTGGTAGGGTTGCTTGCTACTCTCATAGGGGTCTAGGGATGTGGGTTTGGCAATTCATCGCGACCGTGGAATCCGTGTTTTATACTGGCTTAATTTAAAACACGGAATTCCTAGTATATCCGATATTTCATATGTTATCTTCTGCTGGTGATATTCTGTGATGTGATCACTTTATATGCGTGAGACGAATGCTTTATTATTATATATATGATATATAATAAACGTTGCTTATGTTTTGCACCCGCGCTAGTCCCGCCCCGCTATGCCGTTAGTTAAGTAACCTAACGGTGCATAACGAGACACTGTGGCCAATGCGGATGGCATAAGCGTACGTTGTATTTTCGTTTCTTCTGTGATGCTTAGGAAGTATAAATGATGGGACTTCATTAATGAGATTAATGAAAGAAAAGAAACCTAAAAGATGTTCTAGAATCAAATTTTCTAAAAAGGGTAGCTCTAGTTTTTGCTTTGCATAGCGGTATTCCTTGTAGAATATCCAACACCTTATTAGATAAGGAAAGAGCCAAGATCCATTCACCGGGAGTGACCTCTTTAGCGAAACTAGCAGATGCTACAACCCACTCGGTTTTGCCTTTTGATTGCTTCTCTAGTTCTTGATTTACATAGTGGTATTTGTGAAATATCCTGCACCTTATTCGATAAGGAAAGAGCCGATATCCCTTCACCGGGAGTGACCTCTTTAGCGAAACTAGCAAAAGCTTCAAAAACGCTCCTTTTCAAAATCACTCGATTCTACAACGATATCAAGTTCATTACGCAAAAGGTTTTCTTAAAAACCTGTCGTAGCCTTCCGTCATTTATTCATGCTACGTTTGTTCACCTTAGCCAAGGCGTAGTGTGTGGTAGCTAAATAGTGCTTATCTGCTGCATATGATGCGATTGAGTTAGGGTAGTCATACGACTTTGTTGACCTTAGCCAAGGGTCGTACGGGTGGGTTTAATTCAATCAAGAAATGACGGGTCGAACTTGGCTAGCACTTATGATTTGTTGACCGTAGCCAAGGTCATAAGTTGTTAGGGGCAAAATATTATCGGGAATTTCAAGTGTTGAAATTTGCAATGAGATTGCATACCTTCTATGAGATAGTTGGATCCCGATACCCACTGCGAGTAAGAGTTACTCCTGGGAAAGTTTTACACATCATAATTAGCCGATCAAGTAGGTGTCTAGAAAGGTGTTAACGGGGTTATGGCCCTGGGAAAACGAGGTTTATTTTAATTAGGTCCATGCGAAAGCACGAGGAACCTCCCTCAAAGTACCAACACTGGTCTGGATGAAAGATTGGCGAACTTGTAAGGTGTAATTAATCCCGGCTAGTCTTACCTTTTATGGTTTGAAGGAAGATTTGATAAAAATAGTGGGAGCCATCCTGATTAGATAAAATAATAACCAATCTAATCTTGCAGGAGCATACGCTAAAGTGTTTTTTTCTCTCTCTCTCCAGGTAGCAACCATGTCAGGCCTTAATCAAGATAATAATTTGGATGTATTGACCGAACCCGCTTGTTATACTGAGCTGGGGAATGTTGGTTCCGCTCCAACTTATAATTGTTATAAGTCTGAGCAGGAAATAGGAAAATATCCGGATTTCCACGCCACCCAAACGAAGAATAAGCATGTTGATGCATCTTCTTCGGGTGTGTTAGTTACCGAGAACTGTTTCTCAGTACACTCTACGTCCTGGGTATTAGATACCGGATCGGGATCCCACATATGTAATATATTACATGGGCTAAGGTAAGGTAGAGAACTGGGAATGGGTGATCATTCCATAAGAGTAAGGAATGGTGCAAATGTTGCAGCCAAAGCAGTTGGCGAATATCACCTTGTATTACCAAATGGTAATACATTGATTCTGAACGAATGCTATTACATACCGAACCTGATATGCAATCTTATATCAGTTTCTTTATTAAGTAAAGAAGGATATAATTTTGTAGTACTGGATAATATTATGAACATTTTTCTGAATCCAAAGTTGATTGGATCAGGCTCGTTAAATAATGGCATATACGTTCTAAATCAAACCACGGTTCTTAACGTACAAAACACACACAAGAGGAAGAGTTCAGAAATGAACGAATCCTTCTTGTGGCATTGTAGACTAGGTCATATCAATGTGACACGACTAGCTAAGTTACATAAGGATGGTTATTTGAATCCTTTCCAATTATCATCTTATGAAACTTGCCAGTCATGTCTCAAAAGAAAGATGACCAAAACTTCGTTTAATGGACACGGAGAAAGAGTTAAAGAACTCTTGGGACTGATACATAGTGATGTATGCGGTCCCATGTCTACGCTTTCCAGGAATGGTTCTTCGTACTTCATTACATTCACTGACGATCTCTCAAGATACGGACATGTGTTCCTGTTGAAACACAAGTCTGAATCTTTTAAGAAATTCAAAGAATGTAAGCATGAAGTCAAGAACCAGAAGGGTAAAAATATTAAAATCCTTCAATCTGATCGGGGAGGAGAATACTTGAGCACGGAATTCCGTGACTATCTAAAAGAGAATGGGATTCTCTCTTAGCTTACTCCTCCGTATACACCACAGCACAACGGTGTATCGGAGCGGAGGAATCGCACCTTATTGGATACGGTGCTCTCTATGATGAGTACCGCTGAGTTACCTATTTCCTTTTGGGGTTATGCGCTTGAGACAGCAGCATACCTATTGAATAGAGTTCCAACCAAATCAGTGTCTACCACTCCATATAAGATATGGAATGGGAAGAGACCATCTCTTAAGCGAGTTAAGATATGGGGTTGTCCGACCTATGTCAAAAGGCAAAATCCGGACAAACTCGAGACACGATCAGTTCTTTTCAAGTTTGTGGGATATCCAAACAATTCGTATGGATATCATTTCTACCTCAGTAAGGAACAAAAGTTGTTTGTTGCTCAACATGCCACCTTTTTAGAAAAGAAATTTATTGTAAAAGAGATTAGTTGTAAAGAGGTAGAGCTGGAAGAAGTTCCAACCGCACAAACTACAGAAGAAGATTTGGTTGAACCGAAGGATTCGATAGTTCCCAACGAACCTCAGCCTCTCCGCCGATCTAGTAGGGTTCCTCATCCACCTGAGAGATACTACAGTTTTCTCATTGATGGTGGGAGCGAGGATTGCATCATGGAAGATGATGACCCAACTAGATTCGAGCAGGCCATCACGAGTGGGGACTCTGTGAAATGGGTGGATGCAATGCGATCTGAGATGGAATCCATATACACCAACAAAGTATGAATTTTGGAAGATGCTCCTGAAGGGGTTAAACCCATCAAGAGCAAGTGGATTTTCAAGAAAAAATTTGGTGTAGATGGAAAAGTTGAGACTTTCAAAACTAGACTTGTTGCAAAAGGTTTTCGTCAACGACCAAGTGTGAATTATTATGAAACCTTTTCTCCACTGGCTATGCTTAAGTCCATCCGGATCCTACTTGCCATCGCTGCATACCATGACTACGAAATCTGGCAAATGGATGTTAAGACCGCTTTTCTAAATGGTGATTTAGAAGAAAGCCTGTACATGACTCAGCCAGAGGGCTTCATGGACAGTGGAAGCAGCGGGAAGGTGTGCAAGTTGCTTAAATCTATCTATGGGTTAAAGCAAGCATCGCGGAGTTGGAACATCTGTTTTGATGTGGCGGTCAAAGAGTTTGACTTCATCAAAAATGTAGATGAACCTTGTATATACAAGAAGGTGGCAGAAAGTAAGGATGTCTTCCTCGTATTGTACGTGGATGACATACTCTTGATAGGAAATGATGTTCCTATGCTTCACTTGGTCATGCTCTTCTTATCACAAAGATTCTCAATGAAAGATCTAGGTGATGCCTCCTACATATTGGGGATTAAGATCTATAGAGATAGATCTAAAAGGATACTGGGATTGTCCCAATCCAGGTACATTGACACCGTACTAAAGAGGTTTAGTATGGAAGATTCCAAGCATGGGAATTTACCCACGATCTCAGGAATCACTCTCTCCAAAGAGATGTCTCCCAAGACTGATTTGGAGAGAACTCGCATGCAAGGAATACCCTATGCTTCGGCAGTAGGCTCTATCATGTATGCGATGTTATGTACCAGACCCGATGTGGCATACTCACTAAGTGTAGTGAGTAGGTATCAAGCAGATCCAGGAGAGAATCACTGGACAGCTGTGAATAACATTCTCAAGTACTTGAGAAGGATTAAAGAGATGTTCTTGGTGTATGGTAACGGTGAACTCCAAGTGGAGTCCTTTACCGATTCGAGCTTCCAGAGTGATAGGGACGACTCTAAGTCGGTCTCGGGATTTGTCTTCACCCTCAATGGAGGGGCGGTTTGTTGGAAGAGTTCCAAGCAGGAAACCGTGACAGACTCGACGATGGAGGCTGAATACATCGCTGCCAACGATGCTTCCAAAGAGGCTGTCTGGATGAAGAAGTTCATAACTGAACTTGGTGTGGTTTCGTCCATCGAGCATCCAATACCTTTGTATTATGATAACAATGGAGTTGTGGCTTTACCCAAGGAACCCAGGTCCCATCAGCGATCCAGGAATATTCTGAGGAGGTATCACCTGATCCAGAAGATAGTTGATCGCCGGGAGATCGAGGTCAGGAGAGTTGACACGAAGAATAACACAGCGGATCCACTCACAAAGGCCATACCCCAGATACAATTTGAGAGACTCTTCGGGATGTTAGGTATGAGATACTACAAAAACTGGCCTTAGTGCAAATGGGAGATTTTAGTTATGTGTATGCCCTAGAGGCCATTATTGTACAAATGATGTATATTATAGTGGATGCTTGGACATATATAGAGAGGACTTTCTTGCTCGACATGCTAGTATGCTATCTGGTTGCTCTTTGTCTTATCGTGTAGATTTGTATTGTGATACTGTCTTGCTCTCACTTGTTGATAAAGCCCTTAGGATGTGTACTTGACTACTAGGACTATGATAGAGATCATACTAGTAGGGCTAGGGTAGTCCATAAGTACATCCTTTAATTATTCCTAGTCGAGGGTGTATCGAGACAGGGCATCGATATTCCAGAGTAGACTAGTGTATACGCTTCTTGACCCATATGATGGGCGATGGATGATCCCACATCCATTGGTGTTTAACATCAAAGATGGTATACGGGTGCTCAGTGGAGACTGGGTACACTGAACGGACTCTCCGAGAACTCCTAGTTGGTATTATAGATATCGTCAGATAGCAGTTCTCTGGTGACACCGGTACAGGTTAGTCTGTAGACCGGAGATCGTCATAGAGTCTTGTGTGATTCCCACTGTGCTTTGATTTCCACCTTACCATGTTCAAAAGAACGTGCAAAACGGTGGCTTTTGGGTACAGTCCCGAATCACATGGAGGCAATGAGCGATAGGAGGGGATTCGTCTCTCCCGGTATTGGCGGTTGATGTTGCGCTGTGCTCGATTGGCTATAACAAGAAGTCCCTGGCCAGGGCTGATACGGAAATCTACTGGTAAGTGTTATCAGTAGTTTCTCGACCCGTTATGAGCCTCACATCGGCACGACTTATAGGTTACTGGGGTCTGAAGTTTACCATCCCTAGACTAGATATGCGACATATCAGACGAAGAGACCGGACTGTACGGTAGTGTTACTGAAAGGCTTTACAGGAGTAAGAGCAGGCTTGCTTGTTGATCTTCTGATCGCTCAATACCCGGGTAGCCGTTACGTTCAGTTAGTACCGCTGACGGCTTGTGGGTACTTGATATATCATCACCTATTGCCAGCATATTGACGAGTCTTTAGAGTCCTACACAGAGGTTTACTGGCTCAGGCAAAATGAAGTAGGAGCACATATGTGATATGTGCGGGACCGAGATTAATACGAGTATGTGATACCGTATTCTATTCTCACGATTTATGATATCGGTCGGTTATATGAGATATAGCCGGATTATCGAATCAAGTGTTGATTCGATAAGTTGATACAAATAATATTAGTCGGTCATATGAGATATAGCCGGATTATTAAATCAAGTGTTGATTTAATGATTTAATATATAATTAAATATTTTGTATATTAATTTACATTTAACTAATATTAGCTCACTTAAGCATTTCTTTTCTCACTTATGCATTTAATATATATGTGATATATATTAATTGTGTTTATTTTTGTGTCATGCTTGATGCCACATGCTACATGGGTGTATGCGACTCACACCATGCTCATGATAATGTAGGATTTATTTATTTAGAGTAAATCAAATATTGGTTGGAAATAAGTCACATGGGTGAGCATAGTGGAATCTTATAGAACCATTGACTTAGTCCACTAGTTTTGTCTTACACTAGATATTTATTAACCCAACCATTATATAAACCCATGGTCAAGTCTCTACATGAGTTATATGAGATATTTCTCACCCATGGTTGCCATAACATTATTGGCTTCATCTTCTTCTTCCTCATGAGAGAGCTCTCTAAGCTTTTGAGAAAGTGAGGAAAAATAGTGAGAAAAAGAATTCTAAAGTGAGCAAAGTTCCTACTTCATCATACTCTACTAAATTAGTCATTTAGTTTAGGGTGTTAGCTTCACTAATCCATAATTAGTGAAGAGGCAGCTTGGGTTAGTGTCTTCTCGACGTAGATCATCTTCGGCCTCGAAAACTTTGTGCAAGCTTGTTCCTTTTCTCTTGTGGAGCCATTCTAGAGTCCGGAAGATCACTACTTGAAGCGAAGGGACAACTACACGGAGCTATTGAAGTGAAGGACCGGTCTACAAAGGTTTATTCCACATTCACTTAGATATAAAGTAGTTTACATGTTGTATCATCTAAATCTCTAGCTGTGATTCTAGGGTTAGGGTTGTTTAGCATAGCAATTTTTTTGAAAATGGCATGGACGATGCCTCCCGAAACCTTGCTGTCGTGCTAGGCATTCCTACAACAAGTTCATCCTTTAATTGTTCCTAATCGTGGGTGTATCGAGACGGGGCATCGATATTCCAGAATAGACTAACGTATACGTTTCATGAACCATTTGATGGGCGATAGATGATCCCATATCCATTGGTGTTTGACATCAAAGATTGTATATAGGTGCTCAGTAGAGACTGGGTACACTGAACAGGACTCGCCGAGAACTCCTAGATGGTATTATACCTAACGTCAGATAGCAGTTCTCTGGTGACACTGGTACAGGTTAGTCTGTAGACTCGAGATCGTCATAAAGTCTTGTGTGATTCCCACTGTGCTTTGATTTCCACCTTACCACGTTCAAGAGAGCGTGCAAAACGGTGGTTTTTAGGTACAGTCACGAGTCACATGAGGCAATGAGAGATAGGAGGGGATTCGTCTCTCCCGGTATTGGGGGTTGATGTTGCGCTATGCTCGATTGGCCATAACAGGAAGTCCCTGGCCAGGGCTGATACTGAGATTTACTGGTAAGTGTTGTCAGTAGTTTCTCAACCCGTTATGAGCCTTATATCAGCATGACTTATCAAGTTATTAGGGTCTGACGTTTACCACCCCCAGACTCGATATGCAACATATCAGACGAAGAGACCGGACTGTACGGTAGTGTTACTTACTGGATTCACGGGAGTATGAACAAGCTTGCTTGTTGATCTTCTGATCGCTCAATACCCGGGTACCCGTTACGTCCTGCTAGTACCGCTGACGGCTTGTGGGTGACTGATATGATCATCACCTACTGCCGGCGTATTGACGAGTCTTCAGAGTCCTACACAGAGGTTTCCTAGCTCATGCGAAACGAAGTAGGGCACATATGTGATATGTGTGGGACCGAGATTAATACGTGTATGTGATAACCGTATTCTAATCTCGCGATATATGATATTAGTCGGTTGTTTGTGATATAGCCGGATTATTAAATCAAGTGTTGATTTAATAATTTAATATATAATTATATATTTGATATATTAATATATATTAACTAATATTAGCTCACTTAAGAATTTCTTTTCTTATACATTTAATATATATGTGATATATTTTAATGTATTTGTTGTGTCATGCTTGATGATACATTGGACATGGGTGTATGAGACTCATACCATACTTAAGATAATTTGGGGATTTAATTATTAAGGGAAAAACAAAATTAGGTGGAAAAAACCATGGTTTAAAATGCTTTTAGAAGCTTATGGAAACCTTGAATTAGTCCACTAATTTTGTTTTACTCTATATATTTATTAACCTAACCATTATCTTTAGACATGGTTAAGTCTCTACAAGAGTTTATATATGATATTTTCTCACCCATAATTGCAATAATTCACCACTTCTTCTTCTCCTTCATCTCATTTGAGCACACTAGGTTTTCTTGAGGTGAAGAAAGAAAGAGAGAAAAATAATTCTAAAGTGAGCAAAATTCCTACTTCAACAATTTATACCAAACTAGCCATTTAATATAGGTTGTTTCTTTCACTAATTCTTAATTAGTGAAGTGGTAGCTTGAGTTGGAGATTCCTCGACGTAGATCATCTTCGGTCTCGAAGATCCTTGAGCAAGCTCGTTCCATTCTCCTAGTGGAGAAAAACAAGAGTCCGAGAGACCACCACTTGGAGCTAAGGAACTACTACACAGAGCTTTAGAAGTGAAGGACTGGTCTACAAAGGTTGTATTTCTTGTTCACTTAGAGTAAAGTTGTTTACTTGCTTGGTTAAACCCTAATTCTCTAGTTAGATCCATGGTCGGGCTCGCTCGGCACCCTAAATTTTTTAAAATAGCATACTTGATGCGTGCCGAAAACTGTCGGGGGTGATTAGCGAACCCAGCCGTGGTATCATAGCCAAGCTAGAGCATTAGGAGTCGTCTAGGTGAACTTAAAGTGTTCGATCGACTTTTCAAAACCCTCTTTTCCCACTCTCTGGAAAAAATTTCAAAAGTTGGAATTTTTCTAATTAAAAGTATTCAGAAAATTGCGCTGGGTTTTCTATGGACCCACAAGAAAAACGACGGCCCAATTCAACCAAACGACCGCGGAAGCACGGCCAAAGCATGCCTTTGGCGGCGGTTCCGCGGCGCCTTTCGTGAGGCAGGGAGCGTTCCTTCTTATGTTGATCCGTAGGTACTTGGGGCACTGTCTGGGTATTTTTAACTGTGGCTCAAGTTTTGAGGTCTCTGGGAATTTTGGGTGTTTGATAAATCGATCGAAATGTTTAACATCGTCTAAATATCTGTGATTTGTGATACAATATTTGGAATCCACAATAATAAGTTTTGTGAAAACTAATTAGTGTTTTGTAAATCTAGCAATCTAGTGTCTTTTGATCGGTTGCCACAGGGTTTTGATTCAGATTAAAACTCCGTCGCAATCTCGTATATTACGCGAACGTTCGCCAGGTAACACTACTGGATAGCCACGCCCCATAGCCCCGACCAAGTGACTGTAGGAGAACCCCGTAGCCAAAAGCATCCGTTAGGGTGCTCACGGCCGTGGTGTTCCACCTAAGTGCACTTTGTCGACGGCATCGGGGGTGCGGCCGTCTACTAAAGTTTCCGACGAGTATTCGATCATATGTCGGGAATCTTGATGAATTTCCCGACTAGTTATTGAAAAGTGTTTTCAATTTGAGACTAAAATGCCGAGTTTATGACGTTAGGCATGAAATTCGGAATATGTGATATTCCGGATTTATGATGTCTAAGGAATTTATTTGGTTAGGCATGAAATCCGAAATATGTGATATTTCGGATTTATGATGTCTAAGGTGGTTGCGGATTCCAATTATTATAGTTTTCACTTTCTTTTCTGCGACCGTAAGTGTAATATGTAGTGTATCTCCGATTTCGTTGCTATACGTCAACGACAATTGGGAAACGCATATTTACTTACATTGATGACATGTGATGCTATGTGTTGCTGGGATATGTTATATTGGATCGTCGTGTTTGAATAACCGGGGGTTTTTGCGTGAGATGAGAGTTTTTCATTTTCATTCATGTAAAAACTTGTATGTAATATTCTTTTATTGGGACACTTCCGGGTTGAGGATGATGTCACCATTGATGTATATTATTTTTATTTCCGCATTAGGATAGACCCAAGGCGGGGAGCACAAGTAACCGGGTTCTAGAGTCCAATGGGAGACCATCTCGAGAAGTCGAGTCCAGGTCTCCTAACTCAAGAATTGGTAGGGTTGCTTGCCGCTCTCGTAGGGGTCTAGGGATGTGGGTTTGGCTATTCATCACGACCGTGGAATCCGTGTTTTTTACTGGCTTAATTTAAAACACGGACCTTCTAATATATCCAATATTTCATATGTTGGCTTCTGCTGCAATGTTCTGTCATGAGATCATATAACTGCGTGAGACGAATGCTTTATATTATATATATGATATATAATAAACGTTGCTTATGTTTTACATCCACGCTAGTCCTGCCCCCGCTCTGCCGTTAATTAACTAACCTAAAGGTGCATGACGGGACCCTGTGGCGAATGCGGATGGCATAAGCATATATTGTATTTTCTTTTCCTTATCTGTAACGCTTAGGAAGCATAAATGATGGGACTTCATTAATAAGATTAATGGAAAAAAAAGAAACCCAAGGATGTTGTAGAATCGAATTTGAAACTCACTCGGCCTTTTTATGAAAAAGCAAGTTTCAAAATGCGGAGCTTAAGACACTCCTTTTAAAATTATTTGGTTCTACAACGAGATCAAGTTCAAAGCGTTAAAGGTTTTTATAAAACCATCCGCAACCCTCCGTCATTTTAGGAAGTAGAGTACTTAGTATTCGTGCTACGTTTGTTGACCATAGTTAAGACATAGTGTATGGTAGCTAAATGATGTCTTCCTACACAGCATATGATGCGATTAATTAGGACATTTATATGACTTTGTTGACCATAGTTAAGGGTCATATGAGTGGGTCTAATTAATCATGAAATGACGGGTAAAACTTGACTAGTGCTTGTGATTTGTTGACCATAGTTAAGGTCATAAGTGCTAGGGGTAAAAACCAGATCGAGAATTTCAAGAGTTGAAATTTGCAATGAGATTGCATACCTTCTATGTGATAGTTGGATCCCGATACCCAAGTAAGAGTTACTCCTGAGAGAGTTTTGCACTTTACAATTAGCCAATCAAGTAGTTATCTAGAAAGGTTTCAACGGGGTTATGCCTCTGGGAAAACGAAGTTTATTTTAATTAGGTCTGTGCGAAAGCACGGAGAACCTCCCTCAAAGTACCGACACTGGCCTGGCCGAAAGATTGGCGAACTTGTAGGGTGTAATTAATCCCGGCTAATCATACCTTTTAGGGTTTGAAGGAAAATTTAATAAAAACAGTGGGAGTCATCCTGATTAGATAAGATAATAACCAATCTAACCTTGCAAGAGCACACGCAGTCAAAACTACCTTTTACAAAGGGTCAACCTCTAGGCTTTGACTCTTCCCGGCCGGTCTTCGCGCTGATTTTTTTTCGCTTCCCGGAAGTCGATTACGACTTGCCGGGGAGATAAAAAAGGCGCGAGAGGTTCCCCACTCTTCTTTGATCCGTCTTAGGGTCGAGTGGCAGCCTCGACCCGAGCGGTGTTTTCTTCTCTCTCTCTCCAGGTAGCGACCAAGACATGCCTTAATCAAGATAATAATATTGATGTATTGACCGAACCCGCTTGTTATACTGAGCTGGGAAACGTTGGTTCCACTCTATCTTATAATTGTTATAAGTTTAAGCAGGAAATAGGTGAATATCCGGATTCTCACGCGACCCGAACGAGGAATGAGCATGTTGATGCATCTTCTTCGGGTGTGTTTGTTACTGAGAACAGTTTCTCAGTACAATCTACGTCCTGGATAGTAGATACCGGATCAGGATCTCATATATGTAATATGTTACATGGGCTAAAGAAAGGTAGAGAACTGGGAATAGATGATCATTCTCTAAAAGTAGGAAATGGTGCAAATGTTGCAGCCAAAGCAGTTGGTGAATATCACCTTGTATTACCAAATGGTAATACATTGATTCTGAACGAATATTATTACATACCGAACCTGATATGCAATATTATATCAGTCTCTTTATTAAGTAAAGAAGGATATAATCTTGTATTGCAGGATAATGTTATGAATATTTTTCTGAATCAAAAGTTGATTGGATCAGTCACGTTATGTAATGGCATATGCGTTCTAAATCAAACCACAGTTCTTAACGTACAGAACACACACAAGAGGAAAAGTTCAGAAATGAACAAATCCTTCTTGTGGCATTGTAGACTAAGTCATATCAATGCGACACGACTAGCTAAGTTACATAAAGATAGATATTTGAATCAGTTTGAATTTACATCATATAAAACTTGACAGTCATGTCTCAAAGGCAAAATGACCAAAACTCCGTTTACTGGACACGGAGAAAGAGCTACTGAACTCGTGGGACTTATACATAGTGATGTATACGGTCTCATGTCTACACATTCCAGGAATGGTTCCTCATACTTCATTACATTCAGCGATGATCTCTCAAGATTCGGACATGTGTTCCTGTTGAAACACAAGTCTGAAACTTTTGAGAAATTCAAGGAATATAAATGCGAAGTGGAGAACCAAATGGGTAAAAGTATTAAAATCCTTCGATCTGATCGGGGAAGAGAATACTTCAGCATGGAGTTCCTGGATTACTTAAAAGAGAATAGGATTCTCTCTCAGCTTACTCTTCCATATACACCACAGCACAACGGTGTATCGGAGCGGAGAAATCCCACCCTATTAGATATGGTGCGCTCTATGATGAGTAATGCTGAGTTACCTGTTTCATTTTGGAGTTATGCGTTTGAGACAGCCACATACCTATTGAATAGAGTTCCAACCAACTCAGTGTCTACCACTCCATTTGAGATATGGAATGGGAAGAGATCATCTCTTAAACGAGTTAAGATATGGGGCTGTCCGGCCTATGTCAAAAAGCAAAATCCGGACAAGCTCAAGGCAAGGTCAATTCTGTGTAAGTTTATTGGATATCCCAAACATTCGCGAGGGTATATCTTCTACCACACAGAGGAATAAAAGGTGTTTTGTTTCTCGGCATGCCGCCTTTTTAGAAATGGAATTTCTTATAGAAGAAATTAGTGGTCATGCGGTAGAACTGGAAAAAGTTCCAGCTAGACAAACTAACAGCTGATGATTTGGTAGAACTGGAGGATTCAATAGTTCCCGACGAACCTCAGTCTCTCCGCAGATCTAGTAGGGTTCCTCATCCACCTGAGAGATACTATGGTTTTCTCAATGATAGTGGGAGCGAGGATTGCATCATGGAAGATGATGACCCTACTAGTTTCGAGCAGGCCATCACAAGTGGGGACTCTGGGAAATGGCTGGATGCTATGTGATCTGAGATGGAATCCATATACACCAACAAAATATGGACTTTGGTAGTTGCACCTTGATTGAGAGGGATTTTAGATGCTTATGCGCTTTCAAAAAGATAAATCAAAGAATAGTTAACCGCAATTAAGAACGGCGTCGCTTGGTAGCTAGCCGGTTGAGTACGGGTCGGTCCACAGGGAGATGGATTCCTTATCTTTGTGTTCTAACGAGTTAATCCAAAAAAATGGTGTTTTTATTTTAAGATCTAAGAGTTCATTTTTATGATTTTAATTTAACAACTACGGCAGATAAATAAAATTAACAACTACGGCAGATAAATAAAATTTATAACTAGGGCAGAAAAGAAATTTATACTAGGACAGAAAAGAAATTAACTAGGGCAAGATAAAAAACTTACTTCTTTATTGATGCACTCTTTGACGATTACATTGAATTGAAAATATAAGATCTGGAATTTAAAAGAGGCATCTCTAAAGAGGCACCCAAAAGGAGGCATGCTCCAAAAAGAGTTGTAGGATTCCTATTTATAGAGAATAGAAACCCTAGGGTTTACATCTGATCCATATCTAGAATTACAAAAATACCCTTAAGAAAACCGAGTCAATGTACCGACACGCACCGACAAGCACCGCACGTGCACAGGACGGCCGCGGATCCGCGGCCATAAGCATGGTTTGGCCGCGGTTCCGCGGCCATATGGTGGGCTTGCTGGATCATTTTTCTAGGGTTTCTTTCTGTTGCTTTTTCCTTCTGGTTTCTTTACTTGGTTCTTCAGAATGTCTTCTAGTTTCTTTCAGATTTCCACAGTGCAGAATGTTGTGGACTTTTACCGTTCGCTTCGCGTTGAAGTTTTGAATCATTGTGCTGCCTTCGTACTTTGTGAAATTGTTCATTGATCTTCGTTTGTCCTTCAAACTGTAGGTATGATAAAGATTCTTCTATTTGTTGGTCTTAGTCTCACTTTTGTAACGTCTTTTCATTATTTTTACTATTTTGTTCCGAGAACCTGTAAGCTGCAACTATGTAACAGACATGGATCAAAAGCACCTGTTTATTTGTAAAATGAATAAGAATGGGGAATATAATAATGCAAAATTATGATATGAACAAATACCCACAAACTTATCTTTTGCTCGTCCCGAGCAAAACTAGTTTTATTCTCGAAAAATCCTAACCTCACTTTCGCAGGGAAACGCGATTGCACTGAGCTCGTGCAACAAGCTGTTAAACCTCTAGGTGTCCCTAGTAGGAGGAGTGTTGTCTCCTGAGAGTTTTCAGTGGATACTACCCAAAAAATCCTATCAATTTGGCCTATTGACTTTCATTCTTCAATTCGGTGTTCTAGCAAGAAATTCTATTATCTTCGACTCAGAAATTATCAACCCATATTTTTCATGTTTACTTATCATTTAACTTAAGATTGTATATGTTCTGTAAATTTATTTAGCTTTTAGCATCTTTTGAATTTTCCTTCTAAGGTTCCATCTCAACTTAGGAATTTTTATCATTTCTACTGAAAATATAAGCACTATCTTTCATTCCTATCTCTCATCCAATCCCCAATCATATACCCCTACGTGTGTGTATGTATCACCCCTACATTTGGAAATTCAATTCAAGCTATCATACCCTTGTTCATCGTCCAAAGTACTTTTATTTGGTGAATTTTAGATGAAATTGCTCACACATCCTTCATGCGACCGTTAATACTTCTTGAAGTACTAACGACCGATTACAAAATGTGTTCGCAGTGACTCCCAAACCAGTTGGTCTAAGGCACTAGGTGATAAGGCACCCTCGCTATATATTTTTCTATTTATGCAGCCTTAAGTAATTACAAAACCAGTGTTCATTTTTTTTATCTCTTTATTCACACTTGTACTTTTATTTTCCTTCATACTAAGGATTTTAGACAAGAGCATTTCAAGGTATCCTCTACTATTCCAAGTTTCAAGGCTCGTGTTTGTGCAAGTTGTAGGGTATATACTTTTAGAATTTAGACTTAAGGTTCGGAATTATTTTTCAGACTTACACTTCACTAAAAATTTCAATACTCTTCCCTTATTTTAACTTAGCCCAAGAACTGAACTCAAATTTTGCCTATTTCTAAATAAACTACAACGACAAATATTTTCTACCGTTAAATTTTAAGAAAGGTTATTTTTAGGGTTTTTAATTTACCAAGTTTAGGATCTAGTTTATCCTAACTATTCAACCGTCATGTTGAACTTAAGTCAAATATGGCCAAAATTGAACTTTTTAATTTTTATAATTTTTAAAAAAAAATAATTTTTATGGGTTTTAAAATAAGTATGCAAATGCAAAAATATACACATGAATGCGAAGGAAGAAGGCTTACCGAGCACACCCCCAAACTTAAATTTGACAGTGTCCTCACTGTCAGGCTACACCAATATGGTCAAAATTGTCGGCACTCCCCTGTTTATTTTTTTTATAGTTTTTTTATTGTAAAAAATAAAAAAACAAAATATATATACAAAAAGGTCCCCCCCCAAACTTAAGTGAGACAGTGTTTCCACTGTTTTAAGCGTTAAAGTTCAGAGTTAGGGAGGAGAAAAACCAAACTATACAAGGCCTTACACAGGCCAAAGGTTAACACCAACCATTCAAAAAATTTAACGTTATAATGGTAGGGTTGGTGAAAGAATGGAGTGTAGAGAAAGGAGATGAGAAGCACACGAGACCGTGTGGAGATAGAAGCAGTATACGGTCTCGGTGGAGGAGAAGAATGGTGGAAGAGAAAAAGAAATGGTGGTGGTTCGACTTCTTCAAGTGGAGGTTGATTAATCACAAAATCCGTGTTATTTAGGAATGTGAGTTCGTCGGCGAAAATATCTTCGAAACTTTCATCGAAGGTCCGACTGAACGTTTCAATGTCAATAAGTGTCACGCCAAAATTCAACACACATGATTTTTCAAAAATTAAGGAGGTAGGAGACTCGTAAAGCCCATCTACCTTATTCTCAAAAGATTCTAAATCAAGTTGTTTTTCTAAAATTATCGAACTCAAAATATCGGATTGTGATTCATCAACACTCGGTATCATTAAAGGAAGATTACAAGAACCAAAGAAAGTGGGAATACGAACTTGAGGGTGGGGATTGAGTGTATAAATTAGCACAATTTATAATGACTGATGTGTAAAAAGCGATTGTGCTAATCTATCAACCCACGGAGAAATGAGATCAAATCCCTCAAGATTCGTGAGCAAACATGGGTACGTCGAACTTGGTAAACCAGACATTGGAGATGAAAGCGTAACGGATTCTTGCGCAGTCGGAACGATGGAAAGGACGAAAGGGAGTGATTTAGGAAGGATTACAGTTAAAGGTTCAGGAGGGTGTACACAGTCAGTGGAAGGAACATGATGAATTGGAAAATCCGACTCATCAAACAAAACTGGTTTATCTTCAATAATTTCCTCAATATTCTCCTCAAAATTTAGCTTATCCATGCCATTGTCATCAAAATCAAGATGCATATAAAGTTCGGGAAAAACATTTAATGATTCGGGATGATGAATTGGAGAGACAATTTCAATCAAATCTGCGGGTTCATCATCCAAAATATTCCCGGCGTCAATATCCTCGATCAAGTGAAAATCAATTTTTTTAGACACCTCATCAAAAGAATGGATATTTATCAATTCAAGTTCTAAAGTGGAGGTGTAGAGGTCAAAAGGATTGGTGACGGTTTCACTCGAAATGGACTCTTTACAATCAGGTAAATCAAACACTACAAAGTCCCACAACTCATTACACGTTTAATCATTAACTGGTGAATCATTTGGGACACCTGTTTGAAAACCGGAGTTGTGGGATTCAATTGGGGATGGGTAGGTTTGACTGGGAAGTGTGTACAGCTCACTCTCACCACTCAAATTCTCACTCTGTCCAACCGCCTCATCATACATTAGAATTTTTGGAGCTAGTTCGAAACTAGCTACCGGTTCACTAGGTTGTCTTGATGAATTAAGGACGGCAATGGACGCATTCAAATTCCTCATCTGTTGGTTTGTCGCTACAATATAAGCTTCCAACGACTGTTCCAGACTAGACATAGGTTGTGAAGGGGTTTCAGTAAAAGATTCAAAATTGTTTGGATTCTGGAAACTCCCAAATGGCTGTGTAGAAGCAACGTCTAGGGGAGGTGCGAAAGTCGGGTGGAACTAGTAGGAATTGAATGGTTGTACATGATTAGGATCAACATTTGGATAAAAAGGTGAATGGAACTGTTGATCCCAAGAACTGGATGTGTTGAGAGGAGTGAAAGATCGGCTATGAGATTGTTCAATATGCTCAGCAATAGACATGGGTTTCGGAGTTACAATAGGACTCGAAGAAGGAGTATCAACGTAAGAAAGTGGTGAAGGTTGAAATGGTTGATATAAGGTGGATTTCGGAGTCCAACTGTTTCTCCTAAACGCTTCTATTCGATCTTTCAAAGAAATTTTGGGCATGGAGGGGTCGTCCGTAATTCGACCAAAACAATTCGCGTAGGAAGCAAAGTTTGGTTCAGGGTACCAAAGTTCGGCAAGAGTTTTGGGAGGTGGGGTACCCATGAGGTGAGAAAGGAGAACAAAAAGAATGTGATGATTTTTTTATTTTTAAAATTTTAAAAAAATATTATTTATTTTAAAAAAATAAAAAATTGTTTTTGGAGTTTTTGAAATTTATTTGAAAGTTTTTTTTTAGAAATAGTTTTGCAAAAATTTATACGGCACTACAGCACAATCACAATTTATATATGCACAATCAAGCCTAGAGTTAGGGTCTCCTAAGTCAACTAGACTGCTCCTAACTGTTCCAAAGGGCAAGTTGTGAGATCCTCAAATCGCCTCTTCACCGCCAATTGTGGCTAGGTAAGCATAAGTAAAGAAACGAGGGATCCGCTCACGAATCACCGTAAGACGGGCCTTTTAAAATTACCTTTCCCACTTGTCTAGCCTAGGCACCACAAAGTCAGGTTTAGATAAACGACCGATGCCTACAACCTTTCCTTTGTCCTAATGAGCACGACAGTCCTTAGTTGGCTGAGTCTAATATTTTTTTAATTTAACTCGAGGGTTGATGCAAAATGCCTTTTGTGATTTTTGGGGTCCTAGGAAGGGTAATGAAATCCCCACCAAATCGTGATTGGTGTTATAGCCCCTTAAAAGTCCGTTTTAAAAATGCAAAGCAGTAATCACACAAAAATCTAAAACACTTTCAAAAAAATTTTACTATTGCAGCGCAAAGAATCCTGCACAAAAACAATTTATTGGAGAGGGAGAAGAATTTTGCGCAAACAACCCTGCAGGAAAAAATTTCAGTAGAGCTCAGGGGGTAGGAGAGAGGAAAAGAGTGCTTACAGAGAAGTTTTGGCTTGCTGACGTCAGCAAGCCGCGGCGTATCCAAGGTCAAAAGCAGGCTCCCGCGGCGGTTCCGCGGTCAACAAGATGGATCAGCCTTCCAAAATCTTTCTGTTTGCTGTTTTGATTCTCCTCTGTCTATTCAGATTTTCTGTTTCTGGATTTGTTCACTGGATTTTTCCAGATCTGAATTTGTCCATCTTCCTTTCCTGCACAATTCACACAATACCTTTCAAAGAGAACAAGATGAATTTTATTTTTATTGGATTTCAAATTTTTTTGTTTGTTTTAAAAAAAATTCAATTTTTATAATTTTTAAATTTTTTATATTTTAAAAATTAACCCGAAATTACACAAAGAAAGAGACTACCGTCTCCCCGGCAACGGCGCCATTTGATTGAGAGGGATTTTAGATGCTTATGCGCTTTCAAAAAGATAAATCAAAGAATAGTTAACCGCAAACAAGAACGGCGTCGCTTGGTAGCTAGCCGGTTGAGTATGGGTCGGTCCACAGGGAGATGGATTCCTTATCTTTGTGTTCTAACGAGTTAATCCAAAAAAAATGGTGTTTTTATTTTAAGATCTAAGAGTTCATTTTTATGATTTTAATTTAACAACTACGGCAGATAAATAAAATTAACAACTATGGCAGATAAATAAAATTTATAACTAGGGCAGAAAAGAAATTTATAACGAGGGCAGAAAAGAAATTAACTAGGGCAAGATAAAAAACTTATTTCTTTATTGATGCACTCTTTGACGATTACATTGAATTGAAAATCTAAGATCTGGAATTTAAAAGAGGCATCTCTAAAGAGGCACCCAAAAGGAGGCACGCTCCAAAAAGAGCTATAGGATTCCTATTTATAGAGAATAGAAACCCTAGGGTTTACATCTGATCCATATCTAGAATTACAAAAATACCCTTAAGAAAACCGAGTCAATGCACCGACGCAACGACACGCACAGGACGGCCGCGGTTCCGCGGCCACATGGTGGGCTTGCTGGCTCATTTTTCTAGGGTTGCTTTCTGTTGCTTTTTCCTTCTGGTTTCTTTACTTGGTTCTTCAGAATGTCTTCTAGTTTCTTTCAGATTTCCACAGTGCAGAATGTTGTGGACTTTTACCGTTCGCTTCGCGTTGAAGTTTTGAATCTTTGTGCTGCCTTCGTACTTTGTGAAATTGTTCATTGATCTTCGTTTGTCCTTCAAATTGTAGGTATGATAAAGATTCTTCTATTTGTTGGTCTTAGTCTCACTTTTGTAACGTCTTTTCATCATTTTCACTGTTTTGTTCCGAGAACCTGTAACCTGCAACTATGTAACAGACATGGATCAAAAGCACTTGTTTATTTGTAAAATGAATAAGAATGGGGAATATAATAATGCAAAATTATGATATGAACACACCTGAAGAGGTAAACCCCATCGGGAGCAAGTGGATCTTGAGAAGATAACTTGGTGTAGATGGAAAAGTTGAGACTTTCAAGGCTAGACTTGTAGAAAAAGGTTTTCGTCAACGACCAAGGGTAGATTGTGATAAAACCTTTTCTCCAGTAGCTATGCTTAAGTCCATCTGGATCCTACTTGCCATTGCTGCATACCATGACTACGAAATCTGGCAGATGGACGTCAAGACCGCTTTTCTGAATGGTGATTTAGAAGAGAGCGTGTGCATGACACTGCCAGAGGGCTTCTTAGACAGTGGGAGCAGCGGAAAGGTGTGCAAGTTGCTTAAATCAATTTAAGGATTAAAGCAGGCATCACGGAGTTGGAACATCTGTTTTGACGTCGCAGTCAAAGAGTTTGACCTCATCAAAAAGGTAGATGAACCTTGTATATACAAGAAGGTTGTAGAGAGTAAGGGTGTCTTCCTCGTATTGTACGTGGATAACATACTCTTGATAGGAAATGATATTCCTATGCTACACTCGGTCAAACTCTTCTTATCACAATGGTTCTCCATGAAGGATTTGGGTGATGCCTCCTACATCTAGTGATTAAGATCTATAGAGATAGATTTAAAAGTATGTATCATACTCACCAGGTGTAGTGAGTAGGTGTCAATCAGATCCTGGGGAGAAACACTGGATAGCTGTAAAGAACATTCTTAAGTACTTGAGAAGGACTAAAGAAATGCTCTTGGTGTATGGTAACGGTGAACTCCAGATGGATTCCTTTACCGATTCGAGCTTCAAGAGTGATAAGGTCGACTGAAAGTCAGTCTCGGGTTTTGTCTTTACCCTCAGCGGAGGGATGGTATGTTAGAAGAGTTCCAAGCTAGATACCGTAGCAGAATCGATGATGAACGGTGAATACATCGCTACCAACGATGCTGCCAAAGAGGCTGTCTGGATGAAGATGTTCATGAGATGAACTTGGTGAGGTTCCTACTATTATGATGACAATAGAGCTGTGGCTTTGGCCTACGAACCCCAGTCCCATCAGTGATCCAGACAAATTCTTAGGCGGTATCACCTAATCAGGGAGATGGTTGATCTCCGGGCGATCGAGGTTAGGAGAGTTGAGACGAAGAATAACACGGCGGATCCACGCACGAAGGCCATCTCCTAGATACAATTTGAGAGATTTTGGGATGTTGCGTATGAGATACTACAACAACTGACCTTAGTGCAAGTGGAAGATTGTTAGTTGTATTTATGCCCTAGAGGCCATTATTGTACATGATTGTATATTATAATGGATGCTTGGACATATATAGGGAGGACTTTCTTGCTCGACATGATAGTATGCTATCTGGTTCCTCTTTATCTTAACATGTAGACTAGTATAGTGATACTATCTCGCTCCCATATGTTGGTAAAGCCCTTAGGATGTATACTTGACTACCAGAATTATGATGCAGATCATACTAGTGGGGCCAGGGTAGTCCACAAGTTCATCTTTTAATTGTTCCTGGTCGTGGGTGTATCGAGACGGGGCATCAATATTCCAGAATAGATTAGCGTATATGTTTCTTGACCCATTTGATGGGCGATGGATGATCCCATATCCATTGGTGTTTAACATCAAAGATTGTATACGAGTGCTCAGTGGAGACTGGGTACACTGAACAGGACTCGCCGAGAACTCCTAGATGGTATTATACCTAACTTCAGATAGCAGTTCTCTGGTGACACTGGTACAGGTTAGTCTGTAGACCCGAGATCGTCATAGAGTCTTGTGTGATTCCCGCCGTGCTTTGATTTCCACCTTACCACGTTCAAGAGAGCGTGCAAAACGGTGGTTTTTAAGTATATTCCCGAGTCACATGGAGGCAATGAGCGATAGGAGGGGATTCGTATCTCCCGGTATTTGGGGTTGATGTTGCGCTATGCTCGATTGGCCATAACAGGAAGTCCCTAGCCAGGGCTGATACTGAGATTTACTGGTAAGTGTTGTCAGTAGTTTCTCAACCCGTTATGAACCTTATATCGACATGACTTATCAAGTTATTGGGGTATGACGTTTACCACCCCCAGACTCGATATGTGACATATCAGACGAAGAGACCGGACTGTACGATAGTGTTACTTACTGGATTCACGGGAGTATGAACAAGCTTGCTTTTTGATCTTCTGATCGCTCAATACCCGGGTAGTCGTTACTTCCTGCTAGTACCGCTGACGGCTTGTGGGTGACTAATATGATCATCACCTACTGCCGGCGTATTGACGAGTCTTCAGAGTCCTACACAGAGGTTTCCTAGCTCATGCGAAACGAAGTAGGGCACATATGTGATATGTGCGGGACCGAGATTAATACGTGTATGTGATAACCGTATTCTAATCTCACGATATATGATATTAGTCGGTTGTATGTGATATAGCCGGATTATTAAATCAAATGTTGATTTAATAATTTAATATATAATTATATATTTGATATATTAATATATATTAACTAATATTAGCTCACTTAAGAATTTCTTTTCTTATACATTTAATATATATGTGATATATGTTAATGTATTTGTTGTGTCATGCTTGATGATACATTGGACATGGGTGTATGAGACTCATACCATACTTAAGATAATTTGGGGATTTAATTATTAAGGGAAAAACAAAATTAGGTGGATAAAGCCATGGTTTAAGATGCTTTTAGAAACTTGTGGAAATCTTGACTTAGTCCATTAATTTTGTTTTAATCTAGATATTTATTAACCTAACCATTATCTTTAGCCATGGTTAAGTCTCTACAAGAGTTTATATATGTTATTTTCTCACCCATGGTTGCAATAATTCACCACTTCTTCTTCTCCTTCATCTCATTTGAGCTCATTAGGTTTTCTTGAGGTGAAGAAAGAAAGAGAGAATAATAATTCTAAAGTGAGCAAAATTCCTACTTCATCAATCTATACCAAACTAGCCATTTAGTATAGGTTGTTTCTTTCACTAATTCTCAATTAGTGAAGAGGTAGCTTGAGTTGGAGATTCCTCGACGTAGATCATTTTCGGCCTCGAAGATCCTTGAGTAAGCTCGTTCCTTTCGCCTAGTGGAGCCAAACAAGAGTCCGGAAGACCACCACTTAGAGCTAAGGGACTACTACACGGTGCTTTAGAAGTGAAGGACCGATCTACAAAGGTTGTATTCCTTGTTCACTAAGAGTAAAGTTGTTTACTTGCCTAGTTAAACCCTAATTCTCTAGTTAGATCCTTGGCCGGGCACGCTCGGCACCCTAAATTTTTTTAAATAGTATACTTGATGCGTACCGAAAACCGTCGGGGGTGCTATGAGAACCCAGCAGCCTCAATGGATAATGAATACCAGAGGTAGCACGAGAAGATGGACTTAGCTTCCATCTTCCTCCATATCAAAGATTTATATGGCGAGCAATCTCGTATCACAAGATACGAGATCACGAAGAAATTATTTCATGAGAGCTTGGCTTTCAAGTCATCTGTAGGGGACCACGTCCTTAAGATGATCAGCTACATTGAAGAGCTCACGGACCTAGGGACCACGTTGGAGAACGAGTTATACACAGACTTGATTTTACAGTCCATCCCCTCTGCCTATGCCCAGTTGATCTTGAATTTCAATATTCAAGGGAAGGAAGTTACACTTCCAGAACTCCTATTGAGGAGTGCAGAAGGCACCCTAAAGAAAACTAGGGAGACACCCGCTCTGCTTATTGGGGAAGGCAAAAGCCAAGGGGGAGAAGAAGAATGCCTCCACAAAGCCGAAAGGATGTGTCAATAAGGTACAGTATAAGGGCAAGGCAAAAGTTGGGGTGCTGACAGTAGGGAAGGAGGAATGCTTCTATTATCAAAAAAAGGGCCATTGGAAGAAGGACTGCAGGGACAGGAAAGCCCAGAACCAGGATTCTAAGCAAGTTGTGGCTTCGTCTTTAGGTGTGTTTATGATTGAAAAATGTCTGTCAATCAACTCTACTTTCTGGGTATTAGATACCGGATCAGGATCTCATATCTGTAATTCATTGCAGGCACTGAGAAGCCATAGAGTTTTGAAGGCGGGTGATATGATCCTCAGGGTTGTTAACGGAGCAAACGTGGATGCTGTGTCCGTAAGGGAATATCACTTAGGATTGACAAGTGGACACATTTTGGTTTTACGCAACTGTTTTTGTGTACCTAGTTTGACATATAATATCATTTCTGTATCTTTACTATCTAAAGAAGGTTATGATTTTACATTTGTAAGTAATGTTGTAAACATTCACCTTAATCGTGGTTTGATTGGGTCAAGTACACTAGACAACGGATATACGTATTAAACCAACACCAAGTTTTCAATGTCCAGAACACACTTAAAAGAAAGTCTCCAGAATTAAATCAAGCTTTCATATGGCATTATAGACTGGGTCACATCAATGAAACATTGTTGACGAAGTTACATAAAGAGGAATATTTGGATCCATTTGAATATTTGTCTTATGCAACTTAGCAATCATGTCTCAAGGGAAAGATGACAAAGACTCTGTTCACTGGACACGGGGTAAGAGCAAGCGAGCTCTTGGGACTCATACACAGTGGCGTGTGTGGTCCAATGTCTACACATGCAAAAAGTAGTTATTCCTACTTCATTACTTTTACGGATGATTTCTCAAGGTATGGACATGTATTCTTAATGAAACATAAATCCGAGTCCTTTGAGAAATTCCAGGAATATAAGAATGAAGTGGAAAAACAAACAGGCAAAAGTATCAAGACACATAGATCCGATCGAGGTGGTGAATACTTAAGTGCCGAGTTCCTGAATTATTAAAAAGAGAATGGAATTTTCTCTCAGCTTACTCCTCCATACACACCTCAACACAACGGTGTATCGTAAAGGCGGAACCGCACCTTATTAGATATGGTATGATCCATGATGAGTAACGCTGAGTTACCGCGATCCTTCTGGGGTTATGAACTAGAATCAGCTGCATATCTTTTGAACAAGGTTCCTACTAAGTCAGTGCCTACCACACCATATGAAATATGGAGTGGGAAGAAACCCTATCTTAAGTACCTTAAGATATGGGGATATCCAGCTTTTATCAAAAAGCAACATGCGGACAAGCTCGAGGCATGCCCAGTACTGTGTAAGTTTGTGGGATACCCAAAGAACTCCAGTGGGTATATTTTCTATTACGCGGAGGAGCAAAAGGTCTTTGTTTCTCGGCATGCCCACATTTTGGAAACTCATTTTCTTGAAAAAGAAATAAGTGGGAGCATAATAGAACTCGAAGAAATTCCAGAACCACTAACTATTACTGAAAGCATGGAGGAACCAGAAGTTTCAAAAGAACCGGATATCCCTGCACCACTCCGCAGATCTAGTAAGCAGTCTCATCCATCCGAGAGATACTACGGTTTTCTCATAGACAGGGATTGAGAGGATTGCATCATCGGCGATGATGAGCCAACTAGTTTCCAGCAGGCCATTACGAGCAGAGACTCAGTAAAACGGCTGGATGCAATGCGGACCGAATTGGAATCCATGTACAACAACAAAGTATGGACTTTGGATATTGCACCTCAAGGGGTAAAACCCGTAAGCTGCAAATGGATCTTCAGAAAGAAGATTGGTGCAGATGGACAGGTTGAAACCTATAAAGCTAGACTTGTTGCAAAAGGTTTTCGTCAAAGACCTGGTTTGGACTATGATGAAACCTTTTCTCCAGTGGTTATGCTTAAATCCATTCGGATCCTAATTACCGTTGCTGCCTTCCATGATTATGAAATTTGGAAGATGGATGTAAAGACTGCTTTTCTAAACGGAAATTTATAAGAGTGTGTTTATATGGATCAGCTAGAGGGTTTCATAGAGAGTGGGAGCAGCGGAAGAGTGTGCAAGTTGCTTAAGTCCATTTATGGATTAAAGCAGGTATCGCAGAGTTAGAACATCTGTTTTGATGAGACGATCAAAGAATTTGACTTTATCAAAAATCCAGATGAACCATGCATTTATAGTAAGATTGTAGCGAGAACTGTGATATTTCTCGTCTTATACGTGAATGACATTCTCCTGATAGGAAATGACATTCCTATGCTACAATCGGTCAAAGGATTCTTGTCACAAAGGTTCTCCATGAAAGACCTGGGTGATGCCTCCTACATTCTGGGGATCTAGATCTATCGTGATAGATCTAAGAGGATGTTAGGACTTTCACAGTCCAGGTACATCTATACCATACTGAAAAGATTTAGAATGGAAGATTCCAAGCATGGTAATCTACCGGCTTGTCATGGGATCACCCTCTCTAAAGAGATGTCTCCCAAGACTGATTTGGAAAGGGATCGCATGAGTATTATACCCTACGCTTCTTTGATAGGCTCTATAATGTATGCGATATTGTGTACCAAGCCAGATGTTGCTTACGCACTGAGCGTGGTAAGCAGGTATCAGTCAAACCCTGGGGAGAAGCACTGGATAGCAATTAAGAACATTCTCAAGTACCTAAGAAGGACTAAGGAGATGTTCTTGATGTACGGCGGTAAAGACCTCTAGATCGAGGCCTTTGCTGACTCCAGCTTTTAGAGTGACAAGGATGACTCCAAGTCCATGTCGGGTTATATTTTTACCCTCAATGGAGGGGCAGTCTGTTGGAAGAGCTCCAAGCAGGACACCGTTGCTGACTTGACGATGGAAGCGGAGTATATCGCTGCATGTGACGCCGCGAAAGAAGCCGTCTAGATGAAGAAGTTAGTTACAGAACTTCAGGTGGTTCCGTCCATTATTGATCCAATACCTTTGTATTATGACAACAACGGGGCTATAGCTTTAGCAAAGGAACCCAGGTCCCATCAGAAGTCCAGACATATCTTGAGGCGGTATCACCTGATCAGGGAGATCGAGGTGCGGAGATTTGACACGGAGAACAACACTGCAGATCCACTCACAAAGGACACCCCTCATGTCACGCCCCGCTTCCCAGTGTACGGGTAAGGAGACGCAACGAGGCCCGCTATGTATTTACTCAGAAGTAAACACGCTAAGCATAACTAAGCAATATAATAAAGTGCACAAGAAAATGACAAGAGATGTAAATGAACATCAACTTTTATTTATTGGACATTTCTTTACAATACAACTGAAAAGTAAATACAATGATTAAAGCAATGCCTAAACAATGGCATAAACATGAATGTAAAGTATATACAGGAGTCTAAAGCTTGGGGTCCTCACTGAACTGATCCAAGTCCTCTGAACTGGGCTCTATCTCCAGTGAGTCGGATCCACCTAACAACATTCTAAAGAAAGATGAGAGAAGGAATGTCGTCAGCGAACAATCGCTCGGTAAGTCCCAAAGAAAGGTAGAAATAGAATAGACAAAAAGAATATAACTGTATACTATTTGATTGTTATGTTAACGCGGTTGTTTGTAGCTTGGTATAGAATATGCCAGTGTATACGAGAGGAGTCCAACTATTCCGTGGACTAAGGTATACGGAGCACAAGAAACCGTTAAGCCATGGAACAACAGCAATGGATATTTAGGTTAGGTGTATTAAAGTGACCGTCTCGTGCCACTTCTAACACATTCCGTACAAGTCTGCCCCTTTAAAACCCCGTAATGTATCTTGTATTGATTTGTATTGTTTTTTTTAATAGATGTACGACTTGCCGAAACCATGATATCATGTAAACGGAATGGATATAAATGGATAGTCATGTAATCAGAGTATATCCATGGTTCGGTTCGGTCGAGTTATGTTGATATAGATTGAATTCTGGTATAAACGGATTCATGTTGAAATGGAGTTATACTTGAATCAAATTCAAGGATGGATAGATTGATTCAGATTAGACTGAAACTCTGCCTGAGTCAGTCACTTAAACAGAATTGAAGTCCTGAATTAGTTTTGATGTTATCGGTAACTGCTGCACATGGACGGCAGGATTTGTGTCTTTTTCCAAGACAATTACCGTATTGATAACACCGTTTTTTGGTTGTCTATCTTAGATAGGCAAGCACCCATATTCTCCGGCTCCCTGAAGCTCAAGAGAATTGGTCCCGCTTAAACCTATATTTACTAGGGTCCTTATTATAAATTAAAATAACTTGAGGGGATTTTATGAAAAATAGTTTTGATATATTTTCAAAATAAACCTCAAGTATTTATTTATCGTCTTTAGGGTTTTCATAGATGTAGTTTATATAAAATGAAATATTCTAATATAAACCTAACTTGAATAGTATATGTTATTATAGTGTAATATTGAAATTGTATTGAAATGTGATGGTATTTTCATTATCTTTTGTGATTCTTTTATTTTTATTAGAAAACATGGAATATATATTATATTTAAAATAGATATTTTGATAATATTTATATATATATAATTGAATTTATTTATTAAATAGAAATCACGTTTTTCTTAAAAATCGTAATAAGAATTCCATCGAGATCGAATGCTCCGTGAGGAGGTCTGCATCTCGCTCTACTAGGCCCGAGGATATGCGATAACCCGCACCATCCCGATCGGGTTCCCCAAAATGGGTTGTAGAGGCTTATTTGCAAGGAATTATTTAATACATTTTTAAAGAAAACGGTTTTTGAAAGTTTATGGTATTTAAGTGTAATTTCGTATTTTATCCGACAAGCTAATGTCCCAAAAGTCATCGTGATATCTCAAGAATGAGTGTTGTGATGAGATAGGTTATTACCACGTGAGTTTTCTAAGGGTAATATGAGCAAAAGATAAGATAATGTCGTATGCAAATTTAAGGGTATTTTACTGTAAAAGTGAAATAGAATTTGTTTAACTTAATATTTTGAATTGAAACTTTGTCCAATTGTTATTTAATGGTTACTAAACAATATATAATTAAAAGATTAATTTGTTGTTTAATAAAATTGAGTTTTTAAATAAAATGAGAATCGGAAGTTGGATTAACTCCGCTTCCGATAAGTTTTGAAAATAGGATTCTTTTTAATAGAGAGAGGAGAGGGAAGAGGGGACTTACTGATTGATTAAAGAGGGGGAAGGTACAGGAAGATTTCGAAGACGTCGTGGAGTCGTTTCTTCACCGGATTCGTCCCGAAACGTCGTCGGAACTTTGCCTTAAGCTAACTCCACTTGTACAACTTCTTGGACTTAGGAATTTTAGAGAGTTTTAGCAATGGAATTCTGAATGAGGAGGCTATGGTGTAGTGTGGTATTTATAAGAGAAATTATGGTTTAGGGTAATGAAAAATGAATTAAAAATATGCATTAAAATTTGGATTAATGCATTATTTTAATTCTCTGGAAATGTGTAGGGAAATCAAACAGACTAGGGTTAGTGGGGGGAGTCCAAGGGTTGTAGGGTTAAAATATTGGAGTATTAGGCACGAGAGGGCCCGGCGGTGCCGGCCCCAAGCCTAATCTCGCCGGTAATCTTAGAGGTGGGGGTGCTTGGATTGCCGCCACGTGTCAGGGTCTGTATGAATAGTATTTTGCACATGTTTGATTTTTTAGTGACTTTTCATTTTACGTGTAGTGCACGTGTAAAATTTTGAGCTTCTAAAAGTTTAAAAGAAATATAAATAAAAATAATATGTGACTGGGGAGATTTGAACACAAGGGCTACGTCACAGCAATGAAAGGCTTTACCAATGAGCTGCAAATTGCTTCTTGCTGTTCTAAAGCAATTTAAATTTGTAACTTGTGCTTAGGCTTAGACGCTCCTTTCTGTATTTTGAAAAAATTCTGTACAAAAAGTTCAGGGTCATTACATTCTACCCTTCTTATAAAAATTTCGTCCTCGAAATTTATAGAAGGAAAGTGTAACAGATTCAAGGAAAGTTTGGTGATGGTGATGGTGATAGAATTATTCATGGTGCATGAAAAAAATATTTGGAAGAACGAAAGAATGCAAAAGTTTTGGAAAGATGTGAGGGAATTACCAGGGTTACCTTGGTTGATAGTCTCGGCTTCTACAGCCGCTAAAGTGAAAGCCTGACATCGGGGTACATTCCTCCTAACTGGAGGCACATTCCTCTGTCCTCAGGGCATGTTTCTCTGCCCTCGAGGCATGTTCCTCAGTGCTTGATGGAATTGGCGATTAGGATGTGCAAGAGGTCTACGTGGAGGTGGAGCTGGGAGAGGTAGTCGTGGAGAAGGTGCCTGGATAGCTGGACGCTGCGGATAGGTAATTGCTGGTCTGGGTGAAGTATTTAGATTGAGTCTACGAGGAAAAGACCCAATATCATGTGTGGCTGAGCCACAGACTAAGCAAAGGCGATTAGCACGCCTACAATCCTTCGCCAGGTGTCCATCCCTCCTGCAGGTGCAAAAGGCTGGGCTGGGCCGGTTGATTAGTACTCCCGGTCTTCTGGGTACAAAAGGTGGCCTTGAAGAGGTTCCTCCTGCCATCTGAGTGGCAGGGCGCTTCACTCCGGCAGATTGGGGTCTTCCCTTCATCTTCACTACTGCCTCATATCGACGGGCAGCTTTCATAGCCAGTTCGTGGGTTGGGAAATCCCATGTAACTAAGACAGCTTATATCTCCGGATCTAACTCTTGCTAAAATCGTCTAGACCTGATCTCAGCAGTCGGAATGAGTTGTGCCGCGAACCTGTTACGGTATTGTGTTAGCTGTGTAGTATATGATATAAGAAAATCGAATATTTAAGACATATCTTTACCTGCTCAACATAGTGAACTCGGCATCATACTCATCCACCGATTTGCTCCATATAGAGCCTTTTTGTAAGTGAATGAATTGCTACTCCATGTCGAATCGGGCAGTCTCTGGAAAGTACTTCGCGTCGAACATGTCGTGAAATGTTTTCCATTCGATAGGCTGGGCAAGCCTGCTTTCTTCCGCCTTCCACCATACTCGGCCATTGTCGGTGAGTTGCAGCTTCGCAACCCGTACCCAAGCGATGTCTGGCACTTGTGCTGCTGCCAAATTGTCCTCAATGCTCTGAGCTCATTCTTCAGCTTCTAAAGGGCTCTCTTTCCCAGAAAATTGCTTCGAGTGCACTTCCCGGAATTGCTTCACTCTAGATGCTTCCGCTTCTGGGTGGTTCAACAAGATAGCAGTCTGCTGCTGTTGTCCTTCCAGGAGGTTTCAATTGCCTCAATCAATACCGTTTACTCGATGATCGGAACTGCAACGATAGGTGTAAGTGGAAGAGGTGGTGGTGTGTTGTTGAAGTTGGTGCTGGTATTGTTTGGAGAATCCATAACCTTGAAAGAAAAAATAGGGTTAGGATAGATTCAATGAATATGAAATTATAAGATTCAAGGAATATGAAATGTAAAGAATGTTTTTAGTTGCCGATTCTTGTGTTATATTGCTTAAGACTTCATGCAGAATTGACCTGCATGTTCATGCAGAACTGACTTGCATGGTAGAGTTCCATGCAGCACGGACCTGCATGGTAGGGTTCCATGAAAAACTGACCTGCATGGGCCGCCAACAAAACCTGTCACGCCCCGCTTCCCAGTGTATGGGTAAGGAGACGCGACGAGGCCCACTATGTATTTACTCAGAAGTAAACATGCTAAGCGTAACTAAGCAATATAATAAAGTGCACAAGAAAATGACAAGAGATGTAAATGAACATCAACTTTTATTTATTGAACATTCTTTACAATACAACTGAAAATTAAATACAATGATGAAAGCAATGCCTAAACAATAGCATAAACATGAAAGTAAAGTATATACAAGAGTCTAAAGCTCGGGGTCATCGCTGAACTGATCCAAGTCCTCTGAATTGGGCTCTATCTCCAGTGAGTCGGATTCACTGGACAACATTCCAAAAAAGAAGAGAGAAGGAATGCCGTCAGCGAACAATCGCTCGGTAAGTCCTAAAGAAAGGTAGAAATAGAATATACAGAAAGAATATAACCGTATACTATTTGATTGTTATGTTAATGCGGTTGTTTGTAGCTTGGTACAGAATATGTCAGTGTATACGAGAGGAGTCCAACTATTCCATGGACTAAGGTATACGGAGCACTAGGAACTGTTAAGCCACGGAACAACAACAATGGATATTCAGGTTAGGTGTATTAAAGTGACCGTCTCGTGCCACTTCTAACACATTCTGTATCAGTCTACCCCTTTAAACCCTCGTAATGTATCTTGTATTGATTTGTATTATTTTGTTTAATAGATGTACGACTTGCCGAAACCATGATATCATGTAAACGGAATGGATATAAATGGATAGTCATGTAATCAGAGTATATCCATGGATTGGTTCAGTCGAGTCATGTTGATATAGATTGAATTCTGGTATAAACGGATTCATGTTGAAATGGAGTTATACTTGAATCATATTCAAGGATAGATCGATTGATTCAGATTAGACTGAGACTCTGCCTGAGTCAGACACTTAAATAGAATTGAAATCCTGAATTAGTTTTGATATTATCGGTAACTGCTGCACATGGACGGCATAATTTGTGTTTTTTTCCAAGACAATTACCGTATTGATAACACCGTTTTTAGGTTGTCTACCTTAGATAGGCAAGCGCCCATATTCTCCGGCTCCCTGAAGCTCAAGAGAACCGGTCCCGCTTAAACTTATATTTACTAGGGTCCTTATTGTAAATTAATATAACTTGAGGGGTTTTATGAAAAATAATTTTGATATATTTTCAAAAAAAACCTCAAGTATTTATCGATCGTCTTTAGGTTTTTCATAGATGTAGTTTTTATAAAATGAAATATTCTAATGGATATAAACCTAACTTGAATAGTATATGGTATTATAGTATAATATTGGAATTGTATTGAAATGTGATGGTATTTTCATGATCTTTTGTGATTCTTTTCTTTTGATTAGAAAACATGGAATATATATTATATTTAAAATAGATATTTTGATAATATTTATATATATATATATAATATAGTTTATTTATTAAATAGAAATCAGGTTTTTCTTAAAAATTGTAATAAGAATTCCATCGAGATCGAATGCACCGTGAGGAGGTCAGCATCTCGCTCTACTAGGCCCGAGGATGCGCGATAACCCGCACCATCCCGATCGAGTTCCCCAAATTGGATTGTAGAGGTTTATTTGCAAGGAATTATTTAATACATTTTTAAAGAAAACGGTTTTTCAAAGTTTATGGTATTTAAGTGTAATTTCGTATTTTATCCCACAAGCTAATGTTCCAAAAGTTATCGTGCTATGTCAAGAATGAGCGTTGTGATGAGGTAGGTCATTAGCTCGTGAGTTTTCTAAGGGTAATATGAGCAAAAGATAAGGTAATGTCGTATGCAAAGTTAAGGGTATTTTACTATAACAACCCCTAAACTTTCTGTACATATTTTTTTCAAAATATACAAAAAGAGGTACTTGAGCCTGAGCATAAGATATAAATTTGTTTTGCTTTTGAACAGCAAGAAAGAGCTTGTAGCTCATTGGCAAGACATTGCATTAATGAACCAAAGCACCAGAGTTCAAATCCCATCAGCCACATTATTTTTTATATTGATTTCTTTTAATTTTTTTAGAAACCCAAGAGTCTACACGTGCATACCCATAAACCCAAAGGTCACACTAAAAACAAACGAGTAGTGCGAGATGCAGACCTCCGCAAGGAGCATACGGTCTCGAAAGATTTAAAATACAATTTTCTTTAGAAAATGTGATTTCTATTGTAAATAAAACTTATATTTTTAATAAATAAATCTATATGTAATTAATATCAAAATATCTATTTTTAGTATTTATAATATTCCACATTTCCAAAATTCAAGAAAAATATCTCATTTACAAGAAAATACCATACAATTCCAATATTTCAAATAAATACCATATGTTATGAAAAATATGTTTTATTCACTAGAAATGTCACAATGATAAAATATATATCAATGAAAACTTTAAATATAATAATAAAATACTTGAGGTGTATTTTGAAAATTATACAAAATTATTTTTACATAAAAAACCCTCAAGTTCTATAAATTACCCTAAGGACCCTAGTAAATATAGGTTTAAGCGGGACCGGTCTCTTGAGCTCCACGGAGCCGGAGATATGGGTGGTTGCCTATTTCAGGTAGACAACTTAACAAACGGTGTCATCAATACGGTAATCGTCTTTGAAAAAGACAAAATCCTACCGTCCATGTGCAGCAGTTACCGATAGCACCAAAACATAATTCAGGATTCAATTTCTTTTCTTATTGTCTAACTCAGACCGAGTCTCAATATAATCAATCTGACTTGAATATGATTCAAGTATCAAACTACAATTCAACATGAATCCATGAATCCATATATTCAATCTATTCAATCTATACAATCTATATAACTTGACCGAACTGAACCATGGATATATTCCATTTGCATGATTATCCAGTACCTCCATTTCCATTTATACGATATCATGGTTTCAGCAAGTCTTCCATTTACAATACAAGTCTTCCATTTACATTTACAAAATAGTACAAACAACACATTTACAATTCAAACAATACAATTAAGATATCGTGGGGTTTATAAAGGGTAGATTGGTACGGAAGGTGTTAGAAGTAGCACGAGACTGCAACCATAATACATCTAACCTGAATTCAATTGTCGTTGTACCGTGGCTGAACAGTTCCTTATACTCCTGATACCTTAGTCTTCGGGGTAAATGAGACTCCTCTCGTATACACTGGCCTCTTCTGTACCAAGCTACAAACAACAGCGTTAACAATAAATACAACAATATAACAATATAATACCACTTTAAAAGTTACTCTCTCTCTCTCTCTCTGCCTATTCTACTTCTCACTTATCTTTGGGACTTACCAATATAATACCTCTTTCTTTTCTTTGGAATGTCGTCAGCTGATTCGGACCTTCAAGAGATTGAGCCCACCAGCGAGGACTTAAATCAGCTAGCCTTCGATCCGGAGCTCTAGATAGTTGAACATTTCATTTCAGTACTTTCCATTTCTGTTATGCCACTGTTTAGGCATTGCTTTTCATTCCATGTATTTACTTTACAGATGTATTGTAAAAAGAATGTGAATAAATAAAGTTGTTGTTCACTATATTTGTCTCTTGTGTATATTTTATTTATATTGCTTAGTTACTGTAACACCCTAGTACATTTATACCAGTCCCAGTTCAAGTATTTCTTTATTTATGGTATTTTCCTGATTTACTGTGTTTTGGGTGTGAATAGTGTTTTGACATATGTATTGGCATCCGACCCGACCTGCATGCTTGAAACCAGTCTTGATTCATGTTTATAATTTATCCTGGCTTATTATATGGAATCGTGCACTTTCATTTATATATACTGCATACTGGCATTTTATCTGGCATTTGCATTTTTACAACATAACATTTTTAAGTTACATAAAATATTTTAAAAATACATTGCATGGCCTGCCTGATACCCCTAACCATGTTGTAGCATCCGCGTACCTTGTCCTCGTCCCGTTCAGTGAAACGGACTTGTTTGGATGGCCACCCGTACGTGCGTGCATCCGTTCTTGGGGGTATGCATTTTCGTTACCCGGATAAACAATTTTAGTTTTGGTCGGCACTTATATTTTCCATATTTTAAAACTGGATTCTTAGACCCGACCTGGGCATATTTTCGAGTAAGTTTGTATTTGCCAAAATATCAAATTTTATTAATATTATAATTTTAAATATTATTAACTGTTTAAATTTTTATTATAACTAAAAAGAATCTTTTCCTAACAGAACTCTATTTCTCTCTTCTCTCTCTACTTATAATCACATCTATATTTTATTTATGAATCCTACAGATCACTCTTTCTCTCTCCCACTCTCTCTCTTTCCTTTCTCTCTCCTCTCGAACCCCTTCTCTCTCTTATCGCGTTCACTGTTCCTTCTCGATTCCACTCACCTCCCTTCTCTCCCTTGGGGGCACCCTCCTTCATCCTTCTTTTAAAAAAAAAACACATGCACCGCCACGAGAAGGAGATCCCCGTGACGAGATCCCCACGACCGAAACCCTAACCTTAACCCTAGCTTCGATCCCTCCATCGCCACCTTCTCATCTCTGAACTCGACAGCACCATCTCCTCCATCTCCTTCTTCCTCCTAACCCACCTCATTCTCCTCCATCCATGACTGCATCAGCACCATATTTTTCTACCCGAGAACCCATTGCCCTCGACACCATCATCTGCATCTCTTTCTTCAATCCCATCGACCTTTAACCGATCACCTTCACACCAGAGAACTAATCTCAACTCAATACCCTCGGCCTAAACTCCCTCTAGTCTCCTTCACCAGAGCAACCCCTCGCCGCCGATCATCTCATCGGTCTCATCACCACGACCTACTCCCTCTTCCTCTCCACTCTCCTTTCCTGACTCTCCCCTGCAAACTCGACCCCAAGAATCCAAGAAACCCACAGCCTCAACTTCAAGAACCCTAACACCTCGCTGCCCTTTGTTGTGACCCTCGCCGTCGACGGCCCACCGTCGACGTCCCACCGTCGACGTCACCCCCTTGCAGCCTCCTCTGACCCCAGAACACCACAACAACTAAACCCAGTCCCTTCCTCTCTTCTTCTTCTTGCTCTTCTCCTTCTTTCTTCTTCTTTTCATTTCTTGATCCGTATTTTCCGGTCACCGCCGGAGCCGTTACCGTCACCAACGCTCCAGGCGACCCAGTGGACATCCCCAACCAGCGTGGTCACCTTCTTGATTTTCTTGGTCCAGTTTTGTACACCCGCATGTGTGTAGCGACATTTTACCGACATCGGACGCTGCGTTTACATCCGTCATGAGATCCAATCGAGGCAAGTTTATCTTGCTACATACTATACTACAATATATTGCACCCATTTGAATTATAACATTACATATTGTTTAAGTTATACATCCCACATTACCATTTTATCATTTTACTGTTATATGACGTCTGTGTGCATCCATATCATTATCTACATATCTAGTCGCATGCTAATTCATCTTGCTACATGCTAGGTATAGTATTATGCATCCATATGTGTAAAATGTTACCCATTTATCACATTATACATCCATACTAAAGTTCTACCGTTTTCGAATACCCATTTGTATCCATATCATTTAATATACATATAGCTGCATCTACATATCACATTATTACATATTATCGTTATATTGACACCTCATGCTTGATAACGTGCATCCTACATAGTATTGGAACTGTAAATGTAACCCTAATCGATATTGTGCATCCATACCATTAATTCTATATCTATTCGCATACCATGTTACATTATTTCATTTTACAGTTACATTAGTAACCCATACTTGATCATGTGCATCCTACATAGTCATGATGTGGCCCCTGATTAATAATTGTGCATCCATGCTTTTATTTGTGCACCCGTACTTGCTACAGTTTGATTATGAGCATCCGCTTGATACCTGTGCACTACTTGACGTAACCTAATACACCACTACTTGACATGACTTGATACATGTACACTACCTGACATGACCTGATATATCGCTACTTGACATATTACCTGATCATGTTTCTAATGCCGACAATTCTGACATGTTGTCCCGATGGACATATCCTGTTGTCTGTATGGACAAACATGTTCCTGCTTGATCCTGTGTTGGCATTAGCTTTAGATTTATCAATACCTGACTTGAACACATAACTTGGGGGTATGGGGAAATCAAGAATGTAACCGAACGTAACTCAAAGGGCTATCATATTGTTTGCCGTTTTTCCGGGCGTTACGGAATACATATTGTTTGCCGTTTTTCCGGGCGTTACGAAATACCTATTGTTTGCCGTTTTTCCGGGCGTTATGGAATAATCACCGATGGGTTACGATGAGGATTACATTAATTGATTTCGAAGACTTTAGAATAGATAACCCAGTAGCATAGTTTAGATTGATCACTGCACGTCACTTATACTGATATACTTCACTGTTATATATTCCTGTTGACTTGTTACTGTTCATACTCGTGCTTGCATGTCCTGCTACCCCTTGATTATATTATTGTTGATATTATGACGTACTGACGTCTGGGTTTTGCATGGCCCAGATCCTCTACCCTTGTCGCAGGCTGATCAGGAGTATTTCCGCCGTCAGGCCGAACAGTGAGGATCCTGTTAGTATCCAGTTAGTATCCAGTTTAGTTATGTTTACTTTCCAGATGTTATTGCTCATTAGATTTATTGCTTCCGCATATTATTTCTTGACTCGTTTATTCTGGCTCATGGACATGTACTAGATAGTTTATTTTATTTTCCTGTTCTTGATATCTTCTAGACAGCCGTAATGTGACTGTGGAGGGATGTTTCCTAGCCACAGGTAGTATGGTTGGCTCTGTCATGTGCCAATCTTAGCGCACTCTGGGAAGCGGGGCGTGACAGGGTTTGTTTGGTATCAGAGCCATAGGATTTAGGTTAATTGGGTTTGATTCTTTTGTAGTTGGGTATTGGACCCAATACATGAATCAGAAAACCGGTAATTAGGAACATGTCCTGCCACTTTGTTATTGTGATTCTTGAATCATATCTTTCTCTTGACCCCTGTCTTGACGATATGCAAACAACTTTACATCTCAACTTGAAACCTTTGGTTCCCTATTGTTTATCCTGTCCTATTCCTTCGATTCTGATACTAGGATTTGGGTGACTTGAACGGAGTTATGTGATTGTACCCATGAACTGCAGCATGGTTACAATGCGGTACTCTATTTAAGTAACTTGGATTCCTGGTCTTGATTCGTTTCCTTATTCCATGGTCGTTTTATTACCTTAGTTCTCTTATTTTCATTGCTTACCAGTTTATGTTTTACAGATTTCTTGGTGATCGATACCGGCAGTTATGAAGTTGTCTTGGGAATGGATTTTCTCGGCACTTTCCACGCTCACTTTGATTGTAGGGCAAAGAAAGTGATTTTCCAGATTCCTGGACATCCGGAGTTTGTTTTTGCTGGAGGAAGCAGTTCTGTCGGGCCAGGCGAGTTTAGGGCTAGGCCGACAAACAGCGTTCTTTCGTCGATGGAAGTTGATAAGGAGGAAGCGCCAGCTGTAGTTCGAGAGTTCATGGACGTGTTTGAAGACATCTGAGGTTTACCACCAAAACGAGATGTGGAGTTCGCGATCAATCTTGTTCCTGGTGCTGCGCCAATCTCAAAGGTGTACTATCCAATGGCACCAGTGGAGTTGGAAGAAGTCATGAAGCAGGTTACCGAATTGCTAGAGAAGGTTGGATTCGCAGCAGCAATTCACCTTGGGGAGCTCCAGTTCTTCTAGTAAAGAAGAAAGATGACACAAGGAGAATGTGCATCGATTATCGAGAATTAAACCGGGTGACTATTAAGAACAAGTACCTGATCCCTCGCATTGGCGAATTATTCGAGCAACTTAATGGCGTGAGAGTATTCTCGAAGCCGGATCCGGATATCATCAGGTCCGAGTTAAATCAGAGGATATTTGCAGGACTGCGTTCCGAACTCGATATGGACATTACGAGTATTTAGTGATGCCATTCGGAGTCACGAATGCACCGGCGATATTTATGGACTTGATGAACCGAATCTTTTCACCGTTCTTGGACCAGTTTATAGTGGTGTTTACCGATGATATTCTGGTCTACTCGAGGAGCCTAGAAGAGCATGCGGAACACTTGAGGATCCCACTGCAAACGTTGAGGCAAGAAAGATTATATGTAAAGATGAGCAAGTGCGAGTTTTGGCTTGAAGAAGTAAATTTTTTGGGGCATGTCATATCCGGAGATGGAATCGCCGTTGACCCTGAGAAGATTGCAGCAGTTCAAGATTGACCAATTCCGAAGAATGTAGCGGAGATCAGAAGTTTTCTGGGACTTGCAGGATACTACAGAAGATTTGTGGAAAATTTTGCTCGATTGGCTGAGCCTTTGACCAAGCTTACACGGAAGGAGGTACCTTCGTATGGACGGATAGTTGTGCGTCAGCTTTTGAGGTGTTGAAGCAAAGGTTGATAACCGCTCCTATTTTGACCGTGCCAGATGGTTCCGGAGGAATGGTTATTCACAACGACGCATCTGAGAAAAGTTTGGGATGTGTTTTGATGCAGCATGGGAAGGTTATAGCCTACGCATCGAGACAGTTGAAGACCCATGAGAAGAATTACCCAGCTCATGATTTGGAGCTAGCAGCTGTGATTTTCGCTTTGAAGATTTGGAGACACTACTTATTGGGCGAAAGGGTCGAAGTATTCACCGATCACAAAAGCTTGAAGTACGTGTTCACACAGAAAGAGATTAATATTAGGCAGCATAGATGGTTGGAGCTGATGGCTGACTACGATCTTGATCTTAAGTACCATCCAGGGAAAGTTAATGTAGTGCCGGATGCGCTTAGTCGGTTTCCAGCAATTCGGATGTTGACTGCACAGAAGGAGCTTATCGAGGATTTTCGGAGATTCGAGTTGGAGATCGTGCTACCGCATTCTTCGGGACAGTTGATGCAGCTGCAAGTACAGTCGTCGTTGATCGAGAATTTTAAAGCAGCGCAGTCACAGGACCAAAGATTGCAGAAGTTTCGAGAACATGTTGAAGTGGGACTTCGAACAGACTTGTTAATTCATGAAGATGGTTCGTTGTGATAAGGTAGCCGTTTGTGTGTGCCGAAAGAAGACATTCACGAAGAAGTTATGAAGGAGGCACACAGTTCAGCATATTCCGTACATCCAGGAGGCACGAAGACGTACCGTGATCTACGACAGCATTTCTGGTGGAAAGGCATGAAAAGGGAGATTGCTCGTTTTTTAGCAAAGTGCTTGGTGTGTCAGCAAGTTAAGGCTGAACATCAAAGGGTTGCTGGTTTATTGCAACCACTTCCGATTCCTCAATGGAAGTGGGAACATATAACTATGGATTTCGTGACAGCTTTACCGCGGAGTCCAAAGGGCAACAATGCAATTTGGGTGATTGTTGATCGATTGACCAAGGGAGCTCATTTCATACCATTTCGAGTTGGCCAATCAACAGAAGCGTTGGCAGAATGGTACATGCAGGAGATTGTGAGATTGCATAGAGTACCTGTGAGCATCGTGTCCGACCGTGACACCCGATTCTTATCGCACTTCTGGAGGAGTTTACTGGAAAGTTTGGGGACGCGATTGAAATTTAGCGCAGCTTATCATCCTCAGACAGATGGCAAGTCGGAGAGAACGATCCAAACTCTTGAAGACATGTTGAGTGCTTGCATGTTGGACTTTGAGGGTTCGTAGGAGGATCATCTACACTTGGTGGAGTTTTCGTACAAACAACAGTTTTCAGGCGACTATTCAGATGGCTCCATTCGATGCATTGTATGGTCGCAAGTGTCGTTCACCTGTTTGTTGGGACGATGTTGGAGAACGAAGATTGTTGGGATCGGATTTGATCGTGCAAACAGTGGAGAAAGTTAATACTATCCGGAATCGTATGAAGGCAGCGCAGGATCGACAAAAGAGTTGGGCCGACACAACAAGAAGACCTCTAGAGTTCGCTGTTGGTGATATGGTATTCTTGAAGATATCACCGACCAGAGGAGTGATTCGTTTTGGGAGTCGAGGCAAGCTTAGTCCTCGATTCGTCGGGCCTTTCGAGATTATGGAGCGTGTTGGAGAAGTGGCTTATCGATTGGCGTTACCACCATCTTTGGTGAGTGTTCATGACGTGTTTCATGTATCTCAACTCCGTAAGTATGTTCGAGATGAAACACACGTGCTGGATCATTCGGAGCTGACTGTAAGAGAGGATTTGACCTTTGAGGAACGACCGATGTCGATTGTTGATCAAAGAGAAAAAGTCATTAAGAACAAGTTTATTCCTCTCGTACTTATTTCTCGGGGGAATCGCTCGCACGGAGAATCGACTTGGGAACGAGAAGACGAGATTCGACAAAAGTTTCCAGATCTCTTCCTGTAGTTTATCTTTTCTTGTCTTGGGAATTTCGAGGACGAAATTCTTTTTGTAGTTGGGTATAATGTAACACCCAAGTTCATTTATAGCAGTCCCAGTTCAAGTATTTCTTTATTTATGGTATTTTCCTGATTTACTGTGTTTTGGGTGCGAATAGTGTTTTGACATCTGTATTGGCATCCGACCCGACCCGCATGCTTGAAACCAGTCTTGATTCATATTTATAATTTATCATGGCTTATTATATGGACTCGTGCACTTTCATTTATTTATACTGCATACTGGCATTTATCTGGCATTTGCATTTTTACAACATAACATTTTTAAGTTACATAAAATATTTTTAAAATACATTGCATGGCCTGCCTGATACCCCTAACCCTGTTGTAGCATCCGCGTACCTTGTCCTCGTCCCGTTCAGTGAAACGGACATGTTTGGATGGCTACGCGTACGTGCGTGCATCCGTTCTTGGGGGTATGCATTTTTGTTACCCGGATAACCAATTTTAGTTTTGGTCGGCACTTATATTTTCCATATTTTAAAACTGGATTCTTAGACCCGACCTGGGCATATTTTCGAGTAAGTTTGTATTTTCCAAAATATTAATTTTTATTAATATTATAATTTTAAATATTATTAACTGTTTAAATTTTTATTATAACTAAAAAGAATCTTTTCCTAATAGAACTCTATTTCTCTCTTCTCTCTCTGCTTATAATCACATCTATATTTTATTTATGAATCCTACAGATCACTCTTTCTCTCTCCCACTCTATCTCTTTCCTTTCTCTCTCCTCTCGAACCCCTTCTCTCTCTTATCGCGTTCTCTGTTCCTTCTTGATTCTACTCACCTCCCTTCTCTCCCTTAGTGTCACCCTCCTTCATCCTTCTTTTTTTAAAAAAGAAAAAAAAACCATGCACCGCCACGAGAAGGAGATCCCCGTGACGAGATCCCTACGACCGAAACCCTAAACTTAACCCGAGCTTCGATCCCTCCTTCGCCACCTCCTCATCTCTGAACTCGACAGCACAATCTCCTCCATCTCCTTCTTCCTCCTAACCCACCTCGTTCTCCTCCTTCCATGACTGCATCAACACCATCTTTTTCTACCCGAGAACCCATTGCCCTCGACACCATCATCTGCATCTCTTTCTTCAATCTCATCGACCTTTAACCGATCACCTTCACACCAGAGAACCAATCTCAACTCAATACCCTCGGCCCAAACTCCTTCTAGTCTCCTTCACCCGAGCAACCCCTCGCCGCCGATCATCTCATCGGTCTGATCACCACGACCTACTCCCTCTTCCTCTCCACTCTCCTTTCCTGACACTCCCCTGCAAACTCGACCCCAAGAATCCAAGAAACCCACAGCCCCGACTTCAAGAACCCTAACACCTCGCTGCCCTTTGCCGTGACCCTCGCCGTCGACGGCCCACCGTCGACGTCACCCCCTTGCATTCTCCTCTGACCCCAGAACACCACAACAACTAAACCCAGTCCCTTCCTCTCTTCTTCTTCTTGCTCTTCTCCTTCTTTCTTCTTCTTTTCATTTCTTGATCCGTATTTTCCGGTCACCGCCGGAGCCGTGACCGTCACCAACGCTCCTGGCGACCCAGTGGACATCCCCAGCCAGCGTGGTCACCTTCTTGATTTGTTTGGTCCAGTTTTGTACACCCGTGTGTGCGTAGCGACATTTTACCGACATCGGACGCTGCGTTTACATCCGTCGTGAGATCCAATCGAGGAAAGTTTATCTTACTACATGCTATACTACAATATATTGCACCCATTTGAATTATAACATTACATATTGTTTAAGTTATACATCCCACATTACCATTTTATCATTTTACTATTATATGACGTCCGTGTGCATCCATATCATTATTTACATATCTAGTCGCATACTAATTCATCTTGCTACATGCTAGGTATAGTATTATGCATCCATATGAGTAAAATGTTACCCGTTTATCACATTATACATCCATACTAAAATTTTACCGTTTTTAGATAACCATTTGCATCCATATCATTTAATATACATATAGATGCATCTACAGATCACATTATTACATATTATTGTTATATTGACGCCCCATGCTTGATAAAGTGCATCCTACATAGTATTGGAACTGTAAATGTAACCCTAATCGATATTGTGCATCCATACCATTAATTTTATATCTATTCGCATACCATGTCACATTATTTCATTTTACAGTTACATTAGTAACCCCATACTTGATCATGTGCATCCTACATAGTCATGATGTGGCCCCTGATAAATAATTGTGCATCCATGCTTTTATTTGTGCACCCGTACTTGCTACAGTTTGATTATGAGCACCCGCTTGATACCTGTGCACTACTTGACGTGACCTGATACACCACTACTTGACATGACTTGATACATGTACACTACCTGACATGACCTGATATATCACTACTTGACATATTACCTGATCATGTTTGTAATGCCGACAATCCTGACATGTTATCCCGATGGACATATCCTGTTGTCTGTATAGACAAACCTGTTCCTGCTTGATCCTGTGTTGGCATTAGCTTCAGATTTATCAATACCTGACTTGAACACATAACTTGGGGGTATGGGGAAATCAAGAATGTAACCGAACGTAACTCAAAGGGCTATCATATTGTTTGTCGTTTTTCCGGGCGTTACAGAATACCTATTGTTTGTCATTTTTCCGGGCGTTACGGAATACCTATTGTTCGCCATTTTTCCGGGCGTTACGGAATATTCACCGATGGGTTACGATGAGGATTACATTAATTGATTTCGAAGACTTTAGAATAGATAACCCAGTAGCACAGTTTAGATTGATCACCGCACGTCACTTATACTGATATACTTCACTGTTATATATTCATGTTGACTTGTTACTGTTCATACTCGTGCCTGCATGTCCTGCTACCCCTTGATTATATTATTGTTGATATTATGACGCACTGACGTCTGGGTTTTGCATGGCCCAGATCCTCTACCCTTGTCGCATGCTGATCAGGAGTATTTCCGCCGTCGGGCCGAGCTGTGAGGATCATGTTAGTATCCAGTTAGTATCCATTTTAGTTATGTTTACTTTCCAGATGTTATTGCTCATTGGATTTATTGCTTCCGCATATTATTTCTTGACTCGTTTATTCTGGCTCATGGACATGTACTAGATAGTTTATTTTATTTTCCCGTTCTTGATATCTTCTAGACAGCCGTAATATGACTGTGGAGGGATGTTTCCTAGACACAGGTAGTATGGTTGGCTCTGTCGCGTGCCAATCTTAGCGCACTCTGGGAAGCAGGGCGTGACAGTTACGCTTAGCGTGTTTACTTCTGAGTAATTACGTAGCGCCTCGTTGCATCCTCTGCCCGTATACTGGGAAGCGGGGCATGACAGGTTTTGTTGGTGGCCCATGTAGGTCAGAGCTGTATGGAATTATACCATGCAGTTCAGTTCTGCGTGGACAACCTAAGCAATATAACACAAGAATCAGCAACTAAAAACATTCTTTACAATTCATATTCCTTGAATCTTCCAATTCCATATATTTTGAATCTATCCTAACCTAAATTTTTCTTCCAAGGTTATGGATTCCCCAAACAACACCAGCACGAATGTCAACAACACTCCCCCACCACTACTACTTACACCTGCCGTCACGGCTCCGATCAACCAGCAGAAGGGTCTGCTTGAGGTAATCCTGGAAGGACAGCAGCAGCAGACTACTATTCTCTTGAACCGTCCAGAAGCGGAAGCACCCGGAGTGAAGCAATTTCGGGCACTGCACCCCAAGAACTTCTCAGGAAAAGAGAGTCCTTTAGAAGCTGAGGAATGGGCTCAGAGCATTGAAGATGATCTGGCAGCGGCACAGGTGCCAGAGATAGCTTGGGTCCGAGTTACGAAACTGCAACTCACGGACAATGCACGGTTTGGTGGAAGGCGGAAGAAAGCCGTCTCACTCAGCCGATCGAATGGAAGACTTTACACAACATGTTCGATGCAAAGTACTTCCCTGAGAATGCCCGCTTTGATATGGAACTGCTGTTCATCCATCTACAACAAGGTTCAATATGGACAAAATCAGTAGATGAGTATGATGTTGAGTTCACCATACTCAGCAGGTAAGATATATCTCAATATTCGATTTTATATCACATACTACACAGCTAACACAAGACCGTAACAGGTTTGCAGCCCATCTCATACCGACTGCTGAGATCAGAGCAAGAAGATTTCAGCAAGGGTTGGACCCGGAAATCCAAGCTGCTCTAGCCATAGGGGATTTCCCAACCCATGATTTTTCTTTGAAGGTTGCCCGAAGATACAAGGCAGTAGTAAAGAGAAAGGGCAGACCTCAATCTTCCGGAGTGAAGCGCCCTGCCAATCAGATGGCAGGAGGAGCCTCTTCAAGGCCAACTGTTGAACCCAGGAGATCGGAAGAAATCAATAACAGTCGATTCCCGATTTTTGCTTTTATTGCAAGAGGGCTGGACATTTGGTGAAGGACTGTAGGCGCGCAAAAGGCTTGTGCCTAGTTTGTGGCGCGTCCAGTCACAGAATTGAAACCTGTCCTTATAGACACAACTCAGCTCACACACCCACCAACTACCCGCAGCGGCCAGCTATCCAGGCTCCTGCACCTCGTCTTGCACTCCTGGCACCACCTTCACGTGGACCTCCTGCACAACTAAATCGCCAATTCCAACAGGCAATGAGGGACATGCCTCGAGGGCAGAGAAACATGCCACAAGGTCATAATGTGCCTCCAGCTAGGAGGAATGTACCACGGCGTCAGACTTTCATATTAGCAGCCGTAAAAGCCGAGGCTGTAGATCAAGGTAACACTGGTAATTCCCTTTCACATTCTCAAATCCTTGTATTTCTTGTTATTCTTCATACGCTACCAAATTTTCCTTGAATCCGTTACACTTTCCTTTTACAAATTTCGAGGACGAAATTTTTTAAGGAGGGTAGAATGTAACAACCCTAAACTTTCTGTACATATTTTTTTCAAAAATACAAAAAGAGGTACTTGAGCCTGAGCACAAGAAATAAATTTGTTTTTTCTTTTGAACAGCAAGAAAGAGCTTGTAGCTCATTGGTAAGACCTTGCACTGCTGAACCAAAGCACCAGAGTTAAAATCCCATCAGCCACATTATTTTTTATATTGATTTCTTTAATGTTTTAGAAGCCCAAGTGTCTACACGTGAATAACCCATAAACCCAAAGGTCACACTAAAAACAAACGAGTCCAAGGAGGTAGACCAAACGACGAGGGACACGTGACGGCGAGGCGGACCCCGACTCGACCGCGGGAAGGGTGAATCGGCCGGCGGCACCGGCCGACTCGGATCTAACTCCGATTTTTCTTCACTCCACCTGTGTCTTTTGGCCTCCCCATAACCCCTGTTCTATTTATTTTCCCTGCACATTAACAGAGCCAATTAAAACCCAATTTAAATCTTTTTAATGCATATTTTAATGCATTTTTTTATCAAACCCTAACCCTAATTTTTCCTATAAATACCACTCCATTTCACACACCCCCCCTCACTCACAAACTCTACCCAAACTCTCAAGAAAAATCCCAAGAACTTTTGTGTACAAGTGGAGTTACCAAAGGGCGAAGCTCCGACGACGACCCTAGGAGCTCCCGGCGACGAAACGACGCACCGGCACCTCCTACCACTCCCTATTCCTCTTCTCTAATCTAAAATCCTATAATTCCCACCTCTCTCTTCTCTTTTCTAATCTAAAAACTTGTATTTCTAAAACCCGACGGAAGCGGAGTTAATCCGACTTCCGATTCAGTTTTCTTTAAAAAGTTCTAATTTTCATAAAAACAACAATACCAAACTTGCACATCATGTCCATTAAACATTAACAAAATATATTGAACAAGTTTCATAGCAAAAGAATTCATATTTTAATTTTTATCGCACTTTTTCAGAAAAAAAAAACCATATAGTTTAGTTTTGACATAAATCATTATAATTCCTTGCAATACCTTTAAATAGTTCACGGTGTAATGACCTACCTCCTCACAATTCTCATATGTAACATAGCACGATGATATTTGGGAATATAGCTTTGGGAAAATACGATTTTACACAAAACTATCTCAAACTTATAAAAACCTTTTTCTACAAGATATGTATTTTTAACAAATCTTTGCAATGCGCAGCTACAACCCATTTCGGGGAACCTGTTCAGGATGGTGCGGATTATCGCACATCTTCCGGCTTAGTAGTGCGAGATGCAGACCTCCGCAATGAGCATACGGTCTCGAAAGATTTAAAATACAATTTTCTTTAGAAAATGTGATTTCTATTGTAAATAAAACTTATATTTTTAATAGATAAATATATATGTAATTAATATCAAAATATCTATTTTTAGTATTTATAATATTCCACATTTCCAAAATTCAAGAAAAACATCTCATTTACAAGAAAATACCATACAATTCCAATATTTCAAATAAATACCATATGTTATGAAAAATAGGTTTTATTCACTAGAAATTTCACAATGATAAAATATAAATCAATAAAAACTTTAAAGACGATAATAAAATACTTGAGATGTATTTTGAAAATTATACAAAATTATTTTTACATAAAACACCCTCAGGTTCTATAAATTACCCTGAGGACCCTAGTAAATATAGGTTTAAGCGGGACCAGTCTCTTGAGCCCCAGGGAGTCGGAGATATGGGTGGTTGCCTATTTAAGATAGACAACTTAACAAACGGTGTTATCAATATGGTAATCGTTATTGAAAAAGAAATAAATCCTGTCGTCCATGTGCAGCGGTTACCGATAGCACCAAAACATAATTCAGGATTCAATTTCTTTTCTAATTGTCTGACTCGGACCGAGTCTCAATATAATCAATCTGACTTGAATATGATTCAAGTATCAAACTACAATTCAACATGAATCCATGAATCCATATATTCAATCTGTTCAATCTATACAATCTATATAACTTGACTGAACAGAACCATGGATATATTCTATTTACATGATTATCCAATACCTCCATTTCCATTTATACGATATCATGGTTTCGGCAAGTCCTCCATTTACAATACAAGTCTTCCATTTACATTTACAAAACAGTACAAACAACACATTTACAATTCAAAGAATACAAACAATACAATCAAGACATCGCGGGGTTTATAAGCGGTAGATTTGTATGGAAGGTGTTAGAAGTGGCACGAGACTGCAACCATAATACACCTAACCTGAATTCAATTGCCGTTGTACCGTGGCTGAACGGTTCCTTGTACTCCTGATACCTTAGTCTCCGGGGTAAGTGAGACTCCTCCCGTATACACTGGCCTCTTCTGTACCAAGCTACAAACAACAGCGTTAACACTAAATACAACATTATAACAATATAATACCACTTTAAAAGTTACACACACTCTCTCTCTGTGTGTGTCTATTCTACTTCTCCCTTATCTTTGGGGCTTACCGAGCGATTTGTTCGCTGACGACATTCTCTTTCTTTTCTTTGGAGTGTCGTCAGGTGATTCGGACCTTCAGGAGATCGAGCCCAACCAGCGAGGACTTGGATCAGCTAGCCTTTGATCCGGAGCTCTAAATACTTGTACATTTCATTTCGGTACTTTCCATTTCTGTTATGCCACTGTTTACGCATTGCTTTTCATTCCGTGTATTTACTTTTCAGATGTATTGTAAAAAGAATGTGAATAAATAAAGTTGTTGTTCATTACATTTGTCTCTTGTGTATATTTCATTTATATTGCTTAGTTATGCTTAGCGTGTTTACTTTTGAGTAAATACGTAGCGGCCTTGTCGCGTTCTCTGCCCGTATACTGGGAAGCGGGGCGTGACATTTACTGTAAAAGTGAAATAGAATATGTTTAACATAATATTTTGAATTAAAACTTTGTCCAATTGTTTTTTAATGGTTACTAAACAATATATAATTAAAAGATTAATTTTTTGTTTAATAAAATTGAGTTTTTAAAGAAAATAAGAATCGGAAGTCGGATTAACTCCGCTTCCGACGAGTTTTGAAAATAGGATTCTTCTTAATAGAGAGAGGAGAGGGAAGAGGGGACTTACTAATTGATTAAAGATGGGGGAGGTAGAGGAATATTCGAAGGCGTCATGGAGTCGTTTCGTCGCCGGATTCGTCCAGAAACATTGGTGGAACTTTGCCTTGAACTAAGTCCACCTGTACAACTTCTTGGACTTAGGAATTTTAGAGAGTTTTGGCAATGGAATTCTGAATGAGGAGGCTATGGTGTAGTGTGGTATTTATAGCAGAAATTAGGGTTTAGGGTAATGAAGAATGAATTAAAAATATGCATTAAAATTTAGATTAATGCCTCATTTTAATTCTCTGGAAATGTGCAGGGAAATCAAACAGACTAGGGTTAGTGGAGGAAGTCCAAGGGTTTTAGGGTTAAAATATTGGAGCATTAGGCATGGGGGGCCCGGCGGCGCCGGCCCCAAGCCTAATCTCGCCGGTCATCTTGGAGGTGGGGGTGCTTGGATTGCTGTCACGTGTCAGAGTCTGTATGAATAGTATTTTGCACATGTTTGATTTTTCAGTGACTTTTCATTTTACGTGTAATGCACGTGAAAACTTTTGAGCTTCTAAAAGTTTAAAAGAAAATTCAATAAAAATAATATGTGGCTGGGGGGATTTGAACACAGGGGCTACGTCACAGCAATGCAAGACTTTACCAATGAGCTACAAATTGCTTCTTGTTGTTCTAAAGCAATTTAAATTTATAACTTGTGCTCAGGCTTAGGTGCCCCTTTATAAATTTTGAAAAAATTCTGTACATAAAGTTTTTCATATCAGAAAAATGCATTTTAATACCGCTCATTCTTTATCTATTTTGTTATATATCGGTACGATTAACCAGTGTCTACTCAGTAATTACAGATTACAGGTATGCGTGACAAAATACTGAAAATACACTTAAAATCATGGATATATCATTTAAGAGCCGACACTGCAATCGGAACTGGAAACCGATCGATATCCCAAGAGTTATTTTGCAACAAATAAAGTGTACACACTTTTGGTCCAACACATAGCATGTGTGAACACAAACTCTTGGAACATGGACCATGGTGGGGGCAGCCATGATGCAAGTCTCAAGTGGGCTTGGTGCAAGTGGGAATGGAAGTGATGGGTAGTTAATGCATAAAGTGTTGATATGATTCATAGCTACAAGTTCCTTCCAAAAACCCTGAGTGCATCCAAAGTCTTTACTGAGAAATCTAGCAGCACCAATATGATATATGGGAGCACACAAGACCGCACTTCCAACACGAGCCCTGGACTCACCAACTTGGCCGAGCATATCCCCACTTGAGCCGATCTGGCCGGTCCCCCTGCCTCCTGTGGGTCCCAAATTTCTACAGCCTCTCCCTTGCTGCCACGTCGTCTGTCCCGTATTGTTTGTTTAATCTTATTTTTGTCCTATATATAGCAGATGGGTGAGCAAGGGAGGGGGTCATTCTTTAGCTCACATTGTATCATTCTTTTTCCAAGTTTTGTTTCTTTGTTCTCTTGTAAATAGCTTACTCCCCTTGAGTTCTTAACCTTCTCTTGATCTTGCAATCTCTTCATTGAGCTTGAAAGTTTAAGGGTTGGTTATTGATCTCAAGGGTTGTATCATTCTTGAAGTTTAATAAAGCTTTCTTTTGCCTTCATTTGCCTTGAGTTTTTAGCCCTCTCTTGATCTTGCAACCTCTTATTGAGCTTGCAAGTTTAAGTTTGGGTTATTAAACCCATGGTTTGTAACTTGTTCCAAGGTTCTTAGTATTTCTTTCTTGCTCTTTTATTTGCTTTTTCATTACTTGATCTTTTCTTACTTGCTCTTTTACTTACTTGCTCATTTTCATTCCATGCAATTTACTTACTTGCTTGTTGTCTTTTCTTTTCTTTGTGTCTTTTCTTTTGCTCTTTTTAGTTTGTTGTTATGATGGTTGTAAATATGTGTTGTTAGTAAAAGAATACGATATTGTAAGTTAAGGATTTCGTTTCTCATTCCTTTTCCCGTTATTTTCCATTGAACTCCGCCCAAATCTTATGCAAGCGCTCCGTTAGGCACCCTACCCTACCAAGGTATCGGTGACCCCTAACTGCGACCGGTTGCGTTCGGTTTCGCCGGAGGCGAAAGTCAAGCGACAAGAACGGACGGACAAGGGTCAACAATCCGGATTCCATGAATACCGTGCTTAAATACCCTAATCCACGTTGTTGCCGATTTCTCTAGCTTCAATTGGTCAAGACTCGGCTCAAAGGTTTGAATACGAATTCACTAGCTTACACTACTGTATCTTTTCTTAACAAGCTTTATACTTTGCATATAACACATAGGATAGATACGAACATTCTGCCCATGCGCATTAACTCGTGAAAACAAGAACTTAAAACTCTCCGTCTCCTTATGAATCGACCCGTGCTCAACCGGCTAGCTGTAAAGCGACACCGTTCTGATTGTGGTTAACTTTAGAACTTCAAATACACGCCACGCCATAAGCGTGCAACCAAATGGCGCCGTTGCCGGGGAGATGGTAACGTTTTTATTCTTGTTATTTCGGGTTAATCTTGTTAATATCCATCTAATACCATTCTTAAAAAAGACATAAAAATTCAAAAAAAAAAAAAACCAAAACAAAAACTAACATTCTTAACATTTTTGTTCTCTGGAATTCTTACCTGCTAGCACTCTTGATCTAAACTAAAAAGATAAACAATACCAATGAGGCACTAGTGGAGCACTGAGATAGCAGAAGAAGTTTGGAGCCCCAATTCCAAAGTTGGACCGACGACAATCCCTCAAAATCCGAGCTCGCCGGCCATGTCCCCTCCTTTTGCCTCCAAATTTTCCTCTGTGCTCCAGTGTTCTGTTTTTGTCCCATTTTTATTGTTTGTTTTTTATGATTTTTAGTGTGCAGGTATTTGAACATTCGTATCGCTTTTCCGCACTAATATCCGTTTTTTCCGACATTTGTAGATTTTTGCAGATTTGCGAACTGCGAGCGTAGGGAGCAAAGTGTACATTCAAGGCTAAGGTGATTGCAAAGTACAGTGCCGAATATCCGGGTAGTTTTACCTACGCAAGCACTTCAAACGAGGGTTTCTTAACCCAAAAATTTATCGGTACGTACTTTACTAACACCTTCTTCTTAAATCCGACGCATCCAATATAACATCATTGCAGGATTCTTTGCAAGTTCGCTACCAAACGCCAAAATTAACTAACCCGTATTTGTTGCAGTGCCGAGCTTAAACATAAAAAATGATTGTTTGAAATTTTGAACAAATTTTTTCATTGAATTGCGCATTGCATACATTAATACGGACTTAATGGCAAGCGAACCCCACAATATACGGTAAAGGATTTCATCACCTTTTCCGTGGCCCACAAATCACAAATTGAGCATAACGTATACCCACACAAATTTTTAAAAGAAACTAGACTTTAATCCTTAAGGACTCCGCGCTCACTAGGAGAAGTTAACTGTGTTTAGAATATCGCTTAACGGTATATCGTTCCCGGGGTGTCTAGGAAAGTGTTCACGGCAAAACCGCCAAAAGAGAAAAGGTTATTTAATTAAGGACCCTCGCGAAAGCGTCGAAAAACCTCCCCTTATCTCTGCACTTACCTAGCCTAGTGATCAGTATATCTTGAGCCCGCTTCTCGACACAATTTTACTTCAACAATCAAGTTCTGGAGCAGGTCTAGTTGACCTAGGTGAACCCTAGACCGATTAGGTGTGTGGTATTTTTGTGTCGTGATTGTTTTTGTCCAGATTCTTTTTTGTGTATTTCATTCTTTTGTTGATAACTAACTTAAATAAAATAAAAATATTTAAAAAAATCCACATTCTTTTTCCCCTCCTTTTCTTCTTCTTCTCTTCATATCATGGGTACTCCACCCAGAAAAACTCTTGCCAAACTTTGGTATCCACAACCAAACATTACTTCTTACGGTTCTTGCTTTGGTCAAACTTCGAACGATCCATCCATGCCAAAAATTTCTTTGAAAGATCGGATAGACGCGTCTAAGACAAACAGCTGGACTTCGCAATCCACTTTGTATCAACCGTTTCAACCCACCCCGCCTTCTTACGTTGATACCCCTTTTGAGAGTCATGTTGTAACTCCAAGACCTATGTCTATTGCCGACAGAATTGAACAATCTCGTAGCCGATCTTTCACTCCTTTCACCACTTCCAATTCTTTTGATCAACAATTCCATTCACCTTCTTATCCAAATGTTGATCCTACTCCCGTCCAACCATTCAATTCCTACCAGTCCTACCCGACTTTTGCACCATCCCTAGACATTGCTTCTGAACAGCCATTTGGGAGTTTCCAGAATCCAAACAACTTTGAATCTTTTACCGAAACCCCGTAACAACCTGTTAGTGTATATGCCCTAGAGGCCATTACTGTATCATACTAGTATGTATATTGCTTGATGGAAGCTTGGGATATTCACAGTTGTACAGACAATCTTGCTCAATATAGTAGTATGCTACTTGGTTTGTCTCTGCTTTAATGTGTACATGTGTGTTTATTTATTATATCACCTATACGCATTAGTAGAGCCCTCAGGATCTTTGCTTGATTACCGGCGTTGTGATGGCGATCACACTCGTGGGGGCTGGGTAATCTACAAGCACATCCTCCTACACGTCCCTAGTCGTGGGAGTATCGAGATAGGGCATCGATGCTCCGGAGTAGACTAGCGTATGCGCTTATCATCCCAGCACGGGAGACGGTCTGTCCCACAGCCGTCGGTACGTCGTACTTGAGATAGTATGCGGGTGCTCGTTAGGTTACGAGTACACTGGACAGGACTCGTCGGGAACTGATGGTTGGTATTATACCTATCGTCAGTTATCAGTTTCCAGGTGACATGAGTACAGCTTAGTCCGCTGACTTGACACTGTCACTTCTCCTCGAGTGTGTTCCCGCTGTTCTTTGATTACTACCCTACCACGGCTCTACTGAGTCGTGCAAACAGGTAGTAGTTGGGAGCAGTCCCGAAGCACTTGGAGGCAGTGACGGTTAGACAGGATTCTTCTCTCCCGGTATTGGGGGTTGACATCGCGCTGTGTCTAGGAGAGCCATTACACGAGTAGTCCCTGGCCAGGGCAAGCGAGATATACTGGTAGGTTTCCAGTGTTATCTCAGGGTGTATTGGGCTTCACTCCGACATGACTTGTACCGCTATTAGGGGACTGACATTTACCGCCCCCTAGGCCCGCCATGCGATGTATCAGACGAACAGACCGGACTGTACGGAGATTGTCACATTCAGGCTCAGTAGGAGTTCGGATGGGTTTACCTCATCGGCCTTCTTATCGACATCTACCTGGGGACCGTTACGTACAGCTAGTGCCGCTTGCGGTCTGTGGTTAAACCCACTGCCAGTGTAGTGTCGAGTCTTTAGAGTCCCACACAGAGAGTTTCCCTGCACTGAGCGAAACGTGTAGAGGCCGTATGGTTTTACGGCAGGGCTGCGATCACTTACGTACACTTGTGTGTGTATGGTGTTCGGGCAGGCAGTACTAGTGGGCTTTGGTTTAAGCCGGATCCTAGTATTGCACGGATGGATTTGTTTTGTTTTCTGTGCATCCGCATTCTACGGAATACGGATGCAGGTGTGTATGCACAGTTTTCCGGAGCGGTGAAGGAGGAGGTGCCTCATTAGGGTTTTGGCAGTTGGTTCGGCCAAAACCGTTATGTGGCAGGCTCATTAGGGTTTTGACAGTTGATTCGGTCAAAACCATTTTGAGGCGGACTCATTAGGGTTTTGACAGTCCGTTTGGTCAAAACCATTGTGAGCCGCGGATATCATTTACTAATCCTTTTAGTGATAATTTTATGATGGCTAATTGCATTGACCATTTGACCCCGTTGACCTCTCTTGACTTTGTTGACCGGTTGACCGTGTTGACCATTGACTTTCAAGAGGGATCTACACTCTTCTTTTCATTTTCTTTTTCTTTTGGATTATGATAATGGTCATTTCAATGTAGCCATCAAACTTTATCTTGATGGGATTAGTAATGATGTTGTTTTTACATTATTGAAACCATGGTTACTTTTCTTTGTATCATAATTTCTTTCTCATTCTCTCTCTTGGTTTTTCAAGTGAGAAGAAAAGAAATGAACCATGGTTGTTGCTCCTCCTTCTTCTTCCTCCTCTTGATTCATCTTTTGATCTCATGTGTTGAGAGATAAAGATCCCACAAAGACAAAACCATCCATTGATCATTTCTACACAACCTAGGGCTTCTAGATTAGCAATCTCTTTGCCCTAGTTACCTCGGCTCGAGGTGGAGCTCGGTGCACATCTCTCGGGTGGATCGTCTTCGACTCAAGGAGGCCGCGGAGGTGACCAAAGTCCGGATCAACCCTCGGAGCAAGCAAGGAGAAGAACAACAAGAAGAGAAGGAGTTCAAGTTGAGTGACCAAAGTCCGGATCAACCCTTGGAGCAAGCAAGGAGAAGAACAAGAAGAAGAGAAGGAGTTCAAGTTGAGGTATAACCCCTAACCGAGTAGATAAATCTCTAGTTAGGATGCTAGTGTATTGTTTAGCAAAGATCCGGCTTTTACGGTCCATGTTGCCAAGTCCAGAAAAATTTTTGTTTTACCGTTTCCGCAACCCCGAAAGTACCGGGAGAGGTAACGTGGACCTAACAGTGGTATCAGAGCCTAACTAAACACACCCTAGCATGTTAGCAAAGTATTTAGAATATCGACCGGACGAAAAAACCGCAAAATCACCCCGAAAAATTCTGTTTCTGCCGATTTTCAGATCTGTTCCAAAAGCAATAAATCATACACTAAAAATCGGCTCAGGCTTTTGTTAGAAAACTGGAGAAATTTCATCCCCCAACTCGTCCAAAGCGCCGCGTTTCCGCGGCATAAGCTTGCTTATGCCGCGGAACCGCGGCGGCGTTGGCTCTGTTGGGGAATCTTTTTCTTGCAGTTTTCTTAGAGGGGTATTTTGGGATTTTTGGTATATGACTTTTCTGCCCAGATTTTCCAGAAAGCAAAATTTGTTTTTGGGGCTCAAAAATCCGTATTTTTGGTCGATGTTCTGTAGACTTTGGCTAATGGTTATCTCTGTAATGTTATATGTGTATTGAACGTCTACTAATCGCTATACGTCGATTAGTGGGGGTTATACATATCTGTGATCTGTGTTGATGATGGTTTGTGTAAATGAACTCGTTGGATTGTCGCGGATGAATAGCCGGGGTGGATGTGAGATGAGAGTTTCTTTTTCTTTCATTCATGTAATAAATTTGTAAATTGATGTAATATTATTTGTATGGCCGCACAACCGGGTCGGGGTTGTAGCCGTCATTGTATAATTCTTTTTACTGTTTTTGCTCCTAGGATAGACCCATGGAGGGGGTGCACAAACTACCGGGTATCTCGAAGTGCCGAGTGGCCTACTCATGGCGTTGAGGGAGGTTGCTTCGCTTCGGGTACTTGGCGGGTAGTTTGCCGCACCCGTAGGGGTCTTGGGTGGGGTATTGGCTATTCATCGCGACCGTGTAATCCGCTTTTCGTTGCAGGCTCGAACGAATCGCGGGTTCCTAGTATATCCAAAGTGTTCATCTGTGATCTGGATTGGCTATCATTGCTATATTGCTATATATAATAACTATTTAGGCGTTGCTTATGTTTTACAGCCGCGCTAGTCCAGCCCCCGCTCTGTCGTTAGTTAAGTAACCTAACGGGTGATGACGGGGCCCCGTGGCGAATGCGAATGGCATAAGCGTACGTCATATTTTGGTTGTTTTCTGCAATGGTAGGATTTAAATGATGGGACGCATTAAAAGAACTAATGCAAGAAAATAAACCTAAAACACGTTGTTGGAACAAGTTTTTCAAAAAGCTGTTATTGCAAGGACGTTCATTTTTGTTTTGCATCGAGGTATTCGGTTATGAATGCCCAGCACCTCAGTCGACGAGGCAAGGGCCGAGATCCCTTCATCGGGAGTGACCCCTTGGACAAAAATTTGCATCAGGGTAATAACTTCACTATAGTCGATTATTCTTGCTTTGCATCGAGGTATTCAGTTTGGAATATCCTGCACCTCATTCGACGAGGAAAGAGCCGAGATCCCTTCACAGGGAGTGACCTCTTTAGCAAAAGTTTTCGCCACTATATTTTCAAAAATGTGTATCACGTTCCTTCAACGATATCAAGTTCATTACGTTAACGGGTTTCTCGCCAAAAACCAAGCCGTAGCCCTCCGTCGTTTCAGATAATTAATACTTAGTATTCGTGCTGCGTTTATTGATTATTCGTCAAGACACAGTGAACGGTAGCTGAGTAATAATTCTCTGTTGCACTAAAAGATGTGATTGGTTAGGACGGTCGCATGATTTTGTTGATTATTCGTCAAGGATCATGCGGGCGGGTCTAATGCAATCCTGGATAACGACGGGTTGAACTTGACTAGGACCTTTTGATTTGTTGATTATTCGTCAAGGTCACTTGGGTCCTAGGGGCAAAAACCACATCGGGAGTTTCAAAAGTACTGAAACTTGCAGATTTAGCATACCTTCTGGAGTGTGGTGACTAGAGTGGATTCCATCTAGGTTATCACACAATGACAGTTGGATCCCGATCCAACTGATGAGTTGGATTACTCTCGGGAGATTATTTCACTTAACGATCAATGCTATAAACCTAGTAGGTGTCTAGAAAGGTGTTAGCGGGGCTACGCCCCCAGGGAAAAGAGGTTCTTAAATTAAGGAACTTCGCGAAAGCGTTGGAAAACCTCCCTCGAAGTACCGACACTAGCCTGGCTGAAAGGTTAAGCAAGTATTGTGACGTGAATTAAATCCTGACTAGTTCTTCTTTTAAAAAGGTTTTAAGAAGAATTTGAGGAAACAGTGGGAGACATCCTGGTTAGATAAACTAATAAACCAATCTAATCTTGCAAGAGCATACGCTGAGTGTTTCTTTTCTCTCTCTCCAGGCAGCAACCTTTTCACGCCCTAATCAAGATAATAAAATGTATCGCTTGACCGATCCGAATTCTTATTCGGGGCTGGGGAACGTTGGTTCAGCTCTAACTTGTGACAACAGTCATGAGTATGAGAATGGGAAAGGGGATTGTATGGATTTCCAGGATACCCAGTTGAAGAAGAAGCATGGTTTTGCATCTACTTCAGGTGTTCTTGTAATTGAGAACTGTTTTACGGTCAGCCCTACCTCCTGGGTACTTGATACCGGATCAGGATCTCATATCTGTAATTTATTACAGGGACTGAGAAAAAGTAGGAAAGTTGCACCGAGTGATATGTCGCTCAGAGTAGCGAACGGAGCACAAGTTAATGCGGCAGCCGTCGGTGAATATCACCTAGTATTGCCAAATGGCAAGACTATGATTTTGAACGATTGCTACTATGTACCCTCCATGGTTTGCAACATCATATCAATTTCTTTACTCGATAAAGATGGATATAACTTTGTTCTTGACAAGAATATCATGAACATTTACCTTCATAAGGTACTGGTTGCAGAGGGTACACTGTGTAATGGTATCTACGTTCTAAATCAGAATACAGTTCTCAATATACAAAACACACGCAAGAGGAAGAATTCAGATACGAATGAATCCTACTTGTGGCATTGTAGACTTGGTCATATCGGAGAGAAAAGACTGAGTAAGTTGCATAAAAATGGACTCTTGAATGCGTTCGAGTTTTCATCTTATGAAACTTGTCAGTCCTGTCTCAAAGGGAAGATGACCAAATCTCCGTTCACCGGACATGGAGAAAGAGCAACCGAGCTCTTGGGACTCGTATATAGCGATGTATGCGGTCCAATGTCTATACATGCAAGAGGTGGGTTCTCCTACTTCATCACATTCACTGACGATCTCTCTAGGTTCGAATATGTGTATCTGATGAAACACAAATCTGAAGCTTTTGAGAAATTCAAGGAATTCAGAAAGGAAGTAGAGAACCAGATTGGCAAAAGTATCAAGATCCTCCGGTCTGATAGAGGAGGGGAGTACTTAAGCACGGAATTCCTAGATTACTTAAAAGAGAATGGTATTCTCTCTCAGCTTACTCCTCCTTATACACCACAGCATAACGGTGTTTCGGAGCGGAGGAATCGTACCCTATTGGATATGGTTCGCTCCATGATGAGTAGTGCTGAGTTACCTCTTTCATTCTGGGGACATGCGCTTCAGACAGCGGCATACCTTTTGAATCAAGTTCCGTCCAAATCTGTGCCTAAAACTCCGTATGAAATATGGAGCAGTAAGAAACCATGTCTTAAGTTTATTAAGATATGGGGTTGTCCGGCCTATGTGAAAACACAGAAACCGGACAAGCTAAAGGCATGGTCAGTTCTGTGTAAATTTGTGGGATATCCTAAAGACTCACTAGGATATCTGTTCTACCACACTGAGGAACAGAAGGTGTTTGTATCTCGCCACGCTACCTTCTTAGAAAGGGAGTTTCTTGCAAAAGAAACTAGTGGGAGTTCGGTAGAACTGGAAGAAATTCAGCGACCACAAAATATAACTGAAAATTTGGAGGAACCGCTAGATTCAATAACCCCAAACGAACCTCAGCCACTCCGCAGATCTGGTAGGATTTCTCATCCGCCCGAGAGATACTACGGTTTTCTCATTGACGGGGATCGAGAGGATTGCATCTTGGAAGAAGATGACCCTACCAGTTTCAGGCAGGCCATTATCAGTAGGGACTCTGATAAATGGCAGGAAGCAATGCAATCCGAAATGGAGTCCATGTACGCCAATAAAGTGTGGACCTTGGATATTTCTCCACCTGGGGTAAAACCCGTTGGATGCAAATGGATCTACAAAAGGAAACTTGGTGTAGATGGGCAGGTGGAAACCTATAAGGCTAGACTCGTTGCAAAAGGTTTTCGTCAAAGACCTGGTTTGGACTATGACGAAACTTTTTCTCCGGTGGCTATGCTCAAATCCATTCGGATCCTACTTGCCATTGCTGCCTTCCATGACTATGAAATCTGGCAGATGGATGTTAAAACGGCTTTCCTAAACGGTTGTTTGGAAGAGTGCGTTTACATGGATCAACCAGAAGGTTTCGTAGACAGTGGGAGCAGCGGGAAGGTGTGCAAGTTGCTTAAATCCATTTATGGATTAAAGCAGGCATCGCGGAGCTGGAACATCTGTTTTGATGAGGTAATCAAGGAATTTGATTTCATCAAGAACGAAGATGAACCCTGTGTCTATAAGAAGATTGTAGGACGAACTGTCGTATTCCTAGTCTTGTACGTGGACGACATTCTTTTGATAGGAAATGATATTCCTATGCTACAATCGGTCAAGCTATTTTTGTCACGAAGGTTCTCCATGAAGGACCTGGGTGATGCCTCGTACATTCTGGGGGATCAAGATCTATAGAGATAGATCCAAGAGACTACTGGGACTTTCGCACTCCAGGTACATAGAGACCGTACTAAAGAGATTTAGTATGGAGGATTCCAAGCACGGTAACATACCCGCATTGCATGGAATTACCCTCTCCAAGAAGATGTCTCCTAAGACTGACGAGGAGAGGGTTCGCATGAGCACTATACCCTACGCTTCGGCGGTAGGATCTATAATGTATGTGATGCTATGTACAAGACCAGATGTAGCTTACGCGCTGAGCGCGGTAAGCCGGTATCAGTCAGACCCAGGGGAGGACCACTGGACAGCAGTGAAGAACATTCTCAAGTACCTAAGAAGGACTAAGGAGATGTTCCTGGTTTACGGTAATGGAGACCTCAGGGTCGAGTCCTTTAACGATTCAAGCTTCCAGAGTGACAAAGATGACAGCAAGTCCGTCTCGGGTTTTGTGTTTACCCTCAACAGAGGGGCGGTATGTTGGAGGAGTTCCAAGCAGGATACCGTCGCAGACTCGACGATGGAGGCTGAATACATTGCTGCAAGCGATGCCGCAAAAGAGGCAGTCTGGATAAAGAAGTTCATTAGTGAACTTCAGGTGGTTCCGTCCATTGTTGACCCAATACCTTTGTATTGCGATAAAAATGGGGCTATAGCTTTAGAGAAGGAACCAAGGTCCCATCAGAAATCTAGGCACATCTTAAGGCGGTATCACCTGATCAGGGAGATCATTGATCGCCAGGAGATTGAGGTGCGGAGAGTGGACACAAAGGACAACACAGCGGACACATTCACGAAGGCCTTACCCCAGACTCAGTTCGAGCGGCTGATCGAGATGATAGGTCTTCGATACGCCAGTACATGGCCTTAGTGCAAGTGGGAGATTGTTAGTGTATATGCCCTAGAGGCCATTACTGTATCATACTAGTATGTATATTGCTTGATGGAAGCTTGGGATATTCACAGTTGTACAGACAATCTTGCTCAATATAGTAGTATGCTACTTGGTTTGTCTCTGCTTTAATGTGTACATGTGTGTTTATTTATTATATCACCTATACGCATTAGTAGAGCCCTCAGGATCTTTGCTTGATTACCAGCGTTGTGATGGCGATCACACTCGTGGGGGCTGGGTAATCTACAAGCACATCCTCCTACACGTCCCTAGTCGTGGGAGTATCGAGATAGGGCATCGATGCTCCGGAGTAGACTAGCGTATGCGCTTCTCATCCCAGCACGGGAGACGGTCTGTCCCACAGCCGTCGGTACGTCGTACTTGAGATAGTATGCGGGTGCTCGTTAGGTTACGAGTACACTGGACAGGACTCGTCGGGAACTGATGGTTGGTATTATACCTATCGTCAGTTATCAGTTCCCAGGTGACATGAGTACAACTTAGTCCGCTGACTTGACACTGTCACTTCGCCTCGAGTGTGTTCCCACTGTTCTTTGATTACTACCCTACCACGGCTCTACTGAGTCGTGCAAACAGGTAGTAGTTGGGAGCAGTCCCGAAGCACTTGGAGGCAGTGACGGTTAGACAGGATTCGTCTCTCCCGGTATTGGGGGTTGACATCGCGTTGTATCTAGGAGAGCCATTACACGAGTAGTCCCTGGCCAGGGCAAGCGAGATATACTAGTAGGTTTCCAGTGTTATCTCAGGGTGTATTGGGCTTCACTCCGACACGACTTGTACCGCTATTAGGGGACTGACGTTTACCGCCCCCCTAGGCCCGCCATGTGATGTATCAGACGAACAGACCGGACTGTACGGAGATTGTCACATTCAGGCTCAGTAGGAGTTCGGATAGGTTTACCTCATCGGCCTTCTTATCGACATCTACCTGGGGACCGTTACGTACAGCTAGTGCCGCTTGCGGTCTGTGGTTAAACCCACTGCCAGCGTAGTGTCGAGTCTTTAGAGTCCCACACAGAGAGTTTCCATGCACTGAGCGAAACGTGTAGAGGCCGTATGGTTTTACGGCAGGGCTGCGATCACTTACGTACACTTGTGTGTGTATGGTGTTCGGGCAGGCAGTACTAGTGGGCTTTGGTTTAAGCCGGATCCTAGTATTGCACGGATGGATTTGTTTTGTCTTCTGTGCATCCGCATTCTACGGAATACGGATGCAAGTGTGTATGCACAGTTTTCTGGAGAGGTGAAGGAGGAGGTGCCTCATTAGGGTTTTGGCAGTTGGTTCGGCCAAAACCGTTATGTGGCAGGCTCATTAGGGTTTTGACAGTTGATTCGGTCAAAACCATTTTGAGGCGGACTCATTAGGGTTTTGACAGTCCGTTTGGTCAAAACCATTGTGAGCCGCGGATATCATTTACTAATCCTTTTAGTGATAATTTTATGATGGCTAATTGCATTGACCATTTGACCCCGTTGACCTCTCTTGACTTTGTTGACCGGTTGACCATGTTGACCATTGACTTTCAAGAGGAATCTACACTCTTCTTTTCATTTTCTTTTTCTTTTGGATTATGATAATGGTCATTTCAATGTAGCCATCAAACTTTATCTTGATGGGATTAGTAATGATGTTGTTTTTACATTATTGCAACCATGGTTACTTTTCTTTGTATCATAATTTCTTTCTCATTCTCTCTCTTGGTTTTTCAAGTGAGAAGAAAAGAAATGAACCATGGTTGTTACTCCTCCTTCTTCTTCCTCCTCTTGATTCGTCTTTTGATCTCATGTGTTGAGAGATAAAGATCCCACAAAGACAAAACCATCCATTGATCATTTCTACACAACCTAGGGCTTCTAGATTAGCAATCTCTTTGCCCTAGTTACCTCGGCTCGAGGTGGAGCTCGGTGCACATCTCTCGGGTGGATCGTCTTCGACTCAAGGAGGCCGCGGAGGTGACCAAAGTCCGGATCAACCCTCGGAGCAAGCAAGGAGAAGAACAACAAGAAGAGAAGGAGTTCAAGTTGAGTGACCAAAGTCCGGATCAACCCTTGGAGCAAGCAAGGAGAAGAACAAGAAGAAGAGAAGGAGTTCAAGTTGAGGTATAACCCCTAACCGAGTAGATAAATCTCTAGTTAGGATGCTAGTGTATTGTTTAGCAAAGATCCGGCTTTTACGGTCCATGTTGCCAAGTCCAGAAAAATTTTTGTTTTACCGTTTCCGCAACCCCGAAAGTACCGGGAGAGGTAACGTGGACCTAACAGAACCCATGTCTAGTCTGGAACAGTCGTTAGAAGACTTCCGGGTAGTGTCGTACCAATAGATGATGGATTTGAATGCGTCCATGACCACCCGCATACAACCTAGTGACCCGGTAGCTAGTTTCCAACTAGCTCCACATTTTCCAATGTATGATGAGGCGGTAGGACAGGTTGAGAATTTGAATGGAGAGAGTGTGCTATACACCCTTCCAAATCAAACCTGCCTGTTCCAAATTGAATCCCACAACTCCGGTTTTGAATGTCTATCTAGTATCCCAAAGGATTTACCGGTTGAAGATAGAACGTTTAATGAGTTGTGGGACTTTGTAGTGTTTGATTTACCCGATTGTGAAAGGACCATGTCAAGTGAAACCATCCCTAACCCTTTTGACCTCTACACCTCCACTCTAGAACTACAATTGATAGAAATCTATGCTTTTGATGAGGTGTCCGAGAAATTTGATTTCACTTGATTGAAGATATCGACGCTGGGGATATTTTGGATGATGGACCCGCAGAGTTGGATGAGTTTTTCTCTCCAATTCATCATCCCGAGGCATTAACTATTTTTCTCGAATTTCATATGCGTCTTGATTTTGATGATAAATGCGTGGATGAGCTTAACTTTGAGGAGAATTTTGAGGATAGTATTGAAGATGAAACAGTTTTACTTAATGAGTCAGATTTTCCAATTCATCATGTCCCTTTCACTGACTGTGTACACCCTCCTAAACCTTTAACCGATCCTATTCCTCAATCACTCCCCTCCATCATGTCTATCGTTCCGACCATGCAAGACACTGTATCACTTTCATTTCCTATTTCTGGTTTACCAAGTTCGGGCTACCCATGGTTTCTTATGAATCTTGAGAGGTTTGACCCAATTTCTCGACATATTGATAGATTAGTACAATCCATTTCTTCACATCGGTCATTGCATATTGTACTAATCTATTCAATCAATTTTCACCCTCAAGTTCGTATTCCGTTTCTTTTTCCCTTCCGCCATTCTTCTCCTTATATACCGAGACCGTATCTCGCTACCATTCACGTACGCTCTCGCGTATTCTCCATTTATTTCCTTTTCGCCTTCTTTCACCAACCTGCACATTACATAGATAGAATTTTTGAATGGTTGGTGTTAACTTTTGGCCTGTATAAGGCCTTGTATAGATAATATTGTTCTCTCCCTCCTAATCCTGAACTTCAACGCTTGAACAGTGGCAACATTGTTTCACTAATGTTTGGGGGGCCTTTTTGTGTATATACATTATGTTTTCTTTTTCTGTTAATAAAAAATAAAAATAAAAATTAGAGGAGTGCTGACAATTTTGACCCTCTCGGTGTAGCCTGACAGTGACGGCACTGTCAAGTTTAAGTTTAGGGGTGTGCTCGGTAAGCTTTCTTTCCTTCGCATTCAATTGTATATTTTGCATCTGCATACTTATTAAAAACCCACAAAAATCGAAAAAATTTCCAAATATAAAAAACTTTTTCGTCAAGTTAACTAATAAGGTAACTTAGATTTTTATTCCGAAAGTCTAGTTGATACGTTAGGAATAACTAAATCTTAGGCTTAGGAATTGAAAACCCTAAAAATAACCCTACATCTGTTTAAACTTGGTAAATATACGTCCTTACAGTTTTTTTTGAGAAATAGGTAATCTTGAGTTGAGTTCTTGAGTTAAGTCAAGATGAAGGGAAAGTATCGAAGCTTTGCTGAAGGATAAAGTCTGAAAAATAGTTTATATTGTTGAGTCCAAACATAGAAAGTATATACCCTATAAACTGCACATGCACGCACCTTGAAACTTGGGATAGTAGAGGATACCTAGAAATACTCTTGCCTGAAAACCTAGTATGAAAGAAAAAACGGTATTTAAAGCTAACCACTAAAAGAGCATCAGTAAAAAAATATATCCGGTCTTGAAAAGAAAAAAAGATAAAAATAAATAAAATCAAGACCTGGAAACTGCTATTTACGCTTTAATCCCGTACATTCAGTAATCGGCTGTTAGTTCCTCAAGAAGCATTAATAATCGCATGAATGATGTATGAGCAAATCCGTCCATCACTAATGAAAAGAAGTAGTATTAGGTATTAAGGCAAGGGTACTTTAGCTTGAATTGAATTCTTAAGTGTAGGGGTGAAAATTTTACACACACGTAGGGGTATACGATCGATGTTTTGAGGAAAGATAAGAATAAAGAATAAGACTTATGTTTCCGTAAAATTGATAAAAATTCCGGATTTGAGACCGCGCTTTTAGAAGGAAAACTCAGGAGTACCAATATCTTTCTAAACTTTTTGGAACGTATAGGAGCTGAGGATAAATAGACAGGAGGCGTGAAAAATAAGGGTTGGATATTTCTAACTTAGGATGATAGAATTTCTAACCTAGATACTAAGCTGTAGGAGTAGAATCAAAGTTAACTTATGAAACTAGCTTAACGGGATTTTGTGGGTGTAATCCGCTGAAAACCCTCAGGAGACAACACTCCTCCTACTAGGGACACCTAGAGATTTAACGTCTTGTTGCACGTGCTCAGTGCAATCGCATTCCCAGCGAAAGTGAAGCTAGGATTTTGTTCTGCTCGGGACGAGCAAAAGATAAGTTTGGGGGTATTTGTTCATATCAAAAAACTGCATTTTAATACCGCTCATTCTTTATCTATTTTTTTATATATCGGTACTATTAACCACTGTCTGCTCAGTAATTACAGAATACAGGTATCCGTGATAAAATACTGGAAATACACTTAAAATCACGGATATATCATTTGTGAGCCGACACTGCAACCGGAACTGGAAACCGACCGATATCCCAAGAGTTATTTTGCAACAAATAAAGTGTACTCACTTTTGGTCCAACACATAGCATGTGTGAACACAAACTCTTGGAACATGGACCATGGTGGGGGCAGCCATGATGCAAGGCATGAGTGGGCTTGGTGCAAGTGGGCATGGAAGTGATGGGTAGTCAATGCATAAAGTGTTGATGTGATTCATAGCTACAAGTTCCCTCCAAAAACCCTGAGTGCATCCAAAGTCTTTACTGAGAAATCTAGTAGCACCAATATGACATATGGGAGCACACAAGACCACACTTCCAACACGAGCCCTGGCTCACCAACTTGGCCGAGCACATCCCCACTTGAGCCGATCTGGCCGGTCCCCCTGCCTCCTGTGGGTCCCAAATTTCTACAGCCTCTCCCTTGCTGCCACGTCGTCTGTCCTGTATTATTTGTTTAATCTTATTTTCGGCCTATATATAGCAGATGACTAAGCAAGGGAGGGGGGTCATTCTTTAGCTCACATTGTATCATTCTTTTTCCAAGTTTTGTTTCTTTGTTCTCTTATAAATAGCTTAGTCCCGTTGAGTTCTTAACCTTCTCTTGATCTTGAAACCTCTTGATTGAGCTTGCAAGTTTAAGGGTTGGTTATTGATCTCAAGGGTTGTATCATTCTTGAAGTTTAATAAAGCTTTCTCTTGCCTTCATTTGCCTTGAGTTTTTAGCCCTCTCTTGATCTTGCAAACTCTTAATTGAGTTTGCAAGTTTATGTTTGGGTTATTAAACCCATGGTTTGTAAATTGTTCTAAGGTTCTTAGTATTTCTTTCTTGCTCTTTTATTTGCTTTTTCATTACTTGCCCTTTTCTTACTTGCTCTTTTATTTACTTGCTCATTTTCATTCCATGCAATTTACTTACTTGCTTGTTGTCTTTTCATTTCTTTGTTTCTTTTCTTTTTCTCATTTTAGTTTTTTGTTATGATGGTTGTAAATATGTGTTGTTAGTAAAAGAATACGATATTGTAAGTTAAGGATTTCGTTTCCCATTCCTTTTCCTGTTATTTTCCATTGAACTCCGCCCAAACCTTTGTTAGTTGTATGTATGCCCTAGAGGCCAGTATTGTACAGATGATGTATATTATATTGGATGCTTGGACATATATAGAGATGACTTTCTTGCTCGATATGATAGTATACTATCTGGTTGCTCTTTATCTTAACATGTATACTTGTCTCTTTATACTGTCTTATGGTTACATGTTGGTAAAGCCCTTAGGATGTGTACTTGATTACCTGGACTATGATGCGGATCATACTAGTGGGGACATGGTAGTCCATAAGTACATCCTTCAAGGTCCCTAGTCGTGGGTGTATCGAGATGGGGTATCGATATACCAGTGTAGACTAGCGTATACGCTTCTCGACCCATGAGATGGGCGATGGATGATCCATATCCATTGGTGTTTGACATCAGAGATGGTATACAGGTGCTCATGGAGACTGGGTACACTGGACGGACTCGCCGAGAACTCCCAAGTGGTATTATACCTAACGTCAGATGGCAGTTCTCAGGTGACACTTATGCAGGTTAGTCTGTAGACCCGAGATCGTCATAGAGTCTTGTGTGATTCCCACTGTGCTTTGATTTCCACCTTACCACGTCCATGAGGGCGTGCAAAACGGTGGTTTTTGGGTACAGTCCCGAGTCACATGGAGGAAATGAGCGATAGGAGGAGTTTCGTCTCTCCCGGTATTGGGGGTTGATGTTGCACTGTGCTCGATTGGCCGTAACATGGAAGTCTTTGGCCAGGGCTGATTAGAGATTTACTGGTAAGTGTTACCAGTAGTTTCTCGACCCGTTATGAGCCTCACATCGGCATGACTTATCGGTTATTGGGGTCTGACGTTTACCACCCCTAGACTTGATATGCGACATATCAGACGAGGAGACCGGACTGCACGGGAAGTGTTGCCGGTTGGCTCGACGGGAGTTGTAGCAGGTTCGCTTGTTCTCTTCTGATCGTTCAATACCCGGTTGGCCGTTACGTTTAGCTGACCACTTGCGGCTTGGGGGTGCTTGATATGATCATCACCCACTGCCGGCGTATTGACGAGTCTTAGAGTCCCACAAAGGAGTTACCTAGTCCAGGCGAAACGTTGTGGTGTGCGTATGCGATATGCGTATCGACCCGGTTAAAATGAGCGTATGGGATACCGTATATTGATCGGGTGGCTAGCTTTTTGTGGGGTCGTATGTGATATGACCAGATTGATAAATCAAGTGTTGATTTATCATTTAACCATTAGCTTCTCACTTGAAATCCTTTCTTGAGTATGATGGATGTATGCATGCATGTATGCTTTCTTTATAGATTCATGCACATATGGATGTGCATACATACATACATGCATACATCATCTATCATGCTTGCGTATACAAAGAAAATGGTGGCAATATAAGACTCACACCATGGTTTAAATATATGAGTTATTATTTGATTTTTGTTAAAACAAAAGAAAAGAACAAAAGGATAATTCATGGTTAGTTTCTACACTCTTCCTTAAACCTAACCATGCTCACCTACTTCTAACCATGGGTTAACCTTCTCTTTGTATTTTAAACTCAAATTAAATAATGTCTTTATCATCTAACCATGGTTTGAGATAAGAAGAAGAAAATATATATACATATATTTTCATTTTTCTTTTCATGAGTTATCTTTTTCACTCTTGTTAAAAAGAATAGCCATCATCTTCTTCCTCCTTCTTCACTTGCTCTCTAGACTTTTGTAGTGAGAAAAATACATAACAAGATTGGATTTTGAAGTGAGAAAGAGAATCACAACACCATTCTACACAAGTCTAGCCCACTTGTTTAGAGTGTTAGCTTCATTTCATTCTCTTGATCGAGTGAAGTCGCAAGCTTGGATAAAGCGGACTCCGGGTGGATCATCGTGGACCTAGAGGAGTTCAAGCGGACTTTTTCCAAACCCCAAGTAGCCGAGGAGTCTAGCGTAGGGAGCTACAAAGGTTGTACTCTCGAAACCCTAGCTTAACCTTCTTGTGATGAAGTGTAGTTTTAGAAACCCTAATTTTTCTAGGAACGATTCTATGTTTGTTAACTTAGCACCTTAAAAATTCCATATTTGGTACATGTGATGCTTCCAAACCCTTCATGAGGTGCTAGGTTAACCCAACATTGGTATCAGAGATGACCTAGAACATTAGGCGATGAGTTAACGGAGTTAAAACCCCGATCGAACCCGACAACGTCAAGATAAACCCCTCTCTGGACAATTTTTAAAATCTGGGATTTTTCTGAAATAAAAATACCTGAAAAATTCAGCAGGGAAATATAAGAGTTTTGGTGAAAAATGGCAGTCTATTCCGTACATTCCACCGCGGAACCGCGGCAATGCCCTGCTTGGGCCACAGTTCCGCGGCCGTACAAAGGATATAGGCCATCGTTTTTACACTGTTATTTTTATTTCTCTGATATATATTTTCTGGGTATTTTTAAACTGACTCAAGTGTTGAGTAATATGGGGTTTATTTTGTAATTGTTGATTCGATCGGGAATCTTAAATTCGTTATTCTGTTTTCCGGATAATTTAGAAAGTATTGAAGTGTTCGAACGAGAATCATTTGCTCACTTTTCACGGGGTTTAAATATTTTGGAGATACGTGCAAGTTTTGTGGTGGACCCTCTAGAAGACAACAAACCTTAACTCGACTATGTGACCATCTTGAACTGCCTTTTGAACCTTAGGGTTTGGGGCAGTACGGCGTGCCACATGTGAGGCGTTGGCTTGACCCTTCTACGGCTGGACCGCTACTACTGTGTCACACTCCGGGTTTTTGAACTCCGCTCAAGTATTGAGCTTTAGGGAATTTTGAGTATTTGATCAATCGTTCGAAAACTTTAATACCGTCTATTTATCTGGAATGTGATGCAATATGTGGAATTCATATAGTTGGACATGAAATACGAAGTATGTGATATTTCGCATTTACGATGTCTAAAGAGAATGTAGATTCCAAATATTGCAGTTTTACACTTTCTTTTCTGTGACCGTAAGTGTAGTATGTCGATATCGCCGGTTTCGTTGCTATACATCAACGACAATTGGGGTACGCATACTTACTTACGTTGATGATATATGATATTATGTATTGCTGAGATATGATGTGCAGGATTGTCGCAATTGAATAGCCGGGGGGGGTTTTATGTGAGATGAGAGTTTTATATTTTCATTCATGTAAATTTAAATGTAATGTAATATTCTTTTATTTGGGGCACTTCCGGGTTGAGGTTGATGCCACCAGTGTTGTATATTATTTACTTTTCCGCATTAGGATGGACCCAAGGAGGGGAGCACAGGTGACCGGGTTCTGGGGTTCAGTGGGAGGCCATCTCGAGGAGTCGAGACCGGGTCTCCTAAACTCCAGAATTGGTAGGGTCGTTTGCCGCTCTCGTAGGGGTCCAGGGTGTGGGCTTGGCTATTCATCGCGACTGTGGAATCCGTATTTTCTATTGTTGGCTAAATACTAAATACGGACGTCCTAGTATATCCCACATTATATCTATGTTTCTGCTGCGATATCTGTGATGTGATAATTTGATATGTTCTGATGGATACAGTATATAGTATATATGATATATTATATAGACGTTACTTATGTTTTACACCCGCACTAGCCCTGCCCTGCTCTGTCGTTAGTTACCTAACCTAACGGTGCACGAGGGGACATCGAGGCGAATGCGGATGGCATAAGTGTACGTCGTATTTATCTGTGATGTTTAGGTGAGTTAAATAATGGGACTTCATTAATTTGATTAATGAAAGAAAAGAAACCTAAAAGATGTTGTAGAATCAAATTTTAATAAAAAGGGTAGCTACAGTTTTGCTTTGCATAGCTGTATATATGATATACCCTGCACCTTATTCGATGAGGAAAGAGCCGAGATCCCTTCACCGGGAGTGACCTCTTTAGCAAAATTGGCAGATGCTATAAAACTCAGTTTGGTTTTTGATTGCTTTTGGAGTTTTGCTTTGCACAGTGATATATATGATATATCCCGCACCTTATTCGATGAGGAAAGAGCCGAGATCCCTTCACCGGGAGTGACCTCTTTAGCAAAACTAATAAAAGCCTCAAAGTCACTCCATTTCAAAATTCACATGATTCTACAACGATATCAAGTTCATTACGCAATAGGTTTTCAGAAAAACCTGTCGTAGCCCTCCGTCATTTCAGATAAGTTGTATATAGTATTCGTGCTACATTTGTTGGCTTTCGTCAAGGTGTAGTGAGCGGTAGCTATATGCTGCTTATCTGCTGCATATGATGCGACTGGATTAGGGTAGTCGTACGGCTTTGTTGGCTTTCGTCAAGGGTCGTGCGGGTGGGTTTAATTCAGTCAAGAAATGTACGGGTTGAACTTGACTAGCGGGCTATGGTTTGTTGGCTTTCGTCAAGGTCATAGCACGTTAGGGGCAAAATATTATCAGGAATTTCAAGTGTTGAAATTTGTAATGAGATTGCATACCTTCTATGAGATAGTTGGATCCCGATACCCACTGCGAGTAATTGTTACTCCCGGGAGAGTTTTACACAGGACAATTAGCCGATCAAGTAGGTGTCAACGGGGTTACGCCTCTGGGAAAACGAGGTTTACATTAATTAGGTCAGTGCGAAAGCACGGGGAACCTCCCTCAAAGTACCGACACTGGCCTGGCTGAAAGATCGGCGAAGTTGTAGGGTGTAATTAATCCCGGCTAGTCTTTCCTTTTAGGGTTTGAAGGAAGGTTTGATAAAAACAGTGGGAGCCATCCTGATTAGATAAGATAATAACCAATCTGATCTTGCAAGAGCATACGCTAAAGTGTTTTCTTCTCTCTCTCTCCAGGTAACGACCATGTCATGCCTTAATAAAGATAATAATATGGATGTATTGACCGAACCCGCATGTTATACTGTGCTGGGGAACGTTGGTTCCGTTCTATCTTATAAGAGTTATAGGACTGAACAGGACATAGGAGAATACCAGGATTCCCATGCCACCCGAATGAAGAAAGTACATGATGATGCATTTTCTTCGGGTGTGTTCGTTACAGAGAACTGTTTCTCCATTTGCCCTACGTCCTGGGTATTAGATACCGGGTCAGGATCCCATATATATAATCAGTTACATGGGCTTAAGAAAGGTAGAGAACTTGGAGAAGGTGATAAAGACATAAGGGTTGGAAATGGTGCAATTGTTGCAGCTAAAACCGTCGGGGAATATCACCTTGTATTGCCAACTGGTAAGACATTGATTCTGAACGAATGCTATTACATGCTGAACCTGATATGCAACATTATATCGGTTTCTTTGTTGAATAAAGAGGGATATAATTTTGTATTAAAGGATAATGTTATGAACATTTTCCGTAACCAAAAGTTGGTTGGATCAGGCACGTTGTGCAATGGAATTTATGTTCTAAATCAATCAACAGTTCTGAGCATAACAAACACACACAAGAGGAAAAGTTCAGAACTGAACGAATCCTTCTTGTGGCATTGTAGACTAGGTCACATCAATGCGACACGACTAACTAAGTTGCATAAGGATGGATATTTAAAACCGTTCGAATTTTCATCTTATGACACTTGCCAGTCATGTCTCAAAGGGAAGATGACCAAAACTCCGTTTACGGGACACGGAGAAAGAGTTACCGAACTCTTGGGACTGATACATAGTGATGTATGCGGTCCCATGTCTACACATGCCAGGGATGGTTCTTCGTACTTCATTACATTCACTGACGATCTCTCAAGATACGGACATGTGTTCTTAATAAGACACAAGTCTGAAGCTTTTGAGAAATTTAGAGAATATAAACAAGAAGTCGAGAACCAAACCGGAAAAAGTATTAAAATCCTACTATCTGATCGAGGAGGTGAATACTTAAGCAATGAATTCCTAGACTTCCTAAAAGACAATGGGATTCTCTCTCAGCTGACTCCTCCATATACACCACAGCACAACGGTGTATCGGAACGGAGGAACCGCACCCTATTAGATATGGTGCGCTCTATGATGAGCACAGCTGAGTTACCTATTTCCTTCTGGGGGTTTGCGCTAGAGACAGCCATACATCTACTGAATATGGTCCCCACCAAATCTGTGCCTACCACTCCATATGAGATATGGAAAGGGAAGAGACCGTGTCTTAACTATGTTAAGATATGGGGTTGTCCAGCCTATGTCAAACGACAAAATCCGGACAAACTCGAGGCATGGTCTGTTCTATGCAAATTTGTAGGATATCCCAAGAATTCACAAGGGTATATCTTCTACCACACTAAGAAACAAAGAGTATTTGTTTCTCGGCATGCCACCTTTTTAGAAAAGGAATTTCTTGCAAAAGAGATTAGTGGACATGAGGTAGAACTGGAAGAGGTTCCAGCTACAAAAGCTGCAACAGAAGATCTGGTGGAACCAGAGGATTCCGTAGTTCCCGATGAACCCTAACCACTCCGCCGATCTAGTAGGGTTTCTCACCCACCTGAGAGATACTACGGTTTTTTCATGGATGGTGAGAGCGAGGACTGCATCATGGAGGATGATGACCCAACTAGCTTCGAGCAGGCCATCACGAGCGGGGACTCAGTGAAATGGCTGGATGCAATGCGGTCCGAGATGGAATCCATGTACACCAACAAAGTATGGACTTTGGAAGTTGCTCCTGAAGGGGTAAAACCCATTGGGAGCAAGTGGATCTTCAAGAAAAAACTTGGTGTAGATGGGAAAGTGGAGACTTTCAAAGCTAGACTTGTTGCAAAGGGTTTTCGTCAAAGACCAGGTGTGGACTATGACGAAACCTTTTCTCCAGTGGCTATGCTTAAATCCATCCGGATCATGCTTGCCATCGCTGCATATCATGATTACGAAATCTGGCAAATGGATGTTAAGACCGCCTTTCTAAACGGTGATTTAGAAGAGTGCGTGTACATAACTCAGCCAGAGGGTTTCGTAGATAGTGGGAGCAGCAGGAAGGTCTGCAAGCTGCTTAAATCCATTTATGGATTAAAGCAAGCATCGCGGAGCTGGAACATCTGCTTTGACGTCGTTATCAAAGAGTTTGATTTCGTCAAAAACGTAGATGAACCTTGTATCTACAAGAAGGTGGCAGAGAGTAAGGTTGTCTTCCTCGTATTGTACATGGACGACATACTCTTGATAGGAAATGACATTCCTATGCTGCAATCGGTCAAGCTCTTCTTATCACAAAGATTCTCAATGAAAGATCTTGGTGATGCCTCCTGCATATTGGGAATCAGGATCTATAGAGATAGATCTAAACGGATACTGGGATTGTCCCAATCCAGGTATATTGACACTATACTAAAGAGGTTTAGTATGGAAGAATCCAAGCGTGGGAACTTACCCACGATCTCTGGAGTCACTCTCTCCAAAGAGATGTCTCCCAAGACTGATTTGGAGAGAGCTCGCATGCAAGGGATACCCTATGCTTCGGCTGTAGGCTCTATCATGTACGCGATGCTATGTACCAGACCCGATGTAGCATACTCACTAAGTGTAGTGAGCAGGTATCAAGCTGATCCTGGAGAGAGTCACTGGACAGCTGTGAAGAGCATTTTCAAGTACTTACGAAGGACTAAAGAGATGCTCTTGGTGTATAGTAACGGAGAACTCCAAGTGGAGTCCTTTACCGATTCGAGCTTCCAGAGTGATAAGGACGACTCTAAGTCGCAGTCGGGATTTGTCTTTACCCTTTATGGAGGGGCGGTTAGCTGGAAGAGTTCCAAGCAGGAAACCGTGGCAGACTCGACGATGGAGGCTGAATACATCGCTGCCAACGATGCTGCCAAAGAGGCTGTCTGGATCAAGAAGTTCATTACTGAACTTGGAGTGGTTCCATCCATTGAGCATCCAATACCTTTGTATTGTGATAACAATGGAGCGGTGGCTTTGGCCAAGGAACCCAAGTCCCATCAGCGATCCAGGCATATTCTGAGGCGGTATCACCTGATCCGGGAGATAGTTGATCGCCGGGAGATCGAGGTCAGGAGAGTTGACACGAAGAATAACACAGCGGATCCACTCACGAAGGCCATTCCACAGATACAGTTTGAGAGACTCTTCGGGATGCTCGGTATGCGATACTACAGCAGCTGGCCCTAGTGCAAGTGGGAGATTGTTAGTTGTATGTATGCCATAGAGGCCAGTATTGTACAGATGATGTATATTATATTGGATGCTTGGACATATATAGAGATGACTTTCTTGCTCGATATGATAGTATGCTATCTGGTTGCTCTTTATCATAACATGTATACTTGTCTCTTTATACTGTCTTATGGTTACATGTTGGTAAAGCCCTTAGGATGTGTACTTGACTACCTGGACTATGATGTGGATCATACTAGTGGGGACATGGTAGTCCATAAGTACATCCTTCAAGGTCCCCAGTCGTGGGTGTATCGAGACGGGGCATCGATATACCAGTATAGACTAGCGTATACGCTTCTCGACCCATGAGATGGATGATCCCATATCCATTAGTGTTTGACATCTGAGATGGTATACGGGTGCTCAGTGGAGACTAGGTACACTGGACGGACTCGTCGAGAACACCCAAGTGGTATTATACCTCACGTCAGATGGCAGTTCTCAGGTGACACTTGTGCAGGTTAGTCTGTAGACCCGAGATCGTCATAGAGTCTTGTGTGATTCCCACTGTGCTTTGATTTCCACCTTACCACGTCCATGAGGGCGTGCAAAACGGTGGTTTTTGGGTACAGTCACGAGTCACATGGAGGCAATGAGCGATAGGAGGGGTTTCATCTCTCCCGGTATTGCGGGTTGATGATGCACTGTGCTCGATTGGCCGTAACAGGGAAGTCCCTGGCCAGGGCTGATTAGAGATTTACTGGTAAGTGTTACCAGTAGTTTCTCGACCCGTTATGAGCCTTACATCGGCACGACTTATCGGTTATGGGGTCTGACGTTTACCACCCCTAGACTTGATATGCGACATATCAGACGAGGAGACCGGACTGCGCGGGAAGTGTTGCCGGTTGGCTTGACGGGAGTTGTAGCAGGTTCGCTTGTTCTCTTCTGATCGTTCAATACCCGGGTGGCCGTTACGTTTAGCTGACCACTTGCGGCTTGGGGGTGCTTGATATGATCATCACCCACTGCCGGCGTATTGACGAGTCTTAGAGTCCCACAGAGGAGTTACCTAGTCCAGGCGAAACGTTGTGGTGTGCGTATGCGATATGTGTATCGACCCGGTTAAAATGCGCGTATGGGATACCGTATATTGATCGGGCGGCTAGCTTTTTGTGGGGTCGTATGTGATATGACCAGATTGATAAATCAAGTGTTGATTTATCATTTAACCATTATCTTCTCACTTGAAATCCTTTCTTGAGTATGATGGATGTATGCATGCATGTATGCTTTCTTTATAGATTCATGCACATATGGATGTGCATACATACATACATACATACATACATCATCTATCATGCTTGCTTATACAAAGAAAATGGTGGCAATATAAGACTCACACCATGGTTTAAATATATGAGTTATTATTTGATTTTTGTTAAAACAAAAGAAAAGAACAAAAGGATAATTCATGGTTAGTTTCTACACTCTTCCTTAAACCTAACCATGCTCACCTACTTCTAACCATGGGTTAACCTTCTCTTTGTGTTTTAAACACAAATTAAATAATGTCTTTATCATATAACCATGGTTTGAGACGAGAAGAAGAAAATATATATACATATATTTTCATTTTTCTTTTCATGAGTTATCTTTTTCACTCTTGTTAAAAAGAATAGCCATCATCTTCTTCCTCCTTCTTCACTTGCTCTCTAGACTTTTGTAGTGAGAAAAATACATAACAAGATTGGATTTTTAAGTGAGAAAGAGAACCACAACGCCATTCTACACAAGTCTAGCCCACTTGTTTAGAGTGTTAGCTTCATTTCATTCTCTTGATCGAGTGAAGTCGCAAGCTTGGACAAAGCGGACTCCGGGTGGATCATCGTGGACCTAGAGGAGTTCAAGCGGACTTTTTCCAAACCCCAAGTAGCCGAGGAGTCTAGCGTAGGGAGCTACAAAGGTTGTACTCTCAAAACCCTAGCTTAACCTTCTTGTGATGAAGTGTAGTTTTAGAAACCCTAATTTTTCTAGGAACAATTCTATGTTTGTTAACTTAGCACCTTAAAAATTCCATCTTTGGTACATGTGATGCTTCCAAACCCTTCATGAGGTGCTAGGTTAACCCAACAACATTACGCAAGCGCTCCGTTAGGCACCCTACCCTACCAAGGTATCGGTGATCCCTAACTGCGACTGGTTGCGTTCGGTTTCGCCGGATGCGAAAGTCAAGCGACAAAAACGGACGGACAAGGGTTAATAAGCCGGATTCCACGAATACCGTGCTTAAATACCCTAATCCACGTTGTTGCCGATTGCTTTAGCTTCAATTGGTCAAGACTCGGCTCAAAGGTTTGAGTACGAATTCACTAGTTTACACTATTGTATCTTTTCCTAACATGCTTTATACTTTGCATATAACACGTGGGATAGATACGAAAATTCCGCCCACGCGCATTAACTCATGAAAACAAGAACTTAAAACGCTCCGCCTCCCTGTGGATCGACCCGTGCTCAACCGGTTAGCTGCAAAGCGACACCGTCCTGATTGCGGTTAACTTTAGAACTTCAAATACATGACACGCCATAAGCGTGCAATCAAAAGTTCAGGGTCATTACACCTCAGACGCAGTTCGAGAGGCTATTCGAGATGATAGGTCTGCGATACGCCAATACATGGCCTCGGTACAAGTGGAAGATTGTTAGTGATATATGCCCTAGAGGCCATTATTGTATAGTACCGGATTGTATATTACATTTTGGAAGCTTGGGATATACACAGTTATAATAACAGTCTTTCTCATCATGATAGTATGCTATCTGGTTTGATTCTATCTTAACATGTGTATATATTTCTTTTTAACGTATTGCTAATATATATTGATAGAGCCCTTAGGATCTTTACTTGACTACCAGCATTGTGATGGCAGTCATACTAGTGGGGGCTGGGTAGTCTATAAGCACATCTTTAAGATTGTCCACAGTCGTAGGATTATCGAAACAGGGCATCAATACTCTAGAGTAGACTAGTGTATACGCTTCTCATCCCCAGTCTGGGGAGGTGGCCTGTCCCGCAGCCATTGGTATCCGATACTAGATATAGTATATAGGTGCTTATTAGGTTATGAGTTACATTGAACGGACTCGATGGGAACTGCTGGTTGGTATTATACCTATCTTCAGTTAGCATTTCCTAGGTGACATGATTATAGGTCAGTCCGTTGACTTGACATCACTATTCGTCTCGAGTGTGTTCCCACTGTACTTAGATTACAACCCTACCATGGATTAAATGAATCGTGCAAACAGATAGTAGTTGGGTGCAGTCCCGAAGCACTTGGAGGCAGTAGGGGTTAGATAGGATTCGTCTCTCCCGGTATTGGGAGTTGATATCACGCTGTGTTCGGATAGCCAATACACAAAGTCTGTGGCCAGGGCAAGCGAGATTTACTGGTAGGTACTCTAGTAGTTTCTCAAGGTGTATTGGGCTCTACACCGACATGACTTATTTCTCTATTAGGGGTCTGATAGTTACCGCCCCCCTAGGCCCGATATGCGATACTCTGAGACGAACAGACCGGACTGTACGGAGATTGTCACAGATAGGCTCAGTAGGAGTATGGATGAGTTTGCTCGTCGGCCTTCTTTTCGACAGATACCTGGGTAGTCGTTACGTACAGCTAGTGCCGTTGACGGACTTGTGGTTAAACCCACTACCAGCATACTGTCGAGTCTTTAGAGTCCCACACAGAGGGTTTCCCTGGTTCAGGCGAAACGATGTAGAGGTCGTATGGTCTTACGCAGGGTTCCGATCATATACGTGTATGTTCGGAACGATTTGTTACATTTTAATACCGCCCATTTTATATCATTTTGTCAATAAACAGTGCTATTTAATCCATGTCTGCTCATTTATATAGAGTACAGGTACGCAAACGGAAACATGGATTTTTGTACACAGCATGCACAAGAAGATGGATTTTTGGCTGGAACTGCAAACAGGACATTATATAGATCAAGATTTGAAAAGAGTTTGCAACAAATTTGTGTGTGTACAAAGTTTAATTGTGAAATGGTCCAACACATACATGTGTATAAACTTTTGGAGGTGCATGTACCTTGTGTGCTGCCATGGCACACAACAATGATGTGTTGAGCAAGTGATCTTGATGTGCATTAAATGCATAAAGTAGTGATGTGATATGAAGCTTTTAAACTTGATCTCTTTTCTGTGATATTGCTCCAGATTATACATATGTGCTGATTAAAAAAAGTTGCAATTATAGAAATATACCCATAAGACCAGAAGACAACTGAAGCAAGGTGGTCCTCAGACTCTTTGTCTTGGTCGCAAATATATTCAATTTGGCCGCAAATTGCGGCCAAGATGGTGGCAAATTGATTCGTTTTCTTTGTGTGGGTCCCTGGTGGTCATGTTAGTCTATTGTCACCTGCAACTTTTTTTTTGGATTTCTCTATAAATAGCAGATCAAGACATAAGGCCAAGAGAGAACTTTTTTGCATACTTGTAAACTCTTGTTAAAATTCTTGTAGCTCTTGGGATTGAGTTGAGTTCTTTGCCTTCCTCTGGTCTTGCAACTTCTCTTTTTGAGCTTGCATGCTTAGATTTTGGTAGTTGAACTCATTTACATGTATTTTGAACCATTGCAATAAATCTTCATTACATTCAAGTTTGATTCTTGTATCTTTTTTTTATTTTTGTCATTTCTATTCATTATTCAGTTGTGTTATTTATATGATGATGTGTGAGTAGTTGTTCTTGGGCTATGGTGAGCTAGGTTGTGGAATAACTTTACTTCCAACCCCTCCCTTTTGATTCTTGCACTTTTCACTTCTTTTCTAAATATTGCAATTTTATTATGTTTTGCTTGATATGATATATCGTTTTGAATGGTTGCAAATCAACCTTTAACATATATCATATTCCTTCTTTACATTTTATTGTTGCTATGTTACGATTTGAAGTAGGCGTGAATACGGAATTACGTTACGTGTCGCAACTAGCTAGATAGGATATATAGCATTCTTCCATATATTCTATAATTGCTACTTCACTTAACTAATTCCATATTCACTCCATTTTCAATCTCATTCTTGTTAGTTTCCGTTTTTCTTAACCTTGATATCATAGTTTATCCCGATACATGTTTTCGGATAAATACGACATACTTTCGCTATTTAAATGGAAACTAAAAGGAATGAATCTTGAATCAAAATGGAGAGCTGGGGGTAAATGTCGTATTTCACTCTTACTGAATCTTAGCCTAAGTTTTCGTATTCCAAAACTTTGCTTCTTTTAGGTATTATACTAAAACGTGACAAAACACCATTTTCCAACCTATTTGATCCCTAACTCAAAATGATGTCGTGATATCCACTCCTTGTGGTTCGACCCGTGCTTTCTGGCTTGCTTCAGCGCACCGTGCACTTGCGATATTTTTAAACTTGATACTCACGTCGTGTACTATTTTTCCGACAAAAACCGACATATCTGATATTGACCATATTCTTCAAAAGCAAGTCACCGTGGGTTTCGAACAAGTTTTTGGCGCCGTTGCCGGGGAGTGGCAACACCACGAAGATTATTTTTGAGTTATCTCTATATATACTTTGTATAAAACAAACAAAAAAAACACCAAAACCACCTCAAAAATCCGACTTTTTACTCTCTGTGTTTTCTGTTCTGCAGTTGATATTATTGTTCTAAAAATATTTTGCATACAGAAAGGGTACACTAACAGAAATATATGAAGACACAAAGAAATTGGAGCAATAACACCAGGATCTGGCCGCAAATTTAACCATATTGGCCGCAATTTGCGGCCTAACCCTGGCATTTTGCCCCAAAATTTTTGTTACTTCTCTACTTTTCTGTTATTAATCCATTTTTATATGCAAAATTTTATAATTATATATCTACAGAACTTTGGCCATAAAAATCGTATTGTGCACTAAATATCGTATTTTTTCTCAAATTCCAGATTGCAACGAAAATACGAAATACGATCGTGCGGAGCTGAGAACAGAATTCTGAAGAAAGGCGTTAAGAAGTTAACAGTGCCAAAGATCCGGGTAGATCGACCCGTACAAGAAAACACTCAAGCGATCACGGATCAAGTCAACGAGAGTTTCTAAACTCAAAAATTCAAGGTACACATTTTTCCTAACCCCTTCTCCTCGAACCCGACGCTCCAATACTTCAATTTTGTGCAGGATTTCTTCCGCAAACTCTGCTGCACAAGTGCCAAAAGAAACTAACCGTATTTTTTGCAGCGCACCGCCTATAACATAAAAAACGATTGATTGATGATTTGAAAAAAAATTATTTGTTGCACATTGCATAAATTTAATACGGATTTAAGGGCAAAGAACCCCAACAAGATACGGTAAGGGATTTCATCACCCTTCTCCGTGGCCCACAAACCACAAAGAACGAGCATTTTCACGCCCTCATTAACTTTAAAAGAAATTAGACTTTCAGCCTCTAAGGACTTCACGCTCACTAGGGTAAGTTAAGTGTATTACGAACACCGCCCATCGGTACATTGTTCCTGAAGTGTCTAGGAAAGTGTGAAAGGCGCAACCGCCGAAAGAGAGAAGATTATTCTAATTAAGGAACCTCACGAAAGCGAAGGAAAACCTCCCTTCCTCTCTGCACTTACCTGGCTTCTCGATCAGTCTATCTTGGGCACGTTTCGCAGTACATTTTTACTTCAAAAAGAATGTTTTTTTGAGCAGGTCTAGTTGACCTAGGTGACCCTAGACTGTTTAGGTGTATGCAGTGTGTCTTGTTTGTGATCTTGTTGTACCTCTTGTGTGATATTTGTGGTTGTGAATATTTTGGTTGAAAAACGTTTTTTTCCTTCCATTTTCTCAGTCTTCCCCTACCACTTCCGGATAGTGCATGTCATCTTGGACTAGAGATTCACAATCTCGATTAGTCCGGTTTGTGCCTGTATCTTCCGACTCTTCTACACCTTCTGATTCCTCGGAACCTTCCGAGACCTTTTCACCTTTTTCCTCATCGGAGCCGTCCGATTCTACACCTACACCTTCTTCTCCTACACCACCAACAATGACGGAGCAAACAATCGTTAAGCAACAGGAGGCGGAATTACAGGACAGATGTTACCCACACCGTTCATCCCTTACTTCATGCATAGTGTTGCCCACCATTGCGGCAAACAACTATGAGATCAAACCGCAATTCATACAACTACTTCCCAAATTCCACGGACTCGAGTCCGAAGATGCTTACCTGTTAATCAGTGAATTTGAAGGAGTATGTGCGATGATGAAGATTCATGGAGTGGGAGAGGATGTCGTTAAGCTCAAATTCAATCCCTTTGCACTTAAGGATAATGCGAAAAGCTGGTTAAACAGTTTACCAGCTAGATCGATCACGACATGGGATGACTTTGTGAAGGTTTTTCTTAAAAAAAATTACCCTATTCATTAAACCGTGCGAATTCGCAATGAACTCCACAATTTTAAACAAAAAGAGGGTGAAATTTTTTGGAAATGCTTAGAAAGATTTAAAGACATCTTAATCAAATGTCCCCATCACGGGTTAGAACAGTGGAGGTTATGTCAGATTGTCTATGAAGGGTTAGATTCCAGTTCGTGCATGATGTTAGAATCCATGTGTCAGTGTAAATTCCTGAGCTATGGTGCTAAGGACGTATGGAACTTTTTGGAAGAACTGGCTGACAAAACCATCCAGTGGGAGAGTGTGAGTGAGAAACCATCCGTGACTAGGAGCGGTGCACACATAGTTGACACCTCTATAGCTGTCGAAGCAAAAATCGCCGCTCTTGTTCGGCGAATGGAAGCTTTAGAGGGCAAAAATTCACCGCTACCAGTCAATAAAATTTCTCCGACTTTGTGCACTAACTGTTAGCATCCTAGCCACATAACGGAAGAATGTTCGTTTCTCGTTGGGTCCCAGGGACCTGAAAACATTAATGCGCTGTATCAAAACCAGCGTCCCAGGAACGACCCCTTTGCACCGACGTACAACCCTGGTTGGAAGAATCATCCCAATTTTGCTTGGAATCAGGCCCCTTTTCAAAACAACAATTCAAACCCGCCTTTCCAACAATTTCAAAATTCAAATTTTCAAAACCAAAAATTGGGATACTCAACCAACCAGCCCCAGCAACCCCAACAGCCGAATCAGCACAACCCAACCTTTACACCCTCTGGGTTCGTCCAAGACGACAAGAGGGTGGCATCCATTGAAAAAGGGTTGGAAGCTTTGATTAAAACTTCTGCGAAGACTTCATCTAGTCTGGCTACTTTTATGCAAACATCCGGTCAATTGCATAGAGCAAACACTCAAGCGATAGCCAGAATAGAAATCCAAATCAGTCAACTGGCTGCAGCAGTTAATGAACGTGAGAAGGGAACATTTCCCTCTCAACCCGTGATGAACCCAAGAGAGCAGAGAAAAAAAAACGCTCATATTGTTCAGACGAACAATATTGAGAATGCGAACGCCACCACCGTCCTCAGATCAGGACGAACGTTTGACAACAAGGTTGTCAACCCCAGCGACTCATCCAAGCGTGCGGTTGTCAGTTTACCAGCACGTAGTTCATCTTATGCTCCTCATTGTGATCCGTCGTCATCTTCTTCGCCTTCTTCTTCTTCTCCTCCTTCTGCTTCTTCTTCGTCGTCTGCTGCACATCCTTCAAAGTAGCTTGAGAATTCGCCGTATGACCACCCTAACTGTCCAGCGAGAACATTCCCGCCTTCTACACCTATTCCATCTGCAGCTTCTCCAAACTTAGTGTTCGGACCTAAGGCTCCCTATCCTAATAGGTTGAAATCAAAGAAGCCTTCTGCAAATATAGAAAAGGTGTTAGAAGTTTTTAAACGCTGTGAAGTCAACATTCCTTTGTTGGACGTGGTCCAACAAGTTCCGGCGTATGCGAAATTTCTGAAGGACCTGTGCACGCAAAAACGACGCACAAATGTGCCCAAAACTGTCTTCTTGTCCGCCGCTCTGAGCAATGTCTTGTCCAAATCCATTCCGGTGAACTACAAGGACCCAGGCTGTCCAACTATTTCTTGTACTATCGGGGACAAACAAATCAACCGTGCCATGCTAGACTTAGGGGCAAGCGTAAACCTCCTCCCCTACTCAATTTACAAACAACTGGGATTAGGAGAGCTCAAGCCAACTAGAGTGACTCTGCAACTGGCAGATCGATCTACGAAAGTACCGAGGGGAGAAATTGATGATGTTCTAATCAAGGTCGGGGAATTCATATTCCCTGTAGATTTCATTGTATTGGAGACTGAGCCAGTCACCAACCCCAGCGGTCAAATTCCAGTCATTCTGGGACGGCCTTTCCTAGCCACATCCAACGCGTTGATAAACTATCGTAATGGGTCCATGAAACTCTCATTTGGGAACATGACAGTCGACCTCAACATTTTCACGCTAGGAAACCAAGCGAGCGAGAAACATGATGACACTTTTGAAGTCAATGATGTATACGATATATCTGAGGAGGGGACATTTGACTTCAACAATGAGTGTCTTGAAGAAACGTTTGAAGAACTTTTTTCTGAGGAGCTTCTTTTCCTTGAGAAGCTATGTCCTGAACAGGCGTCCTACGCACATTGGGGGGCCCAATTTGAACCACTTCATAATGAACCGGACCCTGAAGTGCGACCATATGTGGAGGAGCCACCAAAACTTGACCTCAAAGTTCTTCCAGACCACCTCAAGTATGCATACTTGGGAAATAATGAAACGCTTCCAGTAATAATTGCAACCGACCTTGCGCCTGAGCAAGAGTTGGCCCTCATGGACGTTCTGAGAAAGAACATGGAAGCGATTGGGTGATCAATGGCTGATATCAAAGGAATCAGCCCTGCTATCTGCCAGCACAAAATCCATATGACTGATGATTCCAAACCCTTCAAGGATCCTCAACGCCGGCTTAACCCGGTAATGAAAGAAGCGGTAAGGAATGAAATGCTGAAGTGCCTGGATAATGGGATCGTCTATCCCATATCTAATAGCAAATGGGTAAGCCCCAATCATGTGGTACCAAAGAAATCGGGACTCACAGTTGCCACGAATGAAGCAAATGAGCTAATCCCAACCCGCACACAAACGGGATGGAGAGTCTGTATTGATTACAGAAAGCTCAACGCAGCAACTCGCAAGGATCATTTCCCGCTACCCTTCATTGATCAAATGCTTGAACACCTAGCCGGACACGCCTACTATTGCTTCTTAGATGGGTATTCCGGCTATAATCAGATCCCGATTGATCCAAAGGATCAGGACAAAACAACCTTCACTTGTCCTTTTGGTACCTTCGCCTACCGCCGCATGCCCTTTGGGCTGTGCAATGCACCTGCAACATTTCAGTGGTGCATGATAAGCATCTTCTCTGATATGGTAGAGCAATTTTTAGAGGTTTTCATGGATGATTTCTCCGTCTTTGGAGATTCATTTTCTGAGTGTTTGAGGCATCTGGAGCTAGTAATGCTACGATGTAGAGAAAAGCACCTCATACTCAACTGGGAGAAGTGTCATTTTATGGTCAAACACGGCATCGCGTTAGGCCATATCATTTCTGAAAAAGGTATTGAAGTCGATAAGGCAAAAATCGACGTCATTTCAAGCCTCTCACCTCCACGGACTGTCCGTGACATTAGGGCATTCTTAGGCCACGCCGGGTTTTACAGGCGCTTCATCAAGGATTTTAGCAAACTGGCTAGACCCTTGACTTCTTTGCTGGACAAAGAAACACCCTTTGATTTCAACTCTGAGTGCCTTCATGCGTTCAAGCTTCTGAAGTCGGAACTCACTTCTGCTCCGATTTTAACTGCACCATACTGGAGCGAACCCTTTGAGCTAATGTGCGACGCTTCTGAATTTGCGATAGGTGTTGTCTTAGGACAACGATTTGAAAAGAAGCCGCATGTTATCCATTACGGTAGCAGGACGTTGAATGACGCACAGCTAAATTACACCACCACGGAAAAAGAATTATTAGTTGTTGTGTACGCAATCGAAAAATTCCGTCCTTACTTGATCGGGACCCATGTCACGATTTATACTGATCATTCTGCGCTGAAGCACCTCTTTGCAAAAAAGGATGCCAAGGCCAGACTGATACGTTGGATTCTCCTTCTCTAGGAATTTGACTTAACAATCAAAGATAAGAAGGGAACCGACAATGTTGTGGCCGATCATTTGTCTCGCTTGCCAAATGCACTAATCGAGGAAATTCCAATAAATGAACAGTTCCCTGACGAACAATTTCTCTCCGTATCAATCAAACCCTGGTTCGCTGATATCGTGAACTTTTTAGCCACTGGAGAAACACCATCTTTTTGGTCGAATCAGGACAGGTCTAAATTTCTTTCCCAGGTCAAATTCTTTTACTGGGATGAACCATACTTGTTCATATACTGTCCCAATCAGATTATTAGGCGGTGCATCTCCAACTCTGAGACAAGAAGTGTTCTGTCCTTCTGCCATGACCATACTTGTGGGGGCCATTTTGGACCCAGAAAGACGGATGAAAAGGTTTTGCAATGCGGCTTCTACTGGCCGACGCTCTTCAAGGATGCTTTTGATTATTGCAATGGCCGACGCTCTTCAAGGATGCTTTTGATTATTGCAAGACCTGTAGCCACTGCCAGCATATGGGGAAAATTGGAAGGCGAAATCAGATGCCCCTACAATCCATTCTAATTATAGAAATTTTCGACGTCTGGGGCATTGATTTCATGGGGCCATTCCAAACTCTTTCGGGAATTTGTACATATTGCTGGCTGTGGACTATGTGTCCAAATGGGTGAGGCTATCCCCTGTCGAACCAACGACAACAACGACAACAAGGTTGTCGTAAAATTCTTGAAAGAAAACATTTTTTCTCGATTCGGTACGCCTCGCACCATCATTAGTGATAATGGAACGCATTTCTGCAACCGATCTTTTGAATCACTAATGAAAAAGTACTCCATTAGCCACAAGTTGTCAACGCCCTATCATCCTCAAACTTGCGGCCAGGTCGAAGTCTTAAATAGACAAATTAAACAGATTTTGCAAAAGATTGTCAGCCATAACCGCAAAGATTGGTCATTGAAGTTAAATGACGCGCAGTGGGAATTTCGCACCGTTTTCAAAACAAATCCTGGTATGTCCCCATACCGACTCATCTTTGGGAAAGCGTGTCATTTTCCTGTCGAATTAGAGCACCGCGCTTTTTGGGCAATCAAACAGCTCAATATCGAATTAGAAAAGGCCGGCGAAGCGTGAAAACTTCAATTAAACGAACTTGACGAGATACGCAACGATGCGTATGAGAATGCTAAAATGTACAAAGAAAAGACGAAAGTCTTTCACGATAAGGCAATTCTCCGGAAAACGTTCACCGTGGGGCAAAAAGTTCTGCTCTATGACTCCCGACTTCATTTGTTTCCTGGGAAGTTGAAATCACGCTGGACAGGTCCATTTTTTGTGCGCACCGTTTTTTCGCACGGTGCTGTTGAAATTGAAGATCAGCAATCGGGCAATACGTTCAAAGTCAATGGCCAACGACTCAAGCCATTTTTAGAATTGCCCGCGGCAACGGGGGAGCTCATGTTTTTACATAAGCCACGTTACATCGATTAAAACACATCCCCAAGTATTTTTCCTGTATATAGTCTTTTTGGAGCTTTTTGTAATTATTGGTTTTCTTTTACTATTTCTTTTTATAATGGGTTGTTTTCGCAAAGTACCCTTTATAAGCATACCCAGCCCAACCCGAGACTTATTTTCTGTTTCTCCCAAAAACCTGCCGCTCTCTCCACAAAACAAACCCTAGCACCCAACCTCAGCACCCAACTCCACCGTCAGGCCGCCCGAAAATCCCATTCAGCCGCAAATTGCGGCCTGCTCTGCTCCAACAGCCCCGATCGCCTTTCTCCTCTGTAAGATTTCTTCTCTTCTTGTTCAATTTCCGTGCAGAATTTCAGATCTGAAATGGTAGCTTTTGATTGTGAGAAGAACATCTTTGAGATTTTCTCCGACGCAACTTACGGACAGTATTTCTACAATGAAATCTGTCAAAGAGGGTGGGATTTTTTAATTTACAGAGGCAATGATCTGTTTGCTGTGAGGGAATTAGTAGAAGATTTTTACGAGGCATTAAGACATGGCCAATCGGAATCGGGGTTTGTAGAATTTTTCTTCCAGGGGTGACGTAGGATTTTTCAGCCCCAAACCATTTCTAGGGTTACAAGTATCCCAATGAGACCCGGAAATCAACAACCGCGAGAATTAGCGGTTTACAGATCATTGTTTGGGGATTTTGGAGAATTAAAAGATAAGGGGCTGAATTCAGCCCAGATGTACAGAAACGTGCTTGTGGTCTGCCGATGGGCAAACCGCAACATCAGGGGAAAGAGCCGTGTTTCTTCCTTTCCGACTGGTGTTGGACATATTGTGCACTGCTTAATGGAAAAAGAGCAACATTTCTGTGTCGTAACACAATTGTTCAACACAATCATGGATGGGGTAGCCCAGAAGAAACCCCTGCTGCCGGTGCTAGTAACCCAACTAGCGAAGTACTACATGGATAGGATTGAGTTTGATGGGTATGCGACTGTTTATGCAAATTGGCCGGTCGAAATAGAGAGAATTTCACAAGGATACACCGGCGGCCACTATGAGCAGAAAAACTGGATAAGGGAGGACCCAAGCGAACATCCGGATCCCGAAAGCTCGACGGAGGCACTTTTGAATGAGCCGGAACCTACCAACGAGAAAGACCTGCAGCGCTTGACATTTAGGAGTGTTCGCCACATGCTCAAGAAACAACAGAAACTGCAGAAGCAACAGGATAGGATTGAGGCGGCTCAACAGGCAGCGCATGACGACGCTAGCGGCAGCAAGAAGGGCAAGGGAAAAGCAAGAAGACATTGAGGACAATGCAAGTTTCAAGTTGGGGGTGATAGCATATAGTATGCATTTCCATATTGTATTTTTCTTTTCTTTTATATGTAGTTGCATTTCATATCTGCTTTTGTACTGCATTGTATAAAAATTGAAAAAATTGAAAAATTTATAAAAATTGAAAAAATTCCTGAAAATTATAAAAACTTGGTCATGTTGGTTAGTAGGGGAACGTTGATTCAAAGTCTGACGGTTCAGTTGATAAGGTAGAAATAACTAAATTCTTGCTATAAGATTGACAACCTGAAAAATAACCCGCCTGTGTTTTTAACCTTAGCTGATACGCGTCTTTTATATCACTTACACGTGTCGTATGTTTTTGAGAATTTAATGAATGTCTGACATGTCTGTAAAAACTTTTAAAATTGATAAATATCTTTAGGATCAAACAGGTTTGGCTGAGTTAAGTAATATCAAGATGAATTTATACGGTGAAGTTGATATGAAGAATTATATAGTGATTTTAACAGACATCATAAGTCTGAAAAATAACCCATCTGAAACCTTGTTGGAGTTATTTCACACCTTATCACATGTAACGTCTTCAAGTTTAAAAGAAAAAGCTGGCTATATCTCCGTTTTTTTCACTGAATGCAAAACTTAAAACAAAATGAGTCTTTTTGTTTTGTGGCCTTGGTAACTTGGGTAATTAAGTCCTACGGGTGTCTCCACACCTAATGCCCTAAAACCGTCTGGTTTGGGAGCTATTAACCCAAAGCTCGCTAAGTTTTCAATCACCAGATAAAACAACCTAAGCAAGTGTTCTCTCCGAGTTAAAAGTCATTATGGTTCTTTGTGGGAGAATAATCTTGGCGGTGATGAATTTTTTTAGTAAAACAGTTTTTTTTCACGGAGATATGAAAGTTTGTATTTATTAAGACGTTTTGCACGATATTGAAGGGTGTGTATGAACAAAAATAGGTGAAAGATAGGAGTGAACAATAAGACTTAGGTTCTCTATTACAATTGATATATATTCTGACTTGAAACCCAACTGGAGAATAAAACTTGAGAAAATCTTAACTCCTTTCAAACTTGTGTGATCCTTTAGAAGTTTACCTTGGTCTGTAACTTTTGACATGATGACCCTAATCAAGTTCTTAAAAACATGACGACACTACCACACTATCACGAAAAGACGCATATTAGCTTGTTAAACAAATTGCGAGAAGTGAAAAATAGGGTTTAATGTTTCTAACTTGGGTGATAGAATTTCTAGCTTTATACTTAACCTTAAAGATTTGAATCAACTATTTTATAGAAAAACTAACTTGACTGGATTTTGTGGGTGCAATCCGCTGAAAACCCTCAGGAGACAACACCCATCCTCCTACAAGTGTTGATTTATCATTTAACCATTATCTTCTCACTTGAAATCCTTTCTTGAGTATGATGGATGTATGCATGCATGTATGCTTTCTTTATAGATTCATGCACATATGGATGTGCATACATACATACATACATACATACATCATCTATCATGCTTGCTTATACAAAGAAAATGGTGGCAATATAAGACTCACACCATGGTTTAAATATATGAGTTATTATTTGATTTTTGTTAAAACAAAAGAAAAGAACAAAAGGATAATTCATGGTTAGTTTCTACACTCTTCCTTAAACCTAACCATGCTCACCTACTTCTAACCATGGGTTAACCTTCTCTTTGTGTTTTAAACTCAAATTAAATAATGTCTTTATCATCTAACCATGGTTTGAGACGAGAAGAAGAAAATATATATACATATATTTTCATTTTTCTTTTCATGAGTTATCTTTTTCACTCTTGTTAAAAAGAATAGCCATCATCTTCTTCCTCCTTCTTCACTTGCTCTCTAGACTTTTGTAGTGAGAAAAATACATAACAAGATTGGATTTTTAAGTGAGAAAGAGAACCACAACACCATTCTACACAAGTCTAGCCCACTTGTTTAGAGTGTTAGCTTCATTTCATTCTCTAGATCGAGTGAAGTCGCAAGCTTGGACAAAGCGGACTCCGGGTGGATCATCGTGGACCTAGAGGAATTCAAGCGGACTTTTTCCAAACCCCAAGTAGCCGAGGAGTCTAGCGTAGGGAGCTACAAAGGTTGTACTCTCAAAACCCTAGCTTAACCTTCTTGTGATGAAGTGTAGTTTTAGAAACCCTAATTTTTCTAGAAACGATTCTATGTTTGTTAACTTAGCACCTTAAAAATTCCATCTTTGGTACATGTGATGCTTCCAAACCCTTCATGAGGTGCTAGGTTAACCCAACAACATTACGCAAGCGCTCCGTTAGGCACCCTATCCTACCAAGGTATCGGTGATCCCTAACTGCGACTTGTTGCGTTCGGTTTCGCCGGATGCGAAAGTCAAGCGACAAAAACGGACGGACAAGGGTTAATAAGCCGGATTCCACGAATACCGTGCTTAAATACCCTAATCCACGTTTTTGCCGATTGCTCTAGCTTCAATTGGTCAAGACTCGGCTCAAAGGTTTGAGTACGAATTCACTAGCTTACACTATTGTATCTTTTCCTAACATGCTTTATACTTTGCATATAACACGTGGGATAGATACGAAAATTCCGCCCACGCGCATTAACTCATGAAAACAAGAACTTAAAACGCTCCGTCTCCCTGTGGATCGACCCGTGCTCAACCGGTTAGCTGCAAAGCGACACCGTCCTGATTGCGGTTAACTTTAGAACTTCAAATACATGACACGCCATAAGCGTGCAATCAAAAGTTCAGGGTCATTACACCTCAGACACAGTTCGAGAGGCTATTCGAGATGATAGGTCTGCGATACGCCAATACATGGCCTCGGTACAAGTGGAAGATTGTTAGTGATATATGCCCTAGAGACCATTATTGTATAGTACCGGATTGTATATTACATTTTGGAAGCTTGGGATATACACAGTTATAATAACAATCTTTCTCATCATGATATTATGCTATCTGGTTTGATTCTATCTTAACATGTGTATATATTTCTTTTTAACGTATTGCTAGTATATATTGATAGAGCCCTTAGGATCTTTACTTGACTACCAGCATTGTGATGGCAGTCATACTAGTGGGGGCTGGGTAGTCTATAAGCACATCTTTAAGATTGTCCCTAGTCGTAGGATTATCGAGACAGGGCATCAATACTCTAGAGTAGACTATTGTATACGCTTCTCATCCCCAGTCTGGGGAGGTGGCCTGTCCCGCAGCCATTGGTATCCGATACTAGATATAGTATATAGGTGCTTATTAGGTTATGAGTTACATTGAACGGACTCGATGGGAACTGCTGGTTGGTATTATACCTATCTTCAGTTAGCATTTCCTAGGTGACATGAGTATAGATCAGTCCGTTGACTTGACATCACTATTCGTCTCGAGTGTGTTCCCACTGTACTTAGATTACTACCCTACCATGGATTAAATGAGTCGTGCAAACAGATAGTAGTTGGGTGCAGTCCCGAAGCACTTGGAGGCAGTAGGGGTTAGATAGGATTCGTCTCTCCCGGTATTGGGAGTTGATATCGCGCTGTGTTCGGATAGCCAATACACAAAGTCTGTGGCCAGGGCAAGCGAGATTTACTGGTAGGTACTCTAGTAGTTTCTCAAGGTGTATTGGGCTCTACACCGACATGACTTATTTCTCTATTAGGGGTCTGATAGTTACCGCCCCCCTAGGCCCGATATGCGATACTCTGAGACGAACAGACCGGACTGTACGAAGATTGTCACAGATAGGCTCAGTAGGAGTATGGATGAGTTTGCTCGTCGGCCTTCTTTTCGACAGATACCTGGGTAGTCGTTACGTACAGCTAGTGCCGTTGACGGACTTATGGTTAAACCCACTACCAGCATACTGTCGAGTCTTTAGAGTCCCACACAGAGGGTTTCCCTGGTTCAGGCGAAACGATGTAGAGGTCGTATGGTCTTACGCAGAGTTCCGATCATATACGTGTATGTTCGGCACAATTTGTTACATTTTAATACCGCCCATTTTATATCATTTTGTCAATAAACAGTGCTATTTAATCCATGTCTGCTCATTTATACAGAGTACAGGTACGCAAACGGAAACATGGATTTTTGTACACAGCATGCACAAGAAGATGGATTTTTGGCTGGAACTGCAAACAGGACATTATATAGATCAAGATTTGAAAAGAGTTTGCAACAAATTTGTGTGTGTACAAAGTTTAATTGTGAAATGGTCCAACACATACATGTGTATACACTTTTGGAGGTGCATGTACCTTGTGTGCTGCCATGGCACACAACAATGATGTGTTGAGCAAGTGATCTTGATGTGCATTAAATGCATAAAGTAGTGATGTGATATGAAGCTTTTGCACTTGATCTCTTTTCTGTGATATTGCTCCAGATTACACATATGTGCTGATTAAAAAAAGTTGCAATTATAGAAATATACCCATAAGACCAGAAGACAACTGAAGCAAGGTGGTCCCCAGACTCTTTGTCTTGGCCGCAAATATATTCAATTTGGCCGCAAATTGCGGCCAAGATGGTGGCAAATTGATTCATTTTCTTTGTGTGGGTCCCTGGTGGTCATGTTAGTCTATTGTCACCTGCAACTTTTTTTTTGGATTTCTCTATAAATAGCAGATCAAGACATAAGGCCAAGAGAGAACTTTTTTGCATACTTGTAAACTCCTGTTAAAATTCTTGTAGCTCTTGGGATTGAGTTGAGTTCTTTGCCTTCCTCTGGTCTTGCAACTTCTCTTTTTGAGCTTGCATGCTTAGATTTTGGTAGTTGAACTCATTTACATGTATTTTGATCCATTGCAATAAATCTTCATTACATTCAAGTTTGATTCTTGTATCTTTTTTTTATTTTTGTCATTTCTTTTCATTATTCAGTTGTGTTATTTATATGATGATGTGTGAGTAGTTGTTCTTGGGCTATGGTGAGCTAGGTTGTGGAATAACTTTACTTCCAACCCCTCCCTTTTGATTCTTGCACTTTTCACTTCTTTTCTTAATATTGCAATTTTATTATGTTTTGCTTGATATGATATATCGTTTTGAATGGTTGCAAATCAACCTTTAACATATATCATATTCCTTCTTTACATTTTATTGTTGCTATGTTACGATTTGAAGTAGGCGTGAATACGGAATTACGTTACGTGTCGCAACTAGCTAGATAGGATATATAGCATTCTTCCATATATTCTATAATTGCTACTTCACTTAACTAATTCCATATTCACTCCATTTTCAATCTCATTCTTGTTAGTTTCCGTTTTTCTTAACCTTGATATCGTAGTATATCCCGATACATGTTTTCGGATAAATACGGCATACTTTCGCTATTTAAATGGAAATTAAAAGGAATGAATCTTGAATCAAAACGGAGAGTTGGGGGTAAATGTCGTATTTCACTCTTACTGAACCTTAGCCTAAGTTTTCGTATTCCAAAACTTTGCTTCTTTTTGGTATTATACTAAAACGTGACAAAACACCATTTTCCAACCTATTTGATCCCTAACTCAAAATGATGTCGTGATATCCACTCCTTGTGGTTCGACCCGTGCTTGCCGGCTTGCTTCAGCGCACCGTGCACTTGTGGTATTTTTAAACTCGATACTCACGCCGTGCACTATTTTTCCGACAAAAACCGACATATCCGATATTGACCATATTCTTCAAAAGTACGTCACCGTGGGTTTCGAACAGCGTACTAGTTGCACGGATGTTGTTCAGACGGATAATACTAATGGGCTTTGGTTTAAGCCGGATCCTAGTATTAGATTATTGGATTGTTATCATCTCATTGTATTTGTATTTTTCGTAATACGAATACGGTTATGTATATACGATGAGGGCATTCTTGTAATTTCACAAGAGATGCTTCTAGAAGGGGACACCTCATTATTTGGATTAATCTATTTTGGAAAATAAATTAATGAGGTATAAATGGAGATATTTGAGGCATGGAGTCAAGCATGGCTTGTCCATTTTATTTATTGGTTTGGCAACACTATTCAAGCATGGTTGTTATTTCTTATTGAAATAATAATGCATGCTTGAGGAAAGAAAATGAGTGAGCCATTCTTGATTTGCCTCAACACTTACTCATTTGCAAAAATCCTTTCTCTCTCCATTTTCTTCTCCTTCTTCCTCAAAAACCCTAATCTTCACATGTGTTATGAGCTATAGGGTTATATGAGATAAAACACTCCTTTAAACTCTCTATATCTCCTAAGCTACCTAGTTTAGCGAGCTAGGCACTTTAGGTTACCTCGGTTTAGAGGTTGGAGCTTGAACCACATTCTCTCGGGTGGATCGTCTTTGACGCGAGGAGGCCTACGTTTCAAGCGCGATCCATCTTCGAGGACCTCAAGAAGAGGAGGAGAAGAGGAAGACCCGAAGGACTTGTTAACAAGGAGGTATAAATCATAACATAGTAGTTAGAACCTCCTAGTAGAAATAGCTAGTAAAGATTTCCGTATAGATCCTGGAGTTTAGATCGATGTTGCGTGCTTGAAAAATCGTTTTTTGTAAATTCGGCCTCCCCGCGAACCCGCGGGATGCGCGACATAGAATTACAGAAGGATAGACTTCTTCCAAACCTTAGGCTGGTGCCGACAGGTAAGGATGGATGAAAACCAACTAGCCTAAGTATGATGTACAAAAGGTAAGATGTAAAGACATATAAAGGGATTAAATCGAGGGAAAAGGAAATTGCAACTGTTAGTTATATGTATGCCCTAGAGGCCATTATTGTACATATGATGTAAATTATAGTGGATGCTTGGACATATATAGGGAGGACTTTCTTGCTCGACATGATAGTATACTATTCGGTTGCTCTTTATCTTGACATGTATACTTATTGTCTCTGTGTTACATGTTGATAAAGCCCTTAGGATGAGTACTTGACTACCGGAATTAAGATATAAATACATACTAGTGTGGAAAGGGTAGTCGATAAGTACATCCTTCAATAGCTCCTAGTCGTGGGAGTATCGAGACGGGGCAGCGATATTCCAGAGTAGACTAGCGTATACGCTTCTTGACCCATATGATGGGCGATGGATGATCCCACATCCATTGGTGTTTGACATCAAAGATGGTATACGGTTGCTCAATGGAGACTGGGTACACTGAACAGGACTCGCCGAGAACACCTAGATGGCATTAAACCTCACGTCAGATATCAGTTCTCTGGTGACACTGGTACAGGTTAGTCTGTCGACCCGAGATCGTCATAGAGACTTGTGAGATTCCCACTGTGCTTTGATTTCCACCTTACCACATTCAAGAGATCATGAAAAACGGTGGTTTTTGGGTACAGTCCCGAGTCACATGGAGGCATTGAGGGATAGGAGGGGATTTCGTCTCTCCCGGTATTGGGGGTTGATGTTGCGCTATGCTCGATTGGCCATAACAAAAAATCCCTGGCCAGGGTTGCTGAGATTTACTGATAAGTGTTATCAGTAGTTTCTCGAATCGTTATGGGGCCTCACATTGGCATGACTTATCAAGCTATTGGGGTCTGACGTTTTCCACCCCCAGGCGAGATATGCGACATATCAGATGAAGAGACCGGACTGTATGGCAGTGTTACTTATTGGATTCGTAGGAGTATGAGCAGGCTTGCTTGTTGATCTTCTGATCGCTTAATACTCGGGTGGCCGTTACGTGCAGCTAGTGTAAGTGCACGGCGGCGCCCCGGCCGTCAATCCGACGGCCAAATGCGGAAGCGGTGATAAACTTTAAATTTTACTTGAACTGGAAAACCGCCGCGCACTAATACCCGGATCGAACCATTAATTAGTCCTAGCTATCTACAATAAAGGGAAGAGAGATATACCGACAGATCTGAGTCCTCCGGTCTTCTCGTCGTCGTCCCGATCTCCTACGGAAGCTCCGGTCTCCACCTCGTCGCCGGAAGTGCACCACATCGCCTACTTCTTTTACGGGCTCCCACCTCAATGCCGAGGCAACTCGGGCACGAAGCTGGCTAGTCGACGTGCCCAAGGTTTGCTGTAGAATATCTAGTGAGCAAGTCTCATTTTGGGGTTTGTGGAATTGCCTTTTGTGGAGGAATTGAACTTGGGGCTTTTTGGATTGAACTTGTGGGACTATTGCAACATGAAATGAAGCAAAATTCCCCCCACAAAATTTTGGACAGCCCACTAAAGGGGGAGGCCGGCCACTAGAGGTGAGGGAGAGGAGAGAATGAGAGAGCCATCCCCAAAAAACCCAAAGGAGAGAGAGAGGGAAGGCTATCATGCAAAAGGAAATCATGAAAGAATAAGGTCACAATCACACCCACTCTCAACTACTCACCAACAACCATGATAGCACCAAAACCAACACTCCAACAAGCTAATGATCACTTCCAAAAGTCATGCCATCATGAAGATAGAAGTCAAGGTCAAAAGAATGGTGCACCATCATGATACAAGGAAATATGCAAAGACCCCCTCCACAAATGTTTATTTGCAACAATGCAAATAAGCCCTCCTCCACCATCTTCGGCCATTGAACGATACAAATGAAAATGGCCGAAACGGAAAGCAAACTGGCAACTCCAGAAAACTGGTCCCGTAATAAATTACAGGAAAACCCCGATACTGTGCATACACACCCGCATTTGTATTCTGACCGAAATACAAATGCAATGAGACAAAGTCTACACTGTACTATACTAGGATCCGGCTTAAACCAAAGCCGGCTAGTAATATCCGTTCGATCCTGATCCGTGCAATACCGCACGTATCTGATCGAACCCTGCCATATATCCATACGGCCTATAGTACAAACTGTCCGATCCTGATCCGTGCAATACCGCACGTATCCGATCGGACCTTGCCATATCTCCATACGGCCTCTACAACTTTTCGCCCGAAAGCTGAGTAACTGAATGTGGGGGACTCTAAAGACTCGTCAACACCTTGGTTGTGGATTTAACCACTAGATCGTCAGAGGTATAAGCCAATACGTAACGGGCTACCAGGTATTGACTAAAAGGGACGTCTGTGAGCGAACTCAGCCTGACAACCCTACTGAGCCTGTCAGTGACAATATCCGTAAAGTCCGGTCCGTTCGACTATGAGTATCGTATGGCGGGCCTAGGGGGTTGGTAAAAGTCAGACCCCCAAAAGCGGTACAAGTCGTGTCGGAGTGTAGCCCAGAACACCCTGAGATACTACTGGAATACCTACCAGTAAATCTCCTTGCCTCGGCCGAGGGCTTCGTGTAATGGCTCTCCTAGACACAGCACGACCTCACCCCCAATACCGGGAGAGACGAACCCCTGAAGATACGCTCACTGCCTCCATGTGGCTCGGGACTGTACCCAACTAAAACCTGTTTGCACGACTCCTTTGAGCCGTGGTAGGGTAGTAATCAAAGTACAGTGGGAATTCACACAAGACAAATGACGATCCCCAGGCCGATGAACTAACCTGTACACATGTCACCAGGGAACTGCCATCTGACGTCTGGTATATGACCAACTGGCATGTTCCCGGCGAGTCCTGTCCGGTGTACTCATAACCCAATGAGCACCTGTATACATCTTAGGTGATCCAACTGACACCAGTGGCTTGTGAGACCGGCCACCGCCCCTCGTCGGGGTCTCGACTGTATACACTAGTCTACTCTGGAGTATCGATGCCCTGTCTCGAAACTCTCACGACTAGGGACCATTTAAGGATATGCTTATAGACTGCCAGCTCCCACGTATATGATCGCCCTCATACTGCTGGTGGTCAAGCACGAATCCTAGGGGCTCTATCAACGTGCAATAGTGACTTGTCAGGTCACCTAAAGCAGTACACGATGATAAAGATAAACCAGATAGCATACTATCATCTCGAGTAAGACTGTCCTATCGGGATAAGTCCTCCATCAACCATTGTAATCACGTGCCTGTGATCGAATAATTGAATCTGAGGGCATTATCTCCAACAATCTCCCACTTGCACTCAAGGCTAATTTTTGCGATGTCGCATACTCACAGCACGTGTGATACCGAACACCCAACTCCTCTACTAGTCAGTCTCACAAAGCTCGCTTGCGAAACTATTGCGTTCGAGGAATAGCCTTAGTGAGTGGATCCGCCTTGTTGTTCTGTCATGACCCGAAAGAGCACGTGACTGGCCCTTGAACCATATGAAGCCTATAGGACTCCATCTGATCCAAGTAAGCCAAAAGCCCAGAAATCTAAAACCATTTTTGAGAATAAGTAAAGAAAACTGGTTTAAAGAAGTGAAGAAATACAGGTTTGAAATCAAGGTTTTTAAATAACTAAGCCGAAGGTACGTTTTGAAAACAATGAAGTCTTTTCTAAAAATTTCGGCAGAGTTTCTTTTGAAAAACTGGCCCCGAATGGGGTACAACAAGTATAACAATATGTATGCAATGATAATGGCATCCCCAAGCGGGAGCTAGCTCTTCGTCAATCGACGGTCACAACCACATATACAGCAATAATATACAACGCCTAGTGGCGAGGATCAAATCCAAAGAAAACTCAAAAGCAATAAGAAAAAAACGCAATACTACTAAGCGCGACTCTAAGGTCGAAATAATACATCACTAGTCTAGGTCTGAAACAATACAAGTTTTGGTTGATGGAAATTCTAGATACAATGAAATAAATAAATACAATGGTGGTTCTTGATGCGAAAGAATCCACCTACCAAAGCAAGTCACCCGCAAGAAGAAAGTGTGCCAGAAATGCCGCAATAGAACCTGTACGGCAGAACCTGCAAGAACTGTGGCACAACGGGGGTGAGTTGCCAACTCGTGAATAGAAACATCTACAAGCAGAAACCGAATGCAAGACATAAACCTAAGTCAACGATCAATAATATAATCCACAAGAGTACATCTGAGTGTAATAGGGTGGCAAGGTAACATCTAATCATGTATGTAGTGCCAGGTACTCAGGTAATCACATGTCATCAGTGTAAGGTATGTCTGCATGAAGTAACCATGAAGAAATATCAATGATATCAATACACATATATTAGCGTCCCATACCACTAATATTGGTGTAAGGGTATATATAACAGCGCCCTCATACCCTGTTATATATACAAATAAAGTATGATCAATGTAAAACCAGTCTGTATATGATCCAAGTCTGTATATAATCCATGTCTGTATGTATGTGGAACCCGTCCACTCGTCACCCACTGACGATAAGCATCAAGTATGCAAGTATGAGGATATAAACAATATCATGGAAAAACATCATGAAAACCCGTGCCTAGCATCGACACGTAAATCCTCATCCATATGGGGCTCCGTCGGCGGTATCGGCCCTCGGCCCCCGGCAGTACGAGTCAACCCATGTCCATCTCTGGGCTCCGTCTGCGGTATCGGCCCTCGGCCCCCGGCAGTACGGGTCAGCCCATCTCTCGACTGCGGCCGGTATCCTCCAGATATCCGCCGAGCTCAAATACAATCACCGGTAGGTACTCGCCCGCCTCCAGGCTCAATCGGCAAACCCATCGATAATCTCGCCGAGGGGAACCATACCGGGCCCACCACGAACCCGCAAACGGATCATCACCTCCTCGAATCGGGTTTCAAGCACACGTCTCAGCACCGAGAAAACGCGTGGTGGACGCACCGAAATATCATATCACGAGGTACCGGGTTTTCATAAAAGTGCCTCTTTTCTTAAATAACCCCACGGTCCTCAAAAACCAGAAATCACATGAAAATCCAACATCAGGAAGTAAATCCAATGCGATGTGCTATGCAGTCAATCCATGACGTATGCGACATGTAAAGAACAGTAATCATATCGGAAATCATGCAACATGGAATAGTAATGTGCATATGTCGAAGGAAGAATCATCTCATGAATGCAATAGTACTACAGTGTAGTGGCATGGCAATTATCGATGATGAAGTGTGTGAGCCGGCAAATAGTGTACGTGGAACATACGCATCATCGATAATGGTGCTGGTGTCCTAACAGCATGATAATAATATAGCAATGAACATATGCCAGCAATGCGAATAGCATGAAGATGCAGAAATCTAGTAGTCAACACCACAGTGAAGTATCTACTATGCAACTACACCTAAGTATCAGGTCAAACAGGAGGGGTAGGTGTGGAAACCACCTAAATCTGAGTCGGTATATATATAAAGATATATAGTCGGTGATCTCGCCTCAATGTCATATCATAAGATATCCTCGAGTTATGAGTGCGGATCTATCATCAATATCGGCACGTACGGTAAATCATCGTACGGCATCCCCAAAAGCTGGGTAGGGGTCAACATCTCACTGTCTCATCACATAACAGATATCACCATCATCAGAACATATAGTCTGGAGTACTACTCTATGTCTAGTACAAAACGGTAACATCAGTAAAGTATGCATGCGGGGGTAAACACATATCCCAAGCCCGCAAGAATCACAAGTCATATCCCACATATGAATCGTATCAAATCACCGATCCCAGGGCACCAAGCCCACATCATCGACTCATCTCCAAAGTCATCACATATCATCAATCATAGTGCAAGTACAAGTGATAAGCAAGGGTGTGTGTATAGGTGTAATTCTATCCTAGGGTTCGCGACTATGAACTGCACTAGTCACTTCTAACCCTGTACTATCCATAATACACCTAATATCACGATAACTACATAATAATCTATCTACGGACTGCGGGGGTGCTATACGCCATCCACCCGACTTCCCCCTGTAGATATAATCTACTCACCTTGCTTCTCGTGTGCCAAAGCCGATGTCGCTATCTTCACCTCCTTTGCCTCAACATCACGCGGGGTACCTACAAGTATATCACAATGCTAAAGCACATGAAAATCACATCGGAAACCAAAATAGCACACGCTACCCGCATAGGTAAAAACCTATCGACTCGCATGTAAACACAATCAAAATCCACTTGTCGTTGACGTCCAAACGCCACCCGACAGGAATGAATCACCAAATACCAAAATCCATGCTAAAACAAGTCCCAAATTATACACCAACATAGGAAAATCAACCCAGATTTCACCCTAGATGGAATCAGTCAAAACTAGACATACTCAGGGTCAAAACTAGAGGAAATGGGGGCATGCACAGAAAACGAGGCAATTCCTTAAAATACCTTATTTTAGAATTTTCCATAATTTTTCCCCATTTATCTGTATTTAATTATACCAGAATATTAAAATATTCATTAAAATAATATTAAATTATAAAATTTCCCAAAAATCATATTTTATTATTTTGAAGACGTTACAATCTACCCCCCTTAAAGAAATTCGGTCCCCGAATTTAAATTTAAACCCCCAAATACTAAAATATTTCAATACAAATTCCAAGTCATCGGGGCTCCGAAATCATCTATACATAAAACATCATAGCGCAATGCATGCGCATGAGTACTGAGCAGATAACTCAAAAGCAACACTCCATCAAGCATCCGCAATCATCGGAGTTATGGTAACGACACAATGTCAAATCCAATACAAAATCAATATGATATGGACCAAGACTATACATGTAGACACCCAATCTATACATGTAATTAGCTGATGCAACTGTATGCCAAATCTTTTTAAGTCGCTGTGCGATGCGCGTAACACTGCACAGTGGCGGACGTTTCTCATAAGAAAATAACTATATATGTGTATATATATATCCTTTGTTTAATAAGCACGTACCACCATTTTGAAAATAATCAGAAGGGTTTCCTTGTTTTTAAAACGTTTTGTGTCATATCGGACACGTAGGTATATACTGAGACTATAGCTCGCTTTTCGGAAATCCCTTCGATAACTATCGATGCATGCAAAATATATCCAGGCACTGTCCACTGACTAGTCCTGCTCAGTATGAAAGCAAATATCCCACATCATAAAAATGTACTGCTCCAAAAGGAATAAATTCCAAAAATGCACATAACACCACCCTGTGCGTCTGACGCGCACGGAAATCAAAATCCATATATGCGCTAAACATGTGCACAAAACAACATCTAGGTGCAACGGGTGTGCACGAAGCATCTGTCATAGACAACATGTGTGCCTGACAGCCAAAACAGGTGCATCTGAAATGCACGAAGAATCTCGATTTAGTGCATCTGGTGTGCCCCAAAATCGTATCTCAAAACATGGCGCGAAAATCCAAATCGGTGCATCCATCATGCACGAATGAAAATCTAGACCCTGCGCACTCAATATGCACGGAATCACAAAATCCAATAGCAACGTCGAATATGCGTAAGTCAAACCCCAAAGCACGGAGTGCAAGAATCCACATCAATATCACAATCAAAATCGACATACCGAAAGGCATCAAATCGAAGTCAGGTGCAATCGTAATGCACAAAATATAAATCCGGTGCAACAAAGGCACGAAATATAAATCTGATGCGATAAACGCAAGAAACATAAAACTGGTGCGACAAATGCACGAAGTATAGAACTGGTGCATCCCATGCACAAATACCAAGCAATAACTCAAATACGTAAGCAGCAACACCAAGTGTATCCAGATATGAAGAAAATCATAAACGTGTGCAGCTGCGGGCACAAAACACATATCGATGCACTACAAGTACATATAAGCTATACCGAGTGCAAAATCAAAACACTAAAATTACATGAAACTCTGCTGGAAACGTAAATCAAATCACCAGCATAAAATAGGCATGAAATCGCAATCAACAGCTCAAGAGTAATAACTATGTACAAGGTATAAATACCCTGTAGGTGCAACCATGGTGCACAAAATCAAATATCATGAAACTCAGTCATCAAAACTAAATCATGCAAACAGAACGCCCAAAATACCGAAATCCAAAATGACGGATACGTGATAATCGAATCACAAAATCACAAATCATAAATACCGTCGTCGGTAGTTCCTCCTTCAAGGTCGAGAAGGAGTCGGTGCAATCCACTGCTAGCAGCGCAGGATATCTACCTGCCTCTTGCTCACGATCTGGCGTCCTCTGGCTCTCTGGGTCCTTATCTTCTCCGTGGATTTCCAATCTCACAGTCAACCGGCTCATCGGCCCTGTCAGATGTGCTAACGGGGACGATTCCGTTCTGGCACTTCTCTGGTCACCTCTCGGTCAAACCTCACGACCACTCGTAAGGCAGCATATCACTGGCGTCGGCCTCTGGCTCTCTGAAAGCACGTCACACATCTGATCCTGGGTGCAATCATCATGGCAGCAATGTCCTGGAAGGGATCCTGCTCAAGGTCTCTTCCAAGCATGCCTATGTCGATCTGTACAGAGGCTGGCCTTCCTGCACAACCTCTTCTCGCTCAAAAGACACATGTGTCCTCAGCACAATATTTTCTCAGAAACTGGTCACATCCCAACGTCTCTGTAAGCATATCAGGTCTCTAGTCTCGACGGGAAGCAATGACAGCTCGTCAGTGTCTCACACGAACCTCTTGTTCCACCTGTATCTATCGCCGTCCATTATGGCGTCATGCTAAGCTACGATGCACCGCACTGTTCTCGGCCGCAGTCAATCTGAAGTCTCTCGTACGGACTCGAAATCGCGTACTCTGTAGCTTCATCATTCCGTAGAAGATGTCAGGCCGAACTGGTCCTCGGGAACACGTCCCAACCATCGGAGGAATACTTTTCACTCGTCCGTCCTTGGTCAATCCGCAACGCATCTGGGTAAGTTCCTTTATCCGAACTTAGTCGACTACCCCGTCGACAATGCCGAACTCTGTCCTGCTAGGTGTGCGCAATACGACCACTCCTGGTCTAGGTCTTCTCGTATCGTACTCCAGAAAGGTCCTGTCGAGGTTCCTTCTCAAATCTCAAACCTGCCGAAATGCCCGGAAGTCGTCATCCGATGCTGAAGCTAAAGCTCATTCCGGAACGGCTGCATACATATTGCGCTTCTTTCTGGAAGATCTATCCACATACCACGCCTCGGGGTGCGTATCACATCTCTGATGTCAGCGGAGTGGGACGTCATCTCGTCGAAATATCTTGCGAACTCTTTTCTTCACTCTGCGTCAATGTCGACTGATTCGGACTCGTCTCATCATGGCTGCATGTACTGTGCTCCAACGGCTATGCTCGCATCTGGAGTCTCCCAAGCAGTGTCCCATCACGATATCCGAAGATGTCGAACCATCCGATCGACTCGCCAGATCCTCATAATCCCCCAAGAGCTCACATCTCGGGTACAGTTTAATAGTATCGAGTACATGCCACAGCGTCGGTGGTCCAGCCGTAGAAGGGCAAACCCAAGCCTCACTAATGGCGCCGAGGAACCGCCGCAAACCCGAAGGTTCAAAGGCTTTCACACGGTCATTAAGTCGAGTTAGGGTTTCATTCTTCTAGAGGGTCCATAGAATCACCTGCATGTCTTTCCGTATACTTTAAACTTGGAAAATAGGTTCCTGACATTCGATCGTCTCTATCGACTCTCAACGAACCTGCGTGAAGTCGTCTCTATCTGGAATCGATCCACCTGATGACTCGCATCGGGTAAGCAAACTCACCACACGTCCTAGTCATTCATCCTCGGTGACTAGCGACTCGCTATCATAACTCCAAGAACATGCTCATGCTGCAGTAGCTCCAACCATCTGGGCGATATCTCGTCATTTGCAGTTGCAACTGGCTCATACGCCTGTACGCCGAACAACGCCTCAATCCTCCAGGAAAGGCAATACATAAGCGGTCATCTCTGAGTCGGTCTGCTCTAGATCTGAGTAAGACTCTCCACAGTGGAAATCTTCAACTCATCCGGGCCCGCTCTGGCGCAAAATCGGACGAATCACCTTCGTCTCTCAAATCGGGTAGACTAGCTATCATCAGTCGCATGACTGCCCGAAAGCTCCGGCAATCTCAGCTCGTAAGCTCCGAAAGCAACATCCTGTCAATCTCAGCCACAGCTGGTCCATCTGTCTGCACGGTAGGCGACATCACAATCTCTGAGGTATGCTGTACATCAACAGTCTTCTCTCAACTGGCAGCTCTAACAATGGCCCGATCATCCGGTGCAAGACCAAGCACTCGCCTCCACTAGAGGTCACAATCACCAACACTAACTCGAGACGTTCCCATGTCACCAGAAAACACAATGGTCGGCCCTCGTACCAAACGAGCTCACACCGGCCGTAACCCTAGCAGCAGCCCAAACTGCGCTCAAACATGGCGACAGGAACCTCAGTCGAGTATCAAAGAGAGCACATCAATGGCAAGAAAGGAAACAACAGATCCAAAGTGGATACATGATCATAGGAAGGAACAACATCAATGGAGGTATGATCATGAAACTAATAGAATCGGGGATCTCAAATGGATGTATAATCCAGGATATGAAGAGAATCACTGATCTCGAAAGTATGTACATCCTATGGTTCCTTAAGCGGAGTGGCGTGTCGTAAGTATGCCGCGGAACATACCAACGGTACGTCACTCTACTTTAGTCACCTAATCCATCAACCAAGGGTCATCCTAATACGACGAATGTTCGGGTCGAATACCCCCTCGACCAAGTCTAAGTTCCGTAAGGTCAAGCCTAAGTTTCGTATATAAACAACGCCCTAGGCTCCACATAGTCAAACTCAGACTCGAACCAAGGTCAACCTAGCGCTCTGATACCAACTTTGTCACGACCCGAAAGAGCACGTGACTGGCCCTTGAACCATATGAAGCCTATAGGACTCCATCTGATCCAAGTAAGCCAAAAGCCCAGAAATCTAAAACCATTTTTGAGAATAAGTAAAGAAAACTGGTTTAAAGAAGTGAAGAAATACAGGTTTGAAATCAAGGTTTTTAAATAACTAAGCCGAAGGTACGTTTTGAAAACAATGAAGTCTTTTCTAAAAATTTCGGCAGAGTTTCTTTTGAAAAACTGGCCCCGAATGGGGTACAACAAGTATAACAATATGTATGCAATGATAATGGCATCCCCAAGCGGGAGCTAGCTCTTCGTCAATCGACGGTCACAACCACATATGCAGCAATAATATACAACGCCTAGTGGCGAGGATCAAATCCAAAGAAAACTCAAAAGCAATAAGAAAAAAACGCAATACTACTAAGCGCGGCTCTAAGGTCGAAATAATACATCACTAGTCTAGGTCTGAAACAATACTAGTTTTGGTTGATGGAAATTCTAGATACAATGAAATAAATAAATACAATGGTGGTTCTTGATGCGAAAGAATCCACCTACCAAAGCAAGTCACCCGCAAGAAGAAAGTGTGCCAGAAATGCCGCAATAGAACCTGTACGGCAGAACCTGCAAGAACTGTGGCACAACGGGGGTGAGTTGCCAACTCGTGAATAGAAACATCTACAAGCAGAAACCGAATGCAAGACATAAACCTAAGTCAACGATCAATAATATAATCCACAAGAGTACATCTGAGTGTAATAGGGTGGCAAGGTAACATCTAATCATGTATGTAGTGCCAGGTACTCAGGTAATCACATGTCATCAGTGTAAGGTATGTCTGCATGAAGTAACCATGAAGAAATATCAATGATATCAATACACATATATTAGCGTCCCATACCACTAATATTGGTGTAAGGGTATATATAACAGCGCCGTCATACCCTGTTATATATACAAATAAAGTATGATCAATGTAAAACCAGTCTGTATATGATCCAAGTCTGTATATAATCCATGTCTGTATGTATGTGGAACCCGTCCACTCGTCACCCACTGACGATAAGCATCAAGTATGCAAGTATGAGGATATAAACAATATCATGGAAAAACATCATGAAAACCCGTGCCTAGCATCGACACGTAAATCCTCATCCATATGGGGCTCCGTCGGCGGTATCGGCCCTCGGCCCCCGGCAGTACGAGTCAACCCATGTCCATCTCTGGGCTCCGTCTGCGGTATCGGCCCTCGGCCCCCGGCAGTACGGGTCAGCCCATCTCTCGACTGCGGCCGGTATCCTCCAGATATCCGCCGAGCTCAAATACAATCACCGGTAGGTACTCGCCCGCCTCCAGGCTCAATCGGCAAACCCATCGATAATCTCGCCGAGGGGAACCATACCGGGCCCACCACGAACCCGCAAACGGATCATCACCTCCTCGAATCGGGTTTCAAGCACACGTCTCAGCACCGAGAAAACGCGTGGTGGACGCACCGAAATATCATATCACGAGGTACCGGGTTTTCATAAAAGTGCCTCTTTTCTTAAATAACCCCACGGTCCTCAAAAACCAGAAATCACATGAAAATCCAACATCAGGAAGTAAATCCAATGCGATGTGCTATGCAGTCAATCCATGACGTATGCGACATGTAAAGAACAGTAATCATATCGGAAATCATGCAACATGGAATAGTAATGTGCATATGTCGAAGGAAGAATCATCTCATGAATGCAATAGTACTACAGTGTAGTGGCATGGCAATTATCGATGATGAAGTGTGTGAGCCGGCAAATAGTGTACGTGGAACATACGCATCATCGATAATGGTGCTGGTGTCCTAACAGCATGATAATAATATAGCAATGAACATATGCCAGCAATGCGAATAGCATGAAGATGCAGAAATCTAGTAGTCAACACCACAGTGAAGTATCTACTATGCAACTACACCTAAGTATCAGGTCAAACAGGAGGGGTAGGTGTGGAAACCACCTAAATCTGAGTCGGTATATATATAAAGATATATAGTCGGTGATCTCGCCTCAATGTCATATCATAAGATATCCTCGAGTTATGAGTGCGGATCTATCATCAATATCGGCACGTACGGTAAATCATCGTACGGCATCCCCAAAAGCTGGGTAGGGGTCAACATCTCACTGTCTCATCACATAACAGATATCACCATCATCAGAACATATAGTCTGGAGTACTACTCTATGTCTAGTACAAAACGGTAACATCAGTAAAGTATGCATGCGGGGGTAAACACATATCCCAAGCCCGCAAGAATCACAAGTCATATCCCACATATGAATCGTATCAAATCACCGATCCCAGGGCACCAAGCCCACATCATCGACTCATCTCCAAAGTCATCACATATCATCAATCATAGTGCAAGTACAAGTGATAAGCAAGGGTGTGTGTATAGGTGTAATTCTATCCTAGGGTTCGCGACTATGAACTGCACTAGTCACTTCTAACCCTGTACTATCCATAATACACCTAATATCACGATAACTACATAATAATCTATCTATGGACTGCGGGGGTGCTATACGCCATCCACCCGACTTCCCCCTGTAGATATAATCTACTCACCTTGCTTCTCGTGTGCCAAAGCCGATGTCGCTATCTTCACCTCCTTTGCCTCAACATCACGCGGGGTACCTACAAGTATATCACAATGCTAAAGCACATGAAAATCACATCGGAAACCAAAATAGCACACGCTACCCGCATAGGTAAAAACCTATCGACTCGCATGTAAACACAATCAAAATCCACTTGTCGTTGACGTCCAAACGCCACCCGACAGGAATGAATCACCAAATACCAAAATCCATGCTAAAACAAGTCCCAAATTATACACCAACATAGGAAAATCAACCCAGATTTCACCCTAGATGGAATCAGTCAAAACTAGACATACTCAGGGTCAAAACTAGAGGAAATGGGGGCATGCACAGAAAACGAGGCAATTCCTTAAAATACCTTATTTTAGAATTTTCCATAATTTTTCCCCATTTATCTGTATTTAATTATACCAGAATATTAAAATATTCATTAAAATAATATTAAATTATAAAATTTCCCAAAAATCATATTTTATTATTTTGAAGACGTTACATGTTCCTTTCTATGTCTCTCTATATCTCAAGTTCGCGGAGAAACCCATCTCCCGAAATGAGCAATACCTGTCTTAGAATGTGTCTGGATGTCTGATGGGACATAGCTCATAAATGAACTCTAAATCCAAACTTCTTAGACTGTATCGTCAACTGAACTTAATCAGTATCCTGCGCCATGCCTCCCTCAGTATTGCCTTGGACCACCTGTCCAAAATACTGCCCCTCGTCAGAAGGAAAACTATAACTCTGACAACCTCCTTGTCGTCCATGTCACCTTGTAAGCCTGGAATGATAACTGTCTCCCGAATGAGGCTGTCGTTATCATATCCCTAGAACATCCACTTATGTTCTAGAACCGCTTGCGACTGTTTCTCCAGGATTGGATCAAATGTCAACTTATTGCATCTAGTGCAAGAACAACATCTGGTGTGGTACTTGACATCTCATGATTAACTCAATTGCCTAAGCAAGTGATCTGCCAATCATGCACATCCCTCTCTACTTAAGTCTGTAAGACACCTTTAGAGAGGGTGACTCCATCACCTGCAGGTACACTACCGTGCCAGGAGTCGTCCATTCTAAATACTCTTAGAATGCTGTCAAAGTAACCAGATTGGGAAACCACCCAAATCTAGATCTAAAACCATAGATCTAGTAACCAGTATGTCTGATATAATATCCAAGTCCTGTGTGGAGAAACTACTGTGTGACGACCAAAGTATAACCGATTGTAGTATAGGAATATCACTTCTTACTTTGTGTATGTCATCCAAATACCAGGACATCACACCCTACTACCTTCTCAACAGATCCATCCCCTATTCTGATGAAGTCAAACCCATGACTGTCATGTCAGAAATAGATGATCTATCTCCGCTACATCTGCTTTAATCTATAAATAGACATAAGCTACCTATCCACCAATGCTTCCGCTGCTCCCACTGACTACGACAACCCTCTGGCAGAGTCATATAGACGTACACTTCTAAAACTAGTTTAGAACGACGCTATACTCATCCTCCCGCCGGGTCTCGCAGCCTGGAACAACAGCAATGGTAATTGTGGGTAAACAAGAACTTCCCTGTCACCGTCCTTGAGGCTACCGGAGTACCTCTCGGGTGCCTGAAGTTACCCATCTTATCTGCGGAGTGGCCAATGGAATGTCAATCCAGATTGAATCTTTAGGTTCCTTATCAAATCTTCAGTAATCGTTTGTGGTTCTGGAATCACTTCCAGTTCTACCATACTCCCACTACTGTTTTCTGAAAAAATCCATTTTTAATAAAACTGTGGCGAGTCTAGAATAATATCACTATTGATCTTCCAGATAGTAGAAAGTCAACCCTCGTCATAGCCTGGGTCAACCCACAAACAGCCATTACAGAAACATGCCTTCAGTTATCCAGAGTCTGGTTTTAATCATAAGCCGGACAACTCCCCGTACCTTAACATCGTTAAGATATGAACTGTTCTATATCCAATATAGAACCAGAGGCACTGATTTAATTGAACCAGATTCAAATCATGCAGCTGTCTCCAGTGTATGTCAACTAAATGGAAGGAGGCCGATCAGCGCTACTCAACTTAGGAATGCTTCCAATTATGAGTAACCTGAAAGAGAAGCAAGATCTCTTAATCTTTACTATCAACTGAATACCATACACAAGTATCTACATCTTCTATCACTTTGAAGAATCCCGATACTTGCTACACCTGGTTCTTTACTCTATTCAAATACCTATAACTTCTCAAAATTCGGACCCTGTGTTTCCAAGAAACACTTGTCTAAAAACTAGAGAAGTCATAAGTAAACCGAATATAGTACGAGGACCAACCCCTCTGTCCTGATGGACCCTGGACAACATACAATAGTCTGTATAAGTCCCTTGAGTCTGATAACTCATTCACTGTGTGTCGTAGGTTGAAAACAGTACCTTTGGTTATGAAGAATTACACCGCTGTTTAATGCTCCTTACCTAACCATCCACTGATATAGGTAAATGTCATCGACATAATTTCAAAATGTATATCTCACTCTATGAAAATTGACATACAGATATATCGATTTGAAATTGGTGCATAACAACGGATATTCAAAACCAAATATTTGCCGACCGGCAAACAGCCCAGGTGATTTCCTCAAATATCACCGATTACAACGAATCCCGATATAATGAGGATGATCACCTAATTCCCAATAACTTACTCCCACTCATCATCTATAAAACTATACAGATGTGAGAATCATACTTGGTAAATACATACCCTGGAGCAAGTGTCTAACTGGGAAATCAGTTTTCCTTTAACAGTACACAGTGAAACTGAAACATTGAAATGTTTCGTAGGGGTATTTTGGTATTCCTAGTAATGCCTCTTCCATTATCCTGATTCACAACTGTAACCGTGTAATTCCTTGCCACCTCTCCAAATCCCTTTATATGTCTTTAGTCTTTACCTTCTGTACACCCCTTTAGGCCAATTGGTTTTCTTCCTTCCCTACCGTTCGACACCAGCCTATGGTTTGGAAGAAGACTATCCAATAAGCATAATGAGTGTACTGTCCTAATCCTAGGAGCACTCGCTATGCGAGAGAATGTGAAGATAAAAGACAACCGAATAAACCATATTCCTATTTATCCTGAACCAGGATCCATCCCCGAACTAGAACAAGTTCCTTTCGAGTTCGTATATAACCATACGATGGATTATCCAATAAACTGTGGATCTTCGTAGTGATACGGAGTGTCCTGGAGAAATACAAAGGTGATTTAGGATTGGCGAAGAAATACTTGGTTTGGTCGTGAATAGCAGTCGCAATTTACGTTGCCCTCTTACTAATCCCTTGCTTTGTCTTAACTTAATACCTTCTGCACACCATCGTTATGCTAATTGGTTTTCTTCATTCCCTACCGGTCGGCACCTGCCTATGGTTTGGAAGAAGACTATCCAATTTGCGTAATAGGTGTACTATCTCCTAAACCAAGGAGTACTCACAATTTGAGAGAAGGTAAAAGGAAAAGACAACTGAATAATCCTATCCATTTTCTCCAAAATCGGAAACCATCCTCGAATTCCCTCGAGTTCGTATCTAACCATACGATGGTTTTGTCCAATGGAAGTGGACGTTCGTAGTACTACGGGGTGTCCTGGAGAAAAGGGTAAAAGTAGGAGTGGCAATGAGGTTTGCAACTCTGACAATCCAAAAGCCAGTGTTTAAAAGGTTCGGTCAACTTGGTCACTGAGTCATAGTCTTAGGGTCGGGTCAATGGTCGCTGCCAAAGAGAGAGAGAAAATAAACACTCAGCGTGCACTCTAACCTAGATCAGAAAAGTTACCAATTTATCTAATCTGGAAACCTCCCACTGTGCCGTCAAATTCTCCTCCAAACCTGAAAGAAGAATTAGTCGGGATCACCCGAGGAGTATACCAACTCATCAGTGGGAATCGGGATCCAACTATCATCGCATGATAACGTGACGGAATCCGCTCATGCTATCACACTCCAAAAGGTATGCGCATATCTGGCAAGTTTCAGTTCTTTTGAAACTCCCGATGAAATTTCTGCCCCATGCTCTTATGACCTTGGCGTGAGGTCAAAATATCATAAGTCACATGTCAAGTTCTACCCATCATTATCCAGGTTAATTTGAATCCACCCGTACATACCCTTGACGTAGGCCAAAATAGTAGTACGACTGTCCCAAACTAACGCATCTATCTATGCAACAGCTAAATACCCGGCAGCTACCAATCACTATGCCTTGGCGTGAGGTCAAAATACATAGCTTGAATACTACCGAATATTTAACTGAAATGACGGAGGGCTACGAATGGTTTCTGGCGAAAACCTTTAACGTAAAGAACTTGATATCGTTGAAGGAACGGATAGTTTTTTAAAAATATAGTGACGAAAAACTTTGCTAAAGAGGTCACTCCCGGTGAAGGGATCTCGGCTCTTTCCCCGTAGAATGAGGTGCAGGATATTCCAACTGAATACCGCGGTGCAAAGCAAAAGTAATCGGCTATAGTGAAGTTAATTCCCTGACGCAAACTTCTGTCCAAGGGGTCACCCCCGGTGAAGTGATCTCGGCCCTGCCTCGTCGACTGAGGAGCAGGATATTCCAACTGAATATCACGATGCAAAACAAAAGTGAACGTCCTTGCAATAACAGCTTTTTGAAAAGTGTTCCAACAACATCAGATTAGGTTTGTTTTTAAACTTGCATTGATCCGAATCAATGCAGTCCCATCAATTGATCACACCAAAAAGAACGAAAATATACTGATGTACGTATATGCCATCCGCATTCACCACTGGGTCCCGTCATTACCCGTTAGGTTAGCTTACTAACGAAAGAGCGGGGACTGGACTAGCGCGGATGCAAAACATATACAACATCTACTAATATATATACCAATATATTATATTCGCTCAAGGCGTGATAAAATGCAACATCACAGAGAATGAACAGCATCACAGAAACAATACAGATATCTGGGATCCCCGGGTTTCACAGAGCCACTACTGAAACCCGACGTTCCCCTGGTCGTGTGGATAGCCTGTGCAATGAAATCCTAGACCCCTACGGGCGCGGCAAGTTACCCGCCAAAACCTGAAGCGAGGCAGCCCCCTTCAGCAACGTGAATGGACCACCCAGCACTTCACGGAATCCGGTAACTTGGGCACCCCTCCTGGGTCAACCTGTACCCCCTACGAGTGCGGCGAACAGCCCGCCAATCCTAGAGTAAAGCCCCCTCCGTCTCAATGCCATGAGATGCGGGCTTGTTGCCCTCTAGAACCCGGCTATCCGTGCACCCCTCCGCGGGGTAATCCTAGTATAGAAAGTAAAATATACATACAACGGGTACATCGACCGCAACCTGGTCGTGCCCCAAAATAATAATACAATCAGGCAGTGACGGCAGTCCACATGTCGGACGCTCGCCCCGCAATATCAAATGTACATAATACAATCAAATCTGTACTAGCATTGCATCCAGGCTATCCCCCACGACCGATCCGCAACATCACAGCAAAAACAGAACATCAACGTGAAAGTCACGTTCGCAAATCCGTCTAACCGGGCTATAGCAGTTAGACTGGATTTACCGATCAAGTGACATTCACGGTCGCAGATATAATGTAAATACTGTGAAATAATGTGTTTAAAATATCCGATCAATCAAATTTTAACAAGTGGGCCCCCAAGCATTACTGTAGCAGATCAGGAAATTCTGGGCCCAATATTAATATTCCAAAACCCCAATTTTAACCCCAGAAGGATACTGTAGAAATTTGGTGCAGGGATCTCCACAGTGCACGGCGGAACCGCGGCCCGAAAGGGGGTTTGGCCACGGTTCCGCGCCTCCACAGTGGAATCACCCTGTCGAATTTCTACAGTAGCCTTGTAATCTCCAGTACAACAATTTTATACAACCTGAAAAATTTTTTGGAGACCAAAAAAAATTCAACAGAAAACTGTCGTGAAGGAAATACGGGTTTTGGAACATTTGATCGATCGAAACTGAAAAACACATTACACCAAGCTAGACTAAGTTAATGGCGAGGCTCTGATACCACTGTAAGTGCACGGCGGCGCCCCGGCCGTCAATCCGACGGCCAAATGCGGAAGCGGTGATAAACTTTAAATTTTACTTGAACTGGCAAACCGCCGCGCACTAATACCTGGATCGAACCATTAATCAGTCCTAGCTATCTACAATAAAGGGAAGAGAGATATACCGACAGATCTGAGTCCTCCGGTCTTCTCGTCGTCGTCCCGATCTCCTGCGGAAGCTCCGGTCTCCACCTCGTCGCCGGAAGTGCACCACATCGCCTACTTCTTTTATGGGCTCCCACCTCAATGCCGAGGCAACTCGGGCACGAAACTGGCTAGTCGACGTGCCCAAGGTTTGCTGTAGAATATCTAGTGAGCAAGTCTCATTTTGGGGTTTGTGGAATTGCCTTTTATGGAGGAATTGAACTTGGGGCTTTTTGGATTGAACTTGTGGGATTATTGCAACATGAAATGAAGCAAAATTCCCCCCACAAAATTTTGGACAGCCCACTAAAGGGGGAGGCCGGCCACTAGAGGTGAGGGAGAGGAGAGAATGAGAGAGCCATCCCCAAAAAACCCCAAAGGAGAGAGAGAGGGAAGGCTATCATGCAAAAGGAAATCATGAAAGAATAAGGTCACAATCACACCCACTCTCAACTACTCACCAACAACCATGATAGCACCAAAACCAACACTCCAACAAGCTAATGATCACTTCCAAAAGTCATGCCATCATGAAGATAGAAGTCAAGGTCAAAAGAATGGTGCACCATCATGATACAAGGAAATATGCAAAGACCCCCTCCACAAATGTTTATTTGCAACAATGCAAATAAGCCCTCCTCCACCATCTTCGGCCATTGAACGATACAAATGAAAATGGCCGAAACGGAAAGCAAACTGGCAACTCCAGAAAACTGGTCCCGTAATAAATTACAGGAAAACCCCGATACTGTGCATACACACCCGCATTTGTATTCCGACCGAAATACAAATGCAATGAGACAAAGTCTACACTGTACTATACTAGGATCCGGCTTAAACCAAAGCCGGCTAGTAATATCCGTTCAATCCTGATCCATGCAATACCGCACGTATCTGATCGAACCCTGCCATATATCCATACGGCCTATAGTACAAACTGTCCGATCCTGATCCGTGCAATACCGCACGTATCCGATCGGACCTTGCCATATCTCCATACGGCCTCTACAACTTTTCGCCCGAAAGCTGAGTAACTGAATGTGGGGGACTCTAAAGACTCGTCAACACCTTGGTTGTGGATTTAACCACTAGACCGTCAGAGGTATAAGCCAATACGTAACGGGCTACCAGGTATTGACTAAAAGGGACGTCTGTGAGCGAACTCAGCCTGACAACCCTACTGAGCCTGTCAGTGACAATATCCGTACAGTCCGGTCCGTTCGTCTATGAGTATCGTATGGCGGGCCTAGGGGGTTGGTAAAAGTCAGACCCCCAAAAGCGGTACAAGTCGTGTCGAAGTGTAGCCCAGAACACCCTGAGATACTACTGGAATACCTACCAGTAAATCTCCTTGCCTCGGCCGAGGGCTTCGTGTAATGGCTCTCTTAGACACAGCACGACCTCACCCCCAATACCGGGAGAGACGAACCCCTGAAGATACGCTCACTGCCTCCATGTGGCTCGGGACTGTAACCAACTAAAACCTGTTTGCACGACTCCTTTGAGCCGTGGTAGGGTAGTAATCAAAGTACAGTGGGAATTCACACAAGACAAATGACGATCCCCAGGCCGATGAACTAACCTGTACACATGTCACCAGGGAACTGCCATCTGACGTCTGGTATATGACCAACTGGCATGTTCCCGGCGAGTCCTGTCCGGTGTACTCATAACCCAATGAGCACCTGTATACATCTTAGGTGATCCAACTGACACCAGTGGCTTGTGAGACCGGCCACCGCCCCTCGTCGGGGTCTCGACTGTATACACTAGTCTACTCTGGAGTATCGATGCCCTGTCTCGAAACTCTCACGACTAGGGACCATTTAAGGATATGCTTATAGACTGCCAGCTCCCACGTATATGATCGCCCTCATACTGCTGGTGGTCAAGCACGAATCCTAGGGGCTCTATCAACGTGCAATAGTGACTTGTCAGGTCACCTAAAGCAGTACACGATGATAAAGATAAACCAGATAGCATACTATCATCTCGAGTAAGACTGTCCTATCGGGATAGGTCCTCCATCAACCATTGTAATCACGTGCCTGTGATCGAATAATTGAATCTGAGGGCACTATCTCCAACAGCTAGTACCGCCGACAGCTTGTGGGTGACCGATATGATCATCACCTACTGCCGGCGTATTGACGGGTCTTTAGAGTCCAACACAGTGGTTTCCTGGCCCAGGCGAAACGAAGTAGGAGCACATATGTGATATGTGCGGGGCCGAGATTAATACGCGTATGTGATACCATATTCTATTCTCGCGATATGTGATATCCTTCGGTTATATGTGATATAGCCGGGTTATCGGATCAAGTGTTAATTCGATAAGTTGATACATATGATATTAGTCGGTTATATGAGATATAGCCGGATTATTAAATCAAGTGTTAATTTAATAATTTAATGTATAATTATATATTTGATATATTAATTTACATTAACTAATATTAGCTCACTTAAGCATTTATTTTTCTCACTTGTGTACACTTAATATATATATGATATATTATTGTGTCATGCTTGTTGCTACATGCAACATGGGTGTATGAGACTCACACCATGCTTATCATAATGAAAGGTTTTATTTATTTAAAGTAAATCAAAATTAGTTGGAAATTAGTCACATGGTTTGAGCTTAGTGGAAGTTTCAAGAACCATTGACTTAGTCCACTAATTTTGTTTTACATTAGATATTTATTAAGCCAACCATTATGATTAGCCTTGGTTAAGTCTCTACATGAGTTAATATGAGATATTATCTCACCCATGGTTGTTATTCTCACTCATTCTCATTCCATCTTCTTCTTGATCTCCAAGAGCTCTCTAGGTTTTCAGGAGGTGAGGAAAATTAGTGAGAAAAATATTTCTAAAGTGAGCAAAATTTCTACTTCATCAACCTACACTAAACTAGCCATTTAGTTTAGGCTGTTTCCTTCACTAATTCCTAATTAGTGAAGAGGTGGCTTGAGTTGGTATCTCCTCGACGTAGATCATCTTCGGCCTCGAAGACTTCAAGCAAGCTTGTTCCTTTCATCTTGTGGAGCCTTTCTAGAGTCCGGGAGTTCACTAGTTGGAGCGAAGGGACTACTACACGGAGCTATTCAAGTGAAGGACCGGTCTACAAAGGTTGTATTCCTCATTTACTTAGATGTAAAGATATTTACATGCATGTTTCGTCTAATTCTCTAGTTAAGATTCTATGATTAGGGTTCTTTAGCATGCCAAATTTTTGAAAACCGCATGGTCGATGCCTCCCGAAACCTTTTGGTCATGCTAGGGAACCCAGCAGTAGTATCAGAGCCAAGCTAGAGAATTAGACGATATTTTTAGAATTACGAAACCGAAACAACTCCAAAACCTCAAAACAAAAAGCCTAGTTTCTGTCGAAATTTTTAAGTCTTCTAAATTTTTTTATGTAATTGCAGAATGTTACATGTGATGTAACATGAACACCAGAGCAAAACAAGACATTTTCACCGGGTTTGACCCGGCGAAACTTGGGAAAAAAACGGTCCCACCGGTTTTCTTCATGTGTTTTGGGTTCGTTTCGTTTTGGTGTTCCAGGCTCTGGGTTTTTGTGTTTCGGGTGTTGGTTGTTTTTACTAAGATTGCATATGATGTTATCTTTAAGTAAAGGCAATTCGGAGTATTTCGTAGTCGTAATTTTAACATCGTTTCGGGTATTTTAGACGACGTTAAAAAGTTCGAACGAACATCAAACACCACCACATTACCCTCGCTGGAAATTTTCCAAAGGTTGGAATTTTCCAAGTTAAAAATATTCAAAAAATTCATGCAGGTAATTCTATGGACCCTCTTGAAGAACGAAACCCTAACTCAATTCTATGACCGTCAGAACCGCGGCCAAACCTTAGGGTTTGCGGCAGTTCCGCGGCACCATAGGTGAGGCAAGGGTTGGCCCTATTACGATTGGTCCGTAGCTACTGTGGCATGTTTTGGGTATTCTTTAACTCTGCTCCCAAGTGTTGAGCTCTCTGGGAAATGTGGGTGTGTGTTGATTCGATCGAAATGTTTAACATCGTCTAACTCTCTGTGAATTGTGATACAATATTTGGAATCCACAATAATTAGTTTTGTGAAAACTGATTTGAATTTTATAAATCTAGCAATTTAGTCTCAATTGATCAGTTGCCACAGGATTTTGATATGGATCAAAAGTCCGCCGCAATTACGTAGTGTACGCGGATACTCGTCGGGTTTAATGTTACTAGATAGCCACGCCCCATAGCCCCGACCAAGTGACTATAGGAGAACCCCGTTGCCTAAAGCATCCGTTCGGGAGCTCGCGGCCGCGGAGTTCCTCCTAAGTGCACTTCGTCGACGACATCAGGGGTACGGCCGTCTACTAAAGTTTCGGACGAGCATTCGATCTTCATGTCGGGAATCTTGTTGAATTTCCCGACTGGTTATTGAAAAGTGTTTTCAATAACGAGACTAAAATGCGGGGTTTATAATTGTTAGGCATGAAATTTGGAATATGTGATATTCCGGGTTTATGATGTCTAAGGAATTCATTTGGTTAGGCATGAAATCCAAAGTATGTGATACATTGAGTTTATAATGTCTAAGGTGGTTGCGGATTCCAATTATTGTAGTTTTCACTTTCTTTTCTGCGACCGTTAGTGTAATATGTGGTGTATCGCCGGTTTCGTTACTATATGTCAACGACAATTGGGATACACATATTTACTTACGTTGATGACATGTGATGTTATGTGTTACTGTGATATGTTATATTGGATCGTCGTGTTTGAATAGCCGGGGGTTTTTATGTGAGATGAAAGTTTTTCATTTTCATTCATGTAAAAACTTGTATGTAATATTCTTTTATTGGGGCACTTCCGGGTTGAGGATGATGTCACCATTGATGTATAATATTTACTTTTCTGCATTAGGATAGCCCCAAGGTGGGGAGCACAAGTAACCGGGTTCTAGAGTCCGGTGGGAGACCATCTCGAGGAGTCGAGTCCGAATCTCCTAACTCTAGAATTGGTAGGGTTGCTTGACGCACTCGGAGTTTCTAGGGATGTGGGTTTGGCTATTCATCACGACGGTGGAATCCGTGTTTTTTACTGGCTTAATTTAAAACACGGAATTCCTAGTATATCCAATATTTTATATGTGGACTTCTGCTGCTGATATTCTGTGATGTGATCACTTTATATGATGAGACGAATGTTATTATTATATATATAATATATAATAAATTTTGCTTATGTTTTGCACCCGCGCTAGTCCCGCCCCGCTATGCCGTTAGTTAAGTAACCTAACGGTGCATAACGGGACAATGTGGCGAATGCGGGTGGCATAAACGTACGTTCTATTTTCGTTTCTTCTGTGATTCTTAGGAAGCATAAATGATGGGACTTCATTAATGAGATTAATGAAAAGAAAGAAACCTAATGATGTTGTAGAATCAAAATTTTAAAAACTGGTAGCTCTAGTTCTTGCTTTGCATAGTGGTATTCCTTGATGAATATCCAGCACCTCATTCGATGAGGAAAGAGCCGAGATCCCTTCACCGGAAGTGACCTCTTTAGAGAAACCGGCAGATGCTACAACCCACTCGATTTTGTCTTTTGATTTCTTTTTCTTTCTTTGCATAGCGGTATTCCTTTTAGAATATCCAGCACCTCATTCGATGAGGAAAGAGCCGAGATCTCTTCACCGGGAGTGACCTCTTTAGCGAAACTAATAAAAGCCTCAAAAACACTCCTTTTCAAAATCACTTGATTCTACAACGATATTAAGTTCATTACGCAAAAGGTTTTCTTAAAAACCTGTCGTAGCCCTCCGTCATTTCAGATAAGTACTACTTAGTATTCGTGCTATGTTTGTTGGCCTCCGTCAAGGCGTAGTGTGCGGTAGCTAACTAGTGTTATCTGTAACATAAGATGAGATTGGATTAGGGTAGTCATGCGACTTTGTTGGCCTCCGTCATGGGTCATGCGGGTGGGTTTAATTCAATCATGAAATGTACGTGATGAACTTGACTAGCAGCCTATAGTTTGTTGGCCAACGTCAAGATCATAGGACGCTAGGGATAAAATATTATCGGGAATTTCAAGAGTTGAAAATTGCAATGAGATTGCATACCTTCTATGAGATAGTTGGATCCCGATACCCACTGCGAGTAAGAGTTACTCCTGGGAGAGTTTTGCACATTACAATTAGCCAATCAAGTAGGTGTCTAGAAAGGTGTTAACGGGGTTACGCCCCTGAAAAAATGAGGTTTATTTTAGTTAGGTCCGTGCGAAAGCACGAGGAACCTCCCTCAAAGTACCGACACTGGCCTGGCCGAAAGATTGGCGAACTTGTAGGGTATAATTAATCCCGACTAGTCTTACCTTTTAGGGTTTGAAAGAAGATTTGATAAAAACAGTGAGAGCCATCCTGATTGGATAAAATAATAACCAATCTGATCTTTCAAGAGCATACGCAGAGAGTTTTCTTCTCTCTCTCTCTCTCCAAGTAGCGACCATGTCACGCCTTAATCAAGATAATAATATGGATGTATTGACCGAACTCGCTTGTTATACTGAGCTGGGGAACGTTGGTTCCGCTCTATCTTATAATTGTTATAAGTCCGAGCAGGAAATAGGGGAATATCCGGATTCCTACACGACCCAATCGAGGAATGAGCATGTTGATGCATATTCTTCGGGTGTGTTTATTACCGAGAACTATTTCTCGGTACACTCTACGTCCTGGGTATAAGATACCGGAACAGGATCCCACATATGTAAGATGTTACGTGGGCTAAAGTAAGGTAGACAACTGAGAAAAGGTGATCATTCTCTAGAGTAGGGAATGGTACAAATGTTGCAGCCAAACTAGTTGGCAAATATCACCTTTGTATTACCAAGAAGTAAATACATTGATTCTGAACAAATGTTTTTACATGCCGAACCTGATATACAACATTACATCAGTTTTTTTATTAAGTTAAAGAAGGATATAATTTTTTATTGAAGGATAATGTTGTGAACATTTTCCTTAATCAAGAGTTGATTAGATCAGGGACGTTATGTAATAGCATATACATTCTAAATCAAACCACGGTTCAAAGTATATAGAAAACACACAAGAGGAGTAGTTTAGAAATGAATGAATCCTTCTTGTGGCATTGTAGACTATGTCATATCAATGCGACACAACTAGCTAAGTTGCATAAGGATGAATATTTGAATCCGTTTGAATTTTCATCTTATGATACTTGCCAGTCTCGTCTCAAAGGTAAAATGGCCAATACTCCGTTTATTGGAAACAGAGAAAGGGTTACTGAACCTTTGGACTGATACATGGTGATGTATGCGGTCCTATGTCTATAAATGCCAGGGTAGGTTCCTCGTAATTCATTATATTCACTGACCATCTCTCAAGATTCAGACATATGTTCCTGTTGAAACACAAGTCTGAAACTTTTGAGAAATTCAAGGAATATAAGCTTGAAGTTAAGAACCAAACGGGTAGAAGTATTAAAGTCCTTTGATATGATCGAGGAGGAGAATACTTGCGCATGGAGTTCCTGGATTTTCTAAAAAGAGAATGTTATTCTCTCTCAGCTTACTCCTTCGAGTACACCACAGCACAATGGTGTATCGGGGCGGAGGTATCGCACTCTATTAGATATGGTGCACTCTATGATGAGTACTGCTGAGTTGCCTGTTTCCTTTTTGGGGTTATGCACTTGAGAAGCTACATACCTATTGAATAGGGTTTCATCCAAATCCGTGCATACCACTTCATATGACATATGGAATGGGAAGAGACCATGTCTTAAACGAGTTAAGATATGGGGTTGTCCGGCCTATGTTGAAAAGCAAAATCCGGACTAGCTCGAGGCAAGGTCAGTTCTGTATAAGTTTGTTGGATATCCTGAACATTTGCGAGGGTATATCTTCTACCACACCGAGGAGCAAAAGGCGTTTTGTTTCTCAGCATGCCACCTTTTTAGAAAAGGAATTTCTTATGGAAGAAATTAGTGGTCATGAGGTAGAACTGGAAGGAGTTCCAGCTGGACAAACTAACAGCTGATGATTTGGTGGAACCAAAAGATTCAATAGTCTCCAACAAACCTCAGCCTCTTTGTGAATCTGGTAGAGTTCCTCATCCACCTGAGAGATACTACGATTTTCTTGGTGACAGTGGGAGCGAGGATTGCATCATGGTAGATGATGGCCCAACTAGGTTCAGGCAGGCTATCATGAGTAGAGACTCTGTGAAATGGCTGGATGCTATGCGATCTGAGATGGAATCCATGTACACCAACAAATTATGATTTTGAATGTTGCACCTGAAGGGGTAAAACCCATCGAGAGCAAGTGGATCTTGAAAAGATTCTTGGTGTAAATGGAAAAGTTGAGACTTTCAAAGCTAGACTTGCAGTAAAAGATTTTCGTCAATAACCAGGTGTGGATTATGATGAAACATTTTCTCCAGTGGCTATACTTATGCCTATCAGGATTAAATCATACATCGTGGAGTTGGAATATCTGTTTTGATGTGGAAGTCAAAGAGTATGACTTCATCAAAAAGGTAGATGAACCTTGTATATACAAGAAGGCTGTAGAGAGTAAGGTTGTCTTCCTAGTATTGTACGTAGATAACATACTCTTGATAAGAAATGGGTTTCTTATGCTACACTCGGTCAAGCTCCTCTTATCACGAGGATTCTCCATGAAAGATCTGGATGATACCTACTACATCTTAAGGATTTAGATCTAAGTGGATGTTGGGAGTGTCTCAAATCCAGGTACATTAACACCATACTAAAGAGGTTTAGTATGGAGGATTCTAAGCATGGTGGTTCTCCCACTTACTCATGAATCACTTTTTCCAAAAGATGTCTCCCGAGACTGATTTGGAGAGAGCTCGAGTACAAGGGATACCCTATGCTTCGGCAATAGGCTCTATCATGTATGCGATGTTACCAGACCAGATGTAGCTGACTCACTAGGAGCAGTGATCAGGAATCAATCGGATCTTGGGAGAATCATTGGACAGCTGTGAAGGACATTCTTAAGTACTTGAGAAGCACTGAAGAAATGTTCTTGGTCTTTGGTAACGGTGAACTCCAGTGGGAGTCTTTTACCAATTCGAGCTTCCAGAGTGAGGACGACTGAAAGTCGGTCTCAGGCTTTTTCTTTACCTTTAATGGAGGGACGGTATGGTGGAAGGGTTCCAAGCTAGATACCGTGGCAAACTAGACGATAAAGGCTGAATGCATCGCTACCAACGATACCGCCAAAGGGGTTATCTGGGTATTTCTTGTTCATGAGATGAACATGGTTCCTATCATTGAGAGTCCAATAACTGTTATTGTGACAACAATGGAGTTGTGGCTTTAGCTTAGGAACCCCGATCACATCTGCGATCCAGACATATTCTGAGGCATTATCACCTAATCAGGGAGATGGTTGATCTCCAACGGATCGAAGTAAGGAGAGTTGACGCGAAGGATAACACAGCGGATCCACTCACAGAGGCCTTTCCCAAGAGAGACTTTTATGGAGGCGTTGAGTATGAGATACTACAACAAATGGCCTTAGTGCAAATGGGAGATTGTTAGTTATATGTAAGCCCTAGAGGCCATTATTGCACATATGATGTAAATTATAATGGATTCTTGGACATATATAGGGAGGACTTTCTTGCTCGATATGATAGTATACTATCTGGTTGCTCTTTATCTTGACATGTATACTTATTGTCTCTCTGTTACATATTGATAAAGCCCTTAGGATGAGTACTTGACTACCGGGATTATGATGCAGATCATACTAGTGGGGCAAAGGCAGTCGATAAGTACATCCTTCAATAGTTCCTAGTCGTGGGAGTATCGAGATGGGGCATCAATATTCCAGAGTAGACTAGCGTATATGCTTCTTGACCCATATGATGGGCGATGGATGATCTCACATCCATTGGTGTTTGACATCAAAGATGGTATACGGATGCTCAGTGGAGACTGGGTACACTGAACAGGACTCGCCGAGAACTCCTAGATGGTATTATACCTCACGTTGGATAGCAGTTCTCTGGTGACACTGGTACAGGTTAGTCTGTCGACCCGAGATCGTCATAGAGTCTTGTATGATTCCCACTATGCTTTGATTTCTATCTTACTACGTTCAAGAGATCGTGCAAAATGGTGGTTTTTGGGTACAGTCCCGAGTCACATGGAGGCAATGAGGGATAGGAGGGGATTTCGTCTCTCCCGGTATTGGGGGTTGATGTTGCGCTATGCTCGATTGGCCATAACAGAAAATCCCTGGCCAGGGTTGCTGAGATTTACTGATAAATGTTATCAGTAGTTTCTCGAATCGTTATGGGCCTCACATCGGCATGACTTATCAAGCTATTGGGGTCTGACGTTTTCCACCCCAAGGCGAGATATGCGACATATCAGACGAAGAGACCGGACTGTACGGTAGTGTTACTTATTGGATTCGTAGGAGTATAAGCATGCTTGCTTGTTGATCTTCTGATCGCTCAATACCCGAGTGGCTGTTGCGTGCAGCTAGTACCGCTGACGGCTTGTGGGTGACTGATATGATCATCACCTACTGCCGGCGTATTGACGAGTCTTTAGAGTCCTACACAGAGGTTTCCTGGCTCAGGCGAAACGAAGTATGAGCACATATGTGATATGTGCGGGACCGAGATTAATATGCGTATGTGATACTGTATTCTATTCTCGAGATATGTGATATCCGTCGGTTATATGTGATATAGCTGGGTTATCGGATCAAGTGTTGATTCGATAAGTTGATACATATGATATTAGTCAGTTATATGAGATATAGACGAATTATTAAATCAAGTGTTGATTTAATAATTTAATATATAATTATATATTTGATATATTAATTTACATTAACTAATATTAGCTCACTTAAGCATTTCTTTTTCTCACTTGTGTACACTTAATTTATATGTGATATATATTATTGTGTCATGCTTGTTGCTACATGCAACATGGGTGTATAAGACTCACACCATACTTATCATAATGAAGGGTTTTATTTATTTAAAGTAAATCAAAATTAGTTAGAAATTAGTCACATGGTTTGAGCTTAGTGGAAGCTTCTAGAACCATTGACTTAGTCCACTAATTTTGTTTTACATTAGATATTTATTAACCCAACCATTATGATTAACCTTGGTTAAGTCTCTACATGAGTTAATATGAGATATTATCTCACCCAAGGTTGCTATTCTCACTCATTCATTCATTCTCATTCCATGTTCTTCTTGATCTCCAAGAGCTCTCTAGGTTTTCAGGAGGTGAGGAAAATTAGTGAGAAAAATATTTCTAAAGTGAGAAAAATTCCTACTTCATCAACCTACACTAGACTAGCCATTTAGTTTAGGTTGTTTCCTTCACTAATTCCTAATTAGTGAGGAGGTAGCTTGAGTTGGTGTCTCCTCGACGTAGATCATCTTCGGCCTCGAAAACTTCAAGCAAACTTGTTCCTTTCATCTTGTGGAGCCTTTCTTGAGCCCGGGAGTTCACTACTTGGAGCGAAAGGACTACTACATGGAGCTATTGAAGTGAAGAACTGGTCTACAAAGGTTGTATTCCTCATTCACTTAGATGTAAAGATGTTTACATGCATGTTTCGTCTAATTCTTTAGTTAAGATTCTATGGTTAGGGTTCTTTAGCATGCCAAATTTTTGAAATCGGCATGGTCGATGCCTCCCGAAACCTTGTGGTCATACTAGGGAACCCAGCAGCAACTACTGTCGTAAATCTAGGCATTGGAAAAGAAATTATTAGGAATACCCGGCCATCCCTTGGAACATTTTAATGTTTCAGTTTTTCCTGTGTAGTTTTAATTGAAAACTGTTTTTCCCTATTAATTCTGACTTCAGGATATATATATATACCGAATTGGAATCTCGTATCTGTATGGATTTACAGATGCTGAGAAGGAGTAGATTGTTAGGAATGGGTGACTTGATCCTCAATATCAGAATTCATAGCAATTGGTGATATTGGAGTAAATCACCTTGTTTTGCCTAACGGTAAATATTTGGTTTTGAATAACCGTTATTGTGCACCATTTTTCAAAACTGATATATCTGTATCTTTATTTTATAAAGTGGGATATAATTTTTGAAAATTGTGCCCTAGACATTTACCTTTATCAGTTGAGGATAAGGTAGGGTGTATTGAATAACGGTATAGACGTTCTTAACCAAAATATAGTTTTTAATTTACAACACACGGAGTTTGAGTTAGTAAACTCAATTGGGACTTATACATGATAATATATGATTGCCTGATGTCCTCATAGACAAGTGGTTGGTACTCTTACTTCATTCCAGTTTAGCTATGAGTTCTCTGGTTTTAGACATGCATTCGTTGAAATGCCAAGTCCAAAGATTTTAAGAAGTTCATAGGTATAGGAATAAAGTAGAGAACCATACGTTGGAAGTATCAAGATTCTTCAAAGTGATTGAAAATGTAGATATTTATGCTAGGAATTCCATCATAGTACTATTGAGAATTTGATTCTCTTACAGGTTACTCATCCGTGGGTGCGCTCCTTTATGAGTAATGTTGTATGGCCTTCTTCCATTTGAGGATGTGCACAGGATACAGCTGCATGCCAATTGAATATGGTTCCATCTAGATTAGTACCGTTGATTCTAAATGGACATAGAATGGTTGCATATCTTGAGTTGGATAAGATATGGAGTTATCCGGTTTTTGTTTAAAAGCAGAATCCGTATGAACTTAAGTCGCGCTTCAGTAATGGCAGTTTGTGGGTTAGCCCAAGCTTTCGCAAGGGTTTAATTTCTACCATTTTCAAGATCAAATCGCATTGTTCTTGACTCGCTACCTTTTTATAAAAATGACTTCTTTACAAAAGAAATTAGTGGGAGTATGGTAGAGCTGGAAGTGATTTCAGAATCACAAACGGTTACCGAAAATTTAGCAGAACCAAGAGATTCATTTGGAACTGACAAACCATTAGCCACTCCGCAAAATTAGTGGGTGACCTCATCCACCCGAGTGGTACTCCAGTTTCCTCGTAGATGGTGACAGGGAGGTTTGCATCATTGCTATGACGACCCTACTTGTCACTGCTGCTATTCATTACTATGAGATCTGGCAGGTGGATGACTATAACGTCTTTCTAAATGGGAATTTAGAAGTGCGCGTGCATATGACTTTGCCAGAGGGTTGTCGTAGTCAGTGGGAGCAGCGAAAGTTGTGCAAGTTTCTTATGTCTATTTATAGACTAAAGCGGGCATAACGGAGTTGGATCATCTGTTTTGATGTGACAATTAAGATGTTTGACTTCATCAAAAGAACAGATGAACCAAGTAAGAAGGTTGTAGGGAGTACTGCCCTGGTATTTAGATGACATACTCCGGATAGGAAGTGATGTTCCTATACTATAATCGGTCAAACTTTGGTTGCCATAGATGTTTCTACACATAGGATCTGGATAAAATATTAAGAATTCTGATGACTAGATTTATGTCGATAGATCAAGATTTGGGATGTGTCTCTATCAGGGTACTTGGACACCGTTCTAAAAGGGTTTAGAATAGATGACTTCTAACATGGCGGTGTACCCACATGTGAAAGAGTCACCCTCTCTAAAAAGATGTCTTCTAGATCGATGAGGAGAGGGACTCGCTTGAATGACAGTCGATATGTTTTTAAAGTAGCGTCAATCATGCGATGTCATGTACCAGACTAGATGTTGCTTTTGCACTTGCTGCAGTAATCAGATATTAATCCAATCATGGAGAAACAAAGGGAAGCAGTGAAGAACATAAGAAGATATTCTTGGTGTATGGTAATGGCAGCCTCCTACAGGAGGCGGTTACCGGTTTTGGCTTCCAAAGTGACCTGGATGACAAAGTGGTTGTCACAGTTATAAGTTTACCCTCTTCTGAGGGACAGTATGTTGGGAAGGGTTCCAAAAGGAATACTGAGGTAGACATGGCACAGATTGCTGATTATGATCAGCAGAGAATACAGCCCAAGAAGTTTGTTGGATAAAATTGTTCATTATGAACTTGGTCCCATCATGTATCTAGAAAAATTCTGAGGTAGGGTATCGCTCAGTTCGAAAGATAGTTGATCTACGCAAAGTTGAGATATAGAGAGAAAGTTAGAAACATTATAGAGGATCCACTCACTGAGCCTATTTCACGAACACACGAGCTGTTAGTATAGAAGTTGGGTATTCGGTAGCACACGAGCTGTGGGTATGCAAAACCGCAATAATTAACCTTAAGTGCAAGTGGGAGATTGTTGGCTATAGTGCCCTCAAGGCAATTATTGTAATTGCAGTTAGGCGGTTATGATAATTGAAGGAGAACCTATACAGATAGAATAGTCATACTCGAGATAATAATATGCTATCTGGTTTGTCTTTATCGTTGATGTGTATATATTTTACTGGTTATTACGTGTCACTAATATATAATGATAAAGCCCATAGGATTTTTGCTTGACTACCAGCATTATGATGGTGATCATATACGTGGGAGTTGGGTAGATCATAAGCACGTCCTTAAATGTCCCTATTCGAGGTAGTATCGAGACTGCGTATCGATATTCCGGAGTAGACTAATGTATACGTTTCGAGACTATGATGAGGGACGATGGCCGGTCTCACAAGCCATTGGTATTTTAGAACCTAAGATTGTATACAGGTGCTCACTGGAGGTGAGTACACCAGACGGACTCACCGAGAACTTCAAGATGGTACTATCATATCGTCAAATAGTAATTCTCTGGTGACATGAGTACATGTAGTCTATTGACCTGAGATCGTCAATTTTTTCGTGTGAGTTCCTACTGTACTTAGATTGCTACCCTACCATAGCTTTATTAAGTCGTGCAAACAGGTTTCAGTTGGGTACAGTCCAGAACCACATAGAGGTAGTGAGTGATCGGAAGGGATTCGTCTCTCCCAGTATAGGAAGTCGATGTCGCGCTGTATTCGGTTAGCCATCACCATAAATCCCTAGCCATGGCGGATGAGATTTACTGATCAAAGATCAGTAGTTTCTCGGTTGGTAATGAACTTGACACCGACATGACTTATCAGGTTATTAGGGTTCTGAAGTTATCAACTCCCTAGACCCAGTATGCGACACTCTCAGACGAAGAGACCGGACTGTACTGAGATTGTCACTTACAGGCTCAATAGGGATACAAACAAGCTTGCTTTTCGACCTTCCTTTCATTCAATACCTAGGTAGCCGTTATGTACAAGCAATGTCGCTGACGTGCTTGTGATTAAACCCACTGTCAACGTATTGTCGAGTCTTTAGAGTCCCACACAGTAGGTTTCCCGGTTTAGGTGAAACTATATAGTGTGCGTATTTTGATACATATTGAAGTTTGATTAAATACGTGTATTTTATACATGTATTTTAATCGGCCATTTTGATAATACGAGCAGGTTTAAAAGATAGCCGGATTCATTATGAGATAGTATTATTTTTCTCTTTTGGTATTTGTATTTTGATAGGAATACGGTATTTATATGAATACGAGTATTTGTATAAATACGGGTATTTGTATCTTAATATGAATACGGGTATTCTTATCTCGATACGAATACAGGTATTCATATTTTTTTACGAATATGGTATTTGTATTTTGATACGAATACGGGTATATGTATTTGTGGCATATATGGTTGTATGTATATATGTATACATGTGTGTGAGAGAGAGAGAGAGAGAGTCGATACACCAAACTTTTATTCCCATTTGGAAGATTGAGGATATGTTCGGACTCATGACTCATGTAATGAGTCATGGGGTGAGTCATTCTTCTACTCAACATATCTCTTTGGATAAGAGCAAGAGAAGAGAGGATTAGTTTTTTAAGGTTTTTAGTCTTATCCTCTTCTCTCCTCTCTTTATGTGAGCTTACAAGTAGAAAAGAAAAAGAGATAATGCTAGAGATAATCTTCACTACATCACTCACAACCCATTCCCAGCAAGCTTAGGTTGTGAGATACTTCACTTTTTTATTTGGAGTGAAGCAAGGACTTGAACTCGGGTTATCTCGAGTGGATCATCTTCGACGAGGAAGATCGATGACCAAACTCGTTCCCGATGACTACGGAGCCGAGATATAGTCTTTGGAACGGTGTAGGGGTCTTCCGCGATTAGGCGAAAACGCTACAAAGGTAGTTAACCGCCTAACCTTACATGTTATGCTTGCTAGTGTGTTTGAAATCGATTCTAGGGTTTTGGTCGCTAGTGCTTGCACAAAAGTTTTTGTTTTCGCTTTCGCCGCAAGTCTTGTGGCGCGAGCACTAGGGACCTAACAATAAGGTGGCACCTTATTCTAAGAAATGAGTTATCGTATTAGAAGTTAACTTCCTACTATGTTTTTCGATGATCGGCACCGTTCAACTTCATCTTCATAATCTAAATTATAGGTTTAAAATTTTTCATATGTTTTCGATAGTTTTTACCCTCACATCGGGTGTGTGACATTTAGGAAATTATTATTATTATTTTGGAATTTAAATAATAATATTATGAGTTTTACAGAAATAATACCAAGTATGGATTTGGATTTTTCGGATTGGTATCCGTATGTATATTTTTTTAAGGAATTGAAAAATATGAGATATTTTGAAAATGATATGTATCTTGTATTAGGAAATGATATGGGATTTTTGCGATATATATTGGATTTATTTGGATATAGAGGGAGAGAGAGTATGAGGCATGCTTTTTGCACTCTCACCTCTTTATCCTCATCCCTCTCTCCTCATCCTCTCATTATTCTCATTTCATTCTCTCTCCTTCAAAAATATCTCCTCCTCTCTCTCAAAAATATCCCAACTCCCATATCCAAACTCCTCCACCAAAAACCCTAGAATCCTTTATCAAAATCCATTTTTGAGCCAAGATCTTCAAGTAGAGCTGCTTGGAGACTTCATGTGGAGTCTTCATCAACCTGAAACCCTTTGGAGTTTCATCAAAAGCATGGATCTCCACTTTTCATCACTCCAATGGGTAAAGATCGCTCTTTTCACCAAGTTCTTTAAGTTTTAAAGTGTTTGGCCATGGAAAAGTATAGTTTTTACTTAAAAATGGCAATTTTATGGGCTGAATCTCTCAAGTTTGGCTTTTTGATGGATCTAGTTTGGTTTACTTGGTGATTGCACCCTATTTTAGGAAGAAGATAGTATTTTGATGCAAGAATTTGGATTTTCAATGTTAAACAATTTTTAGAGATTTTGTTTCAGCAAAATCCTTCTACAGACATCTGCTCTAAAGAGTTTCAAACGTCTACCCATGATCTGTGTTTCATGATTTTCCTTATGCAGATGTCTGGCCCCCCAAAGATTCAGACGTATATCTATGATCTGTAAATCTTTGATTTTGATCTTCAGACGTCTGATACTCAAGTCACCAGACGTCTGCCTTTGATTTGGATTTCTTAGGTTTTGTCCTTCAGACATCTTGGAGCCATTCTTTAGACGTCTGTTTTGCTCTCTGTGTGACAGTAACACTTTAGAAAGACGTCTGCCCTTGAGAGCTGCAGACGTCTGCCCTTCATAATTTTTGACAGTTTTGATTGTTTTCGTCGTATTTCGTTTTATTGGGCTTGTATTGATTTTAATGGAGTTTACTTGCAAGTTTATGACTACTTTGGTTATATAATCGATTGCGGAGACTTCCAAGACGGTGAGGAACGGCAAGACGGTTATAAAATTTGACTAGCTCGAGATAGATTTCGGAGAGTAGATTTATATCTAATGGGAAAGTCGGGTGGATGGCGTATAGTACCTCCGAAACTAATACGAGAGAATACTTAGTTATTATAGAAAACGCATATACGTAACCCGTATACTTAGCCTATAATTAGATAGATTAGTCTGTAGTTCGTAAACTATGTAATTAGTCTATAACTCATAACTAATAGGATATATATATATATATATATGATTATTGTATATGTCGTACGCGACTAGATGTCCGTATTATATAGGCTATATGTGTTTACGTATGCGACTAGAGGTCCGTACTAATATTGATTGGATGATTGGTTGACATCGTACAGTAGAGATTACGTACTTGATGTGATGAGGATAGATTGCCAAATGCGGCTTATAATTATTTGACTTGTGGAGTCATGCTTTTACCCCGATTGGGATATTATGATTGTGCTGAGCTATATTCATTTTAAAATTAACGGCTCGTTCCTATTTTAAAATGAAAATGTCAAGAATACGCTGCTAATTTCAAATGAATATCTATTATAAAAACACCGTAGCCTCCTCACTTCTAAAACAACGTTTCGTTCTATTTTAAACTATAATCGTATAGCTCGTAAGTAATTATCTATTTAAATGCTTTTTTACATTACCTTTATTCTGCTCGTTATACGCTCGCGTTTTGATTACTTTATTAAGTTACACTACGTTTATATTATTCATTCATGTATGCTTCGTATATCTAATTATGATACCATGCTTGTATGAACACTTTATAGAACACTGGACAATTACCAATGATTTCCATATGAAACAATCGCAGACTCTCATGCTACACAAACACGTCATTCATACTGCCATGACACTATAGAATTGTCATGCTAAATAGTGTTCTAAGTATATCCATATTGATGTTATTATATGAATGTGATTGATTGATATATCCGTGTATTTAATCATCAACTGAAGAAAGATGCATGATGCATTGTTGATGAATATGATTTGATGATTCTGGTAGGAATCGAGAGCTATTCTTGTACGAATACACTTGATAGAACACTTGTACAATTACTGATGATTACCATGTTGTACAAGAACAGAAGCGTATGATACATTACACATCATTAGTATTGCCGTGACACGGTAGAAATTGCCATGCTTATTCGTTTTCTAGTTATCCATGCTAGTATGCAGGATACTTGATAATTTTTATATACGAATACCATTTTCATGAATATTCATATATGATTGTAGCCAATTGTGGCGAAGATGAATGCTAAATTTTTTTCTTATGAACATAAGACGAACTATGGATTGTGTCCTTATGGACTTGATGTTTTCTATGGATTTGAGAAGCCGCGGTATTATTTACAAAACATTGCGTATGTTTTCAAATTTCTCTTGATTCGATGATGATGATACGTCCTCCATGTTTTCCATGTATTTGAGTTTTGATCATATCTGGTAATTGAGTTGAGGATGTATACGATTACGGATATCAGGTGGACGGGATTTGGAATTTGGTTGTATCTGGTAATCGAGTTGGGGGTGTAGAATATTACGGATATATAACTGATCATGGAAGATATCTGGAGGATACCGACTGGTTATAGTCTTGAACACGGCAAGTTGGACGGGGTTTGATTATGAGATAAAGAGAGGGCTAATCCAAGGGACAACGCCGAAGGAAACACATAAGATTAACGTGTCGATGATTGGCACAGTTTTATGATGATGTTATCAGTGATGTGTTTCGAGTGTCGATGATTGATACGGATTTGATATATTATGATATGTGGGAGGGATCATTATAGATTCCCTGCACAGATTAGATGATTTATGCTATATTGTAGCCGAACAGGACTGGTTCTAGAAACCGTACCTAAAATACTATTTTCATATATCGATGTATATTAAAGATGTTTTCAAAGGAGCTATAGCCTTCCTATTTTCCACGTGTTTATGACGACACAAGAAACCTTCAAAAGAAAACCCTCTTTAAATCATTTTCGAAAGGCGTGACATATATTTTAAACAAAATTGCATATATTGCTTTATAAATCAATGTTCGCTACTTATGCTGTGATATACATATCATATGGCTATTTTGAAACGATTTACATACATATATCTTTCGGTTACTTTATATATTTACATGGATGCATGCTATATATGAGATGTTTATGCGATCCATTCGGATGCACTTATATTACATATACAGTAGATATATGTTGTACGTAGTATGATAGTACTATACTTTGTGACTTAGGTAGATCATTGTTCATATGATTTCTACCTTGTGATATCTTTTTACTCACGAGTTGGAAACTCATCCGCGTTGTGCCTTAGTTTCTTTGAAGATCGACCGCTCGGATCGTAGTGGTTTTGCTGGTACATTTCTTCCTTCGGGTGATAACGTTTGGTAGGTGGGTTGACATGTATTGTAACCGCCTCTTGTTATGCATATTATTCTTTGATCTAGTTAAAATCTCCATGAACTATTTGTATAATCCACGAATTAGAGACGAGACTTATATATATATTTGGGTGTTGGGCTCGTATGGAGTCGACTTGAGTTGTTATATTCATATCTATTGTTTTCTGCTTGTGATTCTTCGCTTTGGGCGTCCTATATATTTTTGTGTGGATTGTGTCTCCGCCATGTGGACATGAGCTAGCTCCCAATTAAGGATAATTTTATATATACTATATCATTGTACTTGTTTTACTCAAAATTTACAAAGGAGGTGATGTCCGATTTTTAAATAACGAACATGTTTTAAATCAAACTTTATTTATATTTCAAAACACACTTGATTTCTTATTAGAAACCTCTTTTCAAAATTTCACATCCATTATTTTCTTATAAATGGTTTAGATTCCTGGTTTTTGGCTTACTTGGTTTATGGTGGGGTCCTATAGACTTCAAGTGATTCAAGTGCCAGTCATATACCATTTCCGGGTCGTGACAAAGTTAGTATAAGAGCATTAGGTTTAACCTTTTTTGAGTATTAGATTTGACTATGTGTAGTCTAGGGCATTATTTTCGTAACCTAGGCATAACCTTACGGAACTTAGACTTGTCATTGGGGGTATTAAACCCGAACTTTAGTAGGTTGACCTTGGTATGATGGAGGGGTACTAAGTAGAGTGATGTAGCGTGCGTATGTTCCACAGCATAATTACGATACGATACTCCGTCTAAGTAATCTTAGGATATATCTTGAGATCCTTTCTTCTATTCATTCCAATTGATCTAGCCTCATCGATTCTTATTGCTTGTTCCAGTCACCATGTTTACGCAAGCCGATAGGGCTACGGCGAGAGACGAGGTCAGGGCAGGCTCGTATGAGACGAGAACTAAACAGTGCGGTATCCCGATGACACGGGAATAATTTGATCCTTCTTTTTGTGATAGGATTTCTCATTTTGAGGCGAGTGTTCAGGATCTGCATCAGATGGTCAGGTCATTGCTTGAGGCCAGCCTGACTCAGAAGCCTGATTTCATTCAGCTTGCTCCGGAGGTCGTTGTACTCCCTACTATTCAGACAGTCGTACCAGCTGTTGATAGGATTATTGAGGTGTCGCTCCCAGAGTTCATGAAGCTGAAGCCACCTGTGTTTACAGGTATGGATGTGGAAGAGGATCCTCAGTCATTCCTTGATAGGATGGCTAGGATATTTTGTTCGTTGGGATGCTCTAATGCGAGATCAGTGGAGTTGGCTAGTTTTCGTTTGGAGGGAATTTCTCAGACCTGGTGTGAGTCGATCAAGAGAGACCAAGCAGTAGGTCTTCCTCCGATGACTTAGGACGAGTTCTCGAAGGTCTTCTTAGCCAAATTTCTTCCGTAGAGTGTTAGAGATGCCCGAGCCTATAGTTTCGAGTCTTTACGTAAGATTCCGAATATGACTGTAGTCGAATATGAATTACAGTTCACGCAACTATCTCGATATGCTCCCTACTTGGTCGATACTGAAAAGAAGTGGATTAAGAGATTCGTGTGAAGTATCGATGTGCAGTTGTTCCTCTCCATTGATGCCCTGCGTTTTGATACATATGCAGAGGCTTTTGATGCAGCCATACTTATAGAGGAACGTATTGATGAGATTGTAGCTATTCCGGAATTGAAGCGGGTTTGTTTTGACGTGCGAGTTTTCGGGCAGTTTGGCAGAGGTGATACAGATGGAGGCCGTGGTGGATTCTTTCCAAGATACGGTAGTGATAGTGATTGGACCCAGTGATAGTTGTATGACGCATATCCAGAGGGCCAGAGACTGTCGTCGGTGTGTTACGAGTGCGGGTGGTCAGGTCATTTCGCCAGGGCTTGTACCGTGAGGCGTCAAGGCTGGGCAATAGTTCCACACCCAGTATTTGTACCGAGAGGCCATGAATTTGGTGGTCCTGTACCAAGAGGACAAGGACTAAGAGACAGAAAATGCCAGACCGTAGGCAGAAGGCAAATGGAAGTTCTTGCTCGGCCAGCTTTGGGTGCTCCAGCACCTATCGACGTTGAAGGAGATATATTTCAATGTCAATTGATTTGATTTGTGTTTTGGTGACCTTAGGATCACACTTTCGACGTTGAAGGAATTATCTTCAATGTCGGTTGTTTTGACTTTTAAGTTATGATGATTGAGATTTTCGTACACATCAGTTGCACTTGATTGAGATTTTCGTGCTCACCTGTTGCAATTGATTGATGTTTTGTGCAAACCAGCTGCACCTGGTGTTTTCGTGCACACTTGATGCACTTGATATTTTCGTGCACACTTGATTCACTTAATTGATGTTGTTACGTGCACCCCGATGCACTCGGTGTTGTTTTCAAGCACCCCGTTGCACTCGGTGTTGTTTTCATGCACCCCGTTGCACTCGATGTTATTTTCATGCACCCTATTGCACTTGATGTTGCTTTCGTGTACCCCATTTCACATGAGGTTTTTTTCGTGCACATTTATTGCACTTGATAATTTCGTGCACACCCGTTACACTCGATTTGGTTTTCGTGCAAACCTGTTGAGGTTGATTTCATTTTTGTCCATTGCACTTGATAAGATATATTATGCTATATATATATTATAGATTTTATTATGTTTGTGCTTGGTCATGTGCTAGAGATATTGCACTACAGCTATGGTTTTGGTCGTGTGCTTAATTTAAACAGTTGGTTTCACACTTTTGTTTTCATGCGCACACGTTGCGCTATAGTATTTCTAGCTTTTGTTGGATTTCGAAGTCCCGTTGATTTGATTTGATTTGATTGGACAAAATGTTTTAAGATTTTGAGTTTAAATTTAAATCCAGCGACCGAATTCCTTTAAGTGGGGGACATTTTCATTCATGTAAAAATGTATGTAATATTCTTTTATTGGGACACTTCCGGGTTGAGGATGATGTCACCATTGATGTATATTATTTACTTTTCCGCATTAGGATAGACCTAAGGCGGGGAGCACAAGTAACCGGGTTCTAGAGTCCAGTGGGAGACCATCTCGAGGAGTCGAGACCGGATCTCCTAACTCTAGAATTGGCAGGGTTGCTTGCCGCTCTCGTAGGGGTCTAGGGATGTGGGTTTGGCTATTCATCACGACCGTGGAATCCGTGTTTTTCATTACTGGCTGAATTTAAAACACGGACCTCCTAGTATATCCAATATTTCATATGTTGACTTCTGCTACTTGGTTCTGTGATGTGATCATATAACTGTGTGAGACGAATGCTATATATATATATATATATATATATATATATATATATATATATATATATATATATATATATATAATAAACATTGCTTATGTTTTACACCCGCGCTAGTCCAGCCTCCGCTCTGCCGTTAGTTAAGTAACTTAACGGTGCATGACGGGGCCCCGTGGCGAATGCGGATGGCATAAGCGTACGTTCTATTTTCGTTTCTTTTTCTGTGATGGTTAGGAAAATATAAATGATGGGACTTCATTAATGAGATTAATGAAATGAAAAGAAACCTAAAGATGTTGTAGAATCAAAAGTTTTTAAGAAGGTAGCTCTAGTTCTTGCTTTGCATAGTGGTATTCCTTGATGAATATCCAACACCTCGTTCAATGAGGAAAGAGCCAAGATCCCTTCACCGGGAGTGACCTCTTTAGCAAAACTAGCAAATGCTAGAACCCACTCGGTTTTATTTTTATTGCTTCTCTAGTTCTTGCTTTGCATAGTGGTATTCCTTGATGAATATCCAGCACCTCATTCGATGAGGAAAGAGTCGAGATCTCTTCACCGGGAATGATCTCTTTAGCGAAACTAGCAAAAGCTACAAAAAACACTCATTTTCAAAGCACTAGATTCTACAACGATATCAAGTTCAATACGTTAAAGGTTTTCTTAAAAAACAGTCGTAGCCCTCCGTCATTTCAGATAAGTGCTATTTAGTATTCGTGCTGCGTTTGTTGACCTTGTCAAGGCGTAGTGTGCTGTAGTGATTAGTGCTTATCTTCCGCATGTGATGCGATTGGATCAAGGTGGTCGTACGGTTTTGTTGACCTTGTTAAGGGTCGTACAGGTGGGTTTAATTCAATCAAGAAATGACGGGTTGAACTTGGCTAGCGCTTATTATTTGTTGACCTTGTTAAGGTCATAAGTGGCTAGGGGTAAAAACAGATATTGGGAATTTCAAGTGTTGAAATTTGCAATGAGATTGCATACCTTCTATGAGATAGTTGGATCCCAATACCCACTGCGAGTAAGAGTTACTCCTGGGAGAGTTTTGCACTTTACAATTAGCCGATCAAATAGGTGTCTAAGAAAGATGTTAACTGGGTTATGCCCCTGCGGAAACGAGATTATTTAATTAGTTCCATGCGAAAGCATGGGGAGACTCCCTCGAAGTACCAATACCTGTCTGGCCGAACGATTGGCGAACTTGTAAGGTGTAATTAATCCCGGATAATCTTACATTTTATGGTTTGATGGAAGATTTGATAAAAATAGTGGGAGCCATCCTGATTAGATAAGATAAAAACCAATCTAATCTTGCAAAGAGTGTACGCTAATACGTTTCCTTCTCTCTCTCTCTCTCAAGGTAGCGACCATGACACGCCTTAATCAAGATAATAATATGGATGTATTGACCGAACCCGCTTATTATACCGAGCTGAGGAACGTTGGTTCCGCTTTTTCTTATGATTGTCATAAGTCTAAGCAAGGAATAGGGGAATACCCGGATTCCCACGCCACCCGAATGAAGAAGGAGCATGCTGATGCATCTTCTTCGGGTATGTTCGTAACCGAGAACTATTTCTCAGTTTACTCTACGTCCTGGGTATTGGATACCGGATTAGGATCTCACGTATGTAATTTGTTACATAGGCTAAGGAGAGGTAGAGAACTGGAAAAGGGTGATATGTTTCTAAAAGTGGGGAATGGTGCAATTGTTACAGCCAAAGCAGTTGGCAAATATCCTAGTATTACCAAATGGTAATACAATGATTCTGAATGACTGTTATTACGTACCAAACATGATGTGCAATATTATATCAGTTTCTTTGTTGCATAAAGAAGGATATAACTTTGCATTGGAGGATAATGTTATAAACATTTTCCAAACTTAAGTGTTGATTGGGTTTGGTACGTTATGTAACGGTATATACGTTCTAAATCAAACGACGGTTCTAAACGTACAGAACACAAACAAGAGGAAAAGTTCAGAAATGAACGAAGCCTTCTTGTGGCATTGTAGACTAGGTCATATCAATGTGACAAGACTAACTAAGTTGCATAAAGATGGATATTTGAATCCCTTTGAATTTATATCTTATGAAAATTGCGAGTCATGTCTCAAAGGCAAGATGACCAAATCTCCGTTTACTAGAAACGGAGAAAGGGCTACTGAACACTTAGGACTGATACTGTAACATTTCAGAAAAATAAAATATTATTTTTGGGAATTTATATAATTAAATAATAAATATTATGAATATTTCATGATACGGTATAATTATATACCGATAAATTAGGAAATATTTGGAAAATTATGTTAATTATTGAATTTGAAAGAGACTATAAGAATGGAGCATTCATAGATTTTATATAATTAATTATATTCCATTTTTATGCTAATCGCGATTAAATATCGCTAATCGTGTATTAAGCTTGATTTGTGCACATGACATGCAACATGTCATATTTCACATTCTTACATTTTCTACCATGGCTTTTTCCTTTATTTTTCATGCATGGTTGGTTTTAAAATGAGAAGAGAAGAGATAAAGAAAAGGAAAAGAAAAAGAAAAAGAAAAGGGAAAATGTTAAAAAAATTGGGTATGGGCATGAGAGAGAAGAAAGAGAGCTGAGGGGTCTTCTTTGACCTTGGTCATTCCCCCTTCATTTTTCCTTCACCATTTTTCTCACTTCATCTTCATGGTTGCCCTCTTCTCCACCTCCTCTACAACCCTCAAAAACAACCCCAAATCAATATCAAAACATCATCTTGCCTTCACTAAAATCATGCACAAGCTCACTACAAGCACTTTGGACCAAGAAAGTTTGGATTTTGGAAACTTGGGGCAACTCAAGAATTTTCTTGAGTTGCCAAATGAGGTAATTCTTTAACTATTAGTGTAGTATTTGGTTTACTTTAGCATCTATATTAGTTTAGATGTGATTAAGTGAAGTTTAGTGAACTTAGAAAATTCCTAGAAGAGGTTTGAGGGATTTTGGATTGAGATAGTGCAATTGAGCTTAGTAGAGGCCATATAACCCCGTTAGTGTTTGATTAAAGACCAAAACCTGAGACTAAAACCCCATTTAGCAAACCTAGAAATCCCCGATATCGTGTTTTGTGGAAATTGTGATGGGAAATTGAGATCTGCTATGACCCGGGACACCTGAAAAATATTTTGCAAACACAGTAAGACAAGCAGGCCACCTAGAAGCTACCCTAATGACCCGAGACCCCAACTCACAACCTGGGCCGCAAATAAATCCCTTCTGGCCGCAAATTGCGGCCAGGTTAGGCTTGCATGGTCTTGTGTTTGGTCTGTGGTCCCTTTAACTGTAAACTAGACCCTCCACATATGCAAATTTGGCTAATTTCACCTGGGGTAAAATCTGGGAGTGTTTTACATCGTTTCTGATTTCGGTTTTGCGAATTCTGTAACTTGAACTTGGGGATTTATGTGTTGTCTCGATCTATTGCGTTTAGACGTCGATGTCGAGGGTTATTGGTTATTTATGCATGCGTAGACCATAGGTTTTAACCTATGTGCGATTCGTGTGTCGTTTTGGTTTTGAATTGGATTTTAATGCGACACGATATGTTATGATATGTAGGTACCTCCGCGCGAACTTCGGGACGACAAGTGGGAGCATGGCGACTTCAACTTCGGCAAGCAAGCATCAATGTGAGTAGATATATATCTACGGGGGAAGTTGGGTGGATGGCGTATAGCACCCCCGCAGTTCGTAGTGTATCCTATGATATATTATAGTTATATATGAATACGTGTTATGTGAAACTTGTTTAGTTAGCATGTATGATCTTAGAAGATCATGGGTTAATTCTAGTATAATTGGATGATAGTGTCGTTAGTTATTTTCTTAATCGCGAACCCTAGAATAAGGTTTACATATACGCACACTCACACGCATACATTTATTTTCTTGTACGTATATGGGGATATATATATATACATATATGTATGTGAGTATGTATATATATGTATACATATACACGGATGATGAGGATAGTATATGATATTTGGAGATGAGTCAATGTGATTGGGCTGGATGCCGTGAGATCGGTGATGTTATTTGGGTCGTGTTATGAGATACGACATATTATATTAGCGGATTGACGGGCGATGTGTTTTCATACACACGCGGTTATATATTGATGGTATCGGTATGTACTAGACTTAGATCAGTACTCTGTTCATGATATTATGATAATGATACCATATGGATATTGAGGTATATGTGATAGGCGACCCGTACCCCGATTTTTGGGATGCCGTACGATGGATTTACCGTACGAGATATAATTATGGTAATAGATTCGCACTCTTGACTCGAGGATGTCGTATTATATTTTATCGTATGTGACGCTATTGAGGCGGGATCACCGACTACTAGATATATATATCGACTCGGACTTAGGTGGATTTCATTATCCTTTGGTTAGTCTCTTAGCTTGTCATGTAGTTTACTTAGTAGATGTTAGAGTTGGGCGTGAGTCATACTTATTTCTAAAACTAACGAATCGTGAGTATTTTAAAGACAGGCCAAGGGAGACTATGGATATTTCAAAGGACGTGCCTTTCTCTTAAAAACACCGTAGCCCCTATTTTCTAAACACTACGATTCGTGCGATTTCAGACAACAAAACTGTATGACTCGTATATAAAAATGTATATTTCTTTATGGTTGTGTTACCATTCATCTCCGCATATTCTTGCTGTTCGCATCGCATTGCATGCTTAAATGTGTTTTTATTATTATTATGAAACCATGTTGTCATGACACCAGCACCATTACCGATGATGCGTATGCTCTACGTACACTTGCTTGCCGGCTCACACACATCATCATCGGTAATTGTCATGTCACGTACACTTTAAAGAATATTATTTTATTGATATCGCTTGTTAGCTGATAGTTCTGATATATCATTACTATGCTAGTTAGATATTTCATTCTTTATTAGATACCCATGCATGTTTATATATTCATTTGTCATGCAATATTATAGGGCCGTTCCGGATTGCCGGAGCCCGGTATTCACTGTTATTGACTCTTCATTTTGGATTTCGGATTTTCCATGAGATTTCTGGATTTGGAGAAACTGCAAGATTTTATACACTCATTTATCATTTTCAAAAGATAAAAAGTGTGGTTTTCTCGTAATATGATGTAAGATACGTCCACCATGAGTTTTCTCGGCTCTTGAGAGATATCATATACCCGATTCGAGGGATGAGGAACCGTCTGTGGGTGCATGGTGGACCCGGTACGGTACCCGGGGCAAGATGGTCGTAGATGATGGCGTTGAGCCTGGCAGGGGAGCACTACCGACCGGTTATTTATGACGCGGAGGATACCGACGTAGTCGTGACATTTTGATGAGGGGCCAGTCCGGATAGCCGGAGCCCGAGATATTGAGACTTTGAGGTATTGAGTTTTTATGATATGGGCCATTCCGGATAGCCGGAGCCCGAGATATTGGATATTTGGATATATGTTTTGTGTCGATGCTTGACACGGATTTTATGTTGATTTCATTGATGATACCTCGATTTTTATATACAGAAATCTCACTAATTTATGAAAACAGTTTTCTCATTTAGATGTATTCTGTTTTCATGCATTCATACATCATATATATGATATGTTGCTACCTGAGGCACTGACACGAGCACTTGGTACTACACTTATGTATAGAGGTTTACCCGTGCCATTATTATATGCTTCAGGCTATATTATTTGAGGATATTATTATCGTATGACCTAGGATTGAGTCATACATACGATTTCTGCTCGGTGATGTTTTCTACTCACGAGTTAGCAACTCACCCCCGTTATGCCACAGTTTCTTGCAGGTTTTGCCGTACAGGTTTCCTTGGCGGCTTTGCTGGCACACTGCTTCTTTCCGGGTGATTGCTTTGGTAGGTGGGTTCACTCGCATCGTGACCACCATTGTACTCTATTTATATTCAGTTATATCTAGTAACTCCATCAACCAGACTTGTATATTTATTAGACTAGAAGACCAGTTGTATATTCTTTCGACCTTAGAGTCGCGCGCTATATTATTATGTTCTCTTGATGATATTGGTTTCCTTTTGAGTTTTGATCCTCGCCCTTCGGCGTTGTATATTATATTGCTTGCGTGGTTGTGACCGCCAATTAGCGAAGAGCTAGCTCCCGCTTGGGGATGCCTTTATTCATATTATTCATGTTTGTACCCGTTTGGGGCCAGTATTTACAAAGGAGACTCTGCCGAAATTTTCGGAAAAGACTTGATGTTTTAAAAAGGTTTACTACGACTTTTCAAGGTGATTATATGCAAACTTTAAAAAAAGTTTTCCTTCACTTCTTCAAATGGTTTAGATTTCTGGGATTTTTGGCTTACTTGAATTAGATGGTGTCCTATAGACTTCATATGATTCAAGTGCCAGTCACGTGCTATTTTGGGTCGTGACAGATACATAGTAATGTATGTGGTCCTATGTCTACTCATACCAGGAATGGTTCCTTGTAGTTTATTACATCCACCGATGATCTCTCTAGATTCGGACATGTGTTCTTGTTGAAACACAAGTCTAAAGCTTTTGAGAAATTCAAGGAATATAAGAATGAAGTAGAGAACCAGACAGGTAAAAGTTTTAAAATCCTTCGATCTGATCAGGGAGGAGAATACTTGAGCACGGAGTTCCGAGACTATTTAAAAGAGAATGTGATTCTCTCTTAGCTTACTCCTCCGTATACACCACAGCACAACGGTGTATCGAAGCAGAGGAATTGCACCCTATTAGATATGGTGCGCTCTATGATGAGTACTGCTGAGTTACCTATTTCTTTTTGGGGTTATGCGCTTGAGACGTCCGCATACCTATTGAATCAAGTTCCATCAAAATATGTGCCTAAAACATCATATGAGATATGGAGTGGAAAGAGACCGTATCTTAAACGAGTTAAGATATGGGGTTGTCCGGCCTATATCAAAAAGAAAAATCCGGACAAGCTCGAGGCAAGGTCGATTCTATGTAAGTTTGTAGGATATCCAAAGAATTCACATGGATATATCTTCTACCACACTGAGGAACAAAAGGTGTTTGTTTCTCAATATGTCACCTTTTTAGAAAAGGAATTTCTTTGAAAAGAAATTAGTGGTAATGAGGTAGAACTGGAAGAAGTTCCAGCAGCACGAATTACAACTGACAATTTGATAGAACCGGAGGATTCAATAATCCCCGACGAACCCCAGCCACTCCGCAGATCTAGTAGGGTTCATCATCCACCTAAGAGATACTACGGTTTTCTCGTAGACGGTGGGAGCGAGGATTGCCTCATGGAAGATGATGACCCAACTAGTTTCGAGCAGGCCATCATAAATGGAAACTCTGTGAAATGGATGGATGCTATGCGATCTGAGATGGAATCCATGTACACCAACAAAGTATAGACTTTGGAAGTTGCTCCTGAAGGGGTTAAACCCAACGGGTGCAAGTGGATCTTTAAGAAGAAAATTGGTGTAGATGGAAAAGTTGAGACTTTCAAAGCTAGACTTGTAGTAAAAGGATTTCGTCAACGACCTGGTGTCGATTATGATGAGACCTTTTCTCCTGTTGCCAACCATAGGTCCATCAGGATCCTACTTGCGATTGTTGCATACCATGACTACGAAATCTGGCAGATGGACGTCAATACCGCTTTTCTAAATGGTGATTTAGAAGAGAGCGTGTACATGACACAGCCAGAGGGCTTCGTAGACAGTGGGAGCAGCAGAAGCGTGTGCAAGCTGCTTAAATCAATCAACGGATTAAAGCAGGCATCGCGGAGTTGGAACATCTGTTTCGATGAAGCTATCAAAGAGTTTGACTTCATCAAAAACGTAGATGAACCTTGTATATACAAGAAGGTTGTAGAGAGTAAGGTTATCTTCCTCGTATTGTACGTGGATGACATACTTTTGATAGGAAATGATTTTTCTATACTACACTCGTTCAAGCTCTTCTTATCACACAAGTTCTCCATGAAAGATCTAGGTGATACCTCCTACATCCTGAGGATAAAGATCTATAGAGATAGATCTAAACGGATGTTGGGATTGTCCCAATCCAGGTACATTGACACCATACTAAAGAGATTTAGTATGGAAGATTCTAAGCATGGTAATTTACCCGCTTGTTCAGGAATCACTCTCTCCAAAGAGATGTCTCCCAACACTGATTTGGAGAGGGCTCGCATGTAAGAGATACCCTATGCTTTGGCAGTCGGGTCAATCATTTATGCGATGTTGTATATCAGACCGGATGTAGCTTACTCGCTAGGTGTAGTGAGTAGGTATCAATCAGATCCAGGGAAGAAACACTGGACAGCTGTGAAGAACATTCTTAAGTACTTGAGAAGGACTAAAGAAATGTTCTTGGTGTATGGTAACGGTGAACTCCAGGTGGAGTCCTTTACCGATTCGAGCTTATAGAGTGATAAGGACGACAGTAAGTCGGTCTCGGGTTTTTTCTTCACCCTCAATGGAGGGGCGGTATGTTGGAAGAGTTCCAAGCAGGATACCGTAGCAGACTCGACGATGGAGGCTGAATACATCGCTGCCAATGATGCTGCCAAAGAGGATGTCTGGATGAAGAAGTTCATAGCTGAACTTGGTGTGGTTCCATCCATTGAGCATCCAATACCTGTGTATTGTGATAACAATGGAGCTGTGGCTTTAGCCAAGGAACCTCGGTCCCATCAGCGATACAGACATATTCTTAGGCGGTATCATCTGATCCGGAAGATAGTTGATCGCCGGGAGATCGAGATCAGGAGAGTTGACACGGAGGATAACACAGCGGATCCACTCACGAAGGCCTTCCCCCAGATGCGATTTGAAAGACTATTTGGGATGTTGGGTATGAGATACTACAACAACTGGCCTTAGTGCAAGTGGGAGATTGTTAGGGATATGTATGCTCTAGAGGCTATTATTGTACATTGATGTATATTATAGTGGATGCTTGGACATATATAGAGAGGACTTTCTTGTTCGACATGATAGTATGCTATCTGGTTACACTTTATCTTAACATGTACATTTGTATTATTATACTGTCTCTATGATACATGTTGATAAAGCCCTTAGGATGTTGGCTTGACTATCAGGACTATGATGCAGATCATACTATTGGAACTTGTGTATTCTACAAGCACATCCTTTAACAGTTCCTAGTCGAGAGAGTATCGAAACAGGGCATCGATATTCCAGAGCAGACTAGCGTGTACGTTTCTTGACCCTGTAAGGGGCGATAGTTGATCCCATTGCCATTGGTGTTTGACATCAAAGATTGTACACAGGTGCTCATTAGAGAATGGGTACACCGAACAGGACTCGCCAAGAACTCCTAGATGGTACTATACCTATCGTCAGATAGCAGTTCTCTGGTGACACTGGTACAGGTTAGTCTGTAGACCCGAGATCGTCATAGAGTATTGTGTGGTTCCCACTGTGCTTTAATTTCCTCCCTACCACGGCTCAAAATAGTCGTGCAAACAGGTGGATTTTGGGTACAGTCCCGAGTCACATGGAGGCAATGAGCGATAGGAGGGGTTTCGTCTCTCCCGGTATTGGGAGTTGATATTGCGCTATGCTTGATTGGCTATAACATGAATTCCCTGTCCAGGTGTAACATTTCAAAATAATAAAATATTGTTTTTGGGAATTTTTATAATTTAATATTATTTTATTGAATATTTTAATATTTCCGGTATAATTAAATACAAATAAATGGGGAAAAATTATGGAAAATTCTAAAATAGGGTATTTTATGGAATTATGCCATTTTTAAGTTTTTATGATTAGTTATATGCTAATTTAGTGCTAATCGCGATTAAAAATCGCTAATCGGGTTTTTAGCAAATTTTGTGCAAAACATGCACATATCTTTTTTCTACACTTGTGTTACATTTTTCTTGCCATGGTTGTTCATTTGGGTTCACTATTTGAATGAGAAGGAAATTGAGGGAAAAGAAAATGGAAAAGTAATATAATATGAGGGTTGTTGAGAAAGAGAGAGGTATGGGTTATTTTGACCAAAGACTTAGCCATTCTCTTTTTTTCTTTCCCTCTTTCTCCGTGGCTGCTGCTGCTCTTGCTCCTCATTTTTCCTCCATCTCCAAGCCACAAAAACACTTCTAAAACATCACCAAAACCCTACCCCCATTTCATTAAAGGTGTGCACAAGCTCAAGATCTACACATTGGACCAAGGAAGCAAGGATTTTGGCCACTAGGGGCAACTCAAGAATTTTCTTGAGTTGCAAAATGAGGTATTTACTGAACCAATAGATTAGTTTTAGCATTTCTTATACCCCATGTTTAGTTTAGAACCGATATTATGTGTTTTGGTGGACTTAAGGAAAACCTAGTTAGGGTTTAGGGTGGATCTGAAATCAAAAGTGGAATTGAGGCTTGTGATGACCTTAGAACTCCTGGGGTGATGTTATTTTGGACCCAAACCTGAACTAGAAACTAGAATACGGATTTATGGAATCAATATCGGGGAAAACTGTAAATCTGGGAGTGTATTTTGTAATCTGCTATCACCCGAGACATCCTAAATTAAAATTGTTTGGACAGTGAGATGTGCAGGCACCCTAGAACCACCACACAAAACCCCAGCCCCCAACTCCTTCTTCAGGCCGCAGATTTATCCTGTTTGGCCGCAAATTGCGGCCTGGACCCCACCATTTTGCCTCGTTCTGGTTCTGTAGCTCCTACATATATAGATTTGACCCCTGGCATGTATAGATTTGTCTAATTTGACCTAGGCTGAAATCTGGAGCCTATTTCCTTAGTCGCTGTTTTGGATTCGTGTTTTCGTATTCCGTATTTCGAATTCTGAATTTGCGTATGGTGTTTTACCTCGACTACTTGGCGTTTATACGATGATATCGAGGATTGTTGATGGTTTTGGAAGGCGTTGTCCATAGGTTCTAACCTATAGACCATAGCGTATCGTTTTGGGGTTTCGTATGCCGTTTAGTTTTGAATTGGTTTTGATACGCATTTGCGATACGTTAATGTGTAGGTACCCCATGAAGACTTCGGGACGACAAGCAAAAGCATGGTGACGTCGACAGATAAAGACGCAAGGTGAGTAGATTATATCTACGGGGGAAGTCGGGTGGATGGCGTATAGCACCCCCGCAGTCCGTGGTGATGTATACGAATACGTATACACACATATATTTACTATGTGTTCTTTGAAATTATTGATGATAGGATGGATTGATTTAGTGTAGTGTGAAACCCTAGAGTAGGAATTGCACCATACACGCACGCACACACTTGCATATATACTTTCTTTCGCATGTGTATATGGGAATATATATATATATATATATATATATATATATATATATATATTTGTATGTGTTCACATGGGTATGGGACTATGTGTACATATACTAGACTATGAGGATAGTACTTGGGATGTAAGTTGAGTCGATGAGATTTTGATTTGAGGCCGTGAGATCGGCGATATGACAGGATTCGTATGGGAGATACGACGGAATGCTTTGGCGGGCTTTGGGACGTGTGTTTACACACGCATTTATATAGATGGTATCGATTGTACTAGACTTAGATCTGTACCCTAGATTATGTGGTATGATGGTGGTGATACCTGATATGTGATGAGATAGTGTGATATTGACCCGTACCCAGCTATTGGGATGTCGTACGACGATTTACCGTACGAGCCTATATTGATGATAGATCCACGCTCATGACTCGAGGATGTTATATCGTTTGTGATACTATTGAGACGGGATTACTGACTATTATATTTATATATATATTGACTCAGATGTAGGTGGTTTCATACCCCTCCTGTTTAAATTACTTAGTAGACATTAGACTAGACCCGAGTCATACCTATTTCAAACTAACGAATCGAGGATATTTTAAAGATAGGCAAAAGGGATTCTACGGGTATTTTCAAACGAAGCATCTTTTCTTAAAACATCGTAGCCCTTATTTTATTAAAAAAACTCGATTCGTCTTATTTCAAATGTCAAGGCTGCATGATATATTTATTGAGGTAGATTCTTTACTGTTGCGTTGATTATTTGATTCCGCATATTATTGCTATTTGCATTGCATCGCTTGTGTTGTTGATATATTACAGTCATGCTGCTAGGACACCAACACCATTATCGATGATGCGTATGTTCCACGTACACTTGTTTGCCGGCTCACACACTTCATCATCGATAATTGCCATGTCACTACACTGTAGTACTATTGCATTCAGGATATGACCCTTGCATGACATACTGATATGTTTACGGTTCTTTTACATGTCGCATAAATCATGCTTTCTGATTATACGCATTGAGATATGTTGTTTCCATGATAATTTTAGATTTGGGAACCGTGGGTATTTCGAAAGAGAATATGCAATTGTTTTAAAAACCCGGTTACCCTTGATATGATATTTCAGTGCGTCCACCATGTGTTTTCTCGGTGCTGAGAGCGACATGTGAAACCCGATTCGAGGAGGCGGATGAGGCCGATTGCGGGTACATGGTGGACCCGGTATGGTACCCCGGGGCGAGAACGGATCGCTGTATAGTAGACGGTGAGCCTGGCAGAGGGACTACTACCTACCGGTGATTGGTTGGACCTAGCGATTATCCGGAGGATACTGACCAGAGTCGATAAATGGATATGGGCGTACTGCTGGGGCCGAGGGCCGATTCCGCAGACGGAGCCCGTGGGCTGATCCGGACTGACGGAGCCCGATATATGAGGATTTACGTGCCGATGCTGGGCACAGTTTTCATGATGTTTTCGAGTGTCGATGCTGGGCACTCCGGTTCCATGATTTTGACGTGTCGCGAGGGACACAGATGGTTTATATCCTCATATTTTTCCATCCATATACCTTATGATATTTACATGCATGATGCTTATTGTCATTGGGTGACGAGTGGATGGGATCCACGTACATGCAGATTGATTACATTGATCATACCTCACATTTATGATATGCTATTACCTGAGGCACTGGCACAAGCACTTGGCACTACACTCATGTATGGAGATTACATTGCCATTTTAGCATGCTTCAGACTTATTCATATTGAGGTTCATTTATATCTGATCGTATTGACCTAGGATGGGTCGTACATTCGATCTCTACTTGTAGATATTTTCTATTCACGAGTTGGCAACTCACCCCCGTTGTGCCACAGTTCTTGCAGGTTTTTGCTGTACATATTCCATAGCGGCATGGCTGGCACAGTACTTCTATATGGGTGACTTGCTTTGGTAGGTGGGTTCTTTTGTATCAGAACTGCCATTGTACATTTATTATTCATTGTATCTAGAAATTCAATCAACCAAAACTTGTATATTGTTTCAGACTTAGAAAACAGTGATGTATTATCTTGACCTTAGAGTCGCGCTTGTAGTATTATGGTTTTCTGGCTGTTTTGAGTTTCTTTTTGAGTTTCGATCCTCGCCCTTTGGCGTTGTGTATTATTTTGTTTGCGTGGTTGTGACCGTCGATTGACGAAGAGATAGCTCCCACTTGGGTATGCCTTTTTCCTTGCATATATATATTATTGTTGTTGTACCCCATTCGGGGCCAGTTTTTACAAAGGAAACTCTGCCGAAATTTTCAGGAAAGATTACACATTTTTAAAATGCATATTCGGCTTGTTATTTAAAAACTTTGATTTTCAAGACATGTTTTCTTTACTTCTTAAAACCAGTTTTCCTTATTTACTCCTTAAAATGGTTTTAGATTTCTGGGCTTTTGGCTTACTTGGATTAAATGGGGTCCTATAGACTTCATATGGTTCAAGGGCCAGTCACGTGCTCTTTCGGGTCATGACAAAGTTGGTATCAGAGCGTTAGGTTGACCTTGGTTCGAGTCTAAGTTTGACTATGTGGAGCCTAGGGAGTTTATATATATACAGAACTTAGGCTTGACCTTATGGAACTTAGACTTAGTCGAGGGGGTATTATACCCGAACTTTCGTCGCATAGGATGACCCTTGGTTGATGGAGTAGGTAGCTTGAGTAGAGTGACGTACCGTACGTATGTTCCGCTGCATACTTACGACACGCCCCTCCGCTTAAGAAACCTTAGGATGTATATTTCCTTGCACAGTATTATATTCCTTCCTATGATCTATCCTCATCGATATTGGTTGTGATTTTGCTGCTACGATTGCACGGGCAGAGTGAGCTACGGCTCGAGTTGCGTCAGCATGAGCTCGTCGTGGACGAGGACTGTCCAGGGCGTGATTCCAGAGACATACGATTGCATATAGAGGCGTCGTCTTATTGTGTTTTCGCGCCATGAGCGTTTGACTCGTCGCTTTTACGAGATTCTCGGGCGTACCGATCGGTACCAGAGGATTGAGCCATTGATAGAGGCCAGCCAGTATGTGATGACCATTGATTTATTACTTATTCATGATGATTGAGGCGCTGTTCAGCGTACCGACGAATGAGCCAATTGTTGCTGCAAATGACGAGATATCGCCCCAGATGTTGGAGCTACTGCAGCTTAAGCATATATTTAGAGATATGATGGTGAGTCGCTAGTCACCGAGGATGAATGACTAGGACATGTGGTTCGTTCGCTTACCCCGATATGAGGTCATCAGGTAGATTGATGCCAGCTAGAGACGACTTCACGCAGATTCGTTGAGAGTCGATTGGGACAATCGAATGTCAGGAACCCATTTTCCAAGTTTAAAGTATTCGGAAAGACATGCAAGCGATTCTATGAACCCTCTAGAAGAATGAAACCCTAACTAGACATAATGACCGTGTGAAAGCCTTTGAACCTTAGGGTTTACGGCAGTTCCGCGGCGCCATTAGTGAGGCTTGGGTTTGCCCTTCTACGGCTGGACCACCGATGCTGTGGTATGTACTCGATACTATTAAACTGTACCCAAGGTGTTGAGCTCTTGGGGGATTATGAGGTTCTGACGAGTCAATCGGATGGTTCGACCTTTTTCGGATATTGTGATGGGACACTGCTTGGGAGACTCCAGATACGAGTATAGCCATTGGGGCGTAGTCCATGTAGCCACAAGTAGACGAGTCCGAATCAGTCAGCATTGGAGCAAGTGAAGTAAATAGTTCGCACAAGATTTCGACGAGATGATGCACCCCTCCGCTGACATCAGAGATGCGATACGCATGCTGAGGACGTATTCGGCTAGATATCTTCTACTGAGTGATGAAGATACCGAGTTCGTGATTTTAAGTCCGTGTGAGAGACTTCGGATGGACCGTAGCCGAGAACATTGCAGTGCGCAGATAGAGACGCGGCGTCGAAGTGGGCGACGATACAGACAAGCGGGATGAGAGGTACGTGCGAGACGCCGTTGAGCTGTTGTTACTCCCCATTAAGATTAAAGGTCGGATATGCATACAGAGGCGCTGGGATGCGACCAACTTCCGAGTAGATGTTGTACTGAGGACGCAGATGTCCAGAGAGCAAGAAAGGATTTGCACCAGGAGCAGATGTATGATGTGGGTTCAGAGATCGGCGCCAGTGACGTGTTGCTTTACGAGTGGTCGTGAGGATTGACCGAGAAATGACCAGAGAAGTGCCAAAACGGAATCGTTCCCGTTAGTATATCTGACAGGGCCGATGAGCCGGAGGATAGCGAGATTGCTAATCCGCAGGGAAGATAAAGAACCAGAGATAAAGGACGTCAGACCGTGAGCAAGAGACAAGTAGATATCTTGCGCTGCTAACATTGGATGTACCGGAACCTTCTCGACTTCGAAGGAGGATATACCGACGGCGGTATTTATGATTTGTGATTTTGTGACTTGATTATCACGTATCCGTCACTTTGGATTTCGGTATTTGGGGCAATCTATTTGCATGATTTAGTCTTGATGGCTGAGTTCCATGATATTTGATTTTGTGCACCATGGTTGCACCTACTGGGTATTTATACCTTGCGCATAGTTATTATTCTTGAGGTATTGATTGTGATTTCATGCCTACTTTATGCCGGTGATTTGATTTACGCTTCCAGCATAGTTTTCATGCACTTTTTAGTGTTTTGATTTGATTTGTGCACACTGATGCACACGGTTGTGAGATTTTCCATCGCGCTACACCTGATTTTGATTGAGCCGCATTATATCGTCGATTTCGACCCTGATATTGATGATTGATTCTTGCACTCCGTGATTTTGATTGGACTTACGCATGTTCGGTGTTTGCTATTGGATTTCATGATTCCGTGCATGTTGAGTGCGCAGGGTTTAGATTTTTTTCGTGCATGATGGATGCACCGATTTGGATTTTCGCGCGTGTTGGGCGCATGTTTTGAGATACGATTTTGGTGCACACCAGATGCACTAAATCGGGATTCTTCGTGCATGTCAGATGCACCTGATTTTGCTGTCAGGCACACACGTTGCCTATGACAGATGCTTCGTGCACACCCGTTGCACCTAGATGTTGTTTCTGTGCACATGTATGGCACATACATGGATTTTGATTTCGTGCGCACCAGATGCATACACCAGATGCATAGGGTATTCCTATATACATTTTGGGATTGATTTTATGGAGCAGTACGTTTTATGATATTTGCTATGTGTTTTCGGACTGAGCAGGACTAGTCAGAGGAAAGTACCTGGATATATTTTGCATGCATCGATAGTTATCGAAGGTATTTCCAAAAAGCGAGCTATAGTCTCAGTATATACCTACGTGTCCGATATGACACGAAACATTTTAAAAACAAGGAAACCCTTCTAAATTGTTTTCGAAACGGCGGAACGCACCTATTAAAACAAAAGATATGTACGTATATAGTTGTTATTTTTTTATGAAAGACGTCCGCCACTGTGCAGTGCTATGCGCATCGTACAGCGAATTAAAAAGATTTGGCATGCATTTACTTCAGCTATTCTCATGTATAGATTGGATGTCTACATGTATAGTTCTGATTTATATCGTATTGGTTTTGTATTGGATTTGATAATGTATCTTTACCATAACTCCGATGATTGAGGGATGCTTGACGGAGTTTTGATTTTGAGTTATCTTCTCATTACTCATGCGCATGCATTGCGCTATGATGTGTTATGTATTGATAATTTCGGAGCCCCGACGACTTAGACTTGTATCGAAATGTTTTAGTATTTTGGGGTTTAAATTTAAATTCGGGGACCGAATTTCTTTAAGGGGGGTATATTGTAACATTTCAAAATAATAAAATATTATTTTTGGGAATTTTTATAATTTAATATTATTTTATTGAATATTTTAATATTTCCGGTATAATTAAATACAAATAAATAGGGGGAAATTATGGAAAATTCTAAAATAGGGTATTTTATGGAATTATGCCATTTTTAAGTTTTATGATTAGTTATATACTAATTTAGTGCTAATCGCGATTAAAAATCGCTAATCGGGTTTTTAGCAAATTTTGTGCAAAACATGCACATATCTTTTTTCTACACTTGTGTTACATTTTTCTTGCCATGGTTGTTCATTTGGGTTCACTATTTGAGTGAGAAGGAAATTGAGGGAAAAGAAAATGGAAAAGTGATATAATATGAGGGTTGGTGAGAGAGAGAGAGAGATATGGGTTATTTTGACCAAAGACTTAGCCATTCTCTTTTTTTTCTTTCCCTCATTTCTCTCCCTCTTTCTCCGTGGCTGCTGCTGCTCTTGCTCCTCATTTTTCCTCCATCTCCAAGCCACAAAAACACCTCTAAAACATCACCAAAACCCTACCCCCATTTCATTAAAAGTGTGCACAAGCTCAAGATCTACACATTGGACCAAGGAAGCAAGGATTTTGGCCACTAGGGGCAACTCAAGAATTTTCTTGAGTTGCAAAATGAGGTATCTACTAAACCATTAGATTAGTTTTATCATTTCTTATACCCCATGTTTAGTTTAGAACCGATATTATGTGTTTTGGTGGACTTAAGGAAAACCTAGTTAGGGTTTAGGGTGGATCTGAAATCAAAAGTGGAATTGAGGCTTGTGATAACCTTAGAACTCCTGGGGTGATGTTATTTTGGACCCAAACCTGAACTAGAAACCAGAATACGGATTTATGGAATCAATATCGAGGAAAACTGTAAATCTGGGAGTGTATTTTGTAATCTGCTATCATCCGAGACATCTTAAATTAAAATTGGTTGGACAGTGAGATGTGCAAGAACCCTAGAACCAACACACAAAACCCCAGCCCCCAACTCCTTCTTCTGGCCGCAGATTTATCCTGTTTGGCCGCAAATTGCGGCCTAGACCCCACCATTTTGCCTCGTTCTGGTTCTGTAGCTCCTACATATATAGATTAGACCCCTAGCATGTATAGATTTGTCTAATTTGACCTAGGGTGAAATCTGGAACCTATTTCCTTAGTTGCTGTTTTGGATTCGTGTTTCCGTATTCCGTATTTCTAATTCTGAATTTGCGTATGGTGTTTTACCTCGACTACTTGGCGTTTATACGACGATATCGAGGGTTGTTGATGGTTTTGGAAGGCGTTGTCCATAGGTTCTAACCTATAGACCATAGCGTATCGTTTTGGCGTTTCGTATGCCGTTTAGTTTTGAATTGGTTTTGATTCGCATTTGCGATACGTTAATGTGTAGGTACCCCATGAAGACTTCGGGACGACAAGCAAAAGCATGGTGACGTCGACAGATAAAGACGCAAGGTGGGTAGATTATATCTACAGGGGAAGTCGGGTGGATGGCGTATAGCACCCCCGCAGTCCGTGGTGATGTATACGAATACGTATACACACATATATTTACTATGTGTTCTTTGAAATTATTGATGATAGGATGGATTGATTTAGTGTAGTGCGAAACCCTAGAGTAGGGATTGCACCCATACACGCACGCACACACTTGCATATATACTTTCTTTCACATGTGTATATGGGAATATATATGTATATATATTTGTATGTGTTCACATGGGTATAGGACTATGTGTACATATACTAGACTATGAGGATAGTACTTGGGATGTAAGTTGAGTCGATGAGATTTTGATTTGAGGCCGTGAGATCGGCGATATGACAGGATTCGTATGGGAGATACGACGGAATGCTTTGGCGGGCTTTGGGACGTGTGTTTACACACGCATTTATATAGATGGTATCGATTGTACTAGACTTAGATCTTTACCCTAGATTATGTGGTATGATGGTAGTGATACCTTATATGTGATGAGATAGTGTGATATTGACCCGTACCCAGCTATTGGGATGCCGTACGACGATTTACCGTACGAGCCTATATTAATGATAGATCCACGCTCATGACTCGAGGATGTTATATCGTTTGTGATACTATTGAGGTGGGATTACTGACTATTATATTTATATATATATCGACTCAGATGTAGGTGGTTTCATACCCCTCCTGTTTAGATTACTTAGTAGACATTAGACTAGACCCGAGTCATACCTATTTCAAACTAACGAATCGGGGATATTTTAAAGATAGGCAAAAGGGATTCTACGGGTATTTTCAAATGAAGCATCTTTTCTTAAAACACCGTAGCCCTTATTTTATTAAAAACCCCGATTCGTCTTATTTCAAATGTCAAGGCTGCATGATATATTTATTGAGGAAGATTCTTTACTGTTGCGTTGATTATTTGATTCTGCATATTCATGTTATTTGCATTGCATCGCTTGTGTTGTTGATATATTACAGTCATGCTGCTAGGACACCAGCACCATTATCGATGATGCGTATGTTCCACGTACACTTGTTTGCCGGCTCACACACTTCATCATCGATAATTGCCATGTCACTATATTGTAGTACTGTTGCATTCAGGATATGACCCTTGCATGACATACTGATATGTTTACGGTTCTTTTACATGTCGCATACATCATGCTTTCTGATTATACGCATTGAGATATGTTGTTTTCATGATATTTTTGGATTTGAGAACCGTGGGTATTTCGAAAGAGAATATGCAATTGTTTTAAAAACCCGGTTACCCTTGATATGATATTTCAGTGCGTCCACCATGTGTTTTCTCGGTGCTGAGAGCGACATGTGAAACCCGATTCGAGGAAGCGGATGAGGCCGATTGCGGGTACATTGTGGACCCGGTATGGTACCCCGGGGCGAGAACAGATCGCTGGGTAGTAGACGGTAACCCTGGCAGAGGGACTACTACCTACCGGTGATTGGTTGGACCTGACGGTTATTCGGAGGATGCTGACCAGAGTCGATAGATGGATATGGGCGTACTGCTGGGGCCGAGGGCCGATTCCGCAGACGGAGCCCGTGGGCTGATCCGGACTGACGGAGCCCGATATATGAGGATTTACGTGCCGATGCTGGGCACAGTTTCCATGATGTTTTCGAGTGTCGATGCTGGGCACTCCGGTTCCATGATTTTGACGTGTCGCGAGGGACACAGATGGTTTATATCCTCATATTTTTTCCATGCATATACCTTATGATATTTACATGCATGATGCTTATTTTCATTGGGAGTCGAGTGGATGGGATCCACGTACATGCAGATTGATTACATTGATCATACCTCACATTTATGATATGCTATTACCTGAGGCATTGGCACGAGCACTTGGCACTACACTCATGTATGGAGATTACATTGCCATTTTAGCATGCTTCAGACTTATTCATATTGAGGTTCATTTATATCTGATTGTATTGACCTAGGATGAGTCGTACATTCGATCTCTACTTGTAGATATTTTTTATTCACGAGTTGGCAACTCACCCCCGTTGTGCCACAGTTCTTGCAGGTTTTTGCCGTACAGATTCCATAGCGGCATTTCTGGCACAGTACTTCTATATGGGTGACTTGCTTTGGTAGGTGGGTTCTTTTGTATCAGAACCGCCATTGTACATTTATTATTCATTGTATCTAGAAATTTCATCAACCAAAACTTGTATATTGTTTCAGACTTAGAAAACAGTGATGTATTATCTTGACCTTAGAGTCGCGCTTGTAGTATTATGGTTTTCTGGCTGTTTTGAGTTTCGATCCTCGCCCTTTGGCGTTGTGTATTATTTTGCTTGCGTGGTTGTGACCGTCGATTGACGAAGAGCTAGCTCCCGCTTGGGGATGCCTTTTTCCTTGCATATATATATTATTGTTGTTGTACCCCATTCGGGGCCAGTTTTTACAAAGGTAACTCTGCCGAAATTTTCAGGAAAGATTACACATTTTAAAAATACATATTCGGCTTGTTATTTAAAAACTTTGATTTTCAAGACATGTTTTCTTTACTTCTTAAAACCAGTTTTCCTTTTTTACTCCTTAAAATGGTTTTAGATTTCTGGGCTTTTGGCTTACTTGGATCAGATGGGGTCCTATAGACTTCATATGGTTCAATGGCCAGTCACGTGCTCTTTCGGGTCGTGACACCAGGGTTGTTGATGAGATTTACTGGTAAGAGTTATCAGTAGTTTCTCATACCGTTATAGGCCACACATCGGCATGACTTATCAAGTTATTGGGGTCTGACGATTCCACCCCCAGACTCGATATGCGACATATCAGATGAAGAGACCGGACTGTACGGTAAGTGTTACTTATAGGCTTCATGGGAGTTTGGACAAGCATGCTTGTTGATCTTCTATTCACTCAATACCTGGGCAGTCGTTACGTCTAGCTAGTACCGCTGACGGCTTCTGGGTAACTGATGTGATCATTACCTACTACTGGCGTATTAACGAGTCTTTAGAGTCCCACACAGAAGTTTCTTAGTTCAGACGAAACGAAGTAGGGCACATATGCTGATATGTGCGAAGGGCCTGATTAAATACGAGTATGTGATACTGTATTCTAATCTGGCGGTTATTTGTTATCGGTTAGGTTATATGCGATATAACCGGACTATTGAATCAAGTGTTGATTTGATAATGCGTTATACAGATAAATGATATTAGTCGGTTATATATGATATAACCGGATTATTAAATCAAGTGTTAATTTAATAATTTGATATATATATTATATATGATATAATTATATATTAACTAATATTATTATCTCCCTAACTATTCTTCATAATATATATATATGAAGTATGACATGGATTTTCTATTTTTGGAAAATAAAAAATAAGGTGGAAAAATGGGGAGATATTTAGAGTATGGTATGAAGCATGGGCTTTATCATTTGTTTATTTATCTTGACTCGCTATTCAAGCATGGTTGCAATTTATTATTGCAAATAATTCCATACTTGAATAAGTGAGGTCAAGTGTAGAGCCATTCTTCACTTGGTTGGTTTTTGCCTTAACCTTTTACTTGAGCTGATTTTGGTAAAAAGCTCTCTAGGTCTTTCCATTTTCCTTATCTTCCTCATTCATGCTTCAAGATCTAAACCATCACATGTGTTGTGAACCCTAGAGCTTGAGATCCTAAGTGAGCAAACAAAACCCCTACTTCACTATCCTACACTTGATTAGCACTCAAGTGTAGTGTGTTTCCTTCACTAAAGAGTTTAGTGAAGAGGTAGCTTGGATCAGCGGAGCTTTGGGTGGATCATCTTCGGCACGAATGTCATTGAAGAAAGCTTGTTCATTCTTCAAGTGGAGCCTAGTGGAGTCGTAGGGATTACAATCTGGAGCTTTAGAAGAGAAGGACACGGTCTACAAAGGTTGTAGCCTCCTTTCCTTTAGCTAGTTTAGTATGATATCATCATAGTAACCCTAATTATCTAGTTTGATCCTAGGTTAGTCTAGTTTAGTACCCCAAATTTTTAAGGTTGCATGCTTGATGCCGGTTTTGACCTCATGGTGGTGCTAGGGTAGACTTTCACTCAGTTATCATGAACTCATTCCAATACGCCGCTACTCTGCCCTACTAATATTCATCGGCACTTGCTTGATCGTCGGAGGGTCCTATGGTGGTTTCCCATCCCGGGACTTCCCTTGCAGGTAGCTCGGTATCAACAACTACCAGCAGCCCATTGAAATCTACACGCTCAACCGTTCAGCATAGTTGGCAGTAAGATCGACGAAGGACAACATCTGAAGGAGATTCTGACCTTCATCATTCTCTCTCTTCTGGTCGCCTATCATCTCTCAGTCACCGATCATTATTTTTTTCCGAGATTGCTTCTCCATCTCAGCTGAAGCTTTCCTCGGTTTATATGTGAAGCTGATGAAGTTTAAGAAGCATGGTAACCCATATATGAATCAGTGTCACTTATGTATGCTTCATGAATTTCATGTTTTCTTCATACTTGATTGGCGGCATCCATAGGGAAATCGGCTACATCCATAAAACTTTTAGCTTTTAAACTTAGATTAAACTTATTATCTTTGTATGTAGTACGGATTTTTGCAAGATAACCACATCTGCAATAGATTTCTTGAATAGGGCTTGATCCTGCATCATGGCTCATTATGGTAGTTGAAAGCAGGGGAACGTGAATGGAAGCAGGGGAAGGAGGGAGGGGGATAGAGAGAGAGAGAGAGAGTCAAGAAACGAACTTAACACAGGCATTTCATCGAACAGTAGAGTTGCGTCATCAATTCCCCCATTCTGTAGGCTAGGCCAAGCATTGAAGATGGGGACAGAGAGGGGGGGAGACGAGATAGAGAAAGGGGACTTAACACATAGAGCCCATAGGATTCTTGCTTGACTACCAGCATTATGATGGCAATCATATACGTGGGAGCTGGGGGTCTATAAGCACATCCTTAAATGTCCCTAGTCATGGGAGTATCGAGACCGGGCATCGATACTCCAGTGTAGCCTGGTGTATACTGATCGAGACCCCGACGAGGGGCGGTGGCCAGGTCTCACAAGCCATTGGTGTTAGTTTGTTCACCTAATATAGTATACAGGTGCTCATTGGGTTATGAGTATACTGGAAGGACTCGCCGGGAACCTGCTAGTTGGTATTATACCTATTGTCAGATAGCAGTTCCCAAGTGACATGTGTACAGGTTAGTCTGTCGACCTGATATCGTCATTTGTCTCGTGTGAGTTACCACTGTGCTTTGATTACTACCCTACCACGGCTTAAAGGAGTCTTGCAAACAGGTTTTAGTTGGGTACAGTCCCGAGCCACATGGAGGCAGTGAGCGGATCATCAAGGATTCGTCCCTCCCGGTATTGGGGGTTGATGTCGCGCAGTGCACGGGTGGCCATCACCAGAAATCCTTGGCCAAGGTAGTCGAGAATTACTGATCTAGGATCAGTAGTTACTCACGTGGTGATGGGTTTCATGCGGACACTAAATATCGCGTTGTTAGGGGTATGACTTTATCCACCCTCTAGACTCGATATGCGATACTTTTAGACGAACAGACCGGACTGTACGGATATTGTCACTGTCAGGCTCAGTAGGGGTTTGGATGAGTTTGCTCGTCGGCCTTCCTTTCACTCAATACCTGGGTAGCCATTAAGTACAGCTAGTGCCGCTGACGTGCTTGTGGTTAAACCCAATGTCAGCGTATTGACGAGTCTTTAGAGTCCCACACAGAGGGTTTTCACGGTTCAGACGATATGGTGTAGATGACGTATGTTGGTACATACAGGTGTCTGATTAAATATGTGTACAGGCTGCACAGATTTTAATCGGACGGTTGATAATACTAGCGGCTTAGTATTAAGCCGGATTATTAAATCAAGTTTTGATTTAATAATTTATATGTATTCTAGTATTATTGTTCACTATTCATTTTCTCTCTTGGCTATTCGTATTTTGGTACGAATACGCGTATATGTATTTCGATACATATACTAGGTTGAATTCCGTATTTATACGGAATAGTTTCTAGAAGATGGCCACCTCATTAATTGATTTTCTTTTTAGAAAATTAATTTGGAAATGAGGTGGAGGGTGAGTTGGCATGAGCATGGGTCATGACATGTAGAGAGGTATGGGCATTGTTTTGTTTAATGAAATTAAAATGAGATATTTTATTTAGTGTGCATGATTGAGAGGGAGAGGAGGCAGCCACAATTTTGTGTGGGCTTGCTCATTTCTTTTCCTCCACTTGATTTCTTTGCTTGCTTCATCACTCACTCATTCATTCTCACTTGGAGAAAATACTTAGCACATTTTCTTGAGTTTCTCATGCCACATGTTTCCTCACCTCCTTCATCTTCTTGAGTTGCTCTTTTGAGCATTATGATGAGAGGAAAATTATAATGACACATTTCTACACCTCCACTCTCCATTGCTAGCAACCTTGGAGTGTCGGTTGCCTCGCTTGGCGAGGCTGAAGCTTGCACCGTTTCCCTCAGGTGGATCATCGTAGATGGAGGAGACCGGCAACCAAACTCGATCCAAACGACCGCTAGGAGTTTGGAATGAAGGTTGAAGACCAAAGGACACGGATCAACTCGGTATAACCATCTAACTCCTTGTTACTATTGCTAGTATATGGTTTAGGGTAGATCTGGGCATCGGGTAATGGTAGCGCCGGTTTAGAAAAATTTTGTTCCGCATTTGGCCACGGTTTGATGGTCGGGGCACTGCCGTAACCCAACATGGTATCAGAGCCAACCCTTAAACCCTTAGCTAGCTGGTTTAGACGATATTAAAGTATCGAAACCGAAACAACTCTGAAACAATACCACGAATGTTTCAGTTTCTGTCGATTTTTCAAAGTCTTCAAAAAAAATTTTAAGCAACTGCAGAAGACTAGTTGAGTGACCACTAGAACACACCACAAATACGAGCACAAACCGCCGGATTTGACACGGCGAGATTGCCTAAAAATGGGTGAGGTCGTTCCAAATTTAGATTTTGGACTTGAAATTTTTGGTGTGGTCTAGTCTCTGGAATATTGGTGCAGTTGTATTGCTTGTTTTGCCCATTTTGGATATTATGTTATCTTTTCTTCAGGGAAATTCGGGGTGTTTCGAAGTCAATAATTTAACACTGTTTAAATGTTTATCAATCCATACATTACTATCTGTGACCGTGAATGTTATTGAAGCGGTACAACTCGTCTAATTGCTATATGTTTTTTAGACGAGTTTGCGAACGTGACATTCATGTTGTTGTTCTGTATTGTGTTGTGTTGTGGTTGGATCGTCGTGGTAGATAGCTTGGATACAATGTTAGTACGGTTTAGTTTCATTTGTATATTTGTTATTGCAGGGCGAGCGTCCGACATGTGGACTGTCGTCACTGCCAATTTGTATATTATTTATTTGGGGCACGACTGGGTTGAGGTCTATGTCACCCTTGTACATATTATTTTCTTTTCTGTACAAGGATTACCCCATGGTGGAGTGCACGAATAGCCGGGTTCTAGAGGGCAACGAGTCCGCATCTCATGGCGTTGAGACGGAGGGGACCTTACTCTAGAATTGGCGGGCTATTCGCCGCACTCGTAGGGGGTATAGGTTGACCCATGGAGGGGTGCTCAAGTTACCGGATTCCGTGAAGTGCTGGGTGGCCCATTCACGTTGTTGAAGGGGGTTGCCTCACTTCTTGTTTTGGCGGGTAACTTGCCGCGCTCGTAGGGGTCTTGGTTTTCATTGCACAGGCTATCCACACGACAGGGGAACGTCCGGTCTCATTTGCGGCTCAAGTGAAACCCGGGGCTCCCAGATTATCCACCATTCTGTGTTGCTTCTGTGATGCTTCTGTGATGTTGCTTCATATCATGCTTAGGACGATTGTTATATATATTTATATATATACTAGTAGATGTTGTATATGTTTTGCACCCGCGCTAGTCCAGTCCCCGCTCTGTCGTTAGTTAAGTAACCTAACGGGTGATGACGGGACCCAGTGGCGAATGCAGATGGCATATACATACATCATATATTTTCATTCTTTTCTGGTGTGATTAATTGATGGGACTACGTTGATTCTGATCAATGCAAGGATAAAACAAACCTATATGATGTTGTTGGAACCAAGTTTTTAAAACTGACATTACAGACGCTTTCTTTTGCTTTGCACAGTGGTATTCGATTGGGAATATCCTGCACCTCATTCGACGAGGTAAGGGCCGAGATTCCTTCATCGGGAGTGACCCCTTGAGCAAAAGTTTGCGTCAGCGTAATAACTTCACTATAATCGATTCTTTTGCTTTGCATCATGGAATTCAGTTTGGAATATCTTGCACCTCATTCGACGAGGAAAGAGCCGAGATCCCTTCACAGGAAGTGACCTCTTTAGCAAAAGTTTTTGCCACTATATATTTGTAAAACCACTCGGTTCCTTCAACGATATCAAGTTCATTACGTTAAAGGTTTTTCGCCAAAAACCATCCGTAGCCCTCCGTCATTTCCTACGAGTAGTACTTAGTATTCGTGCTGTATTTGTTGACTCCGTCAAGGCGTAGTGTACGGTAGCTGAGTGGTGCTTGTTTGTAGCATGGATATGCGATTGGTTAGGACAGTCGTACGGCCTTGTTGACTCCGTCAAGGGCTCGTGCGGGTGGGTTTAATGCAATCAAGATAATGACGGGTTGAACTTGACTAGGACTCTTTGATTTGTTGACTCCGTCAAGGTCACTTGGGTCCTAGGGGTAAAAACACACATCAGGAGTTTCAAACATACAGGAAACTTGCCAGGCATGCGCATACCTTCTGGAATGTGGTGACTTGAGTGGATTCCATCAAGTTATCATGCGATGATAGTTGGATCCTGATTCCCACTGATGAGTAGGATTACTCCTCGGGTGATTTTACATGATCCCGACTAATTCTCCGTTTGGGTTTGGAAGAGAATTCGAGAAAACAGTGGGAAACATCCTAATTAGATAAAATGATTAACCATTTTGATCTAGGTTAGAGTGCACGCTGAGTGTTTCTTTTCTTTCTCTCTTTGGCTGCGACCATGACCTGACCCTACACTAAAACTCATGAACCAAGTTAACCGAACCTTCTTAAATCACTTTGGCTTTTGGAATGTCACGGTGTCGCATATATCATTACCACTTCTATATCACCATTACATTTCTCCAGAACACCCCGTATCACTACAAACATCTACTCCTATTAGATAAATCCATTGTATAGTTACATACGAACTCGAAGGAACTTGTTCCAGATTCGAGGATGGATTCTGGTTCTGGAGAGATTGAATAGGATTATTCGGTTGTCTTTTCTCTTTACCTTCTTTCAGGTTGTGAGGGCTCCTAGGATTAGGAGAGGGTACGCCTATTGAGCACCATAGGCAGGTGCCGAAAGGTGGGGAAGGAAGAAAACCAATTAGCCTAAAGGTGGTGTACAGAAGGTAATAAGTAAAGACATATAAAGGGATTAGAAATAACGGCAAAGAAAATTGCGACTGCTGTCATTCACGACAAAACAGTGTATACCCCTGCCACTCCCACATCCACTTTGGATTTCTCCAGAACACTTCGTATCACTATGAACGGTCATAATGCTTGGACATGCCATCGTATAGTTACATACGAACTCGAAGGAATTCGTTCCAGATTCGAGGATGGTTTCCGGTTCAGGAGAAATAGAATATGATTATTCAGGTGTCTTTTCTCTTTATCTTCTCTCAGGTTGCGAAGGCTCCTAGGATTAGGAGAGTACACCTATTACGCTTACTGGATAGTCTTCTTCTAAACCATAGGCTGGTGCCGAAAGGTAGGGAAGGAAGAAAACCAATTAGCCTAAAGGTGATGTACAGAAGGTAATAGTAAAGACATAATAAAGGGATTGCAGAGAAGGCAGGTAAGTATATGGTTACTGTCATGAATCAGGATAGTGGAAGAGGCGTTACTAGGAATACCCAGTTACCCCTTCGAAACATTTTCATGTTTCAGTTTGACTGTGCAATGTTAAGTGAAAACTGTTTTCACAATTGGATTCTAACTCCATGGTATGTATTTACCAGGTTTGATTCTCACATCTGTATAGTGTTATAGATGATGAGTGGGAGTAAGATATTGGGAATTGGGTGATTATACCCTCTATATATCGGAATTCTTTGTAATTGGTGATATTTGAGGATATCACCTGGGTTTTGCCTGACGGCAAATATTTGGTTTTCAATATCCGTTGTTATGCACCAATTTCAAACTGATATATCTGTACGTTTATTTTATAAAGTGAGATATAACTTTTTGAAATTATGTCCATGACATTTACCTATATCAGTTGGTGATTAGGTAAGGTGCATTCAACAGCAGTGTAATTCTTCTTAACTATAGTACAGTTTTTCAACCTACGACGTACAATTGTTAAACTCAGTGAACTTATACAAAGTATTGTATGTTGTCCAGTGTTCATTAGGACAAAGCGTATAGTACTAGTACTATATTCTGTTTACTTGTGACTTCTCCAGTTCTGGACAAGTATTTCGTTGAAATATAAGGTCCAGATATTGAGAAGTTATAGGTATAAGAATAAAGTATAGAACCATTTGTTGGAAGTATCAGGATTCTTTGAGGTAGTCGAAGATGTAGATACTTATGTTTGGTATTCCATTGATAGTAATGGTTTTGAGAACTTGCATCTCTTTCGGGTTACTCATATATGGATGCACTCCTAGATGAGTAATGATGATTGCCTCTTTCCATTTTGGTTGATATGCACAGGAGAAAGCTGCATGATTTGAATCTGGTTCCTATTAAATTAGTGCTTTTTTCTATATTGGATATATATATAATCAATTTATATCTTAACGATGTTAAGGTATAGGGAGTTGTCCGGCTGATGCTTAAAAACAGAATCCGGATAAACTCGATGCACATTTCAGTAATGGCTATTTATGGGTTATCCCGGGTTTTGACGAGGGTTAACTTTCTACCATCAGTAAGATCAATAGTTGTATTGTTCTTGACTCGCCACCATTTTTAGTAAAATGGATTTTTTCAGAAAACAGAAGTGGGGGTATGGTAGAACTGGAAGTGATTCCAAAACCACAAACGATTACTGAAAATTTAATAGAACCTAAGGATTCAAATTGGATTTGATATTCCATTAGCCACTCCGCAGATTTGGTGGGTAACCTCAGGCACCCGAGAGGTATTTCGGTCTTCTCAGAGACGGTGACAGGGAGGTTCTTGTTTACCTAGACTTGCCATTGTTGTTGTTCTAGACTATGAGACCCGGCAGGAGGATGAGTATAGCGTCGTTCTAAACTAGCTTTAGAAGTGCACATGTATATGACTCTGCCATAGGGTCGTTGTAGTAAGTGGGAGCAGCGGAAGCATAGCGGGCAAGTAGCTTATGTCTATTTATAGACTAAAGCAAGAATAGCGGAAAAGGATCATCTATTTTTGATGAAACGGTCATAAGGTTTTGACTTCATCAGAATAGGAGATGGATCCGGTAAGAAGGTAGTAGGATGTGATATCCTGGTATTTGGGATGACATGCACTTGATAGGAAGAGATATTCCTATACTATGATCAGTTATACTGTGGTTGTCACAAAGGTGTTTCTCCACATAGGATATGGATATAATATCAAGGTTTCTGGTGACTGGATCTATGATTTTAGATCTAGATTTGGGAAGTGTCCCAATTAGGGTACTTGACAATATTCTAAAGGTGTTTTAGAATGGACGATTCCTGGCATGGTGGTGAACCTGCAAATGATGGAGTCACCCTCTCTAAAGGATGTCTTTCAGACTAAAGTGGAGAGGGATTTGCATGGTTGGCATATCACTTGCTTATGCAGTTGAGTCAATCATGTGATGTCAAGTATAACACCAAATATTGTTTTTTGCACTAGTTGCAATAAGTATATATATTAATCCAATCCTGGAGAAACGTTGGGAAGCAGTTATGAACATAAGTGAATGTTCTAGGTATATGGTAACGGCAGCCTCCTTCAGGAGACGGTTATCATTTCAGGCTTCCAAGGTGACCTGGATGACAAGTGGCTGTCTGAGTTATAGTTTTTCCCTCTTTTGAGGGACAGTATGTTGGACGGGTGGTCCAAGCGGATACTGAGGAAAGGCATGGCGCATGATACTGATTAAATTCAGTGGACGATACAGTCTAGGAAGTTTGCTGGATTTGGAGTTCATTTGTGAACCGGGTCCCATTTGATATCCAGACAAATTCTAAGGCAGGTAGTGCTCATTTCGGGAGACAGCTTTCTCCGCGAAGTTAAGATATAGAGAGATACAGAAAGAAACATTAGAGAGGATCCACTCACTGAGGCTATTTCTCGAACGCAATAGTTTTGCAAACAGGCTTTGCGAAACTGATTAGTAGAGAAGTTGGGTGTTCGGTATCACACGAGCTGTGAATATGCGACACCGCAATAATTAGCCTTAAGTGCAAGTGGGAGATTGTTGGCTATAGTGCCCTCAAGGCAATTATCATAGTTGCAGGTAGGCGATTGCGATGATTGAGGGAGGACCTATACTGGTGGAACAGTCTTACTCGAGATGATAGTATGCTATCTGGTTTGTCTTTATCATCATGAACATGTTGATAGAGCCCATAGGATTCTTTCTTGATTACCAGCATTATGATGACGATCGTATACGTAGGAGCTGGGGGTCTATAAGCACATCCTTAAATGTCCCTAGTCGTGGGAGTATCAAGACTGGGCATCGATACTCCAGTGTAGACTGGTGTATACTGATCGAAACCTCGACGAGGGGCGGTGGCCAGGTCTCACAAGCCATTGGTTTTAGTTTGTTCACCTAAGATAGTATACAGGTGCTCATTAGGTTATGAGTACACTGGACGGACTCGCCGGGAAACTGCTAGTTGGTATTATACATATTGTCAGATAGCAGTTCCCAGGTGACATGTGTACAGGTTAGTCTGTCGACATGAGATCGTCATTTGTCTCGTATGAGTTTCCACTGTGCTTTGATTACTACCCTACCACAGCTCAAAGGAGTCGTGCAAACAGGTTTTAGTTGGGTACAGTCCCAAGCCACATGGAGGCAGTGAGCGGATCGTCGGGGATTTGTCTCTCCCAGTATTAGGGGTTGATGTCGCGCAGTGCACGGGTGGCCATCACCAGAAATCCTTGGCCAAGGTAGTCGAGAATTACTGATCTAGAATCAGTAGTTTCTCAAGTGGTGATGGGTTTCATGCCGACACTAAATGTCGTGTTGTTAGGGATCTAACTTTATCCACCTCCCTAAACTCGATATGTGATACTCTTAGACGAACAGACCAGACTGTACGGATATTGTCACTGTCAGGCTCAGTAAGGGTTTGGATGAGTTTGCTCGTCGGCATTCCCTTCGCTCAATACCTGGGTAGCCGTTACGTACAGCTAGTGCCGCTGATGTGCTTGTGGTTAAACCCACTGCCAGCGTATTGACGAGTCTTTAGAGTCCCACACAGAGGGTTTTCACGGTTCAGACGTTATGGTGTAGATGACGTATGTTGGTATATATAGGTGTCCGATTAAATATGTGTACAGGCTGCACAGATTTTAATCGGACGGTTGATAATACTAGCGGCTTAGGATTAAGCCGAATTATTAAATCAGGTTTTGATTTAATAATTTATATATATATATATATATATATATATATATATATATATATGTATGTATGTATTCTAGTATTATTGTTCACTATTCATTTTCTCTTTTGGCTATTCGTATTTTGGTACGAATACACGTATATGTATTTCGATACATATACCAGGTTGAATTTCGTATTTATACGGCATAGTTTCTAGAAGATGGCCACCTCATTAATTGATTTTCTTTTTAGAAAATTAATTTGGAAATGAGGTGGAGGGTGAGTTGGCATGAGCATGGGTCATGACATGTAGAGAGGTATGGGCATTGTTTTGTTTAATGAAATTAAAATGAGATATTTTATTTGGTGTGCATGATTGAGAGAGAGAGGAGGCAGCCACAATTTTTTGTGGGCTTGCTCATTTCTTTTTCTTCACTTGATTTCTTTGCTTGCTTCATCACTCACTCATTCATTCTTACTTAGAGAAAATACTTAGCACATTTTCTTGAGTTGCTCATGCCACATGTTTCCTCACCTCCTTCATCTTCTTGAGTTGCTCTTTTGAGCATTGTGATGAGAGGAATTATAGCGACACATTCCTACACCTCCACTCTCCATTGCTAGCAACCTTGGAGCGTCGGTTGCCTCGCTTGGCGAGGCTGAAGCTTGTGTCATTTCCCTTAGGTGGATCATCATAGATGGAGGAAGACTGGCAACCAAACTCGATCCAAATGACCACTAGGAGCTTGGAATGAAGGTTGAAGACCGAAGGACACGGATCAACTCGGTATAACTATCTAACTCCTTGTTACATATTGCTTGTATAGGGTTTAGGGTAGATCCGGGCATCCGGTAATGGTAGCTCCAGTTTAGAAAAATTTTGTTCCGCATTTGGCCACGGTTTGATGGCCGGGGCACTGCTGTAACCCAACAAAAAGAAACACTCAGCGTGCACTCTAACCTAGATTAAATTGGTTAATCAATTTATCTAATCAGGATGGCTCCCGCTGTTTCCTCGAATTCTCCTTCAAGCCCTAAAAGGAGAATTAGTCGGGATCATCTAAAATCACTCGAAGAGTAACACCTACTCATCAGTGAGAATCGGGATCCAATTATCACCGCATGATAACTTGATGGAAGCCACTCCAGTCACTACACTCCATAAGGTATGCGCATGCCTGGCAAGTTTCATGTATATTTGAAACTCCCGATGTGGTTTTTGCCCCTAGGACCCAAGTGGCCTTGACACAGTTAAAATATCAAAGGATCCTAGTCAAGTTCGACCCGTCATTATCTTGATTGCATTAAACCCACCTGCATAATACCCTTGACACAGTCAAAATGGTTACACGGCTGTCCTAACCAATCCACATATCCATGCGACAGAAAAGCATTACAGAGCTACCGTACACTACGCCTTGACACAGTCAACATACGTAGCACGAATACTAAGTAATACTAATCTGAAATGACGTAGGGATACGGTTGGTTTTTGGCAAAAAACCTTTAACGTAATGAACTTGATATCGTTGAAGGAACCCGAGCAATTTTACAAATATATAGTGGCGTAAACTTTTGCTTAAGAGGTCACTCCCTATGAAGGGATCTCGGCTCTTTCCTCATCGAATGAGGTGCAGGATATTCCTAACTGAATACCATGATGCAAAGCAAAAAAATCGACTATAGTGAAGTTATTACACTGACGCAAACTTTTGCCCAAGAAGTCACCCCCGATAAAGAGATCTCGGCTCTTGTCTCGTCGAATGAGGTGTTGGATATTCATAACCGAATACCACTATGCAAAGCAAAATGAAACGTCTGTATAACAGTTTTCCGAAAATTGGTTCCAACAACATCATATAGGTTTGTTTTTCCTTGTATTAATCAAAGTTAACGCAGTCCCATCAATTAATCCATATCACACCAAAAAGAACGAAAATACAATTGTTCCCTTATAAAAATTCAGAAGAAGAAGGGAAGGGGAAAATTCCCCACTAATGGAAGTATCACGTGTGAGCACGTGGTCATTAATCCCTTACAAAGAGACTCAGAGAAGGAAAAGGAGAAAGTTCCCGCTAGTGGAGAATCACGTGCAAGCACGTGATGCATCTGTAAGCAGAATAGGCAGCTCCGTTTAAAAGGTGGCAACTAAAGCCTCACGTGCAAGCACGTGATCGTCTTTTCACACAAAAAGTGTGGGACTCAGTTATAAAACAAACAAAGAAAAAAGAGGCTCACGTGTTACCACGTGATGCCTTGCCTCTGTTGGACTCCTGCATGCAAACAAACTAAATTAATTCTGTGAGGGATCACGTGGTACACGTGATAGATCCTATGCCTTCTGAACAGATTGAATTAAATTCTAAATAAAGGGATCAAAAGCACTACTTTGGAAAATATTTCCTTGGATCTTTCTAAACAAGAAAGATTGCACTATGTAAAATAGAGCGCCGTTGGATTAAAAACCCAAAGGTGATTAAAAATCACCAATCTACAGAAAGATTCTGTGCAAGGAAATATCTTCCTAAATTTTCCAGGAACAACAAAAGAAATATCTTCTGTAAAATAGAAGTCTTTGGATTAAAAATCCAACGGTGAATAAAATTCACCGAATGATCTAAAAGATCATGTTGGTTATAAAATCAATCAAAATCTCTCAATGAGAGATTTGTTGAACAAACTGATTCTTTTCTTTCTCCTATAAATAGGAGCCAAGAAGGAGAAAAAAGAGGGAGGGAAAGAGAGAGAAAAACCCCCTTGAAAGCAAAAAAGAAAGAAAAGAGAATTTAATTCTCCAGAGAAAAGAGGATCTCTTCAAAGAAAAAAGAAACTCTAGGTAAGAGAGGGAAGGGGAACCCCTCCCAAAAGCTCCCATAAAAAGAGAATTTAATTCTCAAATCAAGAGTTTAACTCTTCTAAAAGAACTTAGTTCTTCCTCTGGTTAAGATCTGCAGAAGCGGATCTCCCCACAAGTTGAGAATTTAATTCTCATCGGGGAGTTTCTGTCATGCAGATTCAAAACCTAGGGGAAAGAACTAAATCCAAAAGAGTTTAACTCTTACAAAACATATAGGAATTTAATTCCTCTGAAACTAGGGTTTAACCCTTTAAAAAAGAATTTAATCCTTTTCAAGAACAAAAGGAGAACTTGATTCTCCAGAACCATAGAAGAACAGCCTGGTGATTCATTAGTGTTCAACGCTACACAATAAAAGCTCACATGTTCCCACGTGAGCACCTTTGAGGAACGAAAAAGGAAAGACTGAGATCTAGCCGTGTGACCCCTAAGAAGTGCTCAGCATTTATAAAAGAGAAAAGGGAATAAACCCTATTTTTTGAGCACCTCACGTGACCCCTGAGAAGTGCTCAGCACTTATAAAAGAGAAAAGGGAATAAACCCTATTTTTGGAGCGCCTCACGTGACCCCTGAGAAGTGCTCAGCACTTGTAAAAGAGAAAAGGGAATAAACCCTATTTTGGAGCGCCTTACGTGACCCCACGTGACCCCTGAGAAGTGCTCAGCACTTATAAAAGAGAAAAGAGAATAAACCCTATTTTTGGAGCGCCTCACGTGACCCCACGTGACCCCTAAGAAGTGCTCAGCACTTGTAAAAGAGAAAAGGGAATAAACCCTATTTTTGGAGCGCCTCACGTGACCCCCAAGTAGTGCTTAGCACTTACAAAGCAAAAAGGGAATAAATCAAAGGCAGTTTCTATTTTTTGGGCACCTCACATGATCTCACGTGACCCAATAGCGCTCAGCGCTCAGAAAAGAACAAGGGAATAAACCCAAAGAAAGAGCGCCTCAAATTCTTGAAGTTTAATACTATTTCAAGCGCCTCACGTGACCCCACATGAGCGCCTCTGAATTTTAGTGTTTAACACTATTTTGAACACCTCATGTGGGAGCACGTGAACGCTGAATATATATTAGTGTTGAACACTATGAAAGGCTAATATTAGTCAGACTCAGACCAAATTTCCCAAGGACCATCAATTGAGCCCCTTATGCTCAGGATCTCCAAAACCGATCTCAACCCCGAAGATAGCTAATGAGCTACCACCCCATCCCTCCAGTCGGGACATTGGTTCAAGGGTACATCTCTTCATACCTCTGATACATGTCGTTGTAATCCTTCAACGTCTTCAGAGAGATGGAGGGTCCCAATAACCGATAACCTTTGGCGTATCCCCAAACTGGTTAAACCAAAACCCCATGGACTATGAGGTCCTTAAACTCATGAACTATGATGTCCTTAAACTTTATGGACTGTGAGGTCTTTAAACTCATAGACTATGTTGTCTTTAAACCGGACTATGAGGTCCTTAAACTCATGGACTATGATGTCCTTAAACTTTACGGACTATGATGTCCTTAAACCCAATGGACCGCAATGTCTCTAAACTAAAACGATAGAGTCCAAATACTCTTTCGTTGGATCTATATGATCCCAAAATCTTGTTGAGTAGATCTTATTCTAAAATTAGACTAACGTATTCTCAACAAACGTTTAAGTTGATCTTAATCTCAATGAAAATAACGATCCTTAAACCCAAACCAAACGCAAATCTAAGAAAATACGGATTTGGACTAATCCATGCCCTACGGGCGACAATACAAATTAGTCTCCGTATACAATCCACGGGCAACTGATTGGTAGAGTTTTTGCGTGCTAAGTTTATTACCGCAATCAAGACGGTTTCGCTTGTAGCTAGCCGGTTGAGTACGGGTCGTCCGCAGGGAGATGGGAATCTTTTTCTATGTGCTTTAACGAGTTAAGCCCAAATGTCCAGGTTTGTTTTTTAGATTAACTATGTACTAAAATGATATATATAAAGAGCTTGTTAGGATTAGGTTAGTTTGAGTTAGGAGTCGCTCACTTCTTTCGTTGCCACTCTTAATGTCGGTGTTACGGTAATCGGCAACAACGGGGATTAGCACGACTAGGAAGGAACTTGTGAGTATAAGCTAGGCTTTCCAACGCATAGGTTCTTCCTTTTGGTGCTTGTCCGTCCGTTCTTGGCTCTTAGCCTTAACCTCCGGTTAATTCAACCACAACCGGTCTCACTAAGGAATCACCGCTATCATGTAGGATAGGGTGCCGTAGGGAGCGGATTGTGGTTCAATTAACGGGAGTCCGAATTAAGATGTTGGGCAAGAAAAGAGTGAGAGAGATTTCCTTCTCTCAAACTTTCCTTATCCTACCCTAACAAGTATGAAAACTACTCACCCATTATAAGGAAAAGAAAATAAAAAAAAGGAGGAAGATAGAAAGAAAGAGTTTAGAAGTTTACAACTAGCTATTTGAGACCTCACCTTGGCAAGGATCAAGCTTAAGCATCATAGTTGTTTAAGGATAAAGAAAAAGAGAACAAGAAAGAAACAAACAACAAATAACAACAACTAGATTAGCAAATGAAAATTACAAGCAATTATAATTAATCAAAAGAACAAGACAAGCATGATAACAAAGAGAACTCTTTTATTCATTCTTCACTCACAAAAGCTCACTACAAGTTTTTAATGGAGAAGAGATGAGAAGAGGAAGAAGAACAACACATGTATTCTAAAATCTAAATACAAGAATATGGACCCTTGGCTTTGGCAAGTTCTGGAATATTTATAGGCAGGAAACTGGAAACTTGGGGCAAAATTCTGCCTCTTCATGAAAATTCCAAACTACCTCTGAAACATCAGCACCTGAGGGGTCCGTACGGCCGCGGTTCCGCGGCCTAAGCATGCTTATGCCGCGGAACCGCGGCCGTTTAGAGGAGTTGGCTCCTCGGATTTTGTGGGGTCACATGGCTTGATGTTGTCTGCTGTTTGGTATATGTTTTTTCTCAGAAACTCTTCACAATTTTTCCAGAATTCCAGAAGATCAAAAGGTGATTTGATGTGGATCTTTTGTCATGATTTTTCTTGAGCTCCGCGTAGATATGTTGGATCTTGCGTTGCCATTGAGCATTGTGCATGAAAATGACATTGATTTGCCCTTTTGTCTCTTAAACTGGTGTGCGGCAACATACGGATAGAGAGCGGAGACCCGTGTTTTATCTGTGGTTGGCAGTAATCCGGATTTTGTCGTGCTTTTCCATGAATTTCACCGTTTAGAGCCGAGAACATGTATCCTGCAATTGACTAGCAAACACGGCTCAAGAGTACCTACCGATAAGCAATGTGATAAAAATTGGGCGGTATAAAAATGCAAAAATCTGATATGAACAAATACCCCCAAACTTATCATTTTCTCGTCCCGAGCAAAGCCAATTTATTCACAAAAAATTTCCTAACCTCACTTTCGCAGGGAACGCGATTTCACTGAGCACGTGCAACAAGCCGTTAAACCTCTAGGTGTCCCTAGTAGGAGGAGTGTTGTCTCCTGAGGGTTTTCAGCGGATACTACCCACAAAATCCTGTCAAGCTAGTTTTGCAAAATAACTATAATTCAAACCCTAAAGTTTTGTTTCAGAAAATAACAATTCTATTATCCTAAGTCTAGACTATCGAACCTTTATTTTTCACATCTCGCTTCTTATTTAACTTAAGATTTTATATGTCTTTACGTGCAGTGCAAATAGTGTCGTTAAGTTCCAGAAGGGTTGAATAAAGTCATCATGTCATACAATAAAGCCCAGATAAAAATTTTAAAAGGATCACATAAGTTTTATAAAGAGTTAAGCATTTTTCAAGTTTTGTTTTCCAGTAAGGTTTCAACTTCAGAATTTCTATCTTCCTTAACAGGAAACTAGGTCTTATTTTTCACTCCACCTTTTTCTTGTTTTCATTTCATACACACCTCTGTGAACGTGCAATAGTCTTTATCATAGAATAAAACCTTCATATCTCCGTTAGAAATATTTTTTATAAAAACCTGTCTTTTGTCAAGATTATTCTCACACAAAGAACCGTTAGGAATTTTAACTCGGAGAGAACACTTGCTCGACTTTGTTTTAATCTGGACTTTCTAGGCTTCTTAACGAGCTTTGGGCCAATGCACCCAAACCAGTTGGTTTTAGGGCATTAGGTGTAGAGACACCCCAACGGACTTAATTACTCAAGTTATCTAGGCCCAAAAACAAAAGACAATTTAGCGTGAAAATCATGATGATTCAATGCGAACGGAGATATAACCGGCAGTTCAATTATTTTTTTGGATAAAAGACGTTTTTAGTGGGTTCGGTGTGTAATCATTCCAATCAAGTTCCAGATGGGTTATTTTTCAGACTTAGTTCCAATTAAGGTATCAATAACATTCCTTCATATTCACTTCACTTCATAAACTATTCTTGATATTACTTATTTCAGAACAAACCTATTTGATCCTCAGAAAATCATTTATCCATTTAAAAGTTTTTTAGACATAAAAGACTTATCATCTAGTTTCAAAAACTCACGACACGTGTAGTGTGATGTAAAGACGTATATCAGCTATAGTTAACTTCAAAGGAGAGTTATCTTTCAGATTTTCAAAATCTAAAAATAAGATTTAGTTATTCTTATCTTATCAAACAAAACCGTCGAAATGTTGAATCAGAGTTCTCCCACTAGCTAACTTGACAGAAAAGTTTTTATGTTTTTAGAAAATTTTCTGATTTTTATGGATTTTAATATGCAGATGCAAAATATACATATGAATGCGAAGGTTAGAAATGCGTACCGAGCGTACTCCCAAACTTAAACTGGACAGTGTCCTCACTGTTATTGCATGAAGAGATCATTTGAAGGGTTAAAATTGTCGGTTAGATATACACAATTTTTTTTTTGTTTAAGTTTTTAAAGAGTAAAAATGGAAAAGAATATCCACAAATAAATACAGCATGGTATATACATACCCCCAAACTTATTTGGAACAGTGTCCACTATTCTTTGGCTGGATAACCGAAGTTTGGTGGTAGGCAGAGGAAGATTATGTAGGGTAAACCGGCTCCTGTAAGACCAGGAGCTTCTCTGTTGGTTCGGCGCTAAGGTACGGTTTAAGTCGGTGTCCATTTACTTTGAAAAATGAACCGTCCTTTGGATTCTCCAAATCCACAGCGCCATGCGGATATACATTCCGCACAAAATACGGCCCTTTCCAGCGAGATCTGAGCTTTCCTGGATGGAAGTGTAGCCGGGTGTCATAAAGCAGTACCTGTTGACCAGGTACGAAAGTTTTGCGCAAAAGGTGTTTATCGAGAAACGCCTTCGTTCGGTTCTTAACGACAACCGCGTTATCGTAAGCCTCATCCCTAAGCTCGCTCAATTCGTTCAACTGCAGTTTCCGATGGCTGCTCGCATCTTCGAGAGACAGATTCAATTCTTTTATCGCCCAAAATGTGCGATGCTCTATTTCGACAAGGAGGTGGCAAGCCTTTCTGTATACAAGCCGATAGGGAGACATGCCGAGATCGGTCTTATAAGCCGTTCGAAATGCCCAAAGGGCATCAGTGAGTTTCAACGACCAATCCTTTCGGTTCTTGGAAACTGTCTTCTCCAGTATCTGCTTGATTTGCCGATTTGAAACTTCGGTTTGCCCACAGGTTTGGGGATGGTAGGGCGTAGATAGCTTATGATTAATGGAATATTTCCGCATCAAAGCCTCGAAAGTCTTATTGCAGAAATGAGTTCCATTGTCGCTAATGATTTCTCGGGGGTGCCCAAACCGGGAGAAAATGTTTTCTTTAAGAAACCTAACGACAACCTTGTTGTCGTTAGTCCGGCTGGGCACAGCCTCGACCCACTTAGAGACGTAATCAACAGCGAGAAGGATGTACAGGTTCCCAAAAGAGCTGGGAAACGGCCCCATGAAATCTATCCCCCAAACGTCGAAAATCTCCACAACCAAGATTGGTTGGAGCGGCATCTCGTTCCTCCGGGATATCCGGCCCAAGTGTTGGCACCGGGAGCAAGTCTTGCAATAGTCATGAACGTCTTTGAAGAGTTGTGGCCAGTAGAAACCACATTGCAAGATCTTCTCAGCTGTCTTTCTGGGGCCAAAATGCCCGCCACATGCTTGATCGTGGCAAAATGACAGTACACTCTTGAATTCATCGTCAGGGATACACCGACGAATAATCTGGTCGGGACAGTACTTGAACAGATAGGGTTCGCCCCAGTAAAAGTGTTTTACTTGGGATAAGAATCGAAGTCTGTCCTGACTTGACAATTCAGTCGGTAGTAACCCTGTGGCCAAATAATTCATAATATCTGCGAACCAGGGTTCGTGAGATACTGTCAAGAGCTGTTCATCCGGAAACACGTCGTTGATCGGAAGTTGAGGCGACGGTGAAGAAGGAAGTCGTGAGAGATGGTCGGTGACTACGTTTTCACACCCTCTTTTGTCCTTAATGACAAGGTCAAACTCTTGAAGCAAGAGGATCCAACGTATTAACCGAGATTTTGCATCTTTCTTCGCAAAAAGATGGCGCAGAGCAGAATGGTCTGTGTAGACAATGACTGGAGAGCCGATGAAGTAGGGCCTGAACTTTTCTAAAGCAAATACAACAGCTAAGAATTCCTTCTCAGTTGTTGTATAATTAAGTTGGGCGTCGTTCAGGGTTCGGCTAGCATAATAGATCACGTGCGGCATCTTGTTGATGTGTTGTCTAAGGACAGCACTAATGGCAAAGTCGGATGCGTCGCACATAATCTCAAATGGGTGCGTCCAGTCAGGTGAAGAAAGAACGGGAGCAGAAGTGAGTGAGCTTTTTAATGACTCGAACGCAGTCACACAGCTCGAGTTGAAGTCGAATGGCGTGTCCTTGGCCAGTAGAAGAGTCAAGGGCCTAGCAATCTTGCTAAAGTCCTTGATGAACCGTCTATAGAAACCGGCATGGCCAAGGAAGGCTCGGATGTCTCTGACGCATCTGGGAGGAGGGAGATTGGAAATGATCTCAATCTTTGCTTTGTCAACCTCTATGCCATTTTGCGAAATGATATGTCCTAAGACAATACCTTCGCGCACCATGAAGTGGCACTTCTCCCAATTCAAAGTGAGGTTCTTGTCCTTACATCGGGTAAGGACAGCGTCAAGATGCAGCAAACACTCGTTGAAGGAATCCCCGAAGATGGAGAAATCGTCCATGAAGATCTCCAGGAATTTCTCCACCATGTCTGAGAAGATTCCCATCATACACCGCTGGAAGGTAGCGGGCGCATTGCATAACCCAAAGGGCATGCGACGATATGCGAACGTGCCGAAAGGACAAGTGAATGTGGTCTTGTCCTGGTCTTTTTCGGCGATGGGAATCTGATTATAGCCGGAGTAGCCATCAAGAAAGCAGTAGTACTCGTGTCCGGCCAATCGTTCAAGCATTTGGTCAATGAAAGGTAGCGGAAAGTGGTCTTTCCGCGTTGCGGCGTTGAGTTTTCTGTAATCGCTGCATACTCGCTACCCAGTTTGGGTGAGAGTAGGGATTAACTCATTCGCCTCGTTAGTAATGACCGTTATGCCTGATTTCTTGGGGACAACGTGAATGGGGCTAACCCACTGGCTATCAAAGATAGGGTAAATGATACCACTATCCAGACACTTCACGATTTCCTTTTTCACAGCCTCCTTCATGACTGGATTGAGTCGCCTTTGTGGATCCCTGGCTGGTTTTGTAAGTCCACGTTGCCCACCCCGGTGCTTGCGGGGAGGCGGAAAACGGAATAAAAATCGGATTTTTATGAGCTTAGGCAACATGGACTAGACTTTGAAGGATCTTTGCTAAACAAAAACAAGCTAAAGCTAACTAGAAACTAGCTAAGTGCTAGAAAGGTTATACCTTGGGCTTTAAGTCCTTCTCTCCTTGCTCCTTGGAGTGGTGGAAGGAGGTCACCTTGGTCGTCTTCTCACGTCGAAGAAAGATCCACCCGAAAGCCTCAACCTTTGGCTTCAACTCCAAGCTAGAAATAACTAGGGTGCAAGAAGTGCTAATCCTTGAACCCTAGATGAGAGTAAAGATGATCAAGAGAGGGTTTTTCTCAAGCTCAAGTGTTTCTCAACACATGAGAGGGGAGAGCTTGAGGGAGAGGAAGAACAAGAGAGAGAAACTAAATGATAGAATGAGAATAATGTGAACCATTCTCACTAATATGTGTATATTATTTTAATTAGATAATTAGCTAGATAATTGTCATGGTTAATCATGACATGACCATTATCATTTCAATTTGCAAGGATCAAAAAGCATCTTCCAAAAGAAATGATGATGGTCAAAGTGTCAACCATAGTCAACAAGTCAAGGAGGTCAAATGGTCAACAACCATAACCATGCACAATTATTAAACTAATTATCAATTAACCATAATACACACATAAGCATTAGGGTTAATAAAATGACAATAGTCATTAACCCTAATCAAAGTCCTCTCCCTCTGTCTCAAGCAACTGTGCATACGCACCGGTATTCGTGATCCGAGGAACACGAACACAATGAGAAAAACCAATCTCAAATCATATACTAGGATCCGGCTTAAACCAAAGCCCGCTAGTATAAACTGTCCGGACAGCAAACGTGCACAAGTGCGCGGATGTGAACGAACCCTGTCGCAAAACCATGCGACCTCTACTCATTTTGCCTAAAGGTGAATAGCTCTCTGTGTGGGACTCTAAAGACTCGACACTACGCTGGCAGTGGGTTTAACCACAGACCGCAAGCGGCACTAGCTGTACGTAACGGTCCCCAGGTAGATGTCGATAAGAAGACTGACGAGGTGAACCCCATCTGAACTCCTACTGAGCCTGTATGTGACAATCTCCGTACAGTCCGGTCTGTTCGTCTGATACATCGCATGGCGGGCCTAGGGGGCGGTGAACGTCAGTCCCCTAATAGCGGTACAAGTCGTGTCGGAGTGTAGCCCAGAACACCCTGAGATAACACTGGAAACCTACCAGTATATCTCGCTTGCCCTGGCCAGGGACTACTCGTGTAATGGCTCTCCTGGACACAGCGCGATGTCAACCCCCAATACCGGGAGAGACGAATCCTGTCTAACCATCACTGCCTCCAAGTCCTTCGGGAATGCACCCAAAAACTACCTGTTTGCACGACTCCTTTGAGCCGTGGTAGGGTAGTAATCAAAGTGCAGTGGGAACACACTCGAGGTGAAGTGACAGTGTCAAGTCAGCGGACTAAGCTGTACTCATGTCACCTGGGAACTGATAACTGACGATAGGTATAATACCAACCAACAGTCCCCGACGAGTCCTGTCCAGTGTACTCGTAACCTAACGAGCACCCGTATACTATCTCAAGTACGACGTACTGACGGCTGTGGGACAGACCGTCTCCCACACTGGGATGAGAAGCGCATACGCTAGTCTACTCCGGAGTATCGATGCCCTGTCTCGATAGTCCAACGACCAGGGACCTGTATAAGGATGTGCTTATAGATTACCCAGCTCCCACGAGTGCGAGCGCCATCACAACACTGGTAATCAAGCAAAGATTCTAAGGGCTCTACTAATATGTATATCAGCGATATGTTAAAAGAAACACATGCACATATTGAAGCAGAGACAAACCAAGTAGCATACTACCATTTCGAGCAAGATTGTATATACAACTGTGAATATCCCAAGCTTCCATTAAGTAATATACAAACTAGTATGATACAGTAATGGCCTCTAGGGCATATACACTAACAATCTCCCACTTGCACTAAGGCCATGTACTGGCGTATCGAAGACCTATCATCTCGATCAGCCGCTCAAACTGAGTCTGGGGCAAGGCCTTGGTGAATGGATCTGCTGTGTTATCCTCTGATGCAACTCTCCGGACCTCGATCTCCTGGCGATCCATGATCTCCCTGATCAGGTGATACCGCCTTAAGATGCTGATGGGACCTGGGTTCCTTCGCTAAAGCTATAGCCCCGTTGTTGTCGCAATACAGAGGTATTGGGTCAACAATGGACGGAACCACCTGAAGTTCTTTCAAGAACTTCCTCATCCAGACAGCTTCTTTTGCGGCATCAAATGCAGCGATGTATTCCGCTTCCATAGTCGAGTCGGCAATGGTTTCCTGTTTGGAACTCTTCCAACACACCGCCCCTCCATTGAGGGTAAAGACAAAACCCGACATGGACTTGGAATCATCCTTGTCACTCTGGAAGCTGGAGTCAGCAAAGGCCTCAATCTGGAGGTCTTTTCCGCCATACACCAAGAACATCTCCTTAGTCCTTCTCAGGTACTTGAGAATGTTCTTTACTGCTATCCAATGTTTCTCCCCAGGGTTTGACTGATACCTGCTTACCACACTCAGTGCATAAGCCACATCTGGTCTGGTACACAACATCGCATACATTATAGAGCCTACCGCAGAAGCGTAGGGTATAATAGACATGCGATCCCTCTCCAAATCAGTCTTGGGAGACATCTCTTTAGAGAGGGTGATCCCGTGACAAGCCGGTAGATTACCGCGCTTGGAATCTTCCATACTGAATCTCTTCAGTATGGCGTCGATGTACCTGGACTGTGAAAGTCCTAATATTCTCTTGGATCTGTCACGGTAGATCCGGATACCCAGAATGTATGAGGCATCACCCAGGTCTTTCATGGAGAACATGTGTGACAAGAACCCCTTGACAGATTGTAGCATAGGAATGTCATTTCCTATTAAGAGAATGTCATCCACGTATAAAACGAGGAATACTACAGTTCTCGCTACAAATCTACAATAGATGCATGGTTCATCTAGATTTTTGATAAAGCCAAATTCCTTGACCGTCTCATCAAAACAGATGTTCCAACTCCGCGATGCCTGCTTTAGTCCATAAATGGACTTAAGCAACTTGCACACCTTTCCGCTGCTCCCACTCTGAATGAAACCCTCTGGCTGATCCATATAGACACACTCCTCTAAATGTCCATTTAGAAAAGCTGTCTTTACGTCCATCTGCCAAATCTCATAATCGTGGAAGGCAGCAATGGCAAGAAGGATCCGAATGGATTTTAGCATAGCTACTGGAGAAAAAGTTTCGTCATAGTCCAAACCAGGTCGCTGACGAAAACCCTTTGCAACCAGTCTAGCTTTATAGGTCTCAACCTGTCCATCTACACCAATCTTCCTTTTGAAGATCCACTTGCATCCTACGGGTTTTACCCCATCTGGAGCAATGTCCAACGTCCATACTTTGTTGGTGTACATGGACTCCATCTCGGTCCGCATTGCATCCAGCCATTTTACTGAGTCGACGCTCTGAATGGCTTGCTGGAAGCTAGTAGGCTCATCACAGTCTATGATGCAATCCTCTCTATCCCCGTCAATGAGAAAACCGTAGTATCTCTCGGGCGGATAAGACTGCCTACTACTCCTGCGGAGTGGGTGGGAATGTCTTGATCTTTCGAACCCTCTGGTTCTACTAAGCTTTCAGTAATAGCTCGTGGTTCTGGAATTTCTTCCAGTTCTATTGCGCTCCCACTTAATTCTTTTTCTATGAACTGGTGTTCTAGAAAGTGGGCATGGCGAGAAACAAGGACTTTTTGTTCCTCTTCGCAATAGAAGTAATATCCCTTGGAGCTCTTTGGATATCCCACAAACTTGCACTGTACTGAGCGTGCCTCGAGCTTGTCCGCATGCTGCTTTTTTACAAAAGCTGGACATCCCCATGTCTTAATGTGATTAAGATGGGGTCTCTTCCCACACCACATCTGATATGGTGTATTAGGCACAGTCTTAGTTGGAACTCGGTTCAAAAGGTATGCAGCTGATTCTAGCGCATATCCCCAGAACGATCGCGGCAACTCAGCGTTACTCATCATGGACCGTACCATATCCAATAGGGTTCGGTTCCGTCTCTCCGATACACCGTTATGTTGCGGAGTGTATGGAGGGGTAAGCTGAGAGAGAATTCCATTCTCTTTTAAGTAACCCAGAAACTCGGCACTCAAGTATTCACCACCTCGATCAGATCTCAGTGCCTTGATACTTTTGCCTGTTTGTTTTTCTACTTCATTCTTATATTCCTGGAATTTTTCAAAAGCCTCGGATTTATGTTTCATTAAGAAGACATAACCGTACCTTGAAAAGTCATCCGTAAAAGTAATGAAGTAAGAATAACCGCTTCGCGCATGTGTAGACATTGGACCGCACACGTCGCTGTGTACAAGTCCCAAGAGCTCGCTCGCTCTCACTCCTTGTCCAGTGAACGGAGTCTTTGTCATCTTTCCTTTGAGACAGGATTGACAAGTTGCATACGATTAATATTCGAACGGATCCAAATATCCTTCTGTGTGTAACTTAGTCAACCTTCTCTCATTGATGTGACCCAGTCTACAATGCCATAAGAAAGTTTTATTGATTTCTGGAGACTTTCTTTTGTGTGTATTCTGGACATTGAAAATCTGTGGTTGGTTTAATACGTATATACCGTTGTTCAATGTACCTGACCCAATCAAAACTTGATTAAGGTGAATGTTCACTACATTACTTACAAATGCAAATTCATAACCTTCTTTAGATAATAAAGATACAGAAATGATATTACAGGTTGCATTTGGTACATAATAACAACTACGCAAAACCAAAAAGTGTCCATCTAACAATCCCAGGTGATAGTCCCCCACGGCCTCAGCATCCATGCTAGCACCGTTCGCAACTCTGAGGGTCATGTCACCTGCCTTCAAAACTCTACGCTTTCTCAACGCCTGCAAAGAATTACAGATATGAGATCCTGATCCGGTATTCAATACCCAGGAAGTAGAGTTTATTGATAGACAGTTTTCAATAACATACACACCTGAAGCTGAAGCTGCAACTCGCTTCAAATCCTGTGTTCTGGCCTTCCAAGCCTTGCAATCCTGTTTCCAGTGACCACTTTTGTGACAATAGAAGCATTCTTCCTTCCCCACCAGCTTTTCCGCTATCTTTGTTGCTTTTCCTTTTCCCTTCGTATCCACTTTACCGACACCGCCTCTTGGTTTGGCGGGGGCTTTCTTCTTCTTACCCTTGGCTTTCGCCCTGGATCTAGAAGAGGAAGATCCTCCTACAAACAAAGTGGATGTCTCCCTACCTTTCTGTAGGGTGCCCTCAGCACTCCTCAACATGTTCAGAAGTTCGGAGAGTTTAACCTTCTTTCCTTGCATGTTGAAGTTAAGAATAAACTGGGCGTAAGTGGAAGGAAGGGACTGGAGAATTAAATCAGTATAGAGTTCATTCTCCAACGTGGTCCCAAGGTCCGCGAGCTCCTCAATGTAGCCAATCATCTTAAGCACGTGTTCCGCTACAGATGATCCGACGGCCAACCTTGCCGAAAACAACTTCTTCGACACTTCGTATCTGGCGATACGAGACTGCTCTCCATACAGTTCTTTTGTATGAAGAAATATGGACTCTAGGTCCATATTCTCGTGCCTCCTCTGATGTTCATTGTCCATCGAGGCTAGTACGAGGCATTTGGCCTTCGCGCAATCTATCTCCCATGTCTTACGGATTTCCTTATCCGCGACGCTGGAGGTGGGACCTGGGACAGGGGGAGCTTTGGTGGTAAGGACATACCCCAACTTGTCGTAAGTGATTTCCATCTTGACATTCCTGAGCCAATCTTTGTAGTTTGGCCCTGTCAATATGTTTTTATCTAGTAATAACTTAAGTCCGGTCATGTTGAATGGTCGCTGCAATTAGGAGAGAGAAAAGAAACACTTTAGCATGATGCTCTTGCAAGTTTAGAGTGGTTTTTAATTTGTCTAAACTGGATGGCTCCCACTGTCTCTCGAATCCCTTCTCAAACCGTAAAGAAAGGATTAGTCAGGATCACTCTCACCGTACAATACTTGCTTAACCGTTCAGCCAGGCCAGTGTCGGTACTTCGAAGGAGGTTTTCCAACGCTTTCGCGAAGTTCCTTAATTAAGTAACCTCTTTTCCCTGTGGGCGTAGCCCCGCTAACACCTTTCTAGACACCTACTAAGTTTATAGCATTGATCGTTAAGTGAGAGTTTTCCCGAGGAGTAGCATATACTCACAGTAGGATCGGGATCCAAATATCATCGCGTGATAAAACCGAAGGAATCCTACCAGAATCATCACACTCCAAATGGTATGCAACGCTAGCAAGTTTCAGTACTTATGAAACTCCCGATGTGGATTTTTGCCCCATGCTCTTATGACCTTGACTTTGGCCAAAATATCATAAGTCACATGTCAAGTTCTACCCGTCATTCTCCTGGTTAATTTGGACCCACCCGTACCTACCCTTGACTTTGGCCAAAATGGCAGCACGACTGTCCCAAACCAACGCATCTATCTATGCTGCACATGAATACCCAATAGCTACCAATCATTATGCCTTGACTTTGGCCAAAATACATAGCTTGAATACTTTTTGACCATTCATGTGGAATGACGGAGGGCTACGAATGGTTTTGGCGAAACCGTGAACGTAGTGAACTTGATCTAATCGATGGAACGAGATAGCTTTTAAAAGGAGTGGTTCAAGCTCCACGTTTAAAAGTTTAGTTTTGAAAAGAACCGAGTGGTTTTCAAAGTGTTCCAATCGAATTTTACTTGGTTTATTTTCTTGCATTAGTTCTTTTAATGTGTCCCATCATTTAATCCTACCATTGCAGAAAACAACCAAAATATGACGTACGCTTATGCCATTCGCATTCGCCACGGGGCCCCGTCATCACCCGTTAGGTTACTTAACTAACGACAGAGCAGGGGCTGGGCTAGCGCGGCTGTAAAACATAAGCAACGCCTAAATAGTTATCATATATAAATATATAGCAATGATAGACATTACAGATCACAGATGAATACATTGGATATACTAGGAATCCGCAATCCGTTCGAGCCTGCAACGAAAAGCGGATTACACGGTCGCGGTGAATAGCCAATACCCCACCCAAGACCCCTACGGGTGCGGCAAACTACCCGCCAAGTACCCGAAGCGAAGCAACCTCCTTCAACACCGTGAGTAGGCCACTCGGCACTTCGAGATACCCGGTAGTTTGTGCACCCCCTCCATGGGTCTATCCTAGGAGCAAAAACAGTAAAAAGAATTATACAATGGCGGCTACAACCCCGACCCGGTTGTGCGGCCAAACAAATAATAATATTACATCAATTTACATATTTACAATGAATGAAAGAAAAGCAACACTCGTCTCACATCCACCCCGGCTATTCATCCGCGGCAATCCAACCCATTCATATACACATACCATCATCAATCATAGATCACAGATATGTATAACCCCGACTAATCGACATATAGCGATTAGCCGACGTTCAATACATATAAACATCACAGATATAACCTTTTAGTCAAAGTGTATTGAAGTTCGAAAAAAAATACGGATTTATAGGCCCCCAAAAACAAATTTCTATTCTGGAAAATCTGGGCACAAATAAACCATCTTTAAAATCCTAAAACCAAGCCATAAGAAAACTGCACCAAACTCGACTCAGTGAAGAGTCAAAACTGCGGCGGTTCCGCGGCAATAGCTTGCTATTACCGCTGAACCGCGGCGGTTTAGATGACTCACTGGACCGGGTTTGCTGTGTTTCTTAATAAAACCCTGAGATGATTTTTGGAATATAACAAATTTTGTTTTGACCAGAAAAATTTTTTACAGAAACTTAGGGTTTCGAAAACTTGGTTTTTCGATTTTTTTCGATTCGAACTTCGACACACTCTACTACCTAGCTAGTTTATGTCTAGTTAGGCTCTGATACCACTGTAAGTCCACGTTGCCCACCCCGGTGCTTGCGGGGAGGCGGAAAACGGAATAAAAATCGGATTTTTATGAGCTTAGGCAACATGGACTAGACTTTGAAGGATTTTTGCTAAACAAAAACAAGCTAAAGCTAACTAGAAACTAGCTAAGTGCTAGAAAGGTTATACCTTGGGCTTTAAGTCCTTCTCTCCTTGCTCCTTGGAGTGGTGGAAGGAGGTCACCTTGGTCGTCTTCTCACGTCGAAGAAAGATCCACCCGAAAGCCTCAACCTTTGGCTTCAACTCCAAGCTAGAAGTAACTAGGGTGCAAGAAGTGCTAATCCTTGAACCCTAGATGAGAGTAAAGATGATCAAGAGAGGGTTTTTCTCAAGCTCAAGTGTTTCTCAACACATGAGAGGGGAGAGCTTGAGGGAGAGGAAGAACAAGAGAGAGAAACTAAATGATAGAATGAGAATAATGTGAACCATTCTCACTAATATGTGTATATTATTTTAATTAGATAATTAGCTAGATAATTGTCATGGTTAATCATGACATGACCATTATCATTTCAATTTGCAAGGATCAAAAAGTATCTTCCAAAAGAAATGATGATGGTCAAAGTGTCAACCATAGTCAACAAGTCAAGGAGGTCAAATGGTCAACAACCATAACCATGCACAATTATTAAACTAATTATCAATTAACCATAATACACACATAAGCATTAGGGTTAATAAAATGATAATAGTCATTAACCCTAATCAAAGTCCTCTCCCTCTGTCTCAAGCAACTGTGCATACGCACCCGTATTCGTGATCCGAGGAACACGAACACAATAAGAAAAACCAATCCCAAATCATATACTAGGATCCGGCTTAAACCAAAGCCCGCTAGTATAAACTGTCCGGACAGCAAACGTGCACAAGTGCGCGGATGTGAACGAACCCTGTCGTAAAACCATGCGACCTCTACTCATTTTGCCTAAAGGCGAATAGCTCTCTGTGTGGGACTCTAAAGACTCGACACTACGCTGGCAATGGGTTTAACCACAGACCGCAAGCGGCACTAGCTGTACGTAACGGTCCCCAGGTAGATGTCGATAAGAAGACTGACGAGGTGAACCCCATCTGAACTCCTACTGAGCCTGTATGTGACAATCTCCGTACAGTCCGGTCTGTTCGTCTGATACATCGCATGGCGGGCCTAGGGGGGCGGTGAACGTCAGTCCCCTAATAGCGGTACAAGTCGTGTCGGAGTGTAGCCCAGAACACCCTGAGATAACACTGGAAACCTACCAGTATATCTCGCTTGCCCTGGCCAGGGACTACTCGTGTAATGACTCTCCTGGACACAGCGCGATGTCAACCCCCAATACCGGGAGAGACGAATCCTGTCTAACCGTCACTGCCTCCAAGTGCTTCGGGACTGCACCCAAAAACTACATGTTTGCACGACTCTTTTGAGCCGTGGTAGGGTAGTAATCAAAGTGCAGTGGGAACACACTCGAGGCGAAGTGACAGTGTCAAGTCAGCGGACTAAGCTGTACTCATGTCACCTGGGAACTGATAACTGACGATAGGTATAATACCAACCAACAGTCCCCGACGAGTCCTTTCCAGTGTACTCGTAACCTAACGAGCACCCGTATACTATCTCAAGTACGACGTACTGACGGCTGTGGGACAGACCGTCTCCCACACTGGGATGAGAAGCGCATACGCTAGTCTACTCCGGAGTATCGATGCCCTGTCTCGATAGTCCAACGACCAGGGTCCTGTATAAGGATGTGCTTATAGATTACCCAGCTCCCACGAGTGCGAGCGCCATCACAACGCTGGTAATCAAGCAAAGATCCTAAGGGCTCTACTAATATGTCTATCAGCGATATGTTAAAAGAAACACATGCACATATTGAAGCAGAGACAAACCAAGTAGCATACTACCATTTAGAGCAAGATTGTATATACAACTGTGAATATCCCAAGCTTCCATTAAGTAATATACAAACTAGTATGATACAGTAATGGCCTCTAGGGCATATACACTAACAGGTTTGGCATCATCCATCAGATGAATGTGATGTTCAACGATCAGGGGACTAATCCCCTTGATGTTCGCCATGGACCAGCCAAAAGCTTGCCTACTGCTGTGCAAGACCGCAAGAAGGGCTTTCTCTTGCTCTGGAGCTAGAGAAGCCGAGATGATAATAGGGAGGGTCTCGTTCTCACCCAAGTAAGCGTACTTAAGGTGAGACGGCAAAGGCTTGAGTTCGAGCGTTGGAGGTGAAACGATTGAAGGCAAGATTGGTGAGAAGGTCTCGAACTCAAAGGATTCCAGCAAAGGTTCGAAACGAGTGTAAGCGACCGAGTTGGATGGTTCAGGTAACTCATCCGGAAATTCGAAGGATTCAAACTCGGGTGGTGAGGGGCTACGATCGTTCGAGAAAGTAAAACACTCGTAGTCATTATCGGGCGCAGAAACAGCAGCAGGTTCGAAGAGGAACGCACTAGTGGCGTTAAGGTTATCATGATCGAACAAAAACTCCTCGAATTCACACTCTTCTGGGGTGATCTCCTGGATTGAGCAAACATCTAGTATATGAGCATTAGGTTCGGTGGGCTGATTCCCCAACCTAAAAATGTTGAGTTCAATTGTCATATTTCCAAAAGATAGGTTCATCGAACCATTGCGACAATTGATCACAGCATTTGAGGTTGCAAGGAATGGGCGACCGAGTATCACCGGAATTTGATTCCGGGGGTTAACTACAGGCTGTGTGTCTAATACAATGAAGTCAACGGGGAATATGAAGTCCCCAACCTTGATTAACACATCCTCTAGCTCACCCCTAGGATGGGTGATTGATCGGTCGGCCATTTGGAGAGTACAGTGTGTGGGTTTCAGCTCTCCTACACCTAATTGCTCATATACTGAGTACGGAAGCACATTAACACTGGCACCAAGATCTAATAGTGCGCGGTTGATGTTCTTATCCCCAATGGTAATAGAAATCGTAGGACAGCCAGGGTCCTTCCGTTTTTGCGGTAAAGATTGGGTAAGAGTATCACTCACAGCACTAGCCAAGAAAACTTTCTTGGGTACCTGAGATTTCCTCTTTTTCGTGCACAAGTCCTTTAAGATTTTCGCGTAGGACGGGACTTGTTGGACAGCATCTAAAAGGGGAATGTTGATGTTAACCTGCTTAAACAACTCTAGAATCTTCTCCATTTGTGGATTTTGTTTATTAGACCTCAACCGGTTTGGAAATGGAACATTTTTAAAATTGGTTGAGTCCAATACTTGTAGAGGAGATTGTAGAGCTAGAACGGATCCCAGAGCTGGTGCTTTCGTGGAGTGAGAAGTGGGTCCGTTCAGAGCAGAAGAAGAAGAGCCTTTTGAAGAATGGAGAATAGGCTCAGAAGAAGAAGAAGAAGAAGCGGCCAGGGTGTCATTATCCTCAATTGCTGTGCCGATGTTGTTGTGCAGCATCCTTCCCGATCTCAATGTAGTCACGGCACTCACATTATGGTTCTGTTGTTCAAGAGCAACATGTACATTATGTGGGTGACCGGGATTTGGGAGTGGTTGAGATGGAAGCTTCCTCTTTTCTCGCTCGCTTAACGCCGCATTCAGCTATGCAATCTGGGCTTCGATGGTCTTGATGCTTTGCCCGTGTGCAGAAGTGTGTTGCACCAAAGACTGAATAGACGACTGGATGTTGGCGGTGGATTGTGTCGATTGTTTAACGAACGCCTCCAGACTTCGTTCTAGCGAGGAAACCTTATCGTTGTTTGACGGAACAAAGTTGTTTTGTGGAAAAGAATTGTTGGGTGCAAAGTTGTTCGTCTGATTTTGAAAAGGTTGGGGTTGGAAGGGCTGCTGAAACTGATGTTGAGTTTGTTGTTGCGCTTGTTGTTGTGGAGGAGGGGGCCTCTGGAAATTGTTGCCTTAGAATTGTTGCTGATTCTGATTCCTGGCAAAATTGGGGTGGTTCCTCCAACCGGGATTGTAGGTGGAAGAGTATGGATCATTCCTCAGTCTTTGCTGAAATGCAGCATTAACCTGATCATGTCCTTGAGATGGTGGATTGTAAGGACACTCTTCGGTTAAGTGAGAAGGATCGGAACAACAAGCACAAATGGTACGAAGGGGAAGAACAGGGGCAGGAGCAGGAGATGAAAATTTGCTCTCTATCGCTTCAAGTTTTCTCGTTATTGCAGCCATTTCAGCTTTCATCGCAATAGAGACATCGAGTTGGTGAATTCCTACCCTAGACTGACCAGTAGAAGTGGAGGAAGAAGAAGAAGTAGTTGGTCTAGTTCTCTCCCATTGAAACGTTTGTTCCGCAAGGTCGTCGAAGAATTGCCATGCTTCCTCGTCAGATTTCGATATGAAGTGGCCCTGACAAATGGTTTCCAACAACTGCTTGGTTGCTGGGTTCAGGCCCTCGTATAAGGTTTGGTAAAGTTGTCATTTCTCAATACCGTGGTGAGGGCACTGAACAAGAAGGTCTTTATACCGGTCAAAGCACTTCCAGAAAGGTTCAGTAGGAAGCTGAGAGAATTGGTTGATTTCATTACGGATCCTTGCAGTTTTATGATTCGGATAGAATTTCTTGAGAAACGCTTTCACAAATTCGTCCTAACTGGTTATGGAGTGGGAAGCGGTGCTATACAGCCATTTTTCAGCAAGATCGCATAAAGTGAACGGAATGACCCGTAGCCGTATAGCATCGTCCGACAGCTGGGTAGTTTTCATCATGGCACAAACATTTTGGAACTTGTTGATGAAGATATAGGCATCTTCAGATTCAAGCCCATGAAGTTTCGGAAGCATGTTAATGAAGTGGGGATTAATTTCAAAATTATCCCCATTGGCCGGCGGAAGAGAAAGACAGGTAGGAAGTGCAGAACGGGTGGGATAGAAACGATCCTGGAGCGCGATTCGCTGCGGCGCTACAACAGGCGGTGGTGGTGGATTATTTGCCTCCATAGGAGGTGGAGTCAATCCCGGGGGAGTCAAAGAGATGTTTGGATTAAATCCTGACATCGCGGAAGAAGAGGTTGGTGATGGTGAAGGTGAAGATGTATGAACAGAATTCTGGTCAACGTCGGAGCTGGCCGGCAAAGGTAAGGGTGAAAGAGGCGTGGACGGAGTTTCGACGTCTGAGTCGATCGCGTAGTCGGTAGCGACTAACGTAACGCGGACTAGGAGGGCGCTAGTGTCCCGAGTCCAAGCGGACATACACTAAACGAGTTTAGTATAGTCAAGCGGAGAAGGTGAGGGTAAGAAAACGTCAATGGAGAAATACGATGGGTGGTGGGTGAAAAAATGGATTCTGGCGACAAAGGGCAAGTTTTTATAAAAGTTTTTGGTTTTGTGTTTTTTTTTGTTTTTTTTAGAAAGAGCTTTACAGAAATATGTACGGGCTTACGGCTTCAAGCAATCACAAACAAGATATGCACAATCACACCTAGATCTAGGGTCACCTAGGTCAGCTAGACAGCTCCTAACTGTTCCAAAGGGCTAGAAATAGGACCTCAAACCGCCTCTTCTCCAACAATTGCGGCCAGGTAAGTGCCATGTAAGTGGGAGGCTCCCCACTACGTAAGTAGTGGTCCTAATTAAGTAACCACTTGCCTTGGACACACTTGCCTAGACACCGCAAAAGTCAGGATAGGATAAACGGCCGATGCCTGTAACTAGTCCTCTGTCCTATTGAGCGCGAAGTCCTTAGGGCTGAGTCTAGTATTTTTTAATTTAAGCAATGGTCAATGAATATGTTTTTTGTGATTTCTGGGGTCCTGGGAAGGGTGATGAAATCCCCACCCAATCTGAATTGGTTTCAAGCCCCTTAAAGTCCGTATTAATATATGCAAAGCAGTAACAATCAACTGCAAACAATTTTTATTTTAGCACGGCGCAAAGAATCCTGCACAAAAACAATTTATTGGAAGGGGGAAGAGAGTTTGCGCAAAGAATGCTGCAGAAAACACAGTTCAGTGGAATTCAGAGGAGTGGGGAGGAGATAAGGAACACTCACAGGGAATTTGGCACCCTGAAGGCACCAAACGGCCGCGGTTCTGCGGCGGTTTATTGGCCTTGGTGCTCGATTTTTCTTGTCGGTGCTTCCTTGGTTGTCCTCTGCTTGTCTGGATTTCCTGAATCTTGATTTACTCACTGTATCTGCTCCAGATTTTTACAGTAGACCGTTGGCTTCGTCTTGATCCGTCGCGGTGTAGCCGCGAGATATGGGTCTAACTTCCCACGTCTTTGGCACTAAACTCGATCGTCTTTTTATCCTGCACACTTGCACAAAAACTAATCAAAAAATAACAAGATGGTTTTTTTACAATGTATATTTTTTTGTTTTGTTTTTCGGTTATATTTATATTCACAAATTAACCCGAAATTACACAAAGAAATAAACTATCGTCTCCCCGGCAACGGCGCCATTTGATTGGTAGAGTTTTTGCGTGCTAAGTTTATTACCGCAATCAAGACGGTTTCGCTTGTAGCTAGCCGGTTGAGTACGGGTCGTCCGCAGGGAGATGGGAATCTTTTTCTATGTGCTTTAACGAGTTAAGCCCAAATGTCCAGGTTTGTTTTTTAGATTAACTATGTGCTAAAATGATATATATAAAGAGCTTGTTAGGGTTAGGATTAGGTTAGTTTGAGTTAGGAGTCGCTCACTTCTTTCGTTTCCACTCTTAATGTCGGTGTTACGGGAATCTGCAACAACGGGGATTAGCACGACTAGGAAGGAACTTGTGAGTATAAGCTAGGCTTTCCAACGCATAGGTTCTTCCTTTTGGTGCTTGTCCGTCCGTTCTTGGCTCTTAGCCTTAACCTCCGGTTAATTCAACCACAACCGGTCTCACTAAGGAATCACCGCTATCATGTAGGATAGGGTGCCGTAGGGAGCGGATTGTGGTTCAATTAACGGGAGTCCGAATTAAGATGTTGGGCAAGAAAAGAGTGAGAGAGATTTCCTTCTCTCAAACTTTCCTTATCCTACCCTAACAAGTATGAAAACTACTCACCCATTATAAGGAAAAGAAAATAAAACAAAGGAGAAAGATAGAAAGAAAGAGGTTAGAAGATTACAACTAGCTATTTGAGACCTCACCTTGGCAAGGATCAAGCTTAAGCATCATAGTTGTTTAAGGATAAAGAAAAAGAGAACAAGAAAGAAACAAACAACAAATAACAACAACTAGATTAGCAAATGAAAATTACAAGCAATTATAATTAATCAAAAGAACAAGACAAGTATGATAACAAAGAGAACTCTTTTATTCATTCTTCACTCACAAAAGCTCACTACAAGTTTTTAATGGAGAAGAGATGAGAAGAGGAAGAAGAACAACACATGTATTCTAAAATCTAAATACAAGAATATGGACCCTTGGCTTTGGCAAGTTCTGGACTATTTATAGGCAGGAAACTGGAAACCTAGGGCAAAATTCTGCCTCTTCATGAAAAGTCCAAACTACCCCTGAAACATCAGCACCTGAGGAGTCCGTACGGCCGCGGTTCCGCGGCCTAAGCATGCTTATGCCGCGGAACCGCGGCCGTTTAGAGGAGTTGGCTCCTCGGATTTTGTGGGGTCACATGGCTTGATGTTGTCTGCTGTTTGGTATATGTTTTTTCTCAGAAACTCTTCACAATTTTTCCAGAATTCCAGCAGATCAAAAGGTGATTTGATGTGGATCTTTTGTCATGATTTTTCTTGAGCTCTGCGTAGATATGTTGGATCTTGTGTTGCCATTGAGCTTTGTGCATGAAAATAACATTGATTTGCCATTTTGTCTCTTAAACTGGTGTGCGGCAACATACGGATAGAGAGCGGAGACCCGTATTTTATCTGTAGTTGGCAGTAATCCGGATTTTGTCGTGCTTTTCCATGAATTTCACCGTTTAGAGCCGAGAACATGTATCCTGCAATTGACTAGCAAACACGGCTCAAGAGTACCTACCGATAAGCAATGTGATAAAAATTGGGCGGTATAAAAATGCAAAAATCTGATATGAACAGCAACCAAAAATAAAACAAACACACACGATACGAAGTGACCTTCTGGAGAAAGAGAAAGTGGTTACCATGACGCGATAGCGTGATTAACTGCAGGGGCCTACGCCTGCAGGGAAGAGCGTCTCCACAATCAAAAACCCTTCGTACATGAGGGGGAATCTGGCGAAGTCTGCTACAACGGCCGCATCCGTCTAAACCTCCGATATACGGTGCCATAAATCAACTTGGCATCTTCGGAGAGGTGTACGGATAAAACCAAATAGCATCTTCCCCCAAATTCAGTCAAGACGAACCTACGCGATTCCGTCTCCCATTTTCGGCGGAGAACAACAATGTACATATATGCCATCCGCATTTACCATGGGGCCCCGTCATACACAGTTAGGTTACTTAACTAACGGCAGAGCGTGGGCTGAACTAGCGCGGATGCAAAACATATACAATATCTACTAGTATATATAAATATATATATATATATATATATATATAACATTCGTCCCAGTCATGATATAAGCAACATCACAGAATATCAACAAGCAACACAAAATGGTGGATAATCTTGGAGCCTCGGGTTTCATTTGAGCCGTAAATGAGACCCGACGTTCCCGGTCGTGTGGATAGCCCGTGCAATGAAAACCTGGACCCCTACGAGCGCGGGAAGTTACCCACCAATCCTAGAAGTGAGGCAACCCCAATCAACAAAGTGAATGGGCCACCCAGCACTTCATGGAATCTAGTAACTTGAGCACCCCCTCCGTGGGTCATCCTATACCCCCTACGAGTGCGGCGAATAGTCTGCCAATTCTAGAGTGAAGCCCCCTCCATCTCAACGCCATAAGATACGGGCCCGTTACCTTTTAGAACCCGGCTATTCGTGCACTCCACCATGAGATAATCCTATTACAGAAAAGAAAAATATATATACAATGGCGACACCGACCTCAACCCGGTCGTGCCCCAATAAAATAATATACAATCTGGCAGAGACGGCTGTCCACAAGTCGGACGCTCGCTCCACAATAACAAATATACAAATGAATCTGAACTATACTACTACCATTGCACCACTGGATATCCACCACGACAATCCAACCACAATATCAGCACAACTCAGAACATCAACGTGAATATCACGTTCGCAAACCCGTCTAGTTGAACATATAGCAACTAGTCGGGTTGTACCGCTCAATAATATTCACGGTCGCAGATATATAAACACGCACTGATAAACACGCACTTAAAAATTCGATCGACTAAACTTTTCCAAATTGGCCCCAAATGCAAACCAGCACTCAAATAAATCTGGGCCAAAACCATACATCCAAAAAATCATATTTCCAACTTGTAGAGTGCCAGAAGAAATTTGGCGCAATGTGGCCTCAAAAAAGCCGCGGAACCGCTGCCAATAGGCATCAAACACGGCGGTTCCATGGCAACTTTGTGGGCTCACGTGCCCAAATTTCTTATGGTGCTCTAAATTTTCCTGCATGTATTTTTAAGATGCTCCGAAAGATTTTTTGAACAAGTTTGAAAAACGACAGCAAGCATAGCATATTGGAATTACGATTCGGAAAAATGGATCGATCGACATTTTAACCTTCTGCAAACAAACTAGTAATGTTTTATGGGGTGGCTCTGATACCATGTTGGGTTACAATAGCATCCTGGCCATCAGTCATGGCCGGTGCGGAACAAAAACTGGCGTTTAAAAACTTAGCGCTAACGAAACCCGCTAGAATCGAACCATAAACCCTTACTAGCAATCTACAAAGAGCTAAACTAAAAGGTTAGAAATGTTATACCGAATGAACCAAGTCCTTCGGTCTTCCATCATCTTCCTTAGCTCCTTGAGGCATGCTCGATTGAACTTGGTCACCGATCTTCCTTCGTCGAAGATGATCCACCCGAGGGATGTAGCTCATGGCTCTAGCTCCACATCAAAAGAAAGTGAAGCAACTAGAGATTATAGGTGCTAATCTAGAATGCCTAGGATGTAGTGAGTGTTCTAAGTGTTTATCCATCTCACCTCCTCTCTTGATTCTCAACTCATGAGATTGTAAAGAGGAGGTTAAGCTTGAAGGTGGAGGAACTCATGAAAAACCTAGAGAGGAGAGTGAAGCTAATGGTGAGAAAAAAAACTCATCTCAAAAAATAATGAGCTAACCATGTGAGAGAAAATGAGCATGCTTGGTTTTATAAAACATTTCTTTCCAATTTAAAATCAAGCTCATGCTTGAATAGTTTGCACAAATGAATTAACAATTCATTTGTGCACACTATGCAACCATGGTTCTCACCATACTCCCCTCTCTCAATAATCCACCTCATTATCTATTTAAAATAAATGGTCAAATCCAAAATGAGGTGTCCACCTTCTAGAATGTTTTCCGGATAAATACGGATTACATTCTACTGTATATTCATACATGTATTCGTACCGAAATACGAATACTCGAAGAGATAGAATAACACAAAGAACATAATACTAGAATATACATATCGAAATATATATATGTAAATTATTATATCAATACCTGATTTAATAATCCGGCTCAAACCCGAGCCGGCTAGTATTATCAACCATCCGATCGAAAGTCTGGGTAACTAGTACACTCATTCGATCGGAACCCTACACGTATCCAATACGGCTACTACATAATTTTGCCAGAACCAAGGAAATTCTCTGTGTGGGACTCTAAAGACTCGTCAATACGCTGGCAGTGGGTTTAACCACAAGCACGTCAGCGGCACTAGCTGTACGTAACGGCTACCCAGGTATTGAGCGAAAGGAAGGCCGATGAGCAAACTCATCTGACTGAGCCTGTCAGTGACAATATCCGTACAGTCCGGTCTGTTCGTCTAAGAGTATCGCATATCGGGTCTAGGGGTGGATAAAATCATACCCCTAATAACGCGATATTCCGTGTCGGTATGAAGCCCATCACCCACTGAGAAACTACTGATCCAAATCAGTAATTCTCGTCTACCTTGGCCAAGGATTTCTGGTGATGGCTACCCGTGCACCACGCGATATTAACCCCCAATACCGGGAGAGACGAATCCCCGACGATCCGCTCACTGCCTCCATGTGGTTCAGGACTGTACCCAACTAAAACCTGTTTGCACGACTCCTTTGAGCCGTGGTAGGGTAGTAATCAAAGTACAGTGGGAACTCATACGAGACAAATGACGATCTCAGGTCGACAGACTAACATGTACACATGTCACCTAGGAACTAATATCTGACAATAGGTATAATACCAACTAGCATGTTTCTGGCGAGTCCGTCTAGTGTACTCATAACCTAATGAACACCTGTATACTATCTTAGATGACTGACTGACACCAATGGCTTATGAAATCGGCCACCTTCTCTCGTCGGGGTCTCGATAAGTATACACTAGTCTACTTCGGAGTATCGATGCACAGTCCCGATATTCTCTCGACCAGGGACATTTAAGAATGTGCTTATAAACCACCCAGCTCCCACGTATATGATCGCCATCATAATGCTGGTAGTCAAGTAAGAATCTTATGAGCTCTATCAACATATAATAGTGATCTGTAATACCACATAAAGTATGTACATGATGATAAAGACAAACCAGATAGCATACTATTATTTTGAGTAAGATTGTTCTATCCGTATAGATCATCTCTCAATCATCATAATCGCGTACCTGCAATTATAATAATTAACTTGAGGGCACTATAGCCAACAGTTTATATAGCATATAAGTTTGTTGGTATAAACAAAACATGATTTATACAGATATAACAAAAATATAAGCCGCATCCTATGTAAACTAAAGGTTTTAAATTAACTAATTTTAAATATTAAACTTTATCTCTAACTTAAAAAAATTCACATGCGGAAAATTGATAAATCATTTATTATTTATTATTTAAAAAGATTTATAATTACATATGTGCAATGGTTAAAAATTTAAAATTTTATTTATCTTTACTGGAAATAACTTATAGAAATAAAAATAGTAGTACTTGAAATTCACATATATTTAGTTGCTCATAATTTATTTGTTTTGAAAAGATTTTCTTTCTTTCTATGTAAAAAAATAAATACATAATATATAAAGATTTTCTAAATTTATGTTTGTTATTTTAAATCTTATATTTGAATTTGTGATAGTAAAGATATTTTAGTTTGTAGCAAATTTTAACTAAACATACAGACCAAAAAATGTGTCGATTTGTTTATAAGAGTAGTGTGTGTATGTGTGTATGTGTGTGTGTGGGGAACTGATCTTATAAGGTCTGATCTCATGATTTCTTATTTTGAGCTCCACTTTTTAAGCACACAATACGTCGTGTTTTTCACCGATCTGCACCGATCATCATGATCTATACATGTTAGATATATGTATCAAATTTTACGAGATTTAGATACCTCTTATTAATCCATCAAATAGACTAAAAAATGACTGTCTTACGATGCATGAAAAACAAGATCGCTTGATGGTTGTCTTAGAAGTCTCCAAATCTAATGAAACTTTATATATAACGTATCTAATACAGCTAGATCAATGTGAACGGTTCGGATCGGTGAAAAACATGGAGAGTTATGTGTTTAAAAGTTTGGCCTCAAAATAAAAAATGAGAACATGCCTCATAGGAGCATATATATAATTTCACTAAACTGCCATTTAATTTCGCCGAATCTCATAATACTTCCATGTATTTTAAAATAGACAAGAAACTACCCTATTTAACGGTGATACAGTAACCCTGCTAAAAAATTCCCAAAAAGCCTTTCTTCTCTTTCTTTTTCATTTTTAAAAAAAAATCATTTTCGCTCTTTACCATAACCTAACTTATTTGAACCTTTAAAGATGATGGTGGTGGAAATTGGGATGATGAGGAAGGTGATGGTGGTGATTAGTGGTGGAGATTTGGAGGAATAAATTGGTGGCGGCGGTAATGGGGATTTAGAGGAGGAAGATGGAGGGGGTGTGGATTTGGAGGAGGAAGATTATGGTGGTGGTGGATTTGATATTTGGAGGAAGATGGTGGTGGTGGTGGTAGAGGAGGGATTTGGAGGAGGGAGGAGGAAGAAAATGGGATTTGGAGGAAGAAGGTGATGATAATGGTTGTGGGATTTGAAAGAAGGTGGTGGTGGTGGTGGTGGTGGTGGGTGGTCGTTTGAAAGAGGTGGAAGAAAATAGGATTTAGAGGAGGAAAAAGATGGTGGGAATTTGGAGAAAGGTGGTGGTGGTGGTGGTTAGAAGGATGAGGAAGAAGATAGGATTTGGATGAGGAAGAAGGTGGTGGTGATGATGGTAGTGGGGATTTGGAGAAAGATGGTGGTGGTGGTTTGAAGGAGAAAGATGGTGGTGGTGGTGGTGGTAGGGATTTGAAGGAAAAAATGATGGTGGTTTAGGAGGATTTGAAGAAAGGCGGTGGTGGTGGTCTAATGGTAATGAGAATTTGAAGGATGAAGAAGATGATGGTGGTTTGAAGGAGGAGGAATAAGAAGAAGATGGTGGTTAGCGTAGTATTTGATATGTGGAGATCATTTCCTGCAGATGTATAAAGAAGGAGCAGACGTTTGGACATGAACCAAGTAACGAGCCAAAAGAACAGAGCAAACGTAGACGTCTGGTGGTAAAAGTGCAGACGCTGTCAAAGAGTCGAAACAGTCACAGAGTGCAGTCTGACGTCTAATCAAAGTGGCAGACGTTTTCTAAAGTGCTGAAGCCAGCAACAGAGAGTAAGCAGACGTCTGATCATCCTTGTTCAGACGTCTGTCGACGGGTTCTTTGTGCGAATCGAATATTTACCATATTCTATTGAACTCTAATTTAAATTGGTATAGGGTTAGGCTATATATAAGGATCTCTCATATGTTAAAAAGTGCTGCTATTATTGATCATTATAGAGAGAGAGAATGACGGCAAGGGTTTCAAGAGTCTAGAGAGATTTGAGAGAAATCTCCAACGATTTACTCTTGGTGTAAAGCTTGATTCAAAGTTCTAGCAGATATTTGTAGATTCTGCTCTGCCGGAAACTAGCCATACGGTGGGTGAATCTCGTAAACAAATCCTTTTGTCTCTGGTTTGTGATTTTTTTGTTCTCGCTTTTATTGTTTGTTTTATCTTTCGTTGGTATTGCGTGGATTGCATGATTGGTTGTAAACATTGTTCCGTACGTGTTTCTTCTCCCGGTTTATCCACAACTGTAGTGATGGGGTTCGGCGGGAGTGACGCTGGAGAGACTGTGCCGGTGGCGGGGTTGCCGCTGGCCTGACGGCGGTGGACGGACGAGTGGGTAAAGGAGGAAGAAGGGAATTTTGGGGATTTTTTAACTGAGTTACTGTAGCATTGTTAAATAGGATAGTTTTTTATCTATTTTAAAGTATATGGAAGGATTATGAGATTGGAGTATCATGAGATTCCGTGAGGCGGTTTAATGAAATTAACTCTATATTTATATTTTGCATGCTGGAGTTGTCACTGGTCGTAATATATAGTACTTTTTAGGGCATACATGCGGGTCCCACCTAATAATTGCATCATTGGTGACCGTAACCGAATCCCAAATTAATTAGTCAATGATTCACAATTGTTAAACAATGTAACTTCTGAGTTGAATTAGTATTCGGCCATGTTGTGCTACCACGTGACATCTGATTTTTATTAGTTCTAATCATCACCTAAGGGCAGAATTTCCTTCTTATTTTTCGTGTTTTTTAACATTAAGCCCTAACCTAACGTGGGCAGAATTGAAGCCTAAAGCTTTCGCTTACCAGCAAAGAAGCTTCACAACTAGGCTACAGTGAAACTCTGGGATCAAGTTAAGTTAAATGAGGGGTGGAGATTTGGCCTGAATTAAACATCAAGTTGAAATAATACTAGAGTTTTAGGCATGTCCATGCATGTGTAGGCAATATGTATGAATTGATAAATGTTATAAATAATGTTCCGTTTCAATTTCCTTGCAGCATGCATGCCTTATTTTAATTAAGAAAGGGATGATATGGACAATTTTAAAATTCAGAACAATTGAAGAAATTTTATTACTTTTTGGGTAAATTGCTTAATAATACCTCAATGTTTCACCACTTTTGCACTTTAATAACATATAGTTTTCTTCTCAAAACTTTAATACCTTAATGTATTTGGTCGTTAGCACTTTACTACCTTCTGTCTTTACCGCCGTGTTTATTTTGCTTCCTTTTATTCCTAGAATCATGTAAACAAAAACTTAAGAAAACTGTTTTTAATGAATTAACCGATGCAAAATAGACATGGCAGTAAAGGTAAAAGATAGTAAAGTGCTGAGAAGAAAACTATATGCTATTAAAGTGCAAAAGTGGTGAAACATTAAGGTATTATTAAGCAATTTACCCTTATTTTTTTTTTATAAAAAAAATTATGAAAACGAACATATTAAATTCACATGTCTTGAAGTTCTATCTATAATAGCAAAGATAAAGATAGAAGAATTAAACTTATTAGTTATTACCCTCTCGTGTAAGTACATTTCAAAATTGAATATTAAGTCAGAGAGATTTTTATGTCACTCCCTTTTTATATCCATATGACACTAGATCTACTTAATAAATGCCTTCTCTCTCCCTGCATTCCTACAAGCTGGAGTAATTATACTTTTGTCCGTGTGTTTACTTTTTCTTTTGACTTTGCAAATGATTTCACGTTGTAAGATAAAAAGATCGATGTTATCGAAAGACATTTGTCCGTCGATGAGAACCAATAAATGAATACACAAATTGATGATGTAGATTGAAATTGTACTTCTTGGATGAAGATGACTTATGTTCTAGCTACATGGACACACAGAGATGAGAGTTTATAACAAGAGGTTGACTTGTTAATTAGAGAGAGGTTGATATCATGCATCCCCCAAAAGTTGTTGAGACTACTCTTTCTTCACTGAAACTTTCCTTCTGAGAAGAATTTCTTCAGATTAGTTGGGAATAGTTCTTTATATTTGACCTAGCAGATAACTTAGACTTAAAGATTGCAGGGGAATCTTCTAGAATGTCTCCATAGTTTGTTATGTTCTTGACCAGGTAGTATGCTTTTTGTGTAATACTTTTCCTACTGGAATCCCACATGGTCTACTAAGACTCTCATTGAATGCAAAATAGAGTATATGATACAAGTATCTAGGTATTGTGGACAACATGGCACACCTTGTATCCAATGAAAGCCTTGACGGCCCATGTAGATTCCACCGCACCGGTAGGAAAAGTATTACTCATACATTTTTGGTTGGTGCATGAACTGAGTTTGTCGACAACATATATGGCCGAACATATCTTTCCTAAACTAAATATCTCTATTATTATTATAACTGTAACAGAAAAAAGACATTATATTTTTATCAATTTTTAAACCAAGTCCAAAAAAGTTGCACAATTTTTTTTTTCAGCTTTTCCTTAATTTTAGGGATGCCGCCTCTCTCTCTCTCTCTCATTTATTACTCCAAAAAATATAGAAAAAGATAGAGACATGCATATTAAAAAATTGTATAAAACCCCTCAAGTCTTTTCTTTTTCAACATCTTATGAGTTTTTAGATCTATCTTAACTATTTTAGTAAAATGGTATTTCAAATAGAAATTTCAATTTAATTTATTCTTTGCATGACAAGAAACACTCTCATAAGTTACAGAAAATAATATAAAATTGATTGATAATTGTACAAATCATTTTAAATCCTTAAGAATAACTATTATAAACAATCAAAATATTACTGCTTTAACAAATAATCTTCAAAATTTTTTCATAGTGTGTAACATACGTAAGCAACACACATGCAAGTATCCTTCTACCAAAGCCCCCTAACAATTATGTTTCTTCCATATAAACTAACATTCTCAAATTTTATTCGATCCCCATATTGATCTCGAAACACATTCTTCTTCGTCTTCAAGTAAAACCTGCCACAAGTCAACAAAGCTGCCATAATTTAGTGCGACACAAGCAACCATTTACATAAAGCATTCTGCATATGCATTTTTCCTTATAGGCTACAAAAAGTTGTTTATAGTCATACAGCCTTTATTATACAACAAACTTAACGCCAAGCAACCCCCATATGGTGCCAGGATTAAGTTCTGCACCAGCAGCAGTATTAATCTGGGTTTGAGTTTATTGATCATGGAGACAATTAAATGGAAGCAAATTTTCTTAACAACGCGTTACTTAAGCTAAACAGACGGATTCGGTTATCCCCTTGTCTGTGGACACAGTACAAACCGCAAAGCACTCCGGGTATTTCTTGATACACGTGAGGAGACCGAGCCATGGCCTTCCCATGTTTTTATCGCATGCCAGATATTTTGTAACTCTGCTGTGATGCCATTTGTTCCCATATCTTTCCAGAAGCTGCACCAAGTCCGGAAAACAAAAGCAAAATTAAATAAAAATTATTATTTACGGAAATGGATTGTTAGATGAGATACATGATAATAATATGCTTGATTAATAAGTACCTGCAGTAAAACACTCTGAGCACAAAATGGAAGAAGCTTTGATACTTACTATATGCATGATTAGTTTAAAGCTAGACAATTGTTTCTGGCTCCTTCAAAAGTTTTGGAGCTTCTATATTGGAAGTTTTGTCGGTATTATTCCCTAGTGACGTGCATTTTATTCTAAACAAAATATGTTCCCGCTTCCACACAGAAAAGGTAAATTTGAATTAGAATTCCCCATGGCCAGGACTGGAGGCATGGAAAGGTTTTATGATACGAATACAGGGTTCGGAAACGACATGCCTTCTTGGTGCTATCAAACGATTTTCAACCACTCGGAATAGTTTTTTGCTCAAATTGAAACTTTAGCAAGGATAAGGAAATTATAGGGCTGCCATGGTAGCAAATGGTTTAAATAAGTTTTTTTTGGGGAAAGATTTCATAATGCAAAGATTTTATTACCGGTTTCCATATGAATATCAAGAAACCAGAGTAGCTTAGTGTTTGTTTTTTTGGTGGCCAGTAAGCCAGTAGCTTAGTAATTAATTTAAAATATGCGGATAACATGCTATTCTTTAGGAAGGAAGTGGAAATTAATAGTACTACTGTTTTGAGCTGCAGTCGCGCCTCACCATTAATTCTCATCAGAGCGTGATGGCTATGTTTGGTAATCTCGAAGGCAGAGGTAATATTGCCGATGTCTTCGATATTAAGACGTATTTCCTTATCACTTATTCCGGTGTATCAGAACAGGAAGAAGACTAAAGAGGTATATAATTTTAACACCAGCCAATTAGATTGGATGGTCAGAAAGGTAATTTCTTTCCCTTGAGGTCGTGCTAAATAATGCCATGCTTTTTGTCATTCTCTCATAATATCTTGCTTATGTTGAGATGTCAACATGGGTGATTTCCTTTGGAAGACTTGGCATTATCAATTTGTAGGACGTTAATTATACCTTGTTGGCAACTGGAGGTGCAACATGTTTAAGAACAATTCTGCTGGATGGATGGAATTAATAAATATTAAGTAAAAGCTCTTTCAAGACGAACGCTCGAAAAGGTGAAAAGACCCACGGGGGGGGGGGGTGTTCTCCTTTTTCTGTAATAGTGTAATTGTTAATAATGTTTTATCGTTTTAGCTTAAATTAGGGTAATGTAGCGCTATATGCCTCTAGAAGGATTAATGGGGTACCACAGTACCACTACCTGCGGAGACATTTGTTTCCCAGAAAATCGGGGGACAAAAATGTCAGTTGCCATTGTGGTTTTGATCAGATGTAACGATTCGAATCAGCTGATGACCAACAATAATTATCTATATGCCTACTTAGACCTTATCTTTCAAAGATATGTGAAAAGGAAATTTATAATAGAATTTCAGCAATGCATCAATGTATTGCACAGATACTGGTTATCGTTGTGCCTTTGTGCTTTCCATGTTAATAATTCAGCATAGTGTACAAAGCATGATATGGAAGCTACCAGATTTCAAAACATGGGAATATCAGATTAATAAACATCCTGACAACATACCAATCTTGTATTTAACATTAAGCAAAGGAAGGGAAAAAAATTTAAAAGCAGAATATCTCAACTAACCTCGGAATGAAGCTTTGACATCAGCATCCATTCTCCAGGCCTGTATTCATCACAGTAATCACACAGTATGTTAGCTACAGCTTGGATAACAGCTCTTTCCTCTACCTCCAACTGCTGATGGCAGTGATCTGCTTCTCTCTGGATAGAATCTATGAACAAGGAGAATGTAGCAACACCATCATTAGCTGGTTTTTTTTTAATAACATCATTCAGATGATTCTTGAAGATGAATCTTTATCTATGAGGGAAAGGACTTTAACACATGTTTTCCAACTAGCATAACATCAATTTAGTGCAACTTGCTATGTATGCTAAGCACATGCATACAGACAACTATAGCCAAATTTAAGATTGTACGACCAATCCAAATATGATTCAAGGATCTCATTCAGTCACTACAGCAATGCAGAATTTTTCTGATGCAAATGATTGACCTGATGCCATAAACGTGTAGGATAAATGGTGTGGTAGCTTTTAATAAGGATGAGCGGTATCTTCCGGCAGTGGCGGATCCTGGACCTTTTGTCAAGTGTGGCAAAACTTATCCTATAGTTTTGTTTTCCCCACTAATTTACAACATTTATTAAATTGCAAAAAAATGGTTTAATCAACAATTAATACTAAATATTTAATTCTACTAAAATATTGATGTCAATATTAATAAAGTTGAAATTGCAATTGATAAACATGAAGTCATAGACAAAACATTGACCTGAAAAAGTTATTTGAAAGAATTTACGATAATGTAAGGGTGTATATGCAATTATAAAAATAAGATAGTATAGAGAGCCTAAACAACAAAGCCCAAAAAAGATGCAATTGTTAAACATGAAGTTATAGGAAAAATATTGATCGTAAATAATTATTTGAAAAAATTTAACATAATTTAAGGGTGTATATGCAAATATAAATACAAGATAGCCTAGAGAGGCTTAACCCACAAAAAAATAGCCCAGAAAATTGCAACGCCCAAGTTATGAACCTGCAACCTCCTGCATTGTACTTTCAAGACAAAATTACAATGACCCATTCTACAAACAATCAAAGTTTAACTCGAATTTATTTGTTCTACAGTTCACACACACACACACACACACACACACACACACACCCCGCAAATCCTGAATCCAGGTGAGGTGGCTGCCTAACCTGGCCCCTTGATGGATCCACCCTGTCTTCCGGTGATTTCTAATTACTAGACAACTGATCTAGGATGCCAAAACTGAAAGTTGGTACTTGGGAGTTTCGGCAATGAACCTGCCTGGCACTTGCTTCTACAAAAGGCAGCGCTAAGAGTAAATAGTTCAAAACTGGTGAAAGTAAAAACCAAATGATGAGATTTTAAAGATAGTCTCACATTGGAAACAACAAAAGAAACATATGGGTATAAGATATAAGATGTGTCAAAGCTCAACAAGGTTTGAGTTTTATTGTTGAAACCTACTTATATCAAAGACTCATATATACCTATAAAAAGCACGTCACTTTCTCAACTTTAAATACTCTAAACTCTAAAACATGATATCAGAGCCACATGGGTATAAGATATAAGATGGGTCACACCTTAACGCTTGAATCTTATTGTTGGAACCCACTTATCACTAAAAACCCATGTGTAAAAGCTCATCACTCCTCTAACTCTTCTTTAACTTTAAACACTACTTTACTTTAAAATAACTTTAATATGGTATCAAAACCAATGGCTCGATCCAAACTCAACTCGGCAATACTACCAATTGGTGTACTTTCCACGTGACAACCACACCAAAAAAAGTGATGGTTGCACGTGAGGGGGTGTTGAAAGTAATAAAAAAAAACAAATGATGTGACTTTAGAAGATAATCCCACATTGGAAACAATAAAAGAAACACGTGGGTATAAAATATAAAATGGGTCACAGCTCAACAAGGCTTGAGTTTTATTGTTAGAACCCACTTATCATTAAAAGCCCATCACTCCAACTCTTCTCTAATTTTAAACTCTACTCTATTTTAAAAATAACTGAACCAATGGCTCGATCCTCCACATGACAATGACAACCATATCAAGAAAAAGTTATGGTTGCACGTGAGGGACGGTGTTGAAAGTAAAAACCAAATGATGGGACTTTAAAAATAGTTGGAAACAACAAAAGAAACACATGGCTATAAGATATAAGATGGGTAAAACATCAACAAGGTTTGAGTCTTATTGTTAAAATCCACTTATATCAAAAACCCATGTGTACCTATAAAAAACCCATTACTCCCTCAACTTTAAATTCTCTAAACTCTAACAAAAGTATATACTAAAGCACTTGAATAAAGCTTTAGAAAAACAAACCAACATGTTTTTTTATAGTAGTGTAAATATAGTTATATTATCTGAGTAAAGAAATAAACATATATCACATACATGTGACACATTCCTCGGCACAAAGGATGCATGTGACACCTTCAATCTACACTATGTATTGCACACATAGTGTTTATATAACTTGTGTGTTGCATTTTATATGTTAGTAACATCATTCTGATTGTTGATTGATCTAAGAATGACATTCCAAAAAGATACAAATAACATGGAGCTCCCAGCTCAAAACAAAACCGTCTATATAGACATGAAGAGCATCATACCTACTATCACTAATCTATTTAAGGATGATAAATATGTATATTTGTGTCGATCGGCACGGTAGTATGCGTCATAAATGAAGGTTTTATTGATTGATGGGAAATTTAAAGAAACCTCATGCCACCTATGACCTATCATGATAAAAATGGACTGACTTCTAATTGTGAAAGGTTAATTTTTCCTTATCAGCTATAAAAAGAAGTTAACTGATGTACTCAAACCCCTATCCATAGGAAATATTTACTGAAGAAAACATACAATAAGATATACATATTTATGGCAGCTACCATGCATGACGACAAGTTTTATCCAACATCGGCATGTGAGGGCACACCAAAATAGCCAAATATTTGAGTTAATATGAATAAAAAGGGAATTCAAATAAACAGGACAGAAATGCCCACCTATAGCCTTAACTCCATTTGTTTCTTATACTCTTTTTTCCTTGCATGTCCAGGGAATGGATTGGGCCAAAGGATCAATAAGATTGCATTTGCCTTGGGTTTGAGTTAGCAGGTGTTACACCTAATACAATATAATTGAAATATAAATTCTTGTCTTGTTTACCCAACCGAACCAAAATCCGCACGGTAAATTGATTGCAAGAGCGAGTCAAGGGGCATTCTCTAATAGGGTTTACAAACAGAGTTGAGGTTCGTTTCGCATTAGCTCGTTGTTGAACCAAAACTTGTTTGATTGGATTTGGATTTTGTTCATATATATCATATTAAGTTTAAATCTAATTCAAAATCCCCATAAAGAGTCGCTAAAAGCCAGCTTTAAATGGAAAGCACATGAGGATCCACATTGGTATAAAGACATACATAAAGCCTCTCCACTGTTTCACCTAAATGCCCTGCTACGGCCCGCTTTAAATGCTCCAAGTCATGGATGACTCGTGTTTTAGAAGGTCAAAATGGATAGAGCCTTGATCTGTGTCCTTCTATGTTTTATACCAGGGGTAGGGTTAAGGTTAGGGTTACGATTAAGATGGATAAGTAGTACACTAAAAAATTGAATAAAAAAATGGTGTATACATAAACAAGTTAGGCCTACTTTGGCAACAAGGTCTCCAAAACAATGGTTTCGATCAAGTTAAGATGAAACCACGGTTGCATGTGTGTAAACCGTGGTTTCATAAAATTGGGTTTTCGTAAAGTTTATGGTCAATTGGTAACATATTTTATGAAACCAAGATTTCATTTAATTAAACTTTCTTTTAGGGTTCGAGAGAGAGAATAAATAGAGACGGCACAAAACTTTTTAAAATTCTACTATTTTTGGAGTTTAGAAAAATGGGGTTTCGAGCCTTTGAAACTTTTTGACACCGCGGTTTGGAAACTCCATTGATTTCCATACGAGTCTCGGTTACAAATTCCACGAAACCATGGCTTCCGAAACCGTAACTGTGTTGCCAAACTAAGCCGTAAAGGTCACTCCCATACAGAATAAGATGAGGGAAAAATTGAGATGGTTTTATCATATGCGACAAAAACCAATCAAAGCCCCGGTTAGAAGCGACAAAATTACAGTTAATAGTGCAGCTAAGGATAGAGATAGACCTAAATGAACATGGATAGAAGCAGTTATGAACGATATGTAATTGTTAATTTAACCGAAAAGAAGGTTCTTGACAGAGGAGAATGAAATAGAAGGATGCCAACTTAGATTAAGCCCATATTTGGTATAGCTTGAAAGGGTATTTCTCTATATTCAATGTCTTTTCTCAATTGTCCAAAAAATATAACCGTATAATAGTAGTGTATAATATGTCTTCTATCATTGTATATAAGTTCTAAGATATCAAATCATCAAAACGGTATTTTTTTTAATCTTTTATTGTTTTAAAAAAGGTTTCTATTTATCTAGTTACTTAAAAGGACTTGTTGCTTTTTCTCGCTAGTCCAAACTTTGTTCTTCTGATTTCGTACCCTTCCGCTTTCACATTGGGTAAGATTTATTTTGTAAAATGAGATTTTATATCCTATAAATTTGGTAGATTTCTAATTAAATGTATTAGTAGCTTAGGAATGTATGACCTCGGTAGCCATAATTATAATTTATCATATAGCCTTTGATCAAAAGTAAAAACAAATAATTACTTCCAAACTTAAGAATCGGGTATAATCTTGTTTTTTCCATTCAGGTCAATTAAAGGTCATTTTTTAGTTAAATTAACAACCAACATATAATTTGAAATCGCTTCCAACAATGATAATTAGCTTTTTAAATGTTCTCGGCCGTATACATGGCCAAATAATTTTTTATAGTTAAACGTGTAAGAATTTTTCGAACATCTCATTATTGATGAGATTTTTTAATTTTTTGACCTATGTGAATTGTGGTATGCATTGAAAAAATCTTTTATCGGTATTCTCCTAATCATTACCAACTGATTAAGATAAAATTAGTTACGGTATATTATCTTATCATTATCTTATTAATTTTAAATGTATTATTATGCTTTCAAATATAATTATTTATATCATGTGACTCACGTCATATAACAAATCAATTAAGTTTTTAAACCTTATCCGATTACTTAGTAAAAACCTATTTAATGGTTTTTCAAATCACTTTCTCCTAGTAATTAATCTGATTAAGTTTTGAAAAAAACTTTTTCAACTAAAAAATTTCCAATCAAAACTTAGGTTTGTTAAACTATAATTCCTTTTATTAAGAAAAATTGTTTTATACAATATTATTTACTTTACCACAATTTTTATATATTTTTCTATCGTTTATAGTGACTTTGATGATAGATAACAAAATTGAAATTAAAAATTAAATAAGTTACGACAATAATATTCAGGCTTATCGGTTATATAATATCTTTATTGGTTTTTAATATTGAGGTTTAATTCCAAAAAACAATCAAATGCTTTGCCTCGGTTACGAGAAACTACTAAATTCTCCTTAAAAACAAAAAACTACATACTTCGAAGGTTTTGTGGTAGTTTCTTGCAATTATTGCTGACGTGGCAACTTATTTATGATAGTTTCATATAGTTTTTGAAAAATTTATGGTAGTTTCTTATGTATTTAACAAGAATTTGGTAGTTTCTCGTAATTAGACCAAAGTATTTAGTAGTTTTTCGGAATAAAACCTAATATTTGTCATGTTCTCATTATAATTAGTAATAGAAAAACTCTATTTAAATTTTAATTAAAAATCAAAATCTAAATATTGATAGAAAAATATTTTGATTTAGAAATATTAAAAGTGAAGTTATATTAGTTTTTTGCCTAATTATTCTTAATTATAAAATATCAAAAAATTAGCAATTATCTTTGTAACATATTTTAAAAACATTCTAGACATTAGTTATTACTAAAAAAAAATATGTCAAATTGTTAGCAGTTATTTATACTATCTATTTAAATTTTATTAAATTTTATAAATTTGTGTGCAAAAATGATTTAAAATCTAATATTTCCGATCCGAGATGGTCAATAATGCTAAGACAGCCGATTCCAATCCCAAAAATGATGATCCAATACCGGTTCCGATACTAAGATTTTAAACTATAATTGCAACATACATTATAATATGAGATTAATGGAGGAAAGAGGCCATAGGAAGGAATTTCCTTCTATGGCGTCGAAAAAATACACCCTCATTTTTTCCGACGATCGACACCCATCATCTTCATCGTTATCATCTAAGATGTGGGTACACCAAATTTCATGTGATTCTACAACTTTTTCACCGTTGATTTTGTGGGTTCAAAATTGACGATTTACCGACAATAGAACTTTTTATATTGCTAAATCAACGGTGAAATGGTTGTAGAATCACATGAAATTTGGTGTACCCACATCTTAGATGATAACGATGAAGATAGTGGGTGCCGATCGGCGGAAAAAATGAGGGAGGGTGTATTTTTTCAACGCCATAAGAGGAAATTCCTTCCTATGGCATCTTTCCTCCATTATTCTCTTATAATATATTGTAATATGTTGCGAAGACTACAGATAGGTTCTAAATTTAGAAAGACCATTTAGGTTTACATAAAACGCATTTTTATTTTAACAAAATAAATGATCCAACCCAAGATAGAATATCTTGTTTATAAAAACAAATTTAGTTAGCATGATTTTTAATTTTCTTTCTTCACTAACAATTAAGGACATGAGCAAATTCCAAAAATCTATTTTAAACTAGCAAAACTTTAATTCTCATTCAAGACAATGGAACCGTCTTATCGAAAGCAACTTTACAGAACATAACAATCAATGATAATAGTTTTTTTCTTCTTTATTTTTACATTTATATTGACGTTTGATTATTTTTCTCTTCTAATAATAAATATTTTAGTTGTATTGCTCTAGATTTGTTGTCAATCTTGTTGGGAGTTTTGGTATGTCTGTTGTTCTGCTCCTATAGTAATTCTATTATCTAGCCTACTCTAAAAGATAAAAATAAAAAATCCTTAATCTATAAGCATGCTAACCGAAAATGTGAACTGGAGAGCTATTATAAGAAGCGCTATTATGATTTGATACTATCAAAGCCTAAGGACATTACAGGTAAGAAGAAAAAAAGACAGAAGATTAAGATGGTATTCTGTTTGAATAATAGAGAGAAGATCACAGCAAGATGCAAGTAAGTACAGTTGTACCTAGCTTCAATTTTAGATAAAGGGTGTTGGGTAGAAAAATGTTTTCTCAGTGGTGAGGAAGAAGTCATGTATTTCGAGTGTTCAAGGCATGGTTGATAACTTATATAGAGGGACAAGCTTATGACATGGTTACTTGGTTCAAATTTTACATCGAGCAACCTAATAAACTAAACTCAAAGACCGAGGGAACTTTGTTGAGAAGATCATCTTGTGACCCAAGCAAACTCCGAAGGTATGGGAGACCCAACTTGAGACAGAAGTAAGGCCCATTGTCAAGTTCAGATTTTGGATTGTGGCCAAGATCTAGTTAGCCCAGAAATATTAAGATGTTCGTATCTATTAGCTCACGGATGTAAATTACAACGTTGGTAATTTATCCCGATCATAAAAGGGGAAAATTTTCACATTTCAATCACAAATAGAAATGCTTCCTTCAGAATAAAGCAAAAATAATTTTAGTTATGTAAGCAAATTTACTGCATGCTAGAAAAATCTAGAATGCAGATAAAATGTTGACTTTCTCTATCTAAATATGAAGAACTACCCTTAATGATCATAATTACAATAAAAATATGTTTAAAAAAAATAGAAATCATCATCATATACAATAAAATATAGACCCATTGAAAAGACATTCCAGGTGAAAAACTTGATAACTTCATACTGATGAAGCTTAGAATAGGTTTTTTGGCAATCCATCCCAGAAGAAGAAAAAAAATGCATAAATAAACAAAAGAAAGGCTCCCTTTTAGATCAATATAAATCCCCAAAAAGAAGAAGAAGAAGAAGAAAACCACAAGAAGCAATAATATCAGAACAAATGGCCAATATGCTGGCCTGAAACCCTTAAACATTTATCCAAGCAATATATATATATATATATATATATATATATATATAGAGAGAGAGAGAGAGGGAGAGAGAGAGAGAGGGAGCACCTTGGTGTTTTGTTTCACTACTCTACCTAAGATATATCTAATAAACACAATTATACTTCACTACTTAAGTTTCATTTATAAATTAGCCAATTTGAACAAATCCTATCCAAGCATAAATATAAAAAAAATTAAAAACCTAAAAATCACATTGCCAAAATATATTTCACCAAATTATGGGCCAGGAATTTGAAGCGCTAATTTCAAGGGAATCTTGTAATGGCTTTCCCTGATGATCATATAAACGCAGTAAGAGGCAAACCTGAAATTTTTTTCTTAACAAGATAATCAGTTAATTAAAACAAAGGATCTTAAGTAAATCCTGAAATGCCTTTCCACAATCATCATATATCAAACAAAGATGCGAGAATGAGAATTTCACAAATAACCAAAACCCAATTTATATCGAACAACAAAGAACACATCGATCATGCGACTGCAAGTAAACTCCTAGAATCATCATAAACATACAAGGACCTAATCATCCTAATTCCTCTCAATTTAAAATAGAGTCCCTAGTCCTATGAAATCATCAAAAATCTGTTGCATCACTACTCGTAGATTTTATCAAAGTACATTGACTTCACCGGAAACTTTTATCATGATCAATTTGGCTATTCCACATCAACAAGCAACCCACTCTTTGATTCATCATGAATAAAAGAAAGGAAAAACGTAAAAAGCATGATTAGTGGGATATGTACTAAAACTCTAATTCTTTCCAAACCTAACACCCAAACGAACAATTTTTTTTTTACAACCCAGAAAAATAAAAGAGCATACATAAAAGACAGACTTGAAGAGATTATCATCATCTTTAAACAATCATAAATAAAAAGAGATGTATATAAAAGGAAAATTAATGAGATATCTGGAAAGCCTAAATGTACCGAAAATTCCAAATATAACAACCCAAGGAAAACAATTTCTACAATTCAGAAACATAAAAAGGACCCGCACAAATGATCAAGACTTGAGGAGATTACCATTACCCTTTGCAGCCTGAAGGGCAAAAAATTGTAATAAATAAATTTAATACCTACCCAATAGCCCAGATGATTCTGGCTTCCCTGTTAGTCCAGTGGCAACACCAGAATTTCCGAACTCCATCTCTTGCACATGCCTGGATTCTGTCTTTCTAGCACCAATCGAAGCATCAGCCAACTCCTCTCTCTCAGTTTCTTTTCTATTTTCATTACCCAACTCCCGCACTTGCTCAGTTTGCACTGCAAATGAATGAACAACAGTGTCCAGATTACTACCTCGTGCAGCAGCAGCTGAAGCAAAGATCAAGTTTGTTGGTAACAGGAAATAGCATTTAACCACTCTTTATCTATATATGAATAACTACCTTTAATCACTATAATTAAAATAAAGTATGTGCAAAAAGTGGAAATTTGGCAAAGTTTGTGATATACGATATGTAATGACCCAATGGAGGACCTAGTAGAAGACTATCAACACTTCTAACTATAGCCTAACATTGAAAAAGCTTAGCATAGTTTTTTATTTTTTTTGGCAATCCATCTCCAAAAAAAAGAAAGATTAATTTGCGCATAAAAAATAAAAAGTTTCCCTATCCAAAATATCTACAAATGAGCAATATGCTGGACTAAAACCTCACATTTATCCATCGAATAATGCCAAAAATTAGCACCTTGACCCTTTTACACTTGATCTACCTACATACTTATGTAATAAAATCAAGATAAATCTGACATCAATAGTTTCAGTTTCATTTAAGAACTACTGAATCCTACCAAATCCCATCCAAACATTAAAAATGATTTGTATTCACTTTGCTGCTGTGTATATCACCAAATTATGGCATTAAATTTATAGAGCAAATCTTGAGGGAAGATTACTAATTTCCCTAATGATCATAGTCCCACAGGAAAAGAGCTAACCAAAGAATTTTCCTTATAAAAGATGACCAGCTTATAATTATAAAACTAAAGGATCATGACTTTGTCCTGAAATGGCTTTCCGTGATCATCATATAGTAAACATAGACACTAACCTAGAAATTTGCATATAAATTATGAAAAACTCACCAAAAGAAACCCATAAAAATCCACAATTTACAGAAGAAGAAAAAAAGATCATGCAACTACAATCAAGCTTCCAGAATCATCATAAACTTACGAAGACCTAATTAATATCACTAATTCCTATCAATTTTAAATAGATTGTCTAGTCCTGCACGGTCATCAAAAAACTTGTGTGTTTCTAACCTTATATCGTATCAAGAGGATTATCTCCCTGTAGATATTTACCTTGATCAATTTGGCTACTAACAATCAACAGAAAAGCCACACTTTAAATCACAGATAAAAAAATGGAAGAATATAAAATTGCAATTAATGAGATATGTACTGAATCCTAATTCTATCCAAATCACTAATATCCCCCAAAAAAAACAATTCCAACGATTCAGAAAGACACAAAGACCCCATTAAGGACGGATTTATAAGAGATTGCCTTTATATTTTAAACCATCACAGTTAAAAAGGAACAATATAAAATGTAAAAATTAATGAGATAGGTAAAGAAACCCTAAATCTGTAGAAAATTTCAAACACAACACCCCAGGAAAAGCAAATTCCGCAATCCCAAAAGATTAAAAAAAGACCTATTTAAACGATAAAGACTCGAGGGACCATTATCCTTCACAGCCAGAAGGGAAAAAAAACTCTGAGAAATAAAATATTAATACCTACCCAATAGCCTAGATGATCCTGGCTTCCCCGTTAGCCAGGTGGCAACACTATAATTTCCATTCTCCTCCACCTCGTGCAAATGTCTTGTTACAGTCTTTCTAGCATCAGCCAACTTCTCTTTCTCCTTTCCCTTTCCATTTGCATTGCTCAACTGCTGCACTTGCTCAGTTTCCACTGCAAATGGATGAACAACAGGATCCGGATGATTGATTCGTGCAGCAGCTGAAGCAAAGATGGACTTCGTTGGCAACAGGAAATAAAACTGCAAGTTCCCGATCTGTATCAGATCTTGAGAATGAAGCTTCAATGGAGGCTTTCCGGGCAAGTGCACGATCCCTTGAACAAGGCATCCATTCTTCCCAATGACATCCAGTGCAAAGTGGCGGCGTTCAAAATCATAAAAGATTCTTGCGTGCTCTCGGGATATGTACATCCCGCCACCGAGGATGACTAGGTCAACGTCTACCACGGATTTCTTGCTATTGCGACCAAGAACAATGGAATAGGTTTTCATGTAGTATGCAAAGTCCTTCCCTTGTAACTTCGCAAAGCCTCCATCTACAATACCGCTGACTGCGGCCTTAGCCATAGAATGGCTGTTGGGTTGGGGGGAGAGGGGGGGAGGGAGGGAGAGGGAGAGGGCGAGAGAGAGAGAGAGAGAGAGAGAAGGGGGGAAGAGAAATTAATCTTGAGGGAAAAGGCACCTGGACAGTGTTTCTCTTGGTTTTGTCGCTTGTTTGGACTTGGGCATCCGTATTCTTTTCTGTTACACCTTTGTTTTTAGGTGAATTGTGTGCACGCTCCTCGGTATTTTTTAAGAGCAATTAATACTTTCTAAGTCTAAGCTTTGAATTAGCTTTTAGTGGGTGAATTGCAACAATAGAGGAAAATCATTGTTTCCCTACAAATAGAACATGATGGATACTCATGTCTTGTTCAAGGTTTATTCAAAAATATAGAGAGAGAGCTACCAATCTGGTACCCTTCAAATATTAGGGGAATATATTACACCAACCATGAAAGGTGTGTACACTCTCTTAAGAGTATTATGCATTGAACATAAGCAGCAAAATAAGCAAGCATTGAACATGGGAAGAAAAACAATTGTCATCAAGCATAAAAGGAAACAAGAAAATGAATATACATTGAACGCAAGAAAATTCATAAATTATGCATCCCCTTAGGTAGAAGGGTCTATTATTCATGCATTTAATGTGCATTGACAGCAAAAAATTCTTTTTTCCTCGACCAAATTTAACTAACATAATATGCAATGTGCTATGCTTACCTTTGGGTGGCAGCAATGCCTTTATTGGCCAGCTTCATGGTTTGAATGTTCACTGGCATCCTGGTTAATATGTTCATGGTCCCTTCCTGTGGTAACATATATGTAATTTAAATTCGTGATTTGGCTTGAACTTTAACAAATGTGTTTAATGAACGGCATGCAGGGGTTGCACCATGTATGATAATACAGCTACCCAAGAACACAAATGAATCCTGTATTCATGCACGCCAAATACCACCGTTTCGTATGATGCTATATCTGTCCAAAGACTCCAAACACTCCAAATGAACTAGTATGCATATTTATGTGGTGCCATGTAGGATGCTATAGCTGTTCAAATTTTCTCTCTGTCCGAGTGTATGCATGCAAGTTTGTGTACGAGTATTTGAGGCTACCTCTCCAAATCACACATTTCTCTTCTCTTTGGTTGTCATACTGCTCTATGTTTAGGTTTTCCAAAAATTCTCATATGCTTCCTTCAAGGTACCATGAATGGAGACCGGTTCCGCAAGCATGGTCCAATATGACTTCCCAAATTAATTCTATTACGGATCAAACTGTAAAGTCATTGATGTAGTCAAAGTTTTTGCATGTTAGGATAAGGAAGAACGTCATTGACTTAAAAAGGAGAAGGGCTTTTGCAGAGCTTAATCGAGAAAAAGAGCACATGCTCTCAGACATAAATATTTGGTGAAAAGTCCTTTTTGTTGCATGGCTAGTAAGTTGGTTGTGTTAGGTATAGTTACAAAAGGAAATGTGGTACATATTGTCTATAGCAGATAATCAAAAGATGTATTAATTCCTTTTGAAAGATCTATGTTTGGCTTCATTCCTTTGCTCTCAATTCAAATTTTGGTGGATCAGATGGAGAAGTTTCTCCCCTCCTTGTGATTCAAAATGTTCTAAGGGTAACACATCACAGAGGGGTGGCTGCTAGAATACACAGTGTTGGTTTCAACGTTAAAGATGTTGCCATTGGTGTTTGTTGTTCCGTTCACATGAAATAAACCGCTCACTTTTAGTCCCACATCGGAAGTGGAGGTAGCACACACGCACGCATAGAATACAATACAAACATATGCATACATACACATATAGAGTATAATGGAGGAGAAAAACCCTAGGAGGGAGTTTCCTCCTATGGCGAAAAAGTCCACTGTCCACCCTCCACCGTTTTTCATATGATCGGCACCGTCCATCTTGATCTTCATCATTTAAGATGTAGTTACACCAAATTTCATGTAATTTTACCATCATTTCACCGTTGATTTAATAGGTGTGTGCACGCGTGCACGCTTACTACCCTATTGCAAAATATGAGCTAGAAATAAGGGTGGGCTTACACGCATGAGCCAAACCTGCCAAATAAAATTTGAGTGGAACAATCCCGATACATGTTAACCGGGCATGTGCGGGCGTATCGCATGCACAGGGGGTGTAAATCCGCAATTTGGAGATGGGTTTTCCCAAGCTTGGTTTTTCCACTTGATATGTTTTTTGCTCTATTTTGAGTTAGAATTTTTTGTTGTAATATTTGATTTTATGAAAGAGATATCCAAAAGTGTGAGCAACCAAAAGTACGATATAATGCTTGGAATATGGAGAGATTTTTTCTCCGTGTTGCACTATTGCTCTATGAATACCATCTCTTTCTCTGTAAGATATGTTTCTATTCTGAGGAAAAAACATGCCTTTTCTCCTCTACCATTCTTCACAAATACCAACTCATCTTCCCCGCTAAGGTATCCCAGGTAAAGGCTATTGTGACACCAATCACTCGGATTGTTGAGTGAATAGCATAAAGGCTATCGACAAGGGGGTTTTCGTCAAGGTTCGAGAACTCGGTTTCGGTCTTTCAAAAGTTAGTTTTGGTAGGTTTCGTTCAGTATCGTTGGTAACGGTTCAAGTTTCGGTTTCCTTTCAATGCATATATAATAAGAATGCAAAATGAAAGAATTTATATCAAGTTTTTAAGAACTAAAAATGAAGTCCATAAATTTCACCTTATTACAAGACGAAGAAACGGGGTATATATGGCATGATAGGAAATTTCCTACCGTGGTGCCTCGAAAAGTCACATATCCGTCAATATTTTCAGCGATCGGCTCCGGCCATGTTAATCTCCATGTTCTTAAATATATGTCTACCATCTTTCATGCCATTTAGATACTTTTTGACCATTCATATAGCGTTTCAAAATGTTCTATTATCGGTAAACCGTTAATTTTGTAATCATCCAATGCATGGATGAATGGTGTTCAAATGACATGAAAATTAGTAGACATATTAAAGGACATGGAGATCACATGGCCGAAGCTGAATAAATTGATCAATAGCTGACTTTTAAAAACGCCACGGAAGGAAATTTCCTACCGTGTCACGGTATAATCTGTTTCCTCACTAAGACAAGACATAACATAATAAGATGTAAATATACAAGTTCCAAGAGTTACAATATATCTAGTCTATATTGCTTTCAAATGGTAGGGAAAAAGTTAAAGAAAATAAGTAAATTATAGCTGCCCACAATTTCCAAGAGAAAAGATTTGGCCTTATCATTTAAATGTCAATATAATTTGTACTAAAAGATATCAAAGTTCACCAGAGCATAGGATTAAGCATCTCTCTAGGTAACCAGCAGCAGCAATGACCAACAACAGCACAAATGGCGGAAAGGCAGCAAAGACAGCAACGATGGGGAAAAATGTAAGTTCTGTCTTTCCCTCTTCTTCTCCCCCTCCTTGAAAAGATTAGGTAACTCCAGCCAAAACTTTACAAGTTTTGGCCAAAATTTGGTGAAATTACGAAGTTTGATCGAAAACTTTGGATACCGAAAATCAGGCGGATGTTTCGGAACGGTCCTCTCTAAGACCGGTCTGAAACAGCCGAAAATTTAAGGCATTGTTCTAAAAAGTGGTCTAGACATCTGGTTAAGCGGTCGCCTAAGCGAAAGTGGTCCCAAACCGCTTTGCTTTAACCTTAAACAGTTGTATTGCATGGCCTAGATGCTTTAAGCTTTTAAGTGGACACTCCCGTCGGTGGATACATGAGTAGGCTATAATACAAGCTTCATAAGTTAGGTTTTAGATTTTTTCTCTTAAAGTACATGTCCCAAAACCTTTTCTAAATAACAATACACGTCTCAGTCTATATTCAAATTACACGAATAAGGAAACCCTAAATTATTTTTATCGGTGCTTTCCTCTCGTCACTCTCATCTTAAGCCTCTGAAGGAATACCGACAAAAATCATAAATAATTTTACCCAAATCATTTTATGTTCTCATGTCTCTCTGTGTTTTTCAATTTCGTTTCACAAGATATGTAATTTGCAAGCTAAAAATTCAGATAAAAATTTATGATTTATCGTTTTATTTAGGCTTAATTCCAAAAAACCCAAGCCTTTTAGCTAAACTACGAGAAACCCCAAAACTTTCAAAATTACCTGAAACTACCATGGTACCAAAAAATCAGTGTTTTGGCAGTTTCGTGCAATTTATTGCTGATGTGGCACCTTATTTCTGATAGTTTGTCGTAGTTTTTGAAAGTTGTGCGGTAGTTTCTTATATATTTTAAAAGTTTTTTGGGGTCTCTCGTAATTTAGCTAAAAGGTTTGAAGTTTTTTTGGAATTAAGCCTAATATTTAATTTAATGCATTATAACCTTTTGATACTATACACTCCATGCAATGTGAGTTGCTATAAAAAAGTTAATATATTTTCTAAATACATTGTTTCTCGAATTTGAATGGAAATTTATTTGTAAAGGTTATACATGTGGGGGTCTACTTAAACTTTGTGTATTTATGACTTCTATTGAATTGAGTAAACTAGCTCTATACCTACTTCGAGAATTTAATATGTTGTTGATACTTTTGATACTTAGCATAAATGCATAATAGATTAGGATATGTTGATTTGAATACTTTAGAGAGAGGTCTCTTTAATTTTTTTTCTAAAATTAATTTTCCGCACTGTAAATAAATGTGAACTTTGTTTTCTAGCAAAACAACCTACGAAATCTTTAATTTTATAAAAAGGTGTAAGCTCCTTTAGCTTCATAGTGATATTTATGAATCAAGTGGCATCTTAACCAATAATTGGAAAAAATGTTTTATAAGTTTTTTAAATGACTTTTAAATTTTGTAGTGTATATTTTATTCGATCAAAAAAATTAAGTTTTTCAAAATTTTAATTATTAACACAGATTTAGAAAACCGATCAGAAAAGAAAAGAAAAACTTTAGATCCAAACGAAAGTCTTCTTTCACCGACTCGATAAGATTAAACTAGTGACTACCATATCAAAGTGAGATTACCGACTGACCTTTTCCCTAATAGGCTTCAAAAAAGCATGATTCTTAGGCCGACATCAAAGAAGCAATAATCCGATATGCTTTCTTCTCTAACAAAAGCAGGATCATCAAATATTTTGCAAGCCTTACAAAGAGAGGCCTCTTCATAGTGGATATAACTCTAGCAAATTCTCATTTTTGTGGCAAGCGTGTTATTATTCCCGGTTGGCATCGCAGATGGTGGCTTTGCGAAATTACAAGGGAAAGAAAATAAAAAAATCTTGCTAATGGCATGATATGTCATTCTACCACCAAGTTTGATGAGGCTAACATTTACTATGGATGTTTTTCTATTATGGCCAATAATTATGGAATATATTTGCATGCCATATGCAAGTTCCTTCCCTGTAATTTGGCAAAGCCTCTATCTCGATGTCGCTGGTAATAGTAGTGTTAGTTTCAATCTTAGCAATGGAGTGACTATCGGGTTAAGGAGATAGAAGGAGAAAGATAAGCTAAGGGAAAGTCACATGAATGGTTCTTCTCTTGGTTTTGTCACTTGTTTGAACTTAGGAATTTGTATATCATTTCTGTTACACTTTTGTCCTTAGATGAGTTGTATTGCACACCTTTCAAAAAAACTAAAAGAGGAATTAATACTTTCCATGGGTTTAGCTTTTAGTGAGTGCATTGGATACAACATAAAGGAAAACTATCATTTCCCTACAAATGTCCTCTCGTATAACGCAAACCTCTTTTTAAATTGTGGCACCTTTAAGATCAATCAGAGATGCCACATAGGATTTGAAGTTTATTCAATGCAAGCCACGTAAAATGTCGGGGTAAAATCGGACCAGGTTGGGCTGGTGTTTGCTAATTTTTTTATTCAACCCGAAATTTAAAACATAAATCCAAAACCCGCTCGAATCCAACAAGTTTACAATGCGTTAAAACCAAAATTTGGGTTTCGGACCGGTTTTCAGATTAATCAGGTAGATCGATTTCCTCGGGCTTTGGGCTTTGTCCATTATAATTATTAAAAAATGAATTTAGAATACTTGAAGTGCGTTCGATCATAGATATGCACAAAATTTATACTTTAACAAAACTATATAGTAACTATAATATAGTGTTAGAGATTGCACTTACTAAATATAATACAATAAATTACAATATATGCATTAAAATGTTTAGAGTTACATGTCTATTTAATATATTGAGTGTGATCGAATATAAGAAATGGGTTTGGTTCGGGCCGGGTTCTGGATTCGGACGTACGGGATATACTAAACCCATACCTGACTTGTTATGTATCTAATCTTCAACCTGCCCATTCGGGTTTGGGCAGGTATAGGATATCTAAAATGACAAGAAATATTGAGTCGGGATAGATGGTTCTGATCAAACCCAGCCCGACTCTCACTCCTAGTGGAATGTTTTTTTGACATAAATCATGTGGGATGCTAGGGGAAAAAGTTTATTCACTTCCTTCTACATCTCTATTTTAAATATGCCACATCATTAAGGTATTATTGGAAAGAAAAGAGAAGAGCGAACTAGCTTTGATTTCAAATTCAAAAATTGATAAAATTAAATAAAAGGCAGTTGTAATTCAAATTTCAAAAAGGAAACGAGCAACTAATCTAGTACCCTTAAATTTTGAGGAAATGTATTACACTAACCATGAAAGGTGCGTACATTCTCGTATGAGAATTTTGCATGGAGCATATGCAGCAAGAAATGCAAGCATTGAACATAAGAAGAAATACTATGGTCATCAACAATAAATACATGGATTATGTATCCCCCTAGGTAAGAGATTATTATTCATGCATCTATTATTCATGCATTTAACATGCATTGAGTGCAAACAATATGTATTATCTTTCGAATTTAAAGGAGCATACTATACGCAAAATACACAATATGTTATGTTGAAATGCGAGTATATGCTTACTTTTGCCTGTAAGCAATGCTTCTATTGACCATCTTCATGACATTAATGTCCAATGAGATCTTCATGATTTCGATGTCTATGAATGGTGATAACTTTCTCAAGCATGGCCCAATATACTTTCTCAAATTTTAATCTGTTAAGGGATCAAATTATAAAGTCAATGTGAAGTCAAATCTTTTGCTTGTTATGATTGGTAAGTTGGTTGTTAACCTAACAAAGGAAATGAATCATAAGAGAGTTTTATGCTGAATGGAGTAAAAGAACTTATGTGCTCGGCCAAATATTTAAAGATGGGGCCTTACTCTTTTGTTGCATAATTAGTAAGCTGATTGTATTTGGTGATTCATGTATCGTTAAAAAACCCGGAGTTGATATAAAAAGGAAATGTATTACCTGTTGTCTACACTCTACGATAAATAACCAGGAGAAATAGAGAGAACACAGCGAGAGCCTCCTCTTGAAGAAACTATGCTGTCTTCTTTCCTTTGCTTTGACATTAATGTATCTCAAATTATAAGATAGAGAAGTTTCTCCCCTAATTATGGATTCAAAAAAAGAAAGCTCATAAGGATAAGACATCTTAAAGGGATGGTTACTAGGATATAAAGAGGTTGCTGGATACAAAGAGGTTGCAATAATGGCATAGATATTGGTGGTGTAGACTGGTGGTGCCGGAAATTGATTTCAACTGGAAAAACCATCAATAGGGACACTTCAGATACATTTGTTTGTGATTATTGGTTCCATAGTCCAACAGTCATATAGTTGGATTGAATCATTCAGAAATGGGGTGTCAAATTAGGAATGGTCTTCAATAATGCACTAAATGTAGATGAAGATAGAAAGTAGAAGTAGAAATTACTCAATTAATATAATAAGGGATCACACGGTCAATCTCATAGCAATTTGTAGTTGTTCACGCGCGCCACATTCTACATGCACGCCTTAGCTTTAAAACATTGAAAACGTTCAACATCCGCTTAATAATTTAATATATAATTGCAACAAATTTGCAGCTAGCAAATTATATATAGAAAAGAAAGAGAATAAAGGAAATTTGTTTGAGATAGACGATTCCTTATGAAAGTTCATGCCTTGGAAACGAAAGGAAATACAGGTAATGGCCAAATATTATGAGGGGAACAAGGAATAATGTTGTAAGTTGGTTATCAAGCAAGTGTTGTGCATGGGAAATAGCACAATAATGACAGCAGAAGTATCTCAATCTCTATCTTTACTACTATAACTAGAACACGTGGGGCATCATAAAAAATATTTCCTTTTTTCCAAACGATAATGCAACAAGAAAAAAGGAAATTGCCTCATGGAACTCTAACCCCAAAGCATGCCCACTCATACTCTTAAACTCATGAATTTATCTTTTTACCTTTTCAACATTCAAATGCATTCCAAAAAAATCCTAAGAATTAACATATATGTGAACAATAGTTTTTAAACAAGTTGATAGGCACACACACCATGGTTATTTGTAACATAACATACACATGAACCATAATTAATTTTTAATAGTATTATAAATATATTACATTTCACCAAAAATAGAGTTGGTCATGAAAATGAAATAGCATGCTGATGTGAAAGCACTTATTTTTTTATGAAACTTAGATATCATATACAAAATAAATAATAAATACGTATTTTGTACTTATATTTTTATACGCATATCATAATATACACGTGCGCATTGCATGTGCAAAAATGCTAGTTATTATAATTCAAACTGATATGGGGGCCAATAAATTTACAATCAATTGTGTCGCTCAAGATGACTTCTCTTTAAGATGCTAGAAACCCATGCCAACGTTTTCCTACTTTAAATCCGAGAAACCCATGGCAACTTGTTCCTATTTTAAATCTCTCTGAATTTATATATTTTACACCGAACATACAAACCAATCTTTTTCTCCTTCCACTTGCATCACAAGTGCAAAACCCGTACTAAAAACGGTTTACTCCGAATACATGAAGAATCAACTGAATCCAATGCAAGCATCTCTAACCATACCTCCATCAAATCATAGCAATTACCCCTAATTTAGCCAGATAATCAAATCCAGGAGATATATAAACAAACAATTACCTAGTTGATCATCACTAACTAACCCAAGAAACAGTAACAGGTATCTGGAAGAAGAAGAAAACCAACATGCTGCATATCAAACCCCTAAAAACCCTATTTCTATCACTTTTAGCAAATTACCAGCTCAAAACATAGCAATTAACCCTAAATCGAATAAGGAATCGAAGCCTGCTTACCGAAATCCCGACGTCGTAATTCCTATCATCGCAGGTCTCCTCGTCCTCTTCGTCTTGCTCCGACGAAGCGGCGGCGATGGAAGTGATAGAATATGCAGCCATGTTCACGGGAGATGCTCATGTCGCCGCCGCCGAGGCCGGAGAGATCGAGGACGAAGATGTTCAAATGGGGAATTTGAGAATAAAACTATTGAGATCGTTTATTTCATATTTCATTCGATTGTTTTTTAATTTTGGCTTAAATTTGAGTGGATATATGTAGATTACTTTTTCTATATACCTCCTCCTCGCTATGTTTTCTTCGTATATGGCCCTTGTTCTCTCTTATATATCCCTTTATATTTTTCCAACTGCTCCTGAACCAACTAAAATTCAACTTAAATCTAATTAAATTACAAAATGGCCTAAAATTTTATGCACAAATAAACTTGTTTCATTTGTCCTTCTGAAAATATTTTTTCTTCATTTCACTAATGTATGTTTCTTCTTCGCTTATATATTGCTCTTTATTTTCCACATTCACTCTTCTTTTGATATCTACTTTATTATTTAATTTTATAAATATTTCTTTATCTTTTATTTTATATGCATTCTCTGTCGATTGGTCCTTCTTGTGAAAATGGCTCGAGTCTATAACTTTTTATCGTTTGTTGTCTACATTTTCATGCTATTAATACTTGTTTCTCAACCTATGCAAGCAACCTTAGCGTATAGCCTAAAGCCTAAATCTTTCATCAACATATTTAAAAATCAAATGCATGAACAAAAAAATGATGAGAATAAAAGTTGGACATAACTAAAAACTAAGTTATATATATAGAAAGAGAGAGTGTAACCTTACAGAAAAATATAAAATATTATTTTTGGAATTTAATATTAAAATAATATATTTCGCGAAAACTACCCGATTTGCAAATTTGGGGTTTTCGTAAAATGGTATAAATGTATACCAATATTTGTGAAATAATTGGAGATTAGAATGATTTATTCATTTAAAAATATATTTATTGGATTTGGCATTTTTATAATTAATTATATGCAGTTTAAATAAAAAAATTGATTAGTGCACTACTAATCGCGATTAGGCCAAATCCGTGTTTCTATATTTTTCCATGGTTAGTGCACCATGACATGTTGCATTTGGTTGCATGTGGTTGCATTTGTATTTGTTGATATTTGGTTTTAAAAGAAAAAGAGAAAAGAAAAGGGAAGCTAAAAGACAAAAGAAGATAATTGAGAGGCGGGGGTAAGAGAGAGTGAGGGTAAGAGAGAGAGGGGGGCTGCCATCTTTCCTCCCCTATCACCTCCTTCATCCTCATACTCTCTCCACCTCCACCTTTATGTTTCATCTCCAAAACCTTGTCAAAACCCTATACTTCCTTCATTAAAAAGATGCACAACTTTATTCTCAATCCATTGGACCTTTTAAAGTTGGATTTTGAAGACTTTGAGCAACTCAAGAAAATTCTTGAGTTGCCAAATAAGGTAATTCCTACACTTCTAGTTTAGTTTTTGAGTTTAATAACACCCTATAGTAGTTTAGAGTTTAATCGATTTGAATTAGTGATGTTTAGAAATTCCAAGAGATGGTTTGGGTGATTGTGTGGACTTGTGATGAGTAGCGAGTGTTTTAAAACCTGAGAGATGTCTTTTACTGGCCAAGACAAAGATTAAAACCCGATACATGAACTTAAGATTTATTCCGTGTCGGTTTGTGAGGTTATGTTGGCCTACAGGGAATCTGGAGCAACCTAGGCCATTTATGAGAAAATCTAGCAAGTCCATATACCTAGGCAAACGACCAGAAGACCACCACCCAAGTTCGAGCCAATTCCACCCTCCTTTGGCCGGCGAGCTCGGACTTCGTGGAAATGTTGCTGGATTTCCAGTGGGGTCTGGTGTTGAGCTTTTGCCTGTAGCTCACTTACCCAGTAAACTATCCCCTGTACTTACTAGTTTAGTCCCATTTGACCTGAGCTAAAATCTGGGAGCTATTGCGAGTGTTTTAGGCAAAGTTTTCCGATGTTTGAATGCTTGGTTTTGATATTTGAGATGAGATTTGGTCGTTGGATGTTTTTACGTCAACGACGAGGGTTGTTTGGTTGTTTTTGCACGCGTAAGCTATAAGTTCTAACCTATGAGCGCACCGTGTGCCGTATCGATTTTCCGGACTTGATTTTAATAGCATTGCGACTGTGTATTTATTGTAGATACCTTCGCGTGGATTCCGAGACGGGGAAGCACATCGACTACGGCTGAACAAGAAGTTCCGCAGGTGAGTAGATTTATATCTACGGGGGAGTCGGGTGGATAATGCATAGCACCCCCGCAAACATTGATATGTGATTTATAGTTTGGAGACAAGATATACCACGACTTAGGTTATAGTTATGGTTTAGTGTGAAATGATATGATAGAAAGGATGTCTCGAATTGATATATAAGGATGTGAATCACGATATGTACATATGTAGTTGCAAGAGAATAAGTATGAGATTATAGTGGCATGTAATGAGGTCGATAAATACGATATGCGATTTATAAGATGACTTGATGTGAGATATTGATGTGAGATATTAATGTGATGAAAAGAGTATACGATGTGATATGATGACTTGGTTTGATATGTCATTATATGGATATTGTTCCCCGATTAAAAATCAGGAATTACCTCAATGAGGTATCACGTGCTCACACGTGATCAAGGGTCACGTGTTGACACGTGTCAGTTAAAATTCTGAGCAGGCAGAAATGAAAACAAACGGCTGAAGGAAGACCCAATTGAGTGTCGCGTGCTCACACGTGACCAAGGGCCGCGTGCCAACACGTGCCAGGCTTTGAAAGCCTTATAACTTAATAGAATTAAATTCTAATTTCTCTAAATCTTTTCAAACAAAAAAAGATTATGGAGGACCGTTGGATTAAAAATCCAAAGGCGATTAAAAATCACCAATTTATGGAAAGATTTTAGATAAGGAAAGATTTCCCTAAATTTCATCAAAAATAACAAACAGAATATCTTTTGGATTGAAAATTCAATGGTGAATAAAGTTCACTGAGTGATCTAAAGGATCATATTAGTTATGAAAACAAACAAAAATCTTTCAATGAAAGATTTACTAAACAAATTGATTCTTTTCCTTCTCCTATAAATAGGAACCAAGAGGGGAAGAAAAAAAGAGAATTTTAAGAGATAGAATTTTGAGATCTTGAAATTTTCGAAAGGCAAATAGCAGAGAGAAAAGAAAGGAGAATTTAATTCTCAAGAAAGAAAACCCTATGTGAGAAAAGAGAAAGGGATCAAAGCTTCATAAAACAAAAAAGAGAATTTAATTCTCAATTTAAGAGTTTAACTCTTCTGAAAAAAACTTAGTTCTTCCTCTGGTTGAAGATCTGCAGAAGCAAATCTCCCCATAGGTTGAGAATTTAATTCTCATTGGGTTGAGATTCTGCCATGCAGATCTAAAACTTAGAGGGGGGGATTGAGTTTAAAGAATTTAATTCTCCCAAATTCATAGGAATTTAATTCCTTCAAGATAAAATTAGGGTTTAACACTATATGAGAATTTAATTCTCCTAAATTTACAGGAATTCAATTCCTTCAAGATAAGCTAGGGTTTAACCCTATATGAGAATTTAATTCTCCCAAATTCACAGGAATTTAATTCCTTTAAAGATAAAACTAGGGTTTAACCCTATATAAGAATTTAATTCTTTCACATACATGGGAATTTAATTCCTCTAAAATGAAATTGGGGTTTAACCCTACAAAGAATTTAATTCTTAAAAATGAAGAGACTTGAAAAATCTTCATGCATGCAAAAGACTGAGGTCACGTGTCCCCACCTGACCCCTGAAAAGATCCCCCAAGATGAGAAGGAATTAGCCTTGCGGCAACGCCTGACGTACTCCTACGTGACCTCCAAAACAAGGAGAATAAAAGCAAAGGCAGATTATAATTTGGGCGCTCTCACGTGTTACCACGTGACCCCTTAACAAGTGCTTTAATAATCAACGCACAAATCTCCATCACGTGCCAACACGTGATGGCCAAGAAATAAAAAGTGTTTAACACTTATTTGCAGAACATAGTAAGGAGATCTGGCCCCACCTTTGGGTACCCTCACGTGTCCCCACGTGACCCCTTCCCCTCTATTGTTTAACACTAATTTGGGATTTTTATTCCCAGTGTTTAACACTATTGTCTTCTAGTGTTTAACACTAATTTGAGAGCTTTATTTCCAGTGTTTAACACTGTTGTCTTCTAGTGTTTAACACTAATTTGAGAAATTTATTTCTAGTGTTTAACACTAATTTGGGGATTTTATTTCCAGTGTTTAACACTACTGTCTTCTAGTGTTTAACACTAATTTGAGAGTTTTATTTCCAGTGTTTAACACTGTTGTTCTCTAGTGTTTAATACTATTGTTAGCCAAATTGGCTAATTTTCCAGAGGCAAAAGTCTCCCCTTCAACTGAATCTCAAAATTGAGTAAAATTCAGAGCTACAATGTTTAATGCTCATTCAAAGATAAAAGTGTTATCAAAGCCCTCAAACTCTTGTTTAGCATTGCTAAGTGATGAGGGGCTGAACTCAGACAAATGTCTAATGGTCCAACAAAGGGCCAACACTTCAAACTTAATTGGACTTAGCTCAAGTTGGGCATAAGTCCTCAATTCAGACTTAACTGAGCCAATGCGATCATAATATAATTAATCGATCTTAGTTCCAAATCGGACTACAGATCACTCAATCAACCTTGGTTCAAGGGTACATCTCTTCACTCTTTTGATATTTGTCGTTGTAATCCCTCAACGTCTTCAAAGAGGTGACGGGTCCCGACAACCACACATTTCATAGACTATGACGTCTCTAAACTACGGACTGTGGGGTCCTTAAACTCATGGACTATGATGTCCTTAACCTCGACCGTGATGTCTTTAAACTAACGTCGGACTGTGTGGTCCTTAAACCCATGGACTATGATGTCCTTAACTTCGACCGTGATGTTTTTAAACTAAAGTCGGACTGTGGGGTCCTTAAACCCATGGACTATGATGTCCTTAACCTCGACCGTGATGTATTTAAACTAACGTCGGACTGTAGGGTCCTTAAACCCATGGACTATGATGTACTTAACCTCGACCGTGATGTATTTAAACTAACGTCGGACTGTGGGGTCCTTAAACCCATGGACTATGATGTACTTAACCTCGACCGTGATGTATTTAAACTAACATCGGACTGTGGGGTCCTTAAACCCATGGACTATGATGTCCTTAACATCGACCGTGATGTCTTTAAACTAACATCGGACCGTGGGGTCCTTAACCCATGGACTATGATGTCCTTAACCTCGACCGTGATGTCTTTAAACTAACATCGGACCGTGGGGTCCTTAAACCCATGGACTATGATGTCCTTAACCTCGACCGTGATGTCTTTAAACTAACATCGGACCGTGGGGTCCTTAAACCCATGGACTATGATGTCCTTAACCTCGACCGTGATATCTTTAAACCAACATCGGACCGTGGGGTCCTTAAACTAACATCGGACCGTGGGGTCCTTAAACCCATGGACTATGATGTCCTTAACTCGACCGTGATGTCTTTAAACTAACATCGGACTGTGGGTGCAACATTTCAGAAAATATAAAATATTATTTTTGGGGAATTTAATATTAAAATAATATATTTCCCGAAAACTGCCCGATTTGCGAAATTGGGGTTTTCGAAAAAGGGTATAATATATACCGATAATTATGAAATAAATTGAAATTAAAATGATTTATTCATTTAAAAAGATATTTAAAGGAGTTGGCATTTTTAAAATTTATTATATGCAATTTTGATAAAAACCCGATTAGTGCATTGCTAATCGCGATTAAGCCAAATCCGCATTTCTACAGTTTTTCGTGGTTGCCATGTTATGTGGTGATTACATGTGGTGTTCTTGTGTTATTTTAGGTATTTTGTGACTTAGGTTTTTAGTAAAAAGAAAAGGGTAAGAAGAGAAAGGGGTATACGTGTAATATTGAGAGAGAGAGAGTGGGTGAGAATAAGAGAGGAGAGAGAGAGAGGGGCTGTCTCATTCACCTCCCCATTTCATTTTCCTTCTCCTTTTTCTTCCTCTCTTCCCTCCACCTTCACCCTATGATATCATCTCAAATCCTTGATCAAAAATTGATCCCCTCTACACCCTTTTCACATTGGACCAAGAAAAGTGGGATTTGGACAACAATGGCAAACTAGGGTTTTTCTTGGGTTGCCCAAGTGAGGTAATTTCATCACGCTTAGCATAGAATTTCATTCACTTTACCTTTCATGCAAGTTTAGAGGTGAAATTGTGATGTTTAGTGAGCTTTGGGAAACCCTAGTAAAGGGTTTGAGTGTTTGTTTGAAAGTGGCAATGCCTAGTGGCTGTTAACTAGACTTGGGTGCTGTGTAATGACCTGGACCAGAGCTTAGAAACCCAAAACACGGAATTTAGAAACCCCGACATCGGATAAATGTATGACTTGTGAGGGTATTTTGGAATCTGGAGCAACCCGGGGACACTAGAAACGATTTTGCAATTACTGGGAGTCGTGCAGGCACCTAGGACGCTACCACCAAGACCTGAGCCCCATCCCCTGCACCTGGGCAGCAGATTTAATCAATCTGGCCGCAATTTGCGGACAGGGTAGGTCAGAATTGATCCTTATTTGTTCTGGGGTCCCTTTAGATGTAAATTAGGCCCTCCATATATGCAGAATTGACCAATTTGGCTTAGGGTAAAATCTTGGACCATTTCCATGAGTTGGTGCATTATTTTACGACTTCGTTGTGACTTGATTTTGGTATTTGGTATTGTGTTTCCGTCGTGTGGCGTTTGGACGTCAGCGACCAGGGTTAATTGTCGTGTTTTGCACGCAAAGCTATAGGTTTTGACCTATGAGCGAGACGTGTGCCGTTTTGGTTTTTCCGCCTTGATTTTAATGCGCATTGCGTTTGTTTATTATTATAGGTACTTTCGTGTAGATTCCGAGGCGATGGGGCGTGGCGTCATCGATTTCGGCAAGCGAAGACCGGGTGAGTGGATCTATATCCACGGGGGAAGTCGGGTGGATGGCGTATAGCACCCTCGCAAAGTTTTGATGGAAAACTGATTATAGAATATGGTTAGGAAACCTAGATTAGGAAACTAGGGTTACAATGAGGATAGTTACGAAACCATATTAGAAACTAGAGGATAGTTAGAAGTGATATGTTACGGCTATTATGTGATGACGGAATTCGAGGACGACGTTTGTCGATATTGCCGTTTAGGGTACTGTAGGACTAGATAGTCAATATAGAGGCGTCATCCGAACCATACCTTTTTCTAAACCGAAAAATCATATGTATTTTAAATATATACTTCGAGGGATGTTGCGGATTTTCAAATGATATCTTTTCCTTAAAACACCGTAACCCCTATTTTCAAAACTACGATTCGCTTCTTTTAAAGTCTGATTGTATGGTTCGGGTGTGTATGTTAGATTAGATACCTATACTTATAGTAAAGATAGAATGTTTAGGTAAACTCGACTTGATGTGAAATATAAATGCGATGAAAGAATATAAGACGAATATGATGATCTGATGTTTTACCTTATGCTGCATTCATGATATTATTATTGCATTGCATATACCTGTGTTAGTATACTTACACCATCATCGATGATGAGTATGTTACACGTACACAGATTTACCGGCTCACACACTTCATCATCGATAATTGCCATGTCACTACACAGTAGGATTGCTGCATCATGATATGACTCTATACACCATTTACTTGATATAGTTACCTGTGCACTTATATACGATGTTGCATTTGACTGTGGAGATATTGGGAACCGCAAGACATATTTTCACAACTAGAATTCTTTAAATGAGCGGTTTTCCCTTAATACGATATATCACTGTTTCTTGTTGCATGATATACGGATATGCTTACATTTCCATCATATGTCGCATACATCATGCTTTATGATTTTACATATTGAGATATGTTGTTTCCATGAGATTTCTGGATTTAAGAACCGTGGTGATTTCAAAAGAAAGTATGTATTGTTTTAAAAACTCGGTTTCTCTTGATATGATATTTCAGTGCGTCCACCATGTGTTTTCTCGGTTCTGAGAGTGGCATGTGAAACCCGATTCGAGGAGCGGTAGGCACCGTCTGCGGGTACATGGTGGACCCGGTGAGGTAACCTGGGGCAAGAAGACTCGTATATGTTGGACGGTGAGCCTGGCAGGGGAGAACTACCTACCGGTGATAGTATTTGGACTCGGCGATTATCCATCCGGAGGATACCGACCGGAGTAGCGAGATGGATATGAGGGCCGACCAGGGTGTGCGGCGCTTGAGGGCCGATCTGAGGATACGGCGCCTGAGATATATGAGGATTTACGTGCCGATGATGGGCAAGCTTTTCATGATGTTTTCGAGTGTCGATGCTAGGCACTCAGGTTCCATGATTTTGATGTGTCGTGAGGGACACCGTTGATATATATCCTCATACTTTCATGCACACTCTTTTATGATGTTTACGTGCATACAGACATTGATTATATGGGTGGAAGAGATCCACCTGCATACATGCCTTGATTATGGTTGGATGAGATCCATATACATGCATTGATTATTACTGTTGGATGTTATCCACATGCATATAGGTATTGGCTACCTTGTTGGCACATATACAGACCCGGTCATCCTAGACATCATATTATTACCTTTATGATATAGTTGACCTAGGAGTCGTTGTTTATTCGATTTCTATCTGTTGATATTTTTCTACTCACGAGTTGGCAACTCACCCCCGTTGTGCCACAGTTCTTGCAGGTTGACCGCTTGGATCAGTAGCGGCTTCGCTGGCACACAGTTGCATTCGGGTGTTTTGCATTGGTAGGTGGGACACCTATATCGTACCCACTCTTGTATCTATATTTCATTATTGTATCTAGTTAACTCCATCAATCAAAACTAGAAATTTGTATAGTTAATGAGACTTAGTGAGCTTGTGGTTGTGGGACTTAGAGCGAGGGGTTGTTCACTACTGGTGGTTTTTATGTCTGCTTATTTATATATCTTTTGTGGTGAACATCGCCGTTGGGCGTCGTATATTTATGTTTGCTGTATTGCGTGGTTGTGATCCGCCGTTTGGCGAAGAGCTAGCTCCCGCTTGGGGATGCCATTATCATTATTATGTATTTGCGGTTTTGGGTCAAAATATACAAAGGAGGTGCTGCCGAAATTTTTAAAAAGACGAAACATGTTTTCAAACTAATAAATTTCACTTGCATCATTCATGTTCCTTTTCTATGCATTAAGAAAACTTGCTTTCATTATACCGTTATTTCAAAACCTTACCTCCTTTATTTTTCTTAAAAGGTTTAGATTTCTGGATTTCAGCTTACTTGAATTCCGTTACGCCTTTTTACGTTGCGTGATTCAAGTGCTGGTCACGAGCTAATATTTGGGTCGTGACAAAGTTGGTATCAGAGCGCTAGGTTTAACCTTGGTTCGAGTCTATGTTTGACTATGCAGAGTCTAGGGCGGGTATGTATTTCAGAACCTAGACTTGACCTTACGGAACTTAGCCTTGGACGGGGGGTATTAGACCCGAACTTTCGTTTCATAGGCTGACCCTGATTGATAGAGTAGGTAGCTTGAGTAGAGTGACGTACCGCACGTATGTTCCACGGCATATTTACGATACGATACTCCACTTAAGAATCCTTAGGATGTACATATTTTTGAGACCAGTGATTCCCTTCGTATCCATGATTATACGTCCATTGGAGATCCTTGATTTTATTTGTTTCGTGATCATACTTTCATTGATGTTGTTCCTTCTTATGATCATGTATCCATTCTGGATCTATCATTTCCTCTCATGCTGTTGATCTGCTTTCTTCGATACTCGATTGAGGTTCCTGTCACCATAGTTTGAGCGCAGTTTGAGCTGCTGCTAGTGTTGCGGTCAGGGCGAGCTCGTCTGGTACGAGGGCTGACCATTGTGTTTTCTGGTAACATGGGAACGGTCTTGAGTTAGTATTTATGTTGTGACCTCTTGTGGAGGGAGTGCTTGGTTTTACACCGGATGATCGGGCCATTGTTAGAGCTGCTAGTTGCGAGTGGACTGTTGATGTACAGCATACCTCAGAGATTTTGATGTCGCCTACCTTGCAGACAGGTGACCCAGCTGTTGCTGAGATGATGGGATGTCGTTTCCAGAGCTTACGAGCTAAGGTTGCCGGAGCTTCCAGGAAGAAATGCGACAGATGATAGCTAGTCTACCCCGATTTGAGAGACGAAGGTGATTCGCCAGATTGACGCGTCGACGCAGGCCCGGTTGAATTGAAGATTTCCAGTGTGGAGAGTCTTACTCAGACCTAGAGCAGACCGATCCAGAGATGACCGCCGATGTATCGCCTTTCCTGGAGGATTGAGGCATTGTTTAGCATGCGGGCGAAGAATATTCACAAGTTGTATAGGTGAAGCGAAAAGGTTCGAACGAGTGTCAGAAACCCATTTTTTCCAAGTTTAGAGTGTTCAGAGGAACATGCAGGTAATTCTGTGGACCCTCTAGAAGAATGAAACCCTAACTTGACATGATGACCATGGAACCGTTTTGAACCTTAGGTTTTGTGGCAGTTAGCGGTGCCATCAGTGAGGCTTGGGTTTGCCCTTCTACGGTTGGTCCAGAGGTACTGTGGTATGTACCAGATATTTTTAGACTGTGCTTAGGTGTTGAGCCTTCGGGAAATTTTAGGACCTTGATGACTCGATCGAAAAATTTGACGTCATCCAGATATCATGTGATAAGAGATCAGCAAGCTGACCAGCTTTGGATAGAGGACCTCACCCAGATGTGTTGTGAGTGATCGAGGACGAACGAGTATTGAGTATTCCTCCGATGGTTGGGACGAGTTCCCGAGGACGTGTTCGGGTAGATATCTTCTACAGAGTGATGAAGCTACAGAGTACGCGAATTCGAGTCCGTGCGAGAGATTTCGAATTGACCGTGGCCGAGAACAGTTGCAGTGCTCAGATAGCATGGCATGACGTCATAGTGGATGACGATAAAGACAAGTGGAACCAGAGGTTCGTGCGAGACGCTGACGAGCTGTTATTACTCCCCGTCGAAATTAGAGATCTGATAAGCATACAGAGCGTTGGGATGCGGCCAGTTTCCGAGGAAATGTGTGCGGAACACGTAGATGTCCAGAAAATGAGAAAAGATTATGTAAGAGTACCAGCCTCCGTACAGTTCGGCATAGGCGAGATCGGAAGAGCCCTTGAGCAGGATTCCTTCCGGGACACTGCCGCAATGAGGATTGCACCCAGGATCAGATGTGTCATGTGTATTCAGATAGACAGAGGACGACGCCAGCAACGCACTGCTTTACGAGTGGTCGTGATGATTGACCGAGAGATGACCAGAGAAGTGCCAGAACGGAATCGTCCCCGTTAGCACACCTGATTGGGCCGATGAGCCGATGGATTGTGAGATGGTAAACCCACAGAAAAGATAAGGACCCAGAGGCCGAGAATGCCAGATCGTGAGCAGGAAGCAAGCGGATGTTCTTGTTCTGCCGGTTATTAGGCGCACCGATTTATTTTTTGACATTATGGGAGGTGTACCTCGATGTCCTTTGTTGCGATTTGCGTTTGTGATATGAGTATCACGCTTACATCGCTTGGAATTGAGTTTTGATGACGAGTTTCCTGATATTGATTTTGTGCACCATGGCTGCACCTACTGGGTATTTGCATATTTGCGCATAGTTCGCACCTGATATATATATTTTATACACCATTGTGTTGACTTGCGATTTGTATATATCTATTGCATTCGATGTCGATTTTTTACCTTCGTATCATATGTTTATGATTTCGTGGATTTTATATGGATGATTTGATTTTTGCACCCGGTATAGCTTATGTGTGCTTGCAGTGCATTGATACGTATTTTGTGCACCACGGTTGCACCTGACTTCATTTTGATGTCATTTGAGATATTTATTGTGATTTCATGCTTAGGGCATGCGTATGATTTGATTTATGCTTTTGGCATAGTTTTCATGCACTTTTAGTGTTTGATTTACTTTTGTGCACGTCGATGTACATGGTTGTGCGATTATATACCACGGTATACCTGATTTGGATTTGGATTGAAATGAGTTGTATACCGTCGATTCGATTTTGATACTCGATATTGTGTTGTGCACCTTGTGCACCTGATTGGATTTTTGTGCACCTGATTGTTTTGTGCACCTTGTGCACCCGATATTATTGTCATGCACACCGTTGCAGTGGACAGATGCTTTTGTGCACACCCGTTGCACTTAGTTTTGCTTTGTGTGTATTGTGGCACCTGTATTTGGATTTAATTTCCATGCGCACCGGACGCATGTGATTATTGGATACGCCTTTGAGGCTGATTTTGCTTTTGAGCACCTTGTTTTCATGATTGGGCACTATATTGTAGTAGCCAAACAGGACTGATCTGAGGACAGTACCTGAGTACATTGCATGCTTTAAAGGATTTCCAAAAGGGTTTTCAAAAGGAGCTATAGTCTCGCTATTTCCTACGTGTCCGTGAGCGACACGAACGTTTATAAAGGAGAACCTTTTGGGAATATTTCGAAAAACGACTGAACGCGTATTTAAGAAAACATATACGGACATATATTATTATTTTAAAAATAGGCGTCCGTCAGTTATGTCGTGAATTACGCATTCCCGCGGCAATTTAGAAAAGATTTTGCATGTATTTTATTCAAATTTTGGAGCTTTCAAAGATACGTACTATACACGTATTATAGCATTTGACTAGTGTATATTGGATTTCAGTAGTGGATTTCGAGATCTGTATCTCCATTGTGACTCCGAGGATATGCGTGAAAAATTAGATGATTTGCGTAACGCTTGATGGAGTTGATTTTGAATTTTGTACTCGTTTTCATGCGCACTTGGCGCGTTGTGCTATTTCAGCGTTTTCCATGATTTCGGAGCCCCGTTGTTTTGAACCAATTATTGAAATGTTTTAGATTTTGGGGGTTTAAATTTAAATTCGGGGACTGAATTTATTTAAGGGGGAAGACTGTAACATTTCAGAAAATATAAAATATTATTTTTGGGGAATTTAATATTAAAATAATATATTTCCCGAAAACTGCCCGATTTGCGAAATTGGGGTTTTCTAAAAAGGGTATAAATATATACCGATAATTATGAAATAAATTGAAATTAAAATTATTTATTCATTTAAAAAGATATTTAAAGGATTTGGCATTTTTAAAATTTATTATATGCAATTTTAATAAAAACCCGATTAGTGCACTGCTAATCGCGATTAAGCCAAATCCGCATTTCTACAGTTTTTCGTGGCCAGTGCACCATGCCATGTTATGTGGTGATTACATGTGGTGTTCTTGTGTTATTTTGGGTATTTTGTGACTTGGGTTTTTAGTAAAAAGAAAAGGGTAAGAAGAGAAAGGGGAATAAGTGTAATATTGAGAGAGAGTGGGAGAGAATAAGAGAGGAGAGAGAGAGGGGCTGCCTCATTCACCTCCCCATTTCATTTTCCTTCTCCTTCTTCTTCCTCTCTTCCCTCCACCTTCACCCTATGATATCATCTCAAATCCTTGATCAAAATCCTAATTCCCATTCACAAAAATTGATCCCCTCTACACGCTCTTCACATTGGACCAAGAAAAGTGGGATTTGGACAACATTGGCAAACCAGGGTTTTTCTTGGGTTGCCCAAGTGAGGTAATTTAATCACCCTTAGCATAGAATTTCATTCACTTTACCTTTCATGCAAGTTTAGAGGTGAAATTGTGATGTTTAGTGAGCTTTGGGAAACCCTAGTAAAGGGTTTGAGTGTTTGTTTGAAAGTGGTAATGCCTAGTGGCTGTTAACTAGACTTGGGTGTTGTGTAATGACCTGGACCAGAGCTTAGAAACCTAAAACACGAAATTTAGAAACCCCGACATCGGATAAATGTATGACTTGTGAGGGTATTTTGGAATCTGGAGCAACCCGGGGACACCAGACACGATTTTGCAATTACCGGGAGTCGTGCAGGCACCTAGGAAGCTACCACCAAGACCTGAGCCCCATCCCCTGCACTTGGGCAGCAGATTTATTCAATCTGTCCGCAATTTGCGGCCAGGGTAGGTCAGAATTGATCCGTATTTGTTCTGGGGCCCCTTTAGATGTAAATTAGGCCCTCCATATATGCAGAATTGACCAATTTGGCTTAGGGTAAAATCTGGGACCATTTCCATGAGTTGGTGCATTGTTTTATGACTTCGTTTTGACTTGATTTTGGTATTTGGTATTGTGTTTCCGTCGTGTGGCATTTGGACATCAGCGACCAGGGTTAATTGTCGTGTTTTGCACGCAAAGCTATAGGTTTTGACCTATGAGCGAGACGTGTGCCGTTTTGGTTTTTCCGCCTTGATTTTAATGCGCATTGCGTTTGTTTATTATTATAGGTACTTTTGCGTAGATTCCGAGGCGATGGGGCGTGGCGTCATCGATTTCGGCAAGGGAAGACCGGGTGAGTGGATCTATATCCACGGGGGAAGTCGGGTGGATGGCGTATAGCACCCCCGCAAAGTTTTGATGGAAAACTGATTATAGAATATGGTTAGGAAACCTAGATTAGGAAACTAGGGTTACAATGAGGATAGCTACGAAACCATATTAGAAACTAGAGGATAGTTAGAAGTGATATGTTACGGCTATTATGTGATGACGGAATTCGAGGACGACGTTTGTCGATATTGCCGTTTAGGATACTGTAGGACTAGACAGTCAATGTAGAGGCGTCATCCGAACCATGCCTTTTTCTAAACCGAAGAATCGCATGTATTTTAAATATATACTTCGAGAGATGTTACGGATTTTCAAATGATATCTTTTCCTTAAAACACCGTAACCCTTATTTTCAAAACTACGATTCACTTCTTTTAAAGTCTGATTGTATGGTTCGGGTGTGTATGTTAGATTAGATACCTATACTTATAGTAAAGATAAAATGTTTAGGTAAACTCGACTTGATGTGAAATATAAATGCGATGAAAGAATATAAGACGAATATGATGATCTGATGTTTTACCTTATGCTGCATTCATGATATTATTATTGCATTTCATATACCTGTGTTAGTACACTTACGCCATTATCGATGATGAGTATGTTACATGTACACAGATTTGCCGGCTCACACACTTCATCATCGATAATTGCCATGTCACTACACAGTAGGATTGCTGCATCATGATATGACTCTATACATCATTTACTTGCTATAGTTACCTGTGCACTTATATATGATGTTGCATTTGACTTTGGAGATATTGGGAACCGCAAGGCATTGTTCCCGCCAAAAATTTCTGCGCAAAAGAGCCCAAGGTATCAAATGGCAGCGATACAGTTAAGAAAATGTGGACCGGTATTTTCCGGGCTGTATTTTGACAAACTCTCGAATGTGAAACAGCTAAATTCTGATGGTATCGAAAGATTCTCGAAAAATCCTTCGATTTGATATATTATAGGCTTCATAATTCATTCGGGATCAAAAGTTATGAGGCATCACGTGCTTACACGTGACCGGACATCATAACTCGGGCACCAAAAACTTCAATAAAGTATCACGTGCTCACACGTGACCAATGGTCACGTGTTAACACGTGATGGTTAAAACAACAACATATATAAGCGGCTGAGAAGAGGACTCGATTGGGGGTCACGTGCTTACACGTGACCAAGGGTCACGTGCCAGCACGTGACAGGCTTTGAAAGCCTTATAACTTACTAGAATTAAATTCTAATTTCCTCTGAATCTTTCCAAATGGAAAAAGATTATGGGGACCGTTGGATTAAAAATCCAAAGGTGATTAAAAATCACCAATTTATGGAAAAATCCTAAACAAGGAAAGATCTCCCTAAATCTCACCGAAAATAACAAACAGAATATCTTTAGATTGAAAATCCAACGGTGAATAAAATTCACTGAATGGTCTAAATGATCATGTTAATTATGAAAACAAACAACATCTTTCAATCAAAGATTGATCAAACAAATTGATTCTTTTTCTTCTCCTATAAATAGGAGCCAAGAGGAGAACTTGAGAGATATAGAGTTTTGGAATCTTGAAAATTCAGAGAGAAAAGAAAGGAGAATTTAATTCTCAACAAAGAAAACCCTAGGTGAGAAAAGAAAGGGGATCAAAACTTCAAACAGAGAATTTAATTATCAAATCTAAGAGTTTAACTCTTCTGCACAAAAGAACTTAGTTCTTCCTCTGGTTGAAGATCTGCAGAAGCACATCTCCCCAAAAGTTGAGAATTTAATTCTCATCGGGTTGAGATTCTGCCATGCAGATCCAAAACTTAGAGGGGGAATTGAGTTTAGAGAATTTAATTCTCCCAAAACAAAATTAGGGTTTAACCCTACATGAGAATTTAATTCTCCCAAACTCACAGGAATTTAATTCCTTCATGATGAAATTAGGGTTTAAACCCTATCTGAGAATTTAATTCTCTTAAAACTATAGGAATTTAATTCCTCCAAAATCATAATTAGGGTTTAACCCTACAGAAGAATTCAATTCTTAAAAATGAGGAGACTTAAAAGATCTCCATGCATTAAAAGAATTGAGGTCACGTGTCCCCACGTGATCCTTGAAAAGATCTCCAAAAATAAAAAGGAAAAAGCTCTGAGGCAATGCCTCACGTGCCCCCACGTGACCTCTAAACAGATCCTCCAAAATAAGAAGGAATTAACTTTGAGGCAATACATCACGTGTTCCCACGTGACCTCCAAAATAACGAGAACAAAGCAAAGACAGGTTCTGACTTGGGCGCTCTCACGTGTTACCACGTGACCCCTTGAGAAACGCTTTAACAATCAGCGTACAAATCTCCATCACGTGCCAACATGTGATGGCCAGAAAATCAAAAGTGTTTAACACTTATCTGCAGAACAAAATAAAGGAGATCTGACGCGCCACGTGGCGCACTGTCAGAACATACTTTGTTCTGATAAATGCTATGCATTATTAAAAGGGCCGAGCCCAAATAAAGGCTCAATAGCCAAAACAATAAAATGTTCAACTCATGTCAATTGAGCCCATATGCTCATAAACCTTCAAACAGACTTTAGTCCCAAATTGGACTATAGATCTCCCAACCAACATTGGTTCAAGGGTACATCTCTAAACTCCTCTGATATTTGTCGTTGTAATCCTTCAACGTCTTCAGAGAGGTGATGGGTCCCGACAGCTATACATTCCACGGACTACGATGTCCTTAACCTTGACCGGGATGTCTTTAAACTAACAATGGACCACCATGTCCTTAAACTGGCAATCAACCGAAATGTCCGTAAACTAAACAATAGAGTCTAAATGCTCTTTTGTTGGATCTAAATGATCCTGTTAAGTTGATCTTAGTTTGGAAATTAGACTAACGTATCCTTAACAAACGTTTAAGTTGATCTTAGTCCAAAATGAGACTAACGTATCCTTAAACCAAAATCCCAAACCCAAATCTAAGAAAATACGGATTTGGACTAATCCACGTCCTACGGACGACAACATAAATTAGTCTCCATATACAATCCACGGGCAACCACAAAAAAAACAAACACCCACGACACGAAGTGACCATCTGGAGAAGGAGAAAGTTGTTACCATGATGCGGTAGCGTAATTAACTGCAGGGGCTTGCGCCTGCAGGGAAGAGCGTCCCCACAATAAAAAACCCCTCAAACGAGGGGGAATCTGACGAAGTCTGCTACATCGGCCGCATCCGTTTAAACCTTCGATACATGTTGCCATAAATCAACTTGGCATCTTCGGAGAGGTGGACGGATAGCACCAATTAGCATCTGCCCCGAATTTCAGGCAAGACGGACCTGCGCGGTCACGTCTCCGGTTTCCGGCGGTAAACAGGCATATTTTCAAAACTGGAATTCTTTAAAGGAGCGGTTTTCCCTTAATACGATATATCACTGTTCCTTATTGCATGATATACGGATATGCTTACATTTCCATCATATGTCGCATACATCATGCTTTATGATTTTACGCATTGAGATATGCTCTTTCCATGAGATTTCTGGATTTGAGAACCGTGGTGATTTCAAAAGAAAGTATGTATTGTTTTAAAAACCCGATTTCTCTTGATATGATATTTCAGTGCGTCCACCATGTGTTTTCTCGGTTCTGAGAGTGGCATGTGAAACCCGATTCGAGGAGCGGTAGGCACCGTCTGCGGGTACATGGTGGACCCGGTGAGGTACCCCAGGGCAAGAAGACTCGTATATGTTGGACGGTGAGCCTGGCAGGGGAGCACTAACTACCGGTGATAGTATTTGGACTCGGCGATTATCCGGAGGATATCGACCGGAGTAACGAGATGGATATGAGGGCCGACCAGGGTGTGCGGCGCCTGAAGGCCGATCTGAGGATACGGCGCCTGAGATATATAAGGATTTACGTGCCGATGATGGGCAAGGTTTTCATGATGTTTTCGAGTGTCGATGCTAGGCACTCAGGTTCCATGATTTTGATGTGTCGTGAAGGACACCGTTGATATATATCCTCATATTTTCATGCACACTCTTTTATGATGTTTACGTGCATACAAACATTGATTATATGGGTGGACGAGATCCACCTGCATACATGCCTTGATTATGGTTGGATGAGATCCATATACATGCATTGATTATTACTGTTGGATGTTATCCACATGCATATAGGTATTGGCTACCTTGTTGGCATATATACAGACCCGGTCACCCTAGACATCATATTATTACCGTTATGATATAGTTGACCTAGGAGTCGTTGTTTATTCGATTTCTATCTGTTGATATTTTTCTACTCACGAGTTGGTAACTCACCCCCGTTGTGCCAGTTCTTGCAGGTTGACCGCTTGGATCAGTAGCGGCTTCGCTGGCACACAGTTGCATTCGGGTGTTTTGCATTGGTAGGTGGGACACCTATATCGTACCCACTCTTGTATCTATATTTCATTATTGTATCTAGTTAACTCCATCAATCAAAACTAGAAATTTGTATAGGTAATGAGACTTAGTGAGCTTGTGGTTGCGGGACTTAGAGCGAGGGGTTGTTCACTACTGGTGGTTTTTATGTCTGCTTATTTATATATCTTTTGTGGTGAACATCGCCGTTGGGCGTCGTATATTTATGTTTACTGTATTGCGTGGTTGTGATCCGCCGTTTGGCGAAGAGCTAGCTCCCGCTTGGGGATGCCATTATCATTATTATGTATTTGCGGTTTTGGGTCAAAATATACAAAGGAGGTGCTGCCGAAATTTTTAAAAAGACGAAACATGTTTTCAAACTAATAAATTTCACTTGCATCATTCATGTTCCTTTTCTATGCATTAAGAAAACTTTCTTTCATTATACCGTTATTTCAAAACCTCACCTCCTTTATTTTTCTTAAAAGGTTTAGATTTCTGGGTTTCAGCTTACTTGAATTCCGTTACGCCTTTTTACGTTGTGTGATTCAAGTGCTGGTCACGAGCTAATATTTGGGTCGTGACAGTGGGGTCCTTAAACCCATGGACAATGATGTCCTTAACCTCGACCGTGATGTCTTTAAACTAACATCGGACTGTAGGGTCCTTAAACCCATGGACTTTGATGTCCTTAACCTCGACCGTGATGTCTTTAAACTAACATTGGACTGTGGGATCCTTAAACCCATAGACTATGATGTCCTTAACCTCGACCGTGATGTCTTTAAACTAACATCGGACTGTGGGGTCCTTAACCCCATGGGCTATGATGTCCTTAACCTCGACCGTGATGTCTTTAAACTAACATCGGACTGTGGGGTCCTTAAACCCATGGACTATGATGTCCTTAACCTCGACCGTGATGTTTTTAAACTAACATCGGACTGTGGGGTCCTTAAACCCATGGACTATGATGTCCTTTACCTCGATCGCGATGTCTTTAAACTAACAATCGACCGCAATGTTGCTAAATTAAACAATAGAGCCCAATTGCTCTCTTGTTGGATCTAAACGATCCCGTTAAGTTGATCTTAGTCTAAAATTAAACTAACGTATTCTTAACAAACGTTTAAGTTGATCTTAGTTTCAAATGAGGCTAACGTATCCTTAAACCCAAACCCCCAAACCCAAATCTAATAAAGATACGGATTTGGAATAGTCCACGCCCTACGGGCGACAAATTAGTCTCCGTATACAATCCACGGGCAACCAATCACAAAACAAACACCCTCGACACGAAGTGACCATATGGATAAGGAGAAAGTCGTTACCGTGATGCGGTAGCGTAATTAACTGCAGGGGCTTGCGCCTGCAGGGAAGAGCGTCCCCACAATCAAAAACCCCTCAAACGAGGGGGAATCTGACGAAGTCTGCTACACCGGCCGCATCCGTCTGAACCTTCGATACATGGTGCCATAAATCAACTTGGCATCTTCGGAGAGGTGGACGGATAGCACCAATTAGCATCTGCCCCGAATTTCAGGCAAGACGGACCTATGCGGTCGCGTCTCCGTGTTCGGAGGGGAACAGATTCTGGCACGCCCGGTGGGACCTTTTCCTCTTTCCACTCCACATTTCGTGTGTCGTGTTCGCGAACGAATCGCGGTTTGCTAATGGTTGCCCTTGGATTCGAGGTACTAAGATTTGGCGTTTTGCTTGGTGCAGAAAGCGAAGGATCAATGGCATCCACTTGCGCGAAGTGTTCCAGCTGCAATTGCAACCTACGCTCCGCCTCATCTGGAGGCATAGCTTACGGTCCCCAAGCGGCTTCCCTGTTCACAATGCCGGTGGACTACGTGACTCAGGCCACCACTGGTTTATTCTTTAGGACCATGCTCCCACCGATGAGTTTCAGCGCCCCTGTGCCAGCACCGGAAGCTCCTAAGAAGTCGTCTTTGATCGACTTGCTACTGACGCGGCCCCTCTCAACGGGTCGCCCAGCTCCAGCACCTCAGTCTTTCCCAGATTGGGCCAAAGTTCATGCGGGCCCATGATGAAGCCTGCAATTCCAGAAAATGTTATTCCGAAAAAGATAGCCATCCCTGCTCCTGAAGTCGTCAAGGCGGCTTCTCCTGCCAAAGGGTCGGTCTTTACAAGACCGACTGTTCAGGCTCCCGCTCCGGCTCCCATTCCTGCTCAAAACTCTGTCTTCGACAGATTGGCTACTGCTGCTCAACGGACGTCGGTCTTTAAGAGGCTGATACCGACAGCGCCTCACCAGAGCAGGGGGCATGACAAAGTCACCCCTCTAGCTGAAACAATCCCGGTAGCTCGATACGCTCGACGTCGCCACTGGCACCGAGTAAGGAAGACTGGGGGCAACTCCCCCTCTGGGTTAACTCCACCAGCCCCAACGGTGGAAGTCAATGCTGCTGTTCCAACCGGGAACAGCTTTGAACTGCTGAACAAGGTGCATAGGAACTCTCCTACTGCCGTACTGAAAAGATCTCCTCCACCGGTGGAGACTGTCACAGAAATAAAGCCGGAGCAACCCCCTCAGCGGCTGTCCTCCAAAATTTACAAAGTCTGGCAATGGGTCTAGGAGTCAGTGATTGATCAAGACTATCCTCGCCGACAGAAGAAGCTGAAGGTTCAGCAGGAAGAGAACCGTCCTGGCAAGCCACGAAAGACGAAAACCACCTGGGTGCCCGCTGCAACGGCCCCCTCAACGTCAACTGCTCAAAAGAGAAGGAGCCAGAGAAAGCCCCCGTGACTACGGCAGATCGCAAAGACGCTGAGCCTAAACGCTCCAAGTTTGGGGGCATAATGGTGCATATTGTTTACATGGCTTCCGGAAAAGAGGAAAGCCGCACTTCGATGGGCCACCGACCGCTCACCCGATCAATAACAAGGGCTCAGGAACAACAACAACAACAGAAGCTTCAGGAGATGCTGACTGCAATGGCCGCACTCACCGGACCAAAAGAAAGCCCAGAGGCGTCGTTGGAGCAGCGTCATGAACAAGAAACCGATGCTGACTTCCTACGCAGGGTCCTCGAAAAGAAGGACAGAGAAGCTGCAGAACAAGCAGCTAACATAAAGCGAATGGCGCTTCTCTTCTAAGACATGGTCGGGATGATGTTACAACAGGATCCTCCAGCTGAAGACCCTCCGATCATTATTGAAGACGACAGATGGGAGACGTCAAATCCTCCTCCGGCTCTTTCAGCGGCCAAAGAGAAAACTGTTTCCAAGGCCGCACTGGATGACTATATAGCTCAGCAAATACGAGCTCACCAGGCGAATGAAGTGGCCGGCCAAGTCGTTAAAACTGGGCGACCGTATCCAGGCTGGTATGACCAAATAAAGTACCCGCTGGGATACACAATCCCTAAATTCCATATGTACAGGGGGACAGGCAATCCCCATCAACATGTCGCTCAGTTCAGGGCTCTTTGCGGCAACACTGGTGGTGATGATAAGCTTTTGCTCTGCCGATTTGTCGGCAGCTTGTCGGAGTCAGCATTTGAGTGGTACTCCGAACTTCCAAACGACTCCATCAAGACTTTCACAGAAATGGAGTTGTTGTTCACCCAGCGATTTGCGAGTGCTAGTGAACGCACCCTAATAACGGCATTAATCAATGCCAGGGTGAAGCCAGGTGAGACGTGGGTTCAATACGCGATCCGATGGCGGAATCTGTGGTCGAAATACGAACAACGCATCGAAGAAGCACCAGCGGTGGGCATGTTCGTGGGCACTCTAGACCTTCATGCAACTATTTCACAGTTCATGATGTTCTTCAAACCGACCATGTTCCAGGCTCTAATCGACAAGCTAGCCCAGATGGACCAGATAGGTCATAGACCGTCTCCTCCAAAGCCGGAGCCACGGAACGAAAAGGGTAAAGGGAAGGCGACCTTCGTTGCAAATACCCAACAGCAGCCCAGTGTCCCAAAACTAACGGATCAACTGGAAGAGAGATGGCGTTATTATAATGAGAAAATGAAGCGTCCTTACTCGTTCCCACGGGACAAAATGAAGAGACTATTTGAACCGGCGATGCGCAACAGGCTCATCAATCTGCCAAATCCTAAGCGACCACTGCAACCCGGCGAAGCGAATAATCCCAATTATTGCCCTTACCACCAAATGGTAAGCCTTCCAATCGAAGATTGCTTCGTCTTTAAGGGATGGATTGAGAATCAGTACCAACAAGGAAAGTTTGCGCTGTCCGAGAAGTGAAAAGTGATCCCACCACAACCGCACACTCCTAAGAAGACGGACGCACCAGGGGCATCGTGCTCTTTTGTTGAAGAAGCTCCATGAGAGGTCGCTCTTTCAGCCAAAACTAAAAGAATGCTGAACGATCTCCAGACATGCCCGGCGATCAGGTGGAAGAATCCGCTGGAACCCCAGATCATCGAAAAGATGCTGAAGCCGCGCCCACCTCCAAAGATTAGTGGTGATAGCCAAAGTGTTCACACCCAGCCGTCAAAATCTTCGAAAAAGAAGAAGAAATCCAAGAAGCCCGTGAAGCCTGACGACAAGCGAACGGACCTGCAAAAGCAGATTGACGCGCTGGAAGAATATAACCGGAAGGCGCGGACTCTAATCACGCTCCAAGAGTTCCTCGGCCACGTTCTTGAAGACGGAGATGATGAAGAAGACTCGTCGGATGAATCTGAGGATTACGTAGCAAGTTGCCATGTGATCTCTCACTCGTTGATAGACGGTGAAGAAGCTCCTTGCACCGAGAGAATGGGGCAGGTCCTGAACCGGAACTTCCAGGGCCATCAGACGAAATGATCGACGCATTCCTAAACGAAGCTCTTCTGAAAAGTAAAGCTGATCGGGAGCGTGAGATGGCCATATTTGAAAAGCCCAAACGCCGGCGACTGGACGAAAGAGTCGAGACACTCCCGCCGAATCAAAGGACATCCGTCGCGAATAAAAACAAGTTCAAGACGAGAAAAAGGTTTGCTAAAGCCATATCAATGGGAATGAAGCTACCACCATCCGAAGGAAACATTCTCGGTGAAGCAGAGATGCATCCTAGCTACTGCCTATATCATCGAAAGATGGCGTACCCCACTGAAGAGTGCAACGCTTTTAAAAGATGGTGGCAGGGATATGTTGCTCACCGGCAACATTTTAAGCGGATGAAACGCAAAACTCGTCGGGAGAGAAGAAGTGCGACCGATGAGCTTGGAAGAATTACCGGCGACTGTCGCATGGTTAACGCCGGGGGATCACAGGTTCTCACCTTCGGGAGCGACTCTGACGAAGAAATGCCTCTTGGCCCTCTCTTCAAGGAATCCACCTCGGGAAAAGAGGAAGAACCAAAGACCTGTGAAAATATTCAGCTGCGCAATCGTACGTTGCCCAAAAAGAATCTCGGACCCACGAATAGAAAAGATAAGGGAAAAGAAAAGGTCTCTGAGGATATCACCCTAGATGATCGAGTCATGAAAGAGCTGACCGCCAAGGACCCGCCAAAGAAAACTAAGGTGGACTACAATGTTCTGGCGCACTTGAGAAAGTTACCCTCGCAGCTCAGCATTCTCGACGCTCTTTTACTATCAAAAGAAGCAAGAGATTCATTGATCAAGGCACTACAAGAGCCAGAGCAATTCCAAGCTTCCCTCGCTGTAACACCCGAGCCCAATGCTACTAATTTCAGTTACCGTTTGAACGCAGTATGTCACTTATTTCATTTATCTTGCTTGATTGTTACTTACTGTAAAATTTTACCCGGCAAATTCATTTCTGCATATAACATATTTTGGCACCTAAAATAGAATTAAAAATATTCATCTTGGCCTACTTGACACCCCTAACCCCGTTGTATCGTCCGTGCATCGTGTTCTCATCCCGTTCGGTGAAACGGGCGAGTTTGGACGGCTACGTGCACGTACGTATGTCCGTTTTGGGGGTATGCTTTTTAATCATAAAACACTTCATTTTCACTTTTGGATCCCGCTTAAAATTCTATTATTTCAATTTCGAATTTTTGGACCCGACTTGAGCGCGATTTGGAAATGTTTTATTTTGCGCCAAAACCCCAAATTTTATATTTTAAAACGATCGCATATTTAAAATTTTTTAACCAATCTTATATTCTTAAAAACTGTTTAGGATTTTCCAAGATTTTAAATCCTTCCCAATTATTTCCCTCAACCAATCAACTCCTTCCCGTGGGCCCCTCATCCTTTACTTCTTTCTCCTCTCTCTCCAGTCTCTCTCTACCTCTCTCCTCCCTCCTCTCTCTCTCCCGTAACACTCTCTCTCTCCCCTACATATTTCTCTCTCTCTCTCTCATATTTAATATATTTCCTCCCCATTTCATTTCCTCACGTAACCCAACCCCAGCAAACCCTAATCTCTCACCGCTGCAGCACCAACGCCGACGCAAACTTCACCACCATCCTCGCCTCCTCGCAGCCGCTGCACCATTCCTTCCTCCTCTCCCTTCTCCCCGTGCACCCAGCACCAGCCGCGGCCGCGCACCCCCTGCACACGCGTTGCACCGCGGTGAGTCGCCGCCGGTGACCCCCGTCTTCTTGTCCCCGGCCTCGCAAGCACCCCTCGGTGAGATCACTTCCCTCCTCTCTTCCTTTCTTCTCTCCTTCTCTGCTAATGTATTTCTTGATCGGCAGATCTCCTCCGCGATCACTGTAGGCCACCGCCGGAGCCCCGTCAATCTCGTCGTCGTTCTCACATCTCCCCTCTAGATAAACCACAAGAGCAGAACCTTCGTGAGCCTTCTCTTCTTCTTTGTTTCTTTTCTTTTCTTGATTGCAATTCTTGACCGTCGCTATTTTGCATCTCGCCGGAATCCGGCCGTGCCGGCGACGCATCCCGACGTTCCAGCGTGGTACCCCGACCCGTGTGGTTCCAGTGTTCGTCGTTTGGGTTCATTCCGTAAACCGTGCGACCGTCGCGAGTTTCCCCGCCGAAGTTTATCGTTCCGTTTTCCCGGTTCGCGACCCGTCGAGGCAAGTAACCCTTGCTACATGCTAAATAATATTTACATATTCATTAATGACACCCTAAACTTGCTATTTTAACTGTAGTATTATAACTCCCATTTTTTATGTCAATGTTGTTATATATCATTTATCTTTCAAACTTGGAACCTACCTGTTGAAATTGCCGTAGTGAACCTAATAACCATATTTACAGATTTTAATTTCACCTTCACTAATAACGTAGCCTATGGCACCTTATCTACCGTTTTACTTCATTCGGACACTTGTATACATTTAACCTGCTTAAATTGTGATTTCATCCGTGGAACCTATATATACATATAACATTGCATCCATGAAGTCTTAAACTTGTTAACATGATTAAATGGCTATAATTGTCTTACTGCATTCTTATAGTGTTGAAATCCTCTCCGTGACACAACTAATAACTGTACTGCAAACTGCGTGCATCTGCCTATTGCTTAATTCATTGCATGTATCATGTTGTTGATAACCATGCTTGATTATATAACTGATTGTGAATACACATATGATATCGCTTACTTCTTGACCTGACTTGCTACATACATAGTGCTTGACCCAACATAGTACCGTATACTGCTTGACTTGACCTGATGTACCATGACCTGACCCGTCACCTGATCTTGTGTCTAATGCCAACAAACCTGATATGTAGTCCTCACGGACCGTTCCTGTTGTCTATCCAGACAAACCTTTTTTACCTGATCCTGTGTTGGCATTAGTTTCTTGATTACGGGATACCTGACTTGACTTACACATATAACTTGAGGGTATGGGGAAATCAGTATTGTAACCGAACGTAACTCCAAGGGCCATCCTATTGTTTGCCGTTTTTCCGGGCGTTACGGAATACCCATTGTTTGCCGTTTTTCCGGGCGTTACGGAATACCTATTGTTTGCCGTTTTTCCGGGCGTTACGGAATACCCATTGTTTGCCGTTTTCCGGGCGTTACGGAATACCTATTGTTTGCCGTCTTTCCGGGCGTTACGGAATAACTACCGACGAGTTACGATGAGGATTACATTATTTGGTTTCAAAGACTTTAGAGCCTGATAGAACAATTTAGTTTACCCACTGCACACTACCCTGCATTGCTCTGATTTATATTACTGTTACCCCTGTTTTCCATTCATGTTTATATTTGCATTGCCTGCTACACTGTTCATATTATATTGCTTGATGACATGACGCGCTGACGTCTGGGTTTTGCATGGCCCAGATTCTGTACCGCTGTTGCAGTCCGAGCAGGAGTACTTCAGCCGACAGGCTGAGCTGTGAGTGTCAGCAGTAGTTAGTTTTTCTTTCCTGCATTTTTATTCCTGATGTGAGCCCGCATTATGGGACATACATTCCAGTTATTTGTATTGGATCTTTCGCTTCCGCATTTATTTATTCTTGACTCATGTTATCTTGGATTATGGACATGTTTTAGATAGTTTTATTTTGTTCTTGATATCTCTGCAGCCGTAATGTGACTGTGGATGGATACTTCCTACCCACAGGTAGCATGGTTGGCTATGTCACGTGCCCATTTTATCGTACTCTGGGAAGCGGTGCGTGACATGGTTCTTTTGGTATCAGAGACATAGGTTAGTCGGGTTGATTCTTTTTGTAGTTGGGTATTGTACCCAATACCCGAATCAGAATACCCGTGTTTAGGAAACATGTCCTGCCACCTTGCTGTTTACCATTCTTGAATCACATTCTTCCTGATTATATCTTTTATGATATGCAAACTTCCTTTGCATATCGATTCGAAAACATGATTCCTTGTTATCTCTAGGACTTAGGCGACTTGGGTGGAGTTATGTAATTGTGGCTATGATACCGCGGCATAGTTACAATGCGACACTCTATTTAAGTATCTTGGATTTCTAGCCTTGATCTATATTTCAAATCTATCATCATGCTAATGTTGGGTGTTTTGATTTCAGGAATATGGCAGGTAAGAATTTGAAGACGTACCAAAGGCGTGTGGACGAAGCCGCCATGCTTGGAGTGATAAGAGGAATGCTGGAGAATCAAAAGAGACAGACCGAGCTGATTCAGCAGCAAGCGGAATCATTCCAGGAAGGTTTGTGGAACGTTCAGCAGTCCATGAGCGGTGTTATGGCTAGACCAGTGGATCGTGTGGGTACCGTGGCGGATTTCAGGAGACTGGGTCTGTCTGTTTTTCCTGGCCTGGAGGAGCCCTTGCCAGCGGAACAGTGGCTGGTTGATTCAGAGAATTTACTTGTTGCGGCACAGATCCCAGAGGATAAGAAGGTGGATGTGGTACGCATCCAGTTGGTAGACTACGCCTGGGAATGGTGGCTTGTGGAAGAGACCCGCTTGCCCAAGCCGATCAGTTGGGCGGATTTCTCGAAAAATTTCTTGGAGAAGTTCTTTCCGCGGACTGCACGGGAGGAAATGGAGGAAAATTTCGTCAGTTTGAAACAGAACGGCGCACCTATAGATGTGCATGCAGCTGAGTGGACGCGGCTCAGTAGATTCGCTGGACCTTTGGTTGCTAACAATGCTGATAGGGCAAGAAAGTTCATGCGCAGTTTGGATGTGGACATCCAGAGGCAGATTGTCTCCCTGGGTTTGACCACTTTCTCACAAGTACTTACAGCAGCCCGAGAGCAGCAGAGGCTAACTATGAAGACCGGAGGTACATCGCAGCCAGCAGTTATAGCACGGAAGCCAACATTTGCACCAAATCGAGCACCTGGACGCAAGGGTATTCCTGTGGACAGGCATGGCGTTGTACCAATGAAGAGGCCAGTTTTGCCCGAGCATAAGGAAAGAGTGGCGTGCGATTACTGCCAGCGACCGGGTCATTATCGCAAAGATTGTCGTAAGAGGCTTGGACTTTGTCTTATTTGCGGATCACACCATTGATACTTGCCCGTCGAAGCTACGGTTAAAGGAAGATACTCAGAAGCCACCGCAGAGACAGTTTCAGGAGCAGAAGCTGATAACTCGAGGACCCAATCAAGCTCGAACCTTTACCCTGACGGCTGGAGAGGTTAAAGCTCTAGAGGAAGTCGTTTCAGGTACCCTACTGGATCTTTGTTTTCTCGCATTAGCGTTATTCAATTCTAGTGAATCCCATTGTTTTATGTCGTCCAAGTTTATTACTATACACTCGAAGGATTGCATGACCCTGTTTAGTTTTGGGACATACACATTGGGAAAGGGAAAGTCTTAACTAATAGAAGATATAAGGATTGTTCTGTTATTGTTGGCGGTCGGGGGTTAATTGCAGATTCCTTGGTGTTTGTTACCGGCAATTGTGAAATCGTCTTGGGAATGGATTTCTCGGCACTTTCCACGCTCACATTAAGCGTAGAGTAAAGAAAGAGAATTTCCAGATTCCCGGACATCCAGAGGTTTGTTTTGTGGAAGCAGTTTTGTCAGGCCAGTCGAGTTTGGGGCTAGGCCGACAACTAATATTCTTCCATCGGCAAGGTTTGTTAAAGACGAAGCACCAGCTGTAGTTTGAGAGTTCATGGACGAGTTCGAGGACATCTTGGGATTACCGCCGAAGCGAGACGTGGAGTTCGCAATTGATCTTATTCCTGGTGCAGCGCCAATATCCAAAGCGTATTACCCAGTGGTACCAGTGGAGTTGAAAGAAGTTAAGAAACAGGTTACGGAATCACTTGTGAAGGGTTGGATTCGAAGCAGTAACTCGCCTTGGGGAGCTCCAGTTCCTCTAGTAAAGAAGAAGGATGGCACAAGAAGGATGTGCATCGACTATCGAGAATTAAACCGGGTGACTATTAAGAACAAGTACCCTATCCCTCGCATTGGAGAACTTTTGAGCAGCTTAGTGGCGCGAGGGTATTCTCGAAGCTGGATTTGCGATCCGGATATCAACAGGTTCGAATGAAAACAGAAGAGATTTGCAAGACGGCGTTCCGAACTCGGTATGGACATTACGAATACCTAGTGATGCCCTTCGGAGTAACGAATGCGCCGGCAGTATTCATAGACTTGATGAACCGAAACTTTTCACCGTTCTCGAATCAGTTTATTGTGGTGATTCATTGACGATATTCTGGTTTACTCGAAGAGTTTGGAAGAGCATGCTGAGCAATTGAATATCGCACTGCAGACGTTGAGACAGGAGAAGTTGTATGCGAAGATGAGTAAGTGCGAGTTTTGGCTGGAGGAAGTAAAGTTTTTGGGGCATGTTGTGTCTGGCGATGGAATTGCCGTCGATCCAGAAAAGATTGCAGCAGTACGATTGGCCGATTCCAAGGAATGTTGCGAAGATAAGAAGTTTTCTTGGACTCGCCGGGTATTACAGAAGATTCGTGGAGAACTTTGCTCGTCTGGCGGAGCCGTTAACTAAGCTTACGCGCAAGGAGGTACCTTTTGTATGGACGGACAAATGTGCGTTAGCTTTTGAGACGTTAAAGCAGAAGTTGATGACCGCCCCTATTCTGACCGTGCCAGACAATTCCGGAGGATTGGTGATTCACAACGACGCAAATGGGAAAGGATTGGGATGTGTTTTGATGTGGCATGGGAAGGTTGTAGCGTACGCATCGAGACAATTGAAGACCCATGAGAGAATTACCCAACGCATGACTTGGAGCTTGCGGCAGTGATTTTCGCGTTGAAAATTTGGAGACACTACCTTTTAAGCGAAAGGGTCGAAGTTTTACTGATCATAAGAGCTTGAAGTATGTGTTCACGCAGAAGGAGCTTAATCCGAGGCAACAATGCAGTATGGGTGATTGTTGATCGATTGACCAAGGCAGCTCACTTTAATCCTTTCCGGGTTGGTCAATCAACAGAGAGTTTGGCAGAGCGATACATGCAGGAGATTGTAAGATTGCATGGAGTACCGGTGAACATCGTGTCCGATCGGGACACTCGGTTCTTATCACACTTTTGGCGGAGTTTACAGGAAAGTTTGGGGACTCGTTGGAAGCTTAGCACAGTTTATCATCCTCAAACTGATGGTCAGTCGGAGAGAACAATCCAAACTCTTGAGGATATGTTGAGAGCATGCATGTTGGACTTCAAGGGTTCTTGGGAGAATCGTCTACATTTGGTGGAGTTTTCTTACAACAACAGTTTTCAGGCAACTATCCAGATGGCTCCATTTGGAGCTTTGTATGGCCGTAAATGCCGTTCACCTGGTTGTTGGGATGATGTCGGTGAACGAAGATTATTGGGACCAGATTTGGTTGTGCAGACAGTTGAGAAGGTTAACACTATCAGAAATCATATGAAGGCAGCACAAGACCGACAGAAGAGTTGGGCAGACACGTCAAGAAGACCTCTAGAGTTCGCCGGGGGTGATTTGGTATTCTTGAAGTTATCACCGACTAGAGGGGTGATTCGTTTTGGAAGTCGAGGAAAGCTTAGTCCTCGATTCGTTGGACCCTTTGAGATCTTGGAGCGTGTTGGTGAGGTAGCGTATCATTTGGCGTTACCGCAGTCCTTGGCGAGTGTGCACGATGTGTTTCACGTATCTCAACTACGAAGGTATGTTCGAGATGAAACGCACGTATTGGATCATTCAGAGCTAACAGTACGAGAAGACTTGACTTTTGAGGAACGACCAATTGAAATCGTGGATCGAAGGGAAAAGGTTCTTAAGAACAGGGTAATCCCTCTTGTGCTTGTTTCTTGGGGTAATCGCTCGCATGGAGAGTCCACTTGGGAACGAGAAGATGAAATCCGGCAGAATTTTCCTTACCTTTTCTTGTAGTTTTCTATCTTTGTGTTCTTGGAATTTCGAGGACGAAATTCTTTTGTAGTTGGGTATAATGTAACACCCGAGCCCAATGCTACTAATTTCAGTTACCGTTTGAACGTAGTATGTCACTTATTTCATTTATCTTGCTTGATTGTTACTTACTGTAAAATTTTACCCGGCAAATTCATTTCTGCATATAACAATTTTTGGCACCTAAAATAGAATTAAAAATATTTATCTTGGCCTACTTGACACCCCTAACCCCGTTGTAGCGTCCGTGCATCGTGTTCTCGTCCCGTTCGTTGAAACGGGCGAGTTTGGACGGCTACGTGCACGTACGTGTGTCCGTTTTGGGGGTATGCTTTTTAATCATAAAACACTTCATTTTCACTTTTGGATCCCGCTTAAAATTCTATTATTTCAATTTCGAATTTTTGGACCCGACCCGGACGCGATTTGGAAATGTTTTATTTTGCGCCAAAACTCCAAATTTTATATTTTAAAACGATCGCATATTTAAATTTTTTTAACCAATCTTATATTCTTAAAAACTGTTTAGGATTTTCCAAGATTTTAAATCCTTCCCAATTATTTCCCTCAACCAATCAACTCCTTCCCGTGGGCCCCTCATCCTTTACTTCTCTCTACTCTCTCTCCAGTCTCTCTCTACCTCTCTCCTCTCTCCTCTCTCTCAAGTAACACTCTCTCTCTCCCCCACATATTTCTCTCTCTCTCTCTCTCATATTTAATATATCTCCTCCCCATTTCATTTCCTCACGAAACCCAACCCCAGCAAACCCTAATCTCCGGCTCCCTCACCGCCGCAGCACCAACGCCGACGCAAACTTCACCACCATCCTCGCCTCCTCGCCCTCATCGCAGCCGCTGCACCATTCCTTCCTCCTCTCCCTTCTCCCCGTGCACCCTGCACCAGCCGCGGCCGCGCACCCCCTGCACACGCGTTGCACCGCCGTGAGTCGCCGCCGGTGACCCCCGTCCTCTTGTCCCCGGCCTCGCAAGCACCCCTCGGTGAGATCACTTCCCTCCTCTCTTCCTTTCTTCTCTCCTTCTCTGCTAATGTATTTCTTGATCGGCAGATCTCCTCCGCGATCACTGTAGGCCACCGCCGGAGCCCCGTCAATCTCGTCGTCGTTCTCACATCTCCCCTCTAGATAAACCACAAGAGCAGAACCTTCGTGAGCCTTCTCTTCTTCTTTGTTTCTTTTCTTTTCTTGATTGCAATTCTTGACCGTCGCTGTTTTGCATCTCGCCGGAATCCGGCCGTTCCGGCGACGCGTCCCGACGTTCCAGCGTGGTACCCCGACCCGTGTGGTTCCAGTGTTCGTCGTTTGGGTTCATTCCGTGAACCGTGCGACCGTCGCGAGTTTCCCCGCCGACGTTTATCGTTCCGTTTTCCCGGTTCGCGACCCGTCGAGGCAAGTACCCCTTGCTACATGCTAAATAATATTTACATATTCATTAATGACACCCTAAACCTGCTATTTTAACTGTAGTATTATAACTCCCATTTTTTATGTCAATGTTGTTATATATCATTTATCTTTCAAACTTGGAACCTATCTGTTGAAATTGCCGTAGTGAACCTAATAACCATATTTACAGATTTTAATTTCACCTTCACTAATAACGTAGCCTATGGCACTTTATCTACCGTTTTACTTCATTCAGACACTTGTATACATTTAACCTGCTTAAATTGTGATTTCATCCGTGGAACCTATATATACATATAACATTGCATCCATGAAGTCTTAAACTTGTTAACATGATTAAATGGCTATAATTGTCTTACTGCATTCTTATAGTGTTGAAATCCTCTCCGTGACACAACTAATAACTGTACTGCAAACTGCGTGCATCTGCCTATTGCTTAATTCATTGCATGTATCATGTTGTTGATAACCATGCTTGATTATATAACTGATTGTGAATACACATATGATATCGCTTACTTCTTGACCTGACTTGCTACATACATAGTGCTTGACCCAACATAGTACCGTATACTGCTTGACCTGACCTGATGTACCATGACCTGACCCGTCACCTGATCTTGTGTCTAATGCCAACAAACCTGACATGTAGTCCTCACGGACCGTTCCTGTTGTCTATCTAGACAAACCTTTTTTACCTGATCCTGTGTTGGCATTAGTTTCTTGATTACGGGATACCTGACTTGACTTACACATATAACTTGAGGGTATGGGGAAATCAGTATTGTAACCGAACGTAACTCCAAGGGCCATCCTATTGTTTGCCGTTTTTCCGGGCGTTACGGAATACCCATTGTTTGCCGTTTTTCCGGGCGTTACGGAATACCCATTGTTTGCCGTTTTCCGGGCGTTACGGAATACCTATTGTTTGCCGTCTTTCCGGACGTTACGGAATAACTACCGATGAGTTACGATGAGGATTACATTATTTGGTTTCAAAGACTTTAGAGCCTGATAGAACAGTTTAGTTTACCCACTGCACACTACCCTGCATTGCTCTGATTTATATTACTGTTACCCCTGTTTTCCATTCATGTTTATATTTGCATTGCCTGCTACACTGTTCATATTATATTACTTGATGACATGACGCGCTGACTTCTGGGTTTTGCATGGCCCAGATTCTGTACCGCTGTTGCAGTCCGAGCAGGAGTACTTCAGCCGACAGGCTGAGCTGTAAGTGTCAGCAGTAGTTAGTTTTTCTTTCCTGCATTTTTATTCCTGATGTGAGCCCGCATTATGGGACATACATTCCAGTTATTTGTATTGGATCTTTCGCTTCCGCATTTATTTATTCTTGACTCATGTTATCTTGGATTATGGACATGTTTTAGATAGTTTTATTTTGTTCTTGATATCTCTGCAGCCGTAATGTGACTGTGGATGGATACTTCCTACCCACAGGTAGCATGGTTGGCTATGTCACGTGCCCATTTTAGCGTACTCTGGGAAGCGGGGCGTGACACTCGCCGAAGAAAAGATGAAGGACGAGCTGGAAGAAGTGCACACAACCGATATCACCTTCGGCGATGAAGATCTCCTCCTTAGGACGTGCGAACACAATCGTCCCCTTTATGTCTCCGGATACTGTCACGATGTCAAGATAGGAAAAATCTTGATTGACAATGGGACTTCCGTCAATCTCCTCAACGTGCGAGTGTTGAAGGAAATCTGCATGAGTGTTCAGCACCTCGCTCGTGATAAAATCACCATATCTAGTTTCGACTCCCAATCATCACAGACTCTCGGGTCTGTGATACTGACGTTACGCTTCGGACTACTTATTACGGATATTAAATTTCACGTCATTAACGCCAAGACATGCTACAATGCTTTGCTTAGCCGGCCTTGGTTACACAAGTATAACATCATCCCTTCTACACAACATCAGTGTATGAAGTATTTCAAGGATGGTCTCGAGTACACTGTGACCGGGGAGTTGAACCCATTCTCCGTGAACGAATTCCGAAAGTACGAAGATGCAAAATACTTTTTACCAGATTTCGAGGACACGGAGAGATGTCACAAACCGAAGGACAAAGCTATCACCTCTATTCCAGTCTTCGGGAGTGATACCGAGGATGAAGAAGAGATAGTTTATTCAGGGCCGCCTCAACGCAACAAACCGGGACCGCCCGCCCCCATGTTGATCTTCCGCAGCGACTCGGAAGACGAGATTAACGCTATATTTTCCGCTCGACCATCAATACAAGCCTTCGCTGGCGATAATCAGAATCTGCAAATTACCATGGTTCTATAAGAGGATTACAAAGATCTCGATGCACTTGAAACTTGTAGTGTACAAGAACTGCAGACATTCTACGTCCCTCCCAGGCGAAAAGGTGAAAAAGCGATCCTATTCTACCGATCTGGGGGAACTAAAGTGGAGAAAGAAATTTGGCATGACGCCGATTCTACGCTCGACAGGCTCCAGCCCATCCGTCTGCCTAGATATTACACGGAAGGCTTGAAAAGGCTATTGAAGCGTTAAGGGGTACCCTTTAGACAGACTACTCGACAAGCTCGATTCTACAACAGGATTTGGGATGTCCCTGGAACTCAGCGCAAGTTGCCCAACGGGAGAATGGAAACGATTGGGCTTGGATATTTTCAATCCAAAAAGCGAGAACGAGTCCATGGCAGCTACGTCATACATGACTTCGATGAAGAAGGAGACATTCTGTTAAAAGACGCTGATCCTGAACCAAAACAAGGTCCTGTCATCAAAGCGCCGAGTCCTTCATTTGAAGAACGAATGGAAAAGCTAGTAAAGGAAGCGGGTCAAAAGATCCGGGATGACCATAACTGCGAGATGGCCATTTACGAAAAAACCAGGACGCAGCGCCTCCTTCAACAGGCCGTGGAGAATGACAATGCTCTTCCTTATCAACCCGTCATACAAAAGGCCCGACGCAGAGGAAAAAATAAATCAAGGAGCGTGAAAGGCGTTCGACAACGACAAAGTGGGACCAACAAGCCACGCGATCGGGAATCGAGCAATCCGGATTCGTCTCTTATAAAGAAGATGGGTCGAGCATACTCTTTTCCCCAGAAGAAAACACAGAAGATACTTGATCTTGCCAAAAAACATCAAATGATTACACTTCCGGAGTCCAAACACCCCGAGCAAGCCAACGAGATCTCTCACCCAGACTATTGCTCCTATCACCGAGCAGTGGGACATTCTCTCGAGGACTGCTTCACCTTCAAAAACTGGGTCGAAGATCAATATCAACAGGGCAAGTTCGCGCTATCCAGCAGTTGGAGGGTAAACCCGCCACAGAAGCATGAACCGAAAGCCGCGCATACAGCGAGAGTAGAACCAGATCAACATCGGTCTTGGAAGCGAGCTCGTACTTGTTATATGATAACGCTATCAGAAGAAGAGTCCGAGAATATGGATGACCTCCCGTGGTGCTTCGAAAACAATGACGACGAAGTGATCTCAGAATTTCCACCGGCGCCGAAAGAGCTGGAAGATGGAATACACATTACTGCAGATGACCTCAAGAAAATTGATTTGGGGACGACAAGCGACCCGCGGCTGACATTCGTCAGTGAGCTGCTGTTTGAAGAAAGGGTGACCACACTATAGGACGTGCTTATGCAGCATAAAGATTGCTTCGTATGGAACTACTCTGAGATGCCAGGACTAGATCCAGAGATTGCTGTCCACAAATTGGCAATATCCCCGAACGCCAAGCCAATCAAACAAGCACCGAGAAGAATGCGGCTCGAGCTTGAGATGAGCATCAACGCCGAGGTCAAGAAGCTGATTGACTCTGGCTTCATCCAAGAGGTTCAGTATCCTGACTGGATCGCCAACATCGTCCCGGTGATGAAGAAAAATAGGACAGTGCGCATATGCGTAGACTTTCGGGATCTCAATAAAGCCTGCCCAAAGGACGACTTCCCAGTACCAGTCACCGAACTGATGATAGACAATACGTCCACTCACGAAGTGTTCTCCTTCATGGACGGATCGTCAGGATACAATCAGATAAAGATGCATCCCGAGGACCAGAAGCACACCGCTTTCCGGACCCCTTTGGGTATATTTTGCTACAAGGTGATGCCCTTTGGTCTAAAGAACGCTGGTGCCACCTATCAGAGGGCCATGAAAAAGATTTTCGATGACCTCATACATGAAATCGTCGAATGCTATATCGACGACCTCGTGATAAAAAACAAATCATACGAGGAACATTTAGAGCATCTGAGAATCGTGTTTCAACGCCTTCGGCAATACAACTTGAAGATGAACCCTCTCAAATGCGCGTTCAGAGTTTCCTCGGGCAAATTCCTAGGATTCATCGTCCGACACCGAGGCATCGAGATAGATCCGTCAAAGATCAAGGCGATTATGGAAATTCCCCCGCCAAGGACTCTCAAGCAATTGCGGTCTCTCCAAGGGAAGCTCGCGTATATCCGGCGATTTATAGCCAATCTCTCAGGCAAGTGCCATCCTTATAGTCACATGATGAAGAAGGGAACCCCTTTCGTCTGGGATCACAAATGCCAAAGCGCACTGGACGAAATCAAGCAGTACCTGCAGAATCCGCCAGTACTGGCCGCTCTCGTTAAAGGAAAACCCCTCATTCTGTATACAACCGCCCTCGAAGGTTCCCTAGGTGCATTATGGGCACAAGAGAACGATCAAGGGAAGGAAAGAGCCCTCTACTACTTGAGTCGAGTTCTACTGGGGGCAGAAAGCAACTACTCCCCCATCGAAAAACACTGCCTGGCGTTGATCTTCACGATAACGAAGCTCAGGCACTATGCGTTGGCACATGAAGTCCATCTCATATCAAAGGTGGACCCTCTCAAGTATTTGATGTCAAAGGCCATATTGACGGGGCGGCTCGCTAAATAGGCCTTGCTCTTGATGGAGTTCTCGATAACTTATCAGCCTCTTAAGGCGGTGAAAGGCCAGGCCATCGCCGACTTCCTTGCTGAGCATCCGATACCTGCCGATTCTACTTTGAACTGCAAATTGCCAGACGAACATGCGTTTGACATGATCGACGGAGGTGATACCCGATGAGAACTTTACTTCGATGGAGCATCTTCCATGAAGAAGCGTAAACAAAGCACGCCCATAATCAAATCAGGGGTAGGCCTCATCTTCGTAACTCCACAAGGAGGGATAATGCGCTTCGCTTTCTCCTTAACAGAGCCGAGGACAAACAATGAAGCTGAATACGAAGCTTTGATAGCAGGTCTCGAGATCGCCATCGACATGGGAATTGAAAACCTGCTCATATACGGAGACTCTCAGCTGGTCGTTAGTCAAATAAACGGAGACTACCAAACGTGCAAGCTAGAGTTGGTGAAGTACGGTGAGAGAGTACAGCAACTGCTGACTCAAATTCCTTCCTATACCATAGAAAGCATACCACGCGCGGAAAATAGCAAAGAGGATGCATTAGCCAAGCTCGCTAAAGAACTGGCCGACGAGAACCTCGATGACGTAAGGATCGTTGTGCAAAACCGTCGGGTTCTTGCACCAACAGAAATATCTCCGGAGTCATCTGAAGAAAAGGGAACGACCAAGCACATGGCCCTGCAAATAAAAGACCAGGAAAAGGTTATGGACTGGAGGGAAGTATTTATAGATTACTTCAAATCTCGTTGAACACCTGAAGATGCGTCCTCAAAATATCAGCTCATGAAGCGATCCCTATCTTTTGCCTTCGTCAATGATACTCTGTACAAGAGGTCATTTGATTCCCTGTGGTTAAGATGCCTGGGACCTGAAGAAGCAAAAAGAGTCGTCCAAGAAACTCACAACGGACTCTACGGTTCTCACCAAGCCGGCCCGAAGATGAAGATGAAGATCAAAAGGATGGGCTACTATTGGCCCACGATGATCCAGGACTGCCTCGAATACGCAAAGCAATGCCACTCGAGCCAGATTCACGGGGACTTTATCCATCAGCATCCAAATCCATTACATCCAACGGTGGCTAGCTGGCCGTTCAAATTGTGGGGAACTGACATAATCGGCCCCATCGAACCAGCATCGTCCAGAGGACATCGGCTCATTTTGGCGACAACTGATTACTTTTCCAAGTGGGCAGAAGCAGTACCGTTGAGGGAAGTAAAGACGGAGAATATCCTCCATTTCTTCAAAACACACGTCATTTATCGGTTTAGGACTCCGAGACGAATCATCTCCGATAACGGGCCAGCCTACAGAAGCCACAAGGTCAGTCGCTTCGCACAACAACATAACATAGACTGGAGATACTCTTCAGTCTATAATTCCCGAGGTAACGGTCTAGCTGAGGCTTTCAACAAGACCTTGACAAAGATCGTGAAAAAGACGGTGTCCCGAAATAAGAAGGACTGGCACGGGAGACTGCATGAAGCTCTCTGGGCATATCAGACGACGTTTAAAACAGCCACGAACACAACTCCATACGCATTGGTATTCGGTACAGAAGCAGTACTTTCCCTCGAGATAGAGATACCCTCTTTACGAGTGGCAGTTCATTACGAGCTAATGGACGAAGAGAATGCTCATCTTCGGCTTGAGGAGCTCAATGCCCTTGATGAAACTCGGCTCATAGCGCAACAAAATCTGGAGGCTTATAAAGCTAAGATGACGCGCTCATATGAAAGGTTGACTAGGCCAAGGACATTCCGCCAAGGCGAACTCGTGCTAGTAGTCAGAAGACCTATGATCCCAACCATGCCAAGTAGGGAAAATTCGAGCCAAATTATGAAGGCCCGTATATCATAGACAAAGTCTATCAGGGTGGGGCCTATCTACTCATGGATATGCATGGTGAAAGATCTGTCAGGCCAATAAATGGTCGTTTCCTGAAAAAGTACTACGCCTGACAAGTCACGGCCTAGGTCAATGATAGATGACGATGACTATGTCTGATCGATATCTTACTAAGCCTAAACTCTGTAAGTAGTAACCGGTTTCCTTTACAATGGACTGAAACGTCCTTAAACTAACAGCGGACCGAAACATCCTTAAACTAACGACGGACCGAAACGCCCTTAAACTAACAACGGACCACTATGTCCTAAAAACTAGCCGTTGACCGAGATTTCGATAAACTACGGTGGATTGCGACATCCCAAAGCTGATACAAAAAAAGAATAAAAAAAAGAGAGAAAAAAAAGAAAACGGTATGTCCATAAGCAAAATGGGCACGGATGAAAACCCGAAAGGGCCCCGTGAGTAAAAACAGCAGGGCTACCGGCTAGTTTTGTGAAAACCCGAAAGGGCGCAAGCTCGTTAGAATAAAAAAAAGAGAGAAAAAAGAAAACGGTATGTCCATAAGCAAAATGGGCACGGATGAAAACCCGAAAGGGCTCCGTGAGTAAAAACAGCAGGGCTACCGGCGAGTTTTGTGAAAACCCGAAAGGGCGCAATCTCGTTAAAAGACACTTGCAAGGTCCTCTCGACTTTGTAAGGAGAAACCACCTGCGTGAGATCCTTACTACTCATAAGGGAACAACACACTTAGGGATCCACACGATCCCTAGGGAGAAATTACACTTGCGAGATCCTCATGACTCGTAAGGAGAACCCTCTTATGAAACCCTCACGGCTCATAAGATTCAAAAGTCTTAAGCTACAGGGATCTGAACCTGTTCTTAAGCAGCCCCCACAACCTCCAATACCGCCCTACAAGCGGCTCAATGTTGACCCTTGTATACGATCCACGGGCGCGAATAAACATTTCCCTAACGAAGTCCCATCCGTGACTAGGGATATGTCTATACGGTGAACAACCCTTGTAAGTCCTCTCGACTTATAAGGAGAAAACACCTTACGACTTACAAGAGATCATACACTTAGGAGTCCTCACGACTCCTAAGGAGAAAACGCACCTACGAGATCCTCACGACTCGCAGGGAGAAATACCTTTATGAGACCCTTACGGATCATGAAGTCAAAAGCCTTAGTCAACAGGATCCTAACCCTATTTACTAAACCACCTTTGTTCGTCATCGACAGAGGCAAATGATGATTCGCTCCTGGAAATATCCCAGTTGTAGCGGTGCTGATGCCGAAAATCGGTGTCTAATTCCAAACTTGCAAGCGAAAAGCCAGCGAGCCATACATGCATACGAAATAGCCGAAATGATGGGGCAATTTGCAAACAAAATCAGCAAGTAAAAGTGTATGCATGAAAAATAGCCGAAATGATTGGGCAACTCCCAATAAAAAGCAGCGAGTAAAAACAAAAAAATAGCCGAAATGATCGGGCACCGCGAAAAACAGCCGAAATGATTGGGCAATCGCGACCTTCGCGATATAAAAGTTGAAATGATAGAGCATCGCAGAAAGAAATGAAATAAAAAAAATGAAATTTATGCCCTACAGGTGATATCACAGCAATCCCTGTATACAATCCAGGGGCGCAAACAAAGAAGGAATCATGCCTTTCCTCCCCAGGCTTCATCAGAAGAAGAAGCCAAATCTCAACGGTCCACAGATAGCCTGGAGATCATCTCAACATTCGTCTCATTACAATAGACACAATATCAAGCAAAGCGGAACAGCGGCAACTCCCAGTTCCATGACTCAACGGTGCACAGATGATCGAGAGTCAAACCCCGACTCCGTGAAATGCGGATAAAGTCAACCCTTCCTGGTTACGTGGAACGCGGCTTATGTTAATCCTGACCCCGTGGGAAACGTCCAGAGTAGATCCTGGTCCTCGCAGAGCACGACAATGACCCCGTTTGAAGCATCCAGAGCGGAGCCTGGTCCTCGCAGAACACGGCAGTGAACCCGTGGGAAGCATCCAGAGCAAAATTCCTGGTTACGTGGAACGCGGCTTATGTCAATCCTGACCCCGTGGAAAATGTCCAGAGCGGATCCTGGTCCTCGCAGAGCACGGCAATGACCCCGTGTGAAGCATCCAGAGCGGAGCCTGGTCCTCGCAGAACACGGCAGTGAACCCGTGGGAAGCATCCAGAGAAAAATTCCTGGTTACATGGAACGCGGATTATGTCAATCCTGACCCCGTGGGAAACGTCCAGAGCGGATCCCGGTCCTCGCAGAGCATGGCAATGAACCCGTGTGAAGCATCCAGAGCAGACCCTGGTCCTCGCAGAACACGACAGTGAACCCGTGGGAAGCATCCAGAGCAAAATTCCTGGTTACGTAGAACGCGGCTTATGTCAATCCTGACCCCGTGGGAAACGTCCAGAGCGGAGCCTGGTCCTCGCAGAACACGGCAGTGAACCCGTGGGAAGCATTCAGAGAAAAATTCCTGGGCACGTGGAACGCGGATAATGTCAATTCTGACCCCGCGGTAAATGTCCAGAGCGGAGCCTGGTCCTCGCAGAATACGGCAGTGAACCCATGGGAAGCATCCCGAGCAATTCCTGATTCCATGAAATGCGGATGATGACAACCTCACCCATCACTTACGGGTCCTCACGACTCGTAAGGGAGCAAACTCTCTTGGGAGATCCTTACGACTTTCAAGAGAAAACACACTTAGGAGTCCTCACGATTCTTAAGGAGAAATTACACCTACGGGATCCTCTCGACCGGTAGGGAGAAAATTCTTTATGAGACCCTTACGGCTCATGAAGTTGAAAAGTCTTAGGAGACAGATCTTAACCCTGAATCCTAAACCATCGTTGTCCTGCAAAGAAATCGAGATAGACTATCCACAGAATACATCTAATAAAAAGGGACACACCATCGTGAAGAAAAATATGTCTTTTTTTCATGAATCAAAATGAATACAAGGTACAATTCGTGAAAGAACAAAAAAAAATATACTCTCATTCAGGAGTATGTACAAAGGAAGAATGAAAAAATGTATCTACAATTCTTCAAGTCGGCGGCTGATTTTGCAGATTTGCCAGTTCATCCCTTATTCGCTGGGCCTCGCCTTCGTGATTCAGTATTGTCAGAAGACGGGCCTCCGCCTGAGCTTGCTGGGCTTGGTATGAGGCAAGCCGGCCTTCAAGCTCTTTCTCCGTAGCCTTATGGGCCTCAACCATTTCACGAGTGAACACGACGGCTTTATCGATGGCTACCATCCCCTTGATGGCCTTTTGAAGCACTTGCCATAGTTCATACGCTTTATTGGCCTTGGCCGTAAGGTTGGCTTGAAGCTCCCTCAGCGCCTTAGAAACCAGCTCCCTCTCTGAAAACTTGCGGCCGAGCCTCTTCTCTCATGACACCATATTCGCCGCACACCGCTCAATTAGGCCCCGTAAACTCGCTTTCGCGGCCACAACCTCCGAAGAAAGGCGTGTACATTCTAGCACATGCAAGCAAGCCTCCACCTGTCGACAAAACTCAACCCAGACTTGCACCACTGCTTCACTATGATAGGTGGCAAGAAAGGGAAGAGAGCCGTTAGCTTCAGCAGCAAACACCTCGGCCGTGATTAAACTGCCAGCACGAAGTTCCTCGATCAGGGATGACAGAGAGGCGGGGCTTAATTTTGCCATACGTTCCGAGGCACGCAGAGCATAGGGGCCGGGTGGCATGGCGATGCGTGACTCCAACGCAGTAAGAACTGGCAGAGCTGTCCAGATTTATAAATAGTCAGCTGGACGTGAAAGCAAAAGAACAAATGGAACAACATTGGGACTTTACTTACCCACAGTCATGCAAGAGGGATCTGAAGGCTCCCCAGGCCCTTCGAGAATCTCAACCTCATCGTCGGCCTCCATGCCTGTAAAATACATCAATGTCATTTTATGAAATAATAACAATGCTGAGAAAAGAGGGTAGATAACACTAACCTTGCCTAGAAGAGAGGACGATGCGCTGAGGCGGTATTGCTTGCGGGGCAGCCATCTCCAACAAACACTGAAAAGACTGCCTGGGAGATAGATCAGCAATAGAGGCCGCCAATCCGCGCAATTCTGAAAAGACAAAAGGGTTAAGATAATGGAAAGATTACTAATTTAAAATATAGAAGGTTACCTTCGACGCTCCTCCCATACTGAGCTGGAGGGATAGCAGCTTCAACGGCCTCCGCCGTGGCTTCGGGCATATCATCGGGGACGCGGGCTGGTGTAGCGGCCTCTGAGGAAGGAGCAGCGACTACCGCTGCGGGCTCCAACGAAAGGACGGTAGCCTCGACTATCTGCACCCTAGCCTCCGGGTCGCCCTCAGGAAGATCAATTGGAACGGCGACTACCAAAGCTGCCTCCCCCGAGGGAGCAAGTGCTTTGGGAGCAGGAACCATCGCAGGAGACTCTATCGCAAGATCAACAGTCGCATCAACCCCCTCCACACTGATCGGTGCTTCACTGGGGATATCAGCAGACTCTACGGTCAGAGCACGGCTTAGAGCCTCCGCCGCCGCCGAAGTCCCTGCAAAGTTTGTACAAAGATAAGGATACATGTATATGTATGCAAGCAATATGAAACATTACAAAGAAATACATGAACACACCGATGCGCAGGGGAGCTTCGAGTATGGCCTGTTCAAGCCGACGCTCCGTCCTATAGAGATGTGCTCGCCGAGGTCCAAGGGTGGACTCGTGGCCATCGGTCCACAGAGATAGCGCGTCCTCGGCGTCGGACGAAATAGCCTGTTTAAGGGCCATTTCGCCCCATTCTTCCAAAGGGTCGATGAATCGTCGTCGGATCCACGAAGGGTCTTCGTAAAAGATGACGGCAGGGTAGGGATTCTTCGGAATCCGTACGTTCTCCGATTCATCTTGCGAACATCGTATAGCCTCAGCCAATTGTGCGGCTTCCTCGGCAGATGAACTCGGGAAGAGTAGGCCACCATCCGATTCTTGCATAGCCAGCGGTTCATCCTGAAGAATGGGCTTAGACTCTATTAAAGAGTCGAGCAAATTAGTAGCCGTCTTCCTCCGCCTCTTGGACCCAGAACCAGCCGCTGAAGACGATCGTTTCCTCCCCCGTAGAAATTTAGCACGGCGCCGACCCACCTCACTTTCAACACCCTCGCTTCCAGTGCCCTCGCTTGGCGGTGCTACTGAGGACGACACGGCCATTGTCGACGCCGCGGGCAATGATAATGCTACCGGCGCCTTATTAGCCCTCGACTGAGCCCGGGTACCCAATGGCATACCAACTGTGGGAGTGAGGTCCACCTCCTCCGCCCCCGGAATAAGCGCAACACTGGTGTCCCTCAGGGGAAAGCGGACCGGTGCACGCGGTCGCGGCGGAACTCCCGTGGCCTGAACCGGAATAGGAGCACCGTATCCAAGAAGCACCCTCTTCTCCTCAGCAATAATTGGACTGACCCGATGAAGGTACCGGCCCGTGAAGGACCCCACACATCGGGGAATATGGTCAGCTTCAGGAATCATGAAGCAAGAACCAGTGTTCAGCCTCACGAAGTGATGAGCAGCATCACGAAAAGCTTCATGTGAAGGGACGAGCGCAACTGTAAAAGCCTCGAAAGGGACGCCCTGATCATACTCAAGTTGCCGGGCAAAGCGGTGTGGGTTATACCGCATGAAAAGGGCCGCACTGTTCTGACGAAATACCAGGTAACCTGGTCTAATCGCGTACAGGTGAATGGCTTCCCTCGGCTTCAGAGATGGCACCTCCTCTTTCGACAAGTCACGGAGTTGTTGAATCGGACTTGAAGGAGTAGATAGGGCCCGATCAATGAACACCATTCCGCCCGTGCTAGCGTAAGGAGCGATCAACACACGAATATCCCCGAACTGAGTTGGGTCGGGAGCAGAAGCATCCACTGGCCGCATGAGTCGCGGAAAAGTATAGGCATCATAAAAATTGGGTCTCTGGTGCGCAGCAAAGGCCCCCAACACATGCATTTCAATCCAAGATGTGAAGTAATGGAGAGAAAAGTTTACTACATACATGCCTGGAGTTGAGGTATTAGCCGCGGCGCCTAACCCATGATAAAGATGCGCTAGCGCTGTGATGCCTACGGCTAGCCGTGTTCCCTCAGCAATGCGATGAGCAGGGTAGATGCCCGAGACTTTCACAAAACGGCGATGCATGGGAATGATAAACCAGCTAAGCCAGACACTGATAAAACCCACAAAGAAAGTCTCCTCGTCCATGCCAGGAGCTGCAATCGACTCAAAAGATACCGTCGACATGATAGGAATATAATACTGCGGCAAGTCCTCTTCCTTAGTCGGCCGCCTGTTCAAACCAAACCCAAAGGGGTCATTAATGTTCGCAAACTTCGGATCCGTCTTCGATAGGATACCCTCGCGAAGGAAGCAAGCGATGAAACTTTTAAAAGTGACGCCCTGCTCCTCTAACTCTGTGAACAGTTTGTCAAAAATGCCCAGGGCCTTGATCAAACTCGGGCGCTTGTGGCGGACGGCGTTCTCGGTAGACAGGCCGTCAAGCATTGCGGGCTCGGTCTCAAAGACGTACTCGTCGGGAGGCAGCAATTCCTCATAAAGTGTCCCCCTGATCGGCAACCCCGATATCTCGCGAAATTCTTCCAAGGAAATCGAAACTTCGCGGTCCCCTAGGACGAAAGTGTTGGTGGGGAGATTCCACTGGTTCAAGAAAGCCTTAACCCACCAGACGTGAGGAGATTGGTAGTGGAAAAGGGACGCATATATCGCCTGATAAAGCCCAACCCTCTGTAGTCGCACGCGATGGGCGGACAAGATGTAGCGAGCCCAAAGAAGGTAGCCCATGGGGTGTCGAGGGGTAAGCCCTATTTTTTAAATCTGACCCCATGGATGGGCTTCGCCCTGGAAAATGCGGTGCCCCAAAATATCTATAGCCGGGACCGGGTGGTTCGGAATACCAGTCGTTGAAGGCTCAAGCCGCCCCATAGGGGTCCAATTCGGCATCTCTATGGCAAAAACAATCCTTGGAGGATCCATCGGGAGGGACGGATAGGTGGGCTCCATCGGTATCTCGCAGAGAAAACTTCGGCGACCACGGATGATGTAACCATACCAGGTCCCCCACAAAAGCAAGTTGGTGCAATTCGGGTCATGAGCCCTGATCATCGCCATCACTTCCTCGTCGGATGGCGACTGAGGGAAAGCGGCCTGTCATGACCCGAAAGTACGGAACATGACCGACACTTAAACTACGAAACGTCTCGAGGTGTACGTAATCTAAGTAAGCCGAAAACGCAGAAATCCAAACCAAGAAAAGTAGTAGAGTGAAGGAAAAACCAATTTAAATCAAGTAGCTTGCAACATACGCCGAAATATGCATTTTAAAATCACAAGTCTTTTCTAAAAATTTCGGCAGAGTTTCCTTTGTAAAAATAGACCTCAAACGGGTACAAAACCTGATAAAGCATATATAATTAATAAAGGCATCCCCAAGCGGGAGCTAGCTCTTCGTCAATCGACGGTCACAACCACGCAAGCAATATAATATACAACGCCGGAGGGCGAGGATCACAACAGAAAAGGAAACTCAAAACAGCATGAAATCCATAGCAATACAACGCGCGACTCTAAGGTCGAAAGAATAAACATCACTAGTTTCTATCTGAAATAAATACAGGTTTGGTTGATGGAGCTTCTAGATACAACAGAATAATAATATACAAACTATAATGATGGTCACGATGCAAGTGAACCCGCCTATCAAGCAAATCCCCCAGAAAAGGAAGTAGTGCCAGCAAAGCCGTAACGAAACCTGTACGGCAAAACCTGCAAGAAACTGTGGCACAACGGGGGTGAGTTGCCAACTCGTGAGTAGAAAACATCTACGAGCAGTAATCGCATGAATAACGCAATCCTAGGTCATACGATCACTATATATATAATCCTCAAAATGTGAGTCTGAAGCATGAAAAGGTGGCTAGGGTAAATATCTAACCCAAGTGTAATCCCATGTGCTCGTGTTAGTGTCTCAGGTAGCAATATATCTTATGGATGAGGTATGAATGCATGAAAACAGAATACATGAAAATGAAGAAAACTGCTTTCATAACTTAGTGAGATTTATTTATATTTAAAACGAGGTATCATAAATGAACTCAGCATAAACAGTGTCTAGCATCGACACAAAACATAAATCCTAATATCTCAATATCTCAGTGTCTCAATCTCACTATCTAGGGCGCCGTCAGTCCAGACCGGCCCCTAACATCAATCCCAAGACCACGACGGTATCCTCCGGATATTCGACGCGTCAGATAAAATCACCAGTAGGTAGTCTCCCCCTGCCAGATAAAATCACCAGTAGGTAGTCTCAACGCCATCATCTGCGACCTTCTCGCCCCGGGGTTCCTTACCGGGTCCACCATGTACCCGAGACGGTTCATCCAACTCCTCGAATCGGGTCTCGAAATCCAACAGCAATCATGAAAACTCATGGTGGACGACTCATACATCATGGGAAAACCACACTTTTCATTTTAAAAGAGAGAGAGAGAGAGAAGGAGTTTATATATGTTCTTGCGGTTTTCCCCCAAATCCAGGTAATCTCATGAAAATCCGAATCCAAATCATCAATAGCACGTAAAACAGTGAATATAGGCATAAAATCCATGAATGCAGCATAACAGTGAATAACAATATACATGAAATAGCAAGTAATAACTGCAATGTCTAACCTGGCATATAAGGCAAGTACACTAATATCATGTCGGAACTATTCGCTAACAAGCTATGTCAATGAAATAGTATTCTCTAAAGTGTACGTGACATGGCAATTACCGATGATGATGTGTGTGAGCCGGCAAGTAAGTGTACGTGGTACATACGCATCATCGGTAATGGTGCTGGTGTCCTAACAGCATGATATCAATAATGGAATATGAAATCACAATATAAGTATGCGATGCGGAGCGAACAACAATAATGTGCGGGAGCTAAATACTAGACACAACGATAACTAATCTGCATTTAATATAAATATAAATCATACAGTAGTGCCTTTTGAAATAATACGAATCGCGGTGTTTTGAAAATAAGGGCTACGGTGTTTTTAAGAAAAGATACGTTCTTTGAAATATCCGTAGAATCCCTTGGCCTGTCTTTTAAAATACCCACGATTCGTTAGTTTTTGAAATAGGTAGGAGTCGAATCTATTCTAACAACTACACTAACTATAGGGCTGAGCTAACAGGCTGAACTAAAGGTAAGGAAACCGCCTAACGTCTGAGTCGATATATACATACACACACACACACACACACACACACACACACACACACATATATATATATATTAGTCGGTGATCCCGCCTCAATAGTATCACATCCGATACAATACCTATAATCAGACATCCCCAAGTCAAGAGTGCGGATCTATCATCAATATATAGCTCGTACGTAAATCCGTCGTACGGCAACCCAAATCTGGGTACGGGTCAATATCACATTATCCATATGGTATCCTCTTTATCAAAGATCATAATCCGGGGTACTGATCCACGTCTAGTAAAATACTGATATCATCAATATATTCATGATCTGACTACTGATCTACAGCCTCGTACAAACCGATATCATCACACATATCATTATAAAGAAGTATACATCGCCCAATGCGACCTATTATAAATATCTTAACATATCTTATCTCATATCTCGATCACCAGTCAACTATTCTATATATATCACTATTCACACGGTATCGTCGTCCAAAGATCCGTTATAACATCATGGCGTATCTCAAATACTAACCCTGCCATATCACCGATCTCACGGCCTCAAATCAAATCTCATCGACTCATCTCAAATCCCAAGTACTATCCTCAAATCCAGTATATGAACACATGTCCCATATCCATGTGAACACATAAATATATATTCCCATATACGCACATGTGAAAGAAAGAATGTATGCATGTATGTGTGTGCGTGTGTGCAACCACTACTCTAGGGTTTCCCAACTAACACTAAACCAATCCAAGAACACCAAAAATCCATCTTTATCATCAATAAACTAAATCAACATATGATAAATATATGTGTGTATATGTATTTGTATACATCACCACGAATTGCGGGGGTGCTATACGCCATCCACCCGACTTCTCCCCGTAGATATAAATCTACTCACCTTGCTTCTTGTGTGCCGATGCCGATGTCGCCATCTTCATCTTCAACGCCTCGACATCACGTAGGGTACCTACAAAGATAACACAATCATAAAAGAACATGAAAATCACATCGGAAAACTAAAACGGTACATGCTACTCTCATAGGTAAAAACCTCTAGTCTCGCATGCAAACACGACCAATAACCCTTTGCCGTTGACGTTCAAACGCCACCCGACAGAAACGAATCATCAAATACCAAAATCCATGCTAAAACAAGTCGTAAAACAATGCACCAACACAAGAAAATTACCCCAGATTCTACCCTATGTGAAATCAGTCAAAGTTGCATATGCTAAGGGTCTAGTTTATAGGGTATAAAGATACAGAACAAAAACGGATCCCAGAACCCATGCTCTGGCCGCAAATTGCGGCCATAATGGATTAATTGGCGGCCTGGAAGAGGGGGTAGGGGCTAGGGTTTTGGGTGATGGTTCCTGGGTGCCTGCATAAACTCCTGTCAATCCAAAATAATTTTCAGGTAGCTCGGGTGTTAACAGATTTCCAAATACACTCACAGAATCACAGTTTTTCCCGATATCGTTTCTCTAAATCCGTATTCCGGGTTTTAGTCTCTGGTTTAGTCCAATGTAACATCACAACAGGGGTTGTAGTCCCTAATCACACCTCAATTCACCCTTGATTTCAATTCAAACCCTAAACCCTAACTTGGAATTTCCAAAGTCCTCAAAACCACTCGATATTGACATGAAACAAGTATAGATGCAAAAGGAATTGAAACACTACTCTAATGGTGAAGAAATTACCTCCTTTGGCAACTCAAGAATTTTCTTGAGTTGCTCAAAGTTCTCAAAATCCTCTCTTTCTAGGTCCAATGTGTTCCTCTCGAGCTTGTGAAAATTTTTTGTGAAGTGGGAATTGGGTTTTGGAGTTGTATCCATGGTGTTTTGGGGGATTGAAGATGGAGGAGGAAGAGAGAAGAGGCAGCAGCAGTAGCTCCTAGGGAGAGAGGGGAGAGAAAATGAGAAGAAGAAATGATGGGGATGACTCACAACAAGGGTTGACCCCCCCTTACCTACTCTTTCTCTCTCATAATCATTCTTTTCTTTTCTTTTCTTTTCCTTTTATTTCCTTCTCACACAATGGTAAACCCTAAGCAACCATGCTAAAATGAAGAGAAGACAAAGAAACAAATGTAACACAAGTGTAAAAATGATATGTGCATGTTTTGCACAAAAAAAGCTAAAAATCCGATTAGCGATTTTTAATCGCGATTAGCACTAAAATAGCATATAATTAACCATAAAAACTTAAAAATGGCATAATTCCGTAAAATAACCTATTTTAGAATTTTCCAAAATTTTTCCCATTTATCGGTATTTAATTATACCGAAATATTAAAACATTCATTAAAATAATATTAAATTATAAAAATTCCTAAAAATAATATTTTATTTTTTTGAAATGTTACACTGCCTCTGAGCGAGTGAAAGGAAAATACGGAACAGAAGTCATTGTGCCTGAAATAAAAGAAGGGGAAACTGTTAAAACGAAGCCAACAGTGTATATATATATGTTTATAAATGTATATATATAAAAGACAGTGGAAGAAAGCGACAGGGGACTCATTTTATGGGACCGTTGGTTACAAAACACATGGGTCCCACAAAATCAAGATGGCGGCTGGCTAATGATGATGCAAAGCAATTATAATGAGACAAAAAGAAGATTCTCAATAAATGAACAATGGATTTCAAATGGCCCTACACATTCCCCAAAAGGAAATCCATCTTGGACTCTGTAACAAATCAAACAGAAGCTAGGGAATTAAATTCCCAGAAAACACCATTGCAAACCCTTTCTTCTTCTTGATTGCAGAGAAACAATCCAGGGCAAGAAAACCCCAAGAAGTTCTCTGGGAAGAACTGAGTTCTTCATAGGAATTAAATTCCTTTTGAAAAAAGGAATTAAATTCCCAGAAACTTTTTTCAGAGCCAAAGCTCTTTGAGATGGAATTAAATTCCATGGAAAAGACAAACACCACCATTAACCCCGGAAGATCAGAGCAACCCTAAAAGGTCTGTAGATTAAAGAATGAGTGGTTTTCTTTTTTTAGAACATAAGAAAAATATAGGTTCTTGTTAAAAGGGAAAAATCTTGGTGTGGATTTAAAATCCAATGAAGGTTTCAGTAAAAGTTCTTCGGTCGTTCAAAGCCATTACCTGAAGAAAAGGGTCTTTCTTGAACAGAGTTAAACTCTGAAGATTTTCAAGGCAGAGAACTAAGCTCTGGAAAAGAGAATTAAATTCTCAAAGGGAAAAATTTGCAAAGAAGAAGATGAGCAAATTGGAGGCACTTCTGAAGAGAGCCCTACATTTATAGGATGTGATGAGAAACGTTTCATCTCCCCTATTCCCTAGACAGATCCAACGGTCACTAAAGTGACAGCGTTGCACTCACGTGCAGACACGTGAGAGCAACACTGTGGGGGCATTTGTTCCCTGATTAAAAATCAGGAATTACCTCAATGAGGTATCACGTGCTCACACGTGACCAAGGGTCACGCGTTGACACGTGATAGTTAAAATTATGAGCAGGCAGAAATGAAAACAAATGGCTGAAGGAGGACCCAATTGGGGGTCACGTGCTCACACGTGACCAAGGGTCACGTGCCAACACGTGACAGGATTTGAAAGCCTTATAACTTAATAGAATTAAATTCTAATTTCTATAAATCTTTTCAAACAAAAAAGGATTATAGGGGACCGTTGGATTAAAAATCCAAAGGTGATTAAAAATCACCAATTTATGGAAAGATTTTAGACAAGGAAAGATTTCCCCAAATTTCACCAAAAATAACAAACAGAAATCTTTTGGATTGAAAATCCAATGGTGAATAAAATTCACTGAGTGATCTAAATGATCATATTAGTTATGAAAACAAACAAAAATCTTTCAATGAAAGATTTACTAAACAAATTGATTCTTTTCCTTCTCCTATAAATAGGAGCCAAGAGGGGAAGAAAAAAAGAGAATTTTGAGAGATAGAATTTTGGGATCTTGAAATTTTCGAAAGGCAAATAGTAGAGAGGAAAGAAAGGATAATTTAATTCTCAAGAAAGAAAATCCTAAGTGAGAAAAGAGAAAGGGATCAAAGCTTCATAAAACAAAAAAGAGAATTTAATTCTCAATTTAAGAGTTTAACTCTTCTGCAAAAGAACTTAGTTCTTCCTCTGGTTGAAGATCTGCAGAAGCAAATCTCCCCATAGGTTGAGAATTTAATTCTCATCGGGTTGAGATTCTGCCATGCAGATCCAAAACTTAGAGGGAGGATTGAGTTTAGAGAATTTAATTCTCCAAAATTCATAGGAATTTAATTCCTTCAAGATAAAATTAGGGTTTAACCTTATATGAGAATTTAATTCCCCTAAATTTACAGGAATTCAATTCCTTCAAGATAAGCTAGGGTTTAACCCTATATGAGAATTTAATTCTCCCAAATTCACAGGAATTTAATTCCTTTAAAGATAAAACTAGGGTTTAACCCTATATAAGAATTTAATTCTTTCACATACATGGGAATTTAATTCCTCTAAAACGAAATTGGGGTTTAACCCTACAAAGAATTTAATTCTTAAAAATGAAGAGACTTGAAAGATCTCCATGCATGCAAAAGACTGAGGTCACGTGTCCCCACGCGACCCCTGAAAAGATCCCCCAAGATGAGAAGGAATTAGCCTTGAGACAACGCCTCACGTGCTCCCACGTGACCTCCAAAACAAGGAGAATAAAAGCAAAGACAGATTATAATTTGGGCGCTCTCACGTGTTACCACGTGACCCCTTAACAAGTACTTTAATAATCAACGCACAAATCTCCATCACATGCCAACACGTGATGGCCAAGAAACAAAAAGTGTTTAACACTTATTTGCAGAACAGAGTGAGGAGATCTGGCCCCACCTTTGGGTACCCTCACGTATCCCCATGTGATCCCTTACTCTCTATTGTTTAACACTAATTTGGGAATTTAATTCCCAGTGTTTAACACTATTGTCTTCTATTGTTTAACGCTAATTTGAGAGCTTTATTTCCAGTGTTTAACACTGTTGTCTTCTAGTGTTTAACACTAATTTGAGAGCTTTATTTCCAGTGTTTAACACTGTTGTCTTCTAGTGTTTAACACTAATTTGAGAAATTTATTTTTAGTGTTTAACACTAATTTGGGGATTTTATTTCCAGTGTTTAACACTACTGTCTTCTAGTGTTTAACACTAATTTGAGAGTTTTATTTCCAGTGTTTAACACCGTTGTTCTCTAGTTTTTAACACTATTGTTAGCCAAATTGGCTAATTTTCCAGATGCAAAAGTCTCCCCTTCAACTGAATCTCAAAATTGAGTAAAATTCAAAGCTACAATGTTTAATGCTCAGTCAAAGATAAAAGTGTTATCAAAGCCCTCAAACTCTTGTTTAGCATTGCTAAGTGATGAGGGGCTGAACTCAGACAAATGTCTAATGGTCCAACAAAGGGCTAACACTTCAAACTTAATTGGACTTAGCCCAAGTTGGCCATAAGTTTTCAATTCAGACTTAACTGAGCCAATGTGCTCATAATATAATTAATTGATCTTAGTTCCAAATCGGACTACAGATCACTCAATCAACCTTGGTTCAAGGGTACATCTCTTCACTCTTTTGATATTTGTCGTTGTAATCCCTCAACGTCTTCAAAGAGGTGTGTTTCCTGATTTAAAATCAGGAAAGCCTACGGAAGAAGCATCACGTGCTAGCACGTGATCAGCAGTCACGTGTTGACACTTGACATTTAAAAGCAGCGGCAAAGGCACATCAGTTCCCTGATCAAATCAAGGAAAAGGCTTCAGAATAGGTCACGTGCTCACATGTGACCAGGGGGTCACGTGTTGGCACGTGATGGTTGAACAGCGGCTAGAAGACAGAGCGCAGAAAGGAGAAAAAACTTGTCCCAGGGGGTCACGTGCCTACACGTGACCATGGGTCACGTGGCCACACGTGACCGGCTTTCAAAGCCTATTTATTTAACAGAATTAAATTCTGAAAAGCATTCTAATCTTTCCAACGGGGAATGATTATTTGAAACCGATTGGATTAAAGATTTAAAGGTGATTAAATATCACCTATCTATGGAAAAATCTCAAACTTGGAAAGATTTCCCCTTAAAATCTAACCGAAACAACAGAAGAATATCTTTGGATTTAAAATCCAATGGTGGATAAAATCCACCTAATAATCCAAAGGTCCAAATGAATGATGAATGTAAATCAGATCTCTAATGAATACAAATCAAATCCCTCAATGAATGATTCACTAAAACTAATTGATTCTGCTCCTTCTCCTATAAATAGGAGCCAAGAGATACACAGGGGAGGAGAGATATACAGAGATCGACACACACACAGAGAGAGAGAGAGAGAAATAGAGCCCCGAGACTTTGGAGGAATTTGGATCTTCTGCAAAAGAAAACCTTAGGTAAGAAGGGGGAGGCTTTCAAAAAAAATAGAATTTAATTCTCGAAAGAGTTTAACTCTTATATTAAAAAGATGAACTTAGTTCTCTCTTTAGCAGAGGATCTGCAAAGTGCACATCTCCCCATGAATTGAGAATTTAATTCTCATTGGGTTGAAATTCTGCCATGCAGATCCAAAGCATAGAGAGGGAATGGATGTTTGAGAATTTAATTCTCATAGAATTATAGGAATTTAATTCCTTCAATTTAAAATTAGGGTTTAACCCTATGTCATAGGAATTTAATTCCTTCAATTTAAAATTAGGGTTTAACCCTATGTCATAGGAATTTAATTCCTTCAAAATGAATAGAACCAGGGTTAACCCTAGTTAAGAACTCAAATCTGTCAAAATAACAGGAATCTAATTCCTCTAAAGTTTATTGCTAGGGTTTAACCCTATGGAGAATTTGATTCTTAAAAAGATAAACACATCTTCAAACAGGCAGGGTCACGTGCTACCACGTGACCCCTGTAAAGAGCCACCGCTAAAACTTTGAGGCAACGCCTCACGTGCTTCACGTGACCCCCAAAGCGCGCAAAGAAAAAGCAAAGGAAAAGAAGCTCTGGGGCGCCCTCACGTGTCACCACGTGACCCCTAATGAATATTCTAACAGATCAAAGTGCAAGCCCCCATCACGTGCCCACACGTGATGGCTTTTAGAATTAAAAGTGTTAAACACTTATCTATAGAACAAAATAAAGGGAAACAGGGCGCTATCACATGCTACCACGTGACCCCTTGGCTGAAGCTTTAACGGATAAGCACCAAAATGCCCATCACGTGACAGCACGTGATGCTCCAAAGTATTCAATACTTTTGACAGAATAGAATGAATTGAGGGCGCCCTCACGTGCTACCACGTGACCCCTCTTTCCTTAGTGTTTAACACTAGAGTTGAAACCTCTATATCCAGTGTTCAACACTGATTTTCTTAGTGTTTAAACACTAATTTGGAAAACTCTATTTACAGTGTTTAACACTGACTTTCTTAGTGTTGAACACCAACCTGGAAAACCCTGTTTCCAGTATTTAACATTGATCTGCCTTAGTGTTAAACACTGATTTGAAATCTCCACTGCCAGTGTTTAACACTAACTTGTCAATCTCATTCTCAGTGTTCAACACCGATTGATCTTTAGTGTTTAACACCAACTTTAGCCCCATTGGCTAAGTGTCTAGAGGCAAAGCCTCTCCTCTAATAGACCAACAGAGGGCCAATATCCTAAACATGATTGGATTTAGCCCAAGCTGGCCATAAGTCCTCAATTTAAATTCAACTGAGCCAATGGGCTCATAATATAATTAATTGGTCTTGGTTCCAAATTGGGCCAAAGATTATTTAATCTACCTCGGTTTAAGGGTACATCTCTTCACTCCTTTGATACTTGGCGTTGTAATTCCTCAACGTCTTCAAAGAGGCGACGGGTCCCGATGACCACACATTGATATGGACTGTGGGGTCCTTAAACTCATGGACTATGACGTCCTTAACCTTGACCGTGATGTCTTAAAACTAACATTGGACCGTGGAGTCCTTAAATCCATGGACTACGACGTCCTTAACCTTGACCGAGATGTATTAAAACTAACTTTGGACTGTGGAGTCCCTAAATCCATGGACTACGACGTCCTTAACCTTGACCGAGATGTCTTAAAACTAACTGTGGACTGTGGAGTCCTTAAACCCATGGACTATGACGTCCTTAACCTTGACCGCAACGTCTTAAAACTAACATTGGACCGCAATGTCCTTAAACTACCTATGGACCGCAACGTCCTTAAACTACCTACTGACCGTAATGTCACTAAACTAAACAACAGGGCTCCCTTAATTGCTCTATTGTTGGATCTAAACGATCCCGTTAAGTTGATCTTAGTCTGAAAATTAGACTAACGTATCCTTAACAAATTTTTAAGTCGATCTTAGTCTCGAATGAGGCTAATGTGTCCTTAAACCCAAACCCCCAAACCCAAATCTAAGATAATATGGATTTGGACTAGTCCACGCCCTACGGGCGACGACATAACTCAGTCTCCGTATACAATCCACGAGCAACCAAACATAAAATAAACACACACGACACGAAGTGACCATCTGGAGAAGGAGAAAGTGGTTACCGCGATGCGGTAGCGTAATTATCTGTAGGGGCTTGCGCCTGCAGGGAAGAGCGTCCCCACAATCAAAAAACCCCTCAAGCGAGGGGGAATCTGACGAAGTCTGCTACATCGGACGCATCCGTTTAAACCTTCGATATACGGTGTCATAAATCAACTTGGCATCTTCGGAGAGGTAGACGGATAGCACCAATTAGCATCTGCCCCGAGCCTCAGGCGAGACGACCTCGCGTCGCGCCGTCGTTCGGAGGGGAACAGATTCCGGCATGCTCGGTGGGACCTTTTCCTCTTTCCACTCCACACTTCGTGTGTCGTGATTTGCGAACCAATCGCGGTTCGCTAATGATTGCCCTTGGGTTTCGAAGTACTAAGATTTGGTGTTTCGTTTGCTGCAGAAAGCAAAGAATCAATGGCCTCCACTTGTGCGACATGCTCGGACTGCAATTGCAACCAACGCTTTGCCTCGCCAGGAGGTATTGCCTACGGACCCCAAGCTGCTTCGCTATTCATAATGCCCGTGGAACAGGTCACTCGAGCCACCACAGGATTGTTTTTTGGGACCATGCTCCCGCCGACAAGCTTCACCGCTCCGGTGCTGACAACGGAAGCTCCCAAGAAGTCGGTCTTTGATCGTCTTACCCCTGCCGCGGCCTCTCTCAACGGGTCGCCCAACACCAGTGCCTCAGTCTTCTCCAGACTGGGCCAGAGCTCCTGTGGAACCGCAACGAGGCCTACAATCCCAGAGAAGGCTGCTCCTAAGAAAACAACCAGTCTTGCTCCTGAAGTCGTCAAGGCGGCTTCTCCTTCCAAAAAGTCGGTCCTTACAAGATTGATTGTTCCAGTTCCCACCCCTGCTACCCAAAGGACATCAGTCTTTAACAGGCTGGCACCAGCAACGACCCCCCACCTACACAGGGGGCAAGACGAGACTATCGCCCTCACTAAGCCGGTTCCATCAGCACGACGCGCTCGACGTCGTTACTGGCGCCGAGTGAGGAAGGCCGGAGGCAACTCCCCTTCTAGGCTAACTCCTCCAGCCCCGATGGCAGAAGTTAATGCTGCTGTTCCAACTGGGAACAGCTTTGAGATGCTAAATAAGGTGCGTAGGAATTCTCCTACCGCGGCGCTAAAGAAGTCTCCCCATCCGCTAAAAAGGGCTATAGAAGTAAAGCCAGAACAACCCCAATCTCCTCAACGGCTGTCCTCCCGAATCTATAAGGTCTGGCGGCAGGCCCGAGACTCGATGATCGATCCAAATTTCTCCCGCCAGCACAAGAAGCTGAAAATCCAACAGGAAGCCAGTCACCAGGCTAAGTCATGAAAAGCTGTCTGGGTGCCCACCTCAACGGCCCCCTCAACTTCTACTGCTCATAAAAAGAGGAGGCCGGAGAAGATCCCCGGGCCTGCAACGAGAGCTAAAAGCACTGAACCCAGACGCCCTAAGGCTGGGGGCAGGATGGTCCACACTGTATACATGGCGTCGGGGAAGGAAGACAGCCGTGCGTCTACAGCTCATAGACCGCTTACACGGTCAGTAACCAAAGCTCAGGAGCAACAACAAAAGCTCTAGGAAATGATGATTGCAATGGCCGCGCTTACTGGGCCGAAAGAAAGCCCCGAAGCGTCCTCGGATCAGCAACAAGAACAGGAAACCGACGCCGAATTCCTCCGGAGGATACTGGAAAAGAAAGATAAAGAGGCTGCGGAACAAGCGGCCAACATAAAGCAAATAGCCCACTTATTCCAGGACATGGTGGGAATGATGATCCAACAAGACCCACCTGCTGAGGATCCTCCGATCGTCCTTGAAGACGACAGGGGAGAAACGTCGAATCCACCACCGGCTCTCTCAACGGCCAAGGAGGAGACAATCTCTAAGGCTGACTTGAACGACTATATAGCCCAGCAGATCCGGGTTCATCATGCGACTGAGGCAGTTGGTCAAGTCGTAAAAATGGGGCGACCGTATCCAAGCTGGTACGACCAAATCAAATATCCGCCGGGCTACACAATACCAAAATTCCACGTGTATAAGGGGACCGGCAATCCCCACCAATATGTTGCCCAGTTCAAGGCCCTTTGCGGTAACACCGGCGGTGACGATAAACTGTTGCTTCGCTAGTTCGTAGGCAGCTTATCAGAAACAGCGTTCGAATGGTATTCGGAACTCCCGAACGATTCTATCAAGACGTTCGCTGAAATGGAGTTGCTATTCACTCAGCGATTCGCAAGCGCCAGCGAACGCACTCCAATAACAGCATTGATTAATGCCAGGGTAAAACCTGGCGAAACGTGGGTCCAGTATGCTATACGCTGGCGAAATTTGTGGTCGAAATGCGAGCAACGCATTGAGGAAGCACCCACGGTGGGCATATTCGTGGGAACCGTAGACCCTCACGCAACTATCTCCCAGTTTATGATGTTCTTTAAGCCAACCATATTCCAGGCTCTAATCGACAAGTTGGCCCAGATGGCCCAGATGGGTCATAGACCGTCTCCCCCGAAGCCCGAGCCTCGGAGTGACAAGGGTAAAGGAAAGGCAACCTTCGTCGCGAATGCCCAGCAGCAACCCAATGCCCCAAAGCTGACGGATCAACTGGAAGAAAGACGCCGGTATTATAATGAGAAGATGAAGCGCCCCTACTCGTTCCCGCGGGATAAGACAAAACGGTTATTCGAGCTGGCAGTATGCAACAGACTTATAAACCTGCCAAATCCAAGGCGACCGCCACAACCCACCGAGGTGAATAACCCCAACTATTGCCCTTACCATCAAACGGTAAGCCATCCGATTGAGGATTGCTTCGTTTTCAAAGGATGGATTGAAGATCAATACCTCTAGGGGAAGTTTGCACTATCCGAAAAGTGGAAGGTGAATCCGCCACAGCCGCATACTCCTAAGAGAGCAGACACACCGGGGGCAACCTGTTCTTTCATCGAGGAAGCTCCATGGGAAGTCGTGCTATCAGCTAAAACCAGAAGAATGCTGAGTGATCTTCATGCATGCCCAGCGGTCGAATGGAAGGATCCGCTTGAACCTCAAATCATCGAAGGGATGTTGAAGCCGCACCCAATTACAAAGATTCGTGGTGATGGCCCGAGTACTCACACCCAACCGTCAAAATCTTCGAAGAAAAAGAAGAAGAAATCTAAGAAGCCCGTGGAGCCTGGAGACAAGCGCATGGATTTACAGAAACAGATTGACGCGCTGGAGGAGCACAATCAAAAGGCGCGGACTCCCGTCATGCTACAAGAGTTCCTCAACCACGTTTTTCAAGAGGAAGATGATGAAGAGAGCTTATCGGATGAATCCGATGGATATGTGGTGAGTTGTCATGTGATTTCCCACTCGGAAGATGAGAAAGCTCCTGGCACTGAGGAACTGGGGGCACAGCCTGAGCCAGAATTTGTATGGCCAACAGAGGGAATGATCGACACCTTCCTAGACGAGATTCGTTTGAAGAGTAAAGCCGATCAGGAGAGTGAGATGGTTGCATCGGAAGGAGCCACGCGCAGGCGACTAAACGAAAGAATCGAAGCACTCCCGCCAGATCAAAAGACATCCGATGCGAATAAAAACATGTTCAAGGCGAGGAAAAGATTTGCCAAAGCCATGTCAATGGGAATGAAGCTACCACCCTCAAAAGAAAACGCGCTCAATGGATCGGAAAGGCACCCTAATTATTGCGCATATCATCGGAAGATTTCGCACCCTACGGAGGAGTGCGACGCCTTTAGGATATGGTGGCAAGGATATGTTGCTCACCGGCAACATTTTAAGCGCATGAAACGCAAGACTCGTCGGGAACGAAGAAGTACTACCGACGGGCACAAAAGAACTACCGGCAGCTGTTACATGGTCGACGCCGGAGGGTCACAAGTTCTCACCTTTGGGAGTGACTCTGATGAAGAAATGGCTCTGGGCCCTCTCTTTAAAGAATCCGTTTTAGGGAAAGAGGAAGAACAAGAGGCCTGCGAAAATATTCAGCTACGCAATCGCACGCTCCCGGAAAAGAATCTCAGACCCGCGAATAGAAAAGATAAGGGAAAGGAGAAGGTCACTGGGGATATCGCCTTAGATGACCAAGTCATGAAAGAGTTGACTGCCAAGGACCCTCCTAGGAAGGGTAAGGTGGACTACAACATCCTAGCGCACCTAAGGAAGCTACCTTCTCAGCTCAGCATTCTCGATGCCCTCCTATTATCCAAAGAAGTGCGAGATTCGTTAATCAAGGCGTTACAAGAACCCGAGCAATTCCAAGCCTTCCTCGCCGCAGAAAGGATGAAGGATGAACTGGAAGAAGTGCACACGGCCGACATCACTTTCGGTGACGAAGACCTTCTCCTCGGAACGAGCGACCACAACCGTCCCCTATATATCTCTGGATACTTCCATGATATCAAGATAGGCAAGATCCTGGTGGATAATGGATCCTCCGTCAATCTCCTTAATGTTCGGGTGTTGAAGGAAATCTGCATGAGCGTACAGAATCTCGCTCGTGACAAAATTACCATCTCTGGTTTCGACTCCCAGTCATCACGGACTCTCGGATCTGTAATACTAACATTACGCTTCGGACTGCTCGTCACGGACATCAAGTTTCACGTCATTGACGCCAAGACCTGCTACAATGCCTTGCTCGGTCGTCCTTGGTTACACGAGTACAACATCATCCCTTCTACACAGCATCAGTGTATGAAGTACTTCAAGGATGGTTTTGAGTATACCGTAACAGGTGAGCTGAACCCATTTTCCGTGAACGAAGTCCGCAAGTACGAAGATGCAAAGTACTTTTTGCCAGACTTCGAGGATACAGAAAAGTGTCGCAAGCCGGAGAACAAAGTCGTCGCCACCATCCCTGTTTTCGGGAGCGATACCGAAGAAGAAGAAGAGATAGTTTATGCTGGGCCGTCTCGACGCAGCAACCCGGGAACGTCCGCCCCCATGTTGATCTTCGGAAGTGACTCGGAAGATGAGGTTAATGCAGTGTTCTCCAGTCGGCCGTCAATACAAGCATCCCCTAGCGATGATCAGAGTTTGCAAATCACCATGGTGCCGCAAAAACACTACAAGGATCTCGACGCACTTCAAGCTTACAATGTGCAGGACCTGCAGACGTTTTACGTCCCTCCCAGGCGAAAGGGTGAAAAGGTGATCCTATTCTACCAATCCACGGAAGCAAGAATGGAGAAAGAAACCTGGCATGGCGCGGATTCTACACTCGACAGGCTCCAACCCATCCGCTTGCCCAGATACTACACAAATGGACTAAAGAGGCTATTGAAGCGCCAAGGAGTACCCTTAAAACAGACTGTTCGACAAGCTCGATTCTACAACAGGATTTGGGAAGTCCCTGGGACTCAGAACAAATTGCCCAATGGGAGAATGGAAACACTTGGGCTTGGATATGTGAGATCCAGGAAACGGGAGCGAGTCCATGGTAGCTACGCCATATATAACTTCGATGAGGAGGAGGACACCCTGTCGGGGAATGCTAACCCCTCGTCAAAACTGGATCCCACGAGCGAAATGTCGAGTCCGTCATTTGAAGAACGAACGGGACAACTTATCAGGAAAGCGGGTCAAACGGCTCGGGAAGATCACAACCGCGAGATGGCCATCTACGAAAAGGCCAGGACGCAACGTCTGTTTCAACAAGCTGCAAAAGACGAAGATGCTCCTCCCTGTCAACCCGTCGTGCAAAAGGCCCGATGCAAAGGCAGGAGTAAGTCAAGAAGCGAAAAAAGGAGTCGACAACAACGACGCAGGATTAGAGGGTCACGTGAGCGGGCATTGCGCGGTCCGGATTTGTCCCTCACGAAGAAGATGAGTTGAGCGTATTCCTTCCCTCGAGACAAGACGGAGAAGTTACTCGAGCTCGCTATAAAACATCAAATGATCGCACTTCCGGAGCCTAAGCACCCTGAGCAAGCTAACAAAGTTCCTCATCCGGGTTATTGCTCTTATCACCGAGCCGTAGGACACCCTATCGAAAACTTCTTCACCTTCAAGAATTGGGTCGAAGACCAGTACCGGCAAGGCAGGTTTGCTTTATCCAGCAGCTGGAGGGTAACGCCACCACAAAAGCACGAACCCAAAGCCACAAGTGCAGAACCAGATCCACATCGGCCTTGGAAGCGAGTTCGCACTTGTCACATGATTATAATATTAAAAGAAGAGCCCGAGGATACGGATGACATCCCCTGGTGCTTTGAGAACAGCAATGACGAGATGATCTCAGAATTTCCGCCGGCTCCGAAAGAACTGGAAGATGGCATACATACTACTGCAGATAACCTTAAGAAGATTGAGTTGGGATCGGAAGACGATCCGCGACCGACATTTGTCAGCGAGCTGCTATCTGAAGAAAGGGTGGCTGCGTTAAAGGACGTGCTTCTGCAGCACAGAGATTGCTTCGCATGGAACTATTCCGAGATGCCAGGATTAGATCCAGAGGTTGCTGTGCATAAATTAGCAATATCCCCAGACATCAAGTCAGTCAAACAGGCGCCGAGAAGGATGCGGCTTGAGCTTGAAATGAGCATTAACGCTGAAGTTAAGAAACTGATTGATTCTGGGTTTATCCAGGAGGTACAGTATCCTGACTGGGTCGCCAACATCGTCCCGATAATGAAGAAAAACGGGACAGTGCGCATATGTGTGGACTTCCGAGATCTCAATAAAGCCTGCCCGAAGGACGATTTCCCAGTACCGGTCACCGAACTAATGATAGACAATACATCCGCTCATGAGGTTTTCTCCTTTATGGACGGTTCATCAGGGTACAATCAGATAAAGATGCATCCTGACGACCAGAAGCATACCGATTTCCGGACCCCTTTGGGTATATTCTGCTACAAGGTTATGCCCTTCGGTCTAAAGAACGCCGGTGCTACCTATCAAAGGGCCATGACAAAGATCTTCGGTGATCTCATACATGAAATCGTCGAGTGCTATATCGATGACCTCGTAGTGAAGAGCATGTCATACAAAGAGCATTTAGAGCATCTGAAGACCGTATTTCAGCGCCTTCGGCAATATAATTTGAAGATGAATCCCCTCAAATGCGCGTTCGGGGTCTCCTCGGGTAAATTCCTGGGATTCATCATCCGACACCGAGGTATCGAAATAGATCCATCTAAGATTAATGCGATCATGGAAATGCCATCTCCGAGGACTCTCAAACAGCTGCGGTCTCTCCAGGGGAAGCTCACGTAATCCGGCGGTTTATCGCCAATCTTTCAGGAAAGTGCCGTCCTTACAGCCACCTGATGAAGAAGGGAACTCCGTTCGTCTGGGACCACAAATGCCAAGGCGCGCTAGATGAAATCAAGCAATACCTACAGAACCCGCCGGTGCTGGCTGCTCCAGTCAAGGGGAAGCCTCTTATCTTATATACAACAGCCCTCGAAGGTTCCTTAGGCGCATTATGGGCGCAAGAAAACGACCAAGGGAAGGAGAGAGCGCTCTACTATTTAAGCCGAGTTCTTCTGGGGGCAGAAAGCAATTACTCCCCTATCGAAAAACATTGCCTGGCGTTAATCTTTGCGATAACAAAACTACGGCACTATGCGTTGGCACATGAAGTCCGTCTTATATCAAAGGTGGACCCCCTAAAATTTCTAATGTCAAAGGCCATATTGACAGGGAGACTCGCTAAATGGGCCCTGCTCCTGATGGAGTTTTCAATAACCTATCAGCCTTTTAAGGCAGTGAAAGGCCAAGCCATCGCCGACTTCCTGGCTGAGCATCCAGTACCTGCCGGTTCTCCTCTGAATTGCGATTTGCCAGACGAAAATGCGTTTGACGCGATCGACGGTGGTGATACCCGATGGGAGCTTTATTTTGATGGAGCGTCCTCCGTAAAGAAACGCAAACAAGGTATCCCAATGATCAAATCGGGGGTAGGCCTCATCTTCGTAACTCCACAAGGGGGGATAATGCGCTTCGCTTTCTCCTTAACAGAACCGAGGACGAACAATGAAGCCGAATACGAAGCTTTGATAGCAGGCCTCGAGATCGCCATCGACATGGGAATTGAAAACCTCCTCATATACGGAGATTCTCGACTGGTCGTTAGTCAAGTAAACGGCGACTACCAAACGTGCAAGCCGGAGTTGGTAAAATATGGTGAAAGGGTACGACAACTGTTGACCCAAATTCCCTCCTATACTCTGGAAAGCATACCACGCGCGGAAAACAGCAAAGCAGACGCATTGGCCAATCTCGCTAAAGAACTGGCTGACGAGAACCTTGATGACGTTAAAATCATGGTGCAAAGCCGTCGGGTGCTTGCCCCAGCAGAAATATCTCCGGAATCATCCGAAGAGAAGGGAGTGACTGAGCAGACGACCCTACAAATAAAAGACCGTGAGAAGGCTGAGGACTGGAGGGAGGTCTTCATAGACTACTTTAAGTCCCACCGAATGCCCGAAGAAGCGTCCTCAAGACATCAGCTCATGAAACGAGCTCTGTCTTTCGCCTTCGTCAACAATACTCTGTACAAGAGGTCATTTGATTCCCTGTGGCTGAGATGTTTAGGACCTGACGAAGCAGAAAGAGTCGTTCAGGAAGTTCACGACGGAATCTGTGGTTCTCATCAAGCAGGCCCGAAGATGAATTTAAAAATTAAACGGATGGGTTACTACTGGCCCACGATGATCCAGGACTGCCTCGAGTATGCGAAGCAATGCCACTCGTGCCAGATCCACGGGGATTTCATCCACTAGCATCCGAATCCACTACATCCAACGGTGGCTAGCTGGCCATTCGAAATGTGGGGGACTGACATAGTCGGCCCCATCGAACCAGCATCGTCCAGGGGACATCGTTTCATCCTGGCGACGACTGATTACTTCTCCAAATGGGCGGAAGCAGTACCACTGAGGGAAGTGAGGACGGAGAATATCCTCCACTTTTTCAAAACGCACGTCATTTATCGGTTTGGAACTCCACGACGGATTATCTCCGATAACGGGCCAGCCTACAGAAGCCATAAGATTAGCCGTTTCACGCAACAGCATAATATAGACTGGAGATACTCCTCAGTTTATAATCCACGAGCTAACGGTCTGGCCGAGGCCTTCAATAAGACCTTGACAAAGATCATAAAAAAGACGGTGACCCGAAATAAGAAGGACTGGCACGAGAGACTGCAAGAGGCTCTTTGGGCATATCGAACTACGTTCAAGATGGCCAAGAACACGACGCCATACGCACTGGTATTCGGTACGGAAGCGGTACTCCCCCTCGAGATAGAGCTGCCTTCTCTACGAGTGGCAGTCCACCACGAATTGACAAACGAAGAAAATTCTCACCTTCGTCTTGAGGAGCTTGATGCCCTCGATGAAACCCGGCTCATAGCATAATAAAATCTGGAGGCCTACAAAGCAAAGATGACGCGCTCGTACGAAAGATTGACCAGGCCGAGGACATTTCGCCAAGGCGAACTCGTACTAGTGGTCAAAAGACCTATGATCCCCAATCGTGCCAAGCGGGGAAAATTTGAGCCAAACTATGAAGGCCCGTACATCATAGACAAGGTCTACCAGGATGGAGCCTATCTACTCATGGACATGCACGGTGAAAGGCCTTTCAGGCCAATAAACGGCCGCTTCCTAAAGAAATACTACGCTTAATGAGCCACAGCCTAGGTCAATGATAGATGACGACGACTATGTCCGCTCGCTATCTTCCTAAACTCAGACTTTATAAGCAGTAGCCGGCCTTCCCCTGAATGGACCGAAACGTCCGTAAACTAACGATGGACCGAAACGTCCTTAAACTAACGACGGACCGAAACGTCCTTAAACTAACGACGGACCGAAACGTCCTTAAACTACTACCGCAGTATCCTTAGGCTGACGAGATGAATAAAAAAAAAGAGAAAAAGAAAAAATATATAAATAAAAAAAATAAATAAAAAATAAAAACGATATGTCCATAAGCAAAATGGGCACGGATGAAAACCCGAAAGGGCTCCGTGAGTAAAAACAGCAGGGATACCGGCGAGTGTTCGTGAAAACCCAAAAGGGCGCGACTTTGTTAAAAAAAAGAGAGAAAAAGAATAAAAAAAAACGGTATGTCCATAAGCAAAATGGGCACGGATGAAAACCCGAAAGGGCTCCGTGAGTAAAAACAGCAGGACTACCGGCGAGTGTTTGTGAAAACCCGAAAGGGCGCAACCTCGTTAAAAGACACTTTCAAGTTCCTCTCGACCTTGTAAGGAGAAACCACCCGTGTGGGATCCTTACGACTCACAAGGGAGCGACACACTTAGGGATCCCCACGATTCCTAAGGAGAAAATACACTTGCGAGATCCCCACGACTCGTAAGGAGAACTCTCTTATGGGACCCTCACGGCTCATAAGATTTGAAAGTCTTAAGTTACAGAAACCTAAACCTGTTCTTAAGCAAATCCCCCACAACCTTCGATATTTCCCTTCAAGTGGCTCAATACTGACCCTTGTATACAATCCACGGGCGCGAATAAACATTTCCCCAGCAAAGTCCCACCCGTGACTAGGGATATGTCCATATGGTGAGCAACCCTTGTAAGTCCTCTCGACTTATGAGGAGAATACCCTTTTGTAAGATCCTTTACGACTTGCAAGAGGACATGCACTTAGGAATCCTCACGATTCCCAAGGAGAAAACACACCTACAAGATCCTCATGACTTGTAGGGAGAAATGCCTTTGTGAGACCCCTACGGCTCATGAAGTCAAAAGCCTTGGTCGACAGGACCCTTAACCCTGTTTACTAAGCCACCTTTGTTCAACATCGACAGAGGCAAATGATGATTCGCTCCTGGCAACATCCCAGTTGTAGCGGTGCTGATGCCGAAATCGGTGTCTAAAATCCAAGCTTGCGGCGAAAAAGCTGGCGAGCCACACATGCATACGAAATAGCCGAAATGATGGGGCAACTTGAAATAAAAAGCAGCAAGTAAAAATGTATGCATGACAGATAGCCGAAATGATTGGGTAACTCGCAATAAAAAGCAGCGAGTAAAGATAAAATAAATAGCCGAAATGATTGGGCACCGCGAAAAATGGCCGAAATGATCGGGCAATCGCGACCTCCGCGATATAAAAGCTGAAATGATAGAGCATCGCGGAAAAAGAAATAAAATAAAAAAAAGTTTTAATTTATGCCCTACAGGTGATGTTCCATCACACCCTGTATACAATCCGAGGGCGTAAACAAAAAAGGGATCATACTTCTCCCCCAGGTTTCGTCATAAGAAGAAGCAAAATCTCGACGGGCCGCGAACGACTTAGAGATCATCTCAGTACTCGTCTCGTGACAACGAACACGACTTCAAGCGAAACGGAACAGCGGCAACTCCCGAGTCCATGGCTCGGCGATATCCTGACCACCGAAAAGTCAAATCCCAACTCCGTGAAATGCGAATACAATCAGCAAAATTCCTGGTTACGTGGAACGCGGATAACGTCACTCTTTGACCTCGTGGAAAACGTCCAGAGCGGATCCTGGTCCTCGCAGAGCACGGCAGTGAACCCGTGTGAAGCATCCAGAGCGGAGCCTAGTCCTCGCCGAGCACGGCAGTGAACCCGTGTGAAGCATCTAGTGCAAAATTCCTGGTTACGTGGAACGCGGATAATGTCACTCTTTGACCCCGTGGAAAACGTCCAGAGCAGATCCTGGTCCTCGCAGAGCACGGCAGTGAACCCGTGTGAAGCATCCAGAGCGGAGCCTAGTCCTCGCCGAGCACGGCAGTGAACCCGTGTGAAGCATTTAGTGCAAATTTCCTGGTTACGTGGAACGCGGATAACGTCACTCTTTGGCCCCGTGGAAAACATCCAGAGCGGATCCTGGTCCTCGCAGAGCACGGCAGTGAACCCGTACGAAGCATCCAGAGCGGAGCCTAGTCCTCTCCGAACACGGCAGTGAACCCGTGTGAAGCATCTAGTGCAAAATTCCTGGTTACGTGGAACGCGAATAACGTCACTCTTTGACCCCGTGGAAAACGTCCAGAGCGGATCCTGGTCCTCGCAGAGCACGGCAGTGAACCCGTGCGAAGCATCCAGAGCGGAGCCTAGTCCTCGCCAAACACGGCAGTGAACCCGTGTGAAGCATCTAGTGCAAAATCCCTGGTCACGTGGAACGCGGATAATATCACTCTTTGACCCCGCGGAAAACGCCCAGAGCGGAGCCTGGTCCTCGCCAAGCACGGCAGTGAGCCCGTGTGAAGCATCCAGAGCAAACACCGGACTGTGGAGTCCTTAAAATCCATGGACTATGATGTCCTTAACCTCGACCGTAATGTCTTAAAACTAACAATCAACCACCCTGATTCTGTACTGATTCTACCTTGGTTTAAGGGTAGATCTCTTCACTCCTTTGATGCCTGACGTTGTAATTCCTCAACGTCTTCAAAGAGGTGACGGGTCCCTGCAACCAAACATCGGACTGTGGAGTCCTTAAATCCACGGACTATGAGATCCTTAACCTTGACCGTGATGTCTTAAAACTAACATCGGACTGTGGAGTCCTTAAATCCACGGACTATGAGGTCCTTAACCTTGACCGTGATGTCTTAAAACTAACATCGGACTGTGGAGTCCTTAAATCCACGGACTATGAGGTCCTTAACCTTGACCGTGATGTCTTAAAACTAACATCGGACTATGGAGTCCTTAAATCCACGGACTATGAGGTCCTTAACCTTGACCGTGATGTCTTAAAACTAACATCGGACCGTGGAGTCCCTAAATCCACGAACTATGAGGTCCTTAACCTTGACCGTGATGTCTTAAAACTAACATCGGACTGTGGAGTCCTTAAATCCACGGACTATGAGGTCCTTAACTATGACCGTGATGTCTTAAAACTAACATCGGACTGTGGAGCCCCTAAATCCACGGACTATGAGGCCTTAACCTTGACCGTGATGTCTTAAAACTAACATCGGACTGTGGAGTCTTTAAATCTACGGACTATGATGTCCTTAACCTTGACCGCGACGTCTTTAAACTACGATGCCTTAAGCAACCCCTGACCCCGTGAAACAAGGATAAGGGTGACCACATCCAGCACTTGCAGGTCCTCACGACCTGTAAGGAATAAAACTCTCTTGTGAGATCCTTACGACTCTCAAGGAAAAACCCGCTTAAGAATCCTTACGATTCTTAAGAAGAACTTACACCTATGGGATCCTCTCAACCTGTAGGGAGAAAAACTCTTTATGAGACCCTCGTGGCTCATAAAGCGCAAAGTCTTAGGAAGCAGACCTTAACCCTGAATCCTAAGCCATCGCTGCCCTGCAAGGAGATCAAGATAAATTGTCTGCAAAACACATTCAATGAAAAGAGACACACCATTGAGAAGAAAAATGTATCTTTTATTCATAAACCAAAATGGATACAAAGTACAATTCATGAAAGAACAAAAAGAAAATACTCTCATTCAGAAGTATATACAAAAAAGGAAGGAAAAGATACAAGTCTTCAAGCCGGCGGGCGATGTAGCAATTTTACCAGCTCATCTTTCTGTTGCTGAGTCACGGCTTCATGATTCAGGATCGCCTGAAAACGAGCCTCCGCCTGAGCCTGCTGGGCCTGATACGAAGCAAGCCGAACTTCAAGCTCTTTCTCGATGGCTTTATGGGCCTCGACCCTTTCACGAGTGAACGTGGCAGCTTTATCGAGAGCCACTACCTCCCTGATAGACTCTTGAAGCACCCGCCAAAGTTCGTATGCTTTGTTGGCCTTGGCGGTAAGAGTAGCGCGAAGCTTGCACAGCGCCTTGGAAGCTAGCTCCCTCTCCGAGAATTTGCGGCCAAGCCTCTTCTCGCATGACGTCATATTGGCCGCGCACCGTGCTATCAGACCCCGCAACCCCGCTTTTGCAGCCACGGCTTCCGAGGAAAGGCGAGAACATTCAAGGGCGTGCAAGCGAGCCTCCACCTGCCGGCAAAACTTCACCCAGACTCGCACCACCTCTTCGCTATGGTAGGTGGCAAGAAAAGGAAGAGAACCGTTAGCTTCGGCGGCAAACGCTTCAGCTGTGGTCGCGCTGCCAGCACGGAGCTCCTCAATCAAAGATGATAAGGAGACAAGGCTTAATTGGGCCAAGCGTTCTGAAGCCCGCAAGGCATAAGGGCCGGGCGGCATCACGATGCGCGATTCCAACGCCGTGGAGACTGGCAGGGCTGTTCAAATTTGAAAGATGTCAGTAAAATTCTTAAGCAAAGAACGAATGGGAGTATGATGAAATGTCGCTTACCGACAGTCATGCAAGTAGGAGCTGAAGGTTCCCCTGGCCCTTCGAGGACCTCGACCTCATCATCGGCCTCCAAAACTGTGGAGAACATCAATGTCAATACGCAAAATAACAACGATGCTATGAGAAATGATGAACAACACTAACCTTGTCTAGATGAGAGGATGATGCGTTGAGGGGATATCGCCTGCGGAGCTGCCATCTCCAGCAGACGCTGAAACGATTGCCGGGGAGACAGATCGGCAATGGAGGACGCCAGCCCGCGCAATTCTGAGAACACAAAAGGGTTAGACAACAGAAAGATTGCTAATGTAAAATGTTAAAGGTTACCTTCAACGTTCCTCCCATTCTGAGCCGGGGGGATAGCAGCTTCAACGGCCTCCGCCGTGACCTCGGGCTCCAATAAAGGAAGAGTAGTCCCGACTACCTCTCTTCCAGCCTCTGGGCCGCCCTCAGGAAGAGTCATTGGGGCGGCGACCACTAAAGAGGCCTCCCCCAAAGTGGCAAGCACTCCCTGATCAGGAACCGCCACTGGAGGCTCTACCATAAGAGGAGCAGCCTCATCAACCCCCTCCACATCGAGCAATGCTTCATCGGGAATTTCGGCAGGCTTTAGCTTCAATGAGCCCGTAAGGAGCTCCCCCAGCGTCGAAGATTCTGCACAATTCAAACAAGAATAAGGATACACATATACAGGCGTGAATAATCTGAAAAGCTGCAAAAAAGAACAGCAACGTACCGATGCGCAAAGAAGCCTTCAATATGGCTTCTTCAAGCCGCTGCTCCTTCTCAAGGAGGCGTGCTCGCCGGGGCTCAAGGGTAGACTCATGGCCGCCGGTCCACAAAGAAAGTGCGTCCGCTGCGTCTTCTGAAGCGGCCTGCTTCAGGGCCCTTTCCCCCCATTCCTCCAAAGGACCGATAAACCGCCGCCGAATCCACGAAGGGTCTTCGTAAAAGATTACAGCGGGATAGGGCTTCTTCGGAACCCTGGCGTTATGAGACGCGTCTTTGGAATGCCGTATGGCCTTGGCCAACTGTGCGGCTTCCTCATCGGCCGAACTCGGGAAGAGAAGTCCAGCGTCTGACTCTTTCAAGGCCAATGGTTCGTCTTCAAGAATAGGCCCAGACTCTGCCAAAGAATCGAGCAAATTGGTGGCCGCTTTCCTCCGTCGCTTAGACCCAGAGCCGGTCGCCGAGGATGACCGCTTCCTCCTCCGCGAAGCCTTAGGGCGGCGCCGACCCACATCGCCCTCGACACCCTCATCCCTATTACCCTCGCTCGGTGCCACAACCAAGGATGACACCGCCATTGTCGACGCCACGAGGGGCGGTGCTGCCACTGGCGGTGGTGCTACTACTGGGGCCCATCTGCCCCGCGATTGGGAACCTAGAGGCATACCAGCTGTTGGAGTAAGGTCCACCCCTGACTCTCCCGGAATGAGCGCGGTGCCAATCTCCCTCAGAGGAAAGCGGACCGGAGCCCTTGGTCGCAGCTTAGCTCCCGGAACCTGAGGAGGGGCGTCATGACCAAGAAGCACCCTCCTTTCCTCAAGAATAATTGGGCTGATCCGATGAAGATACCAACCCGTAAACGAGCCCACGCACCGGGGCATGTACTCAGCTTCAGGGACCATGAAGAGGGAACCGGTGTTCAACCTCACGAAGTGATGAGCGACATCACGAACGGCATCAAGTGAAGGGACCGGCGCAACGATGAAAGCCTCAAAGGGAACGCCCTGGTCGTATCCAAGCTGTCGGGCGAATCGATGCGGGTTGTACCGCATGAAAAGAGCTGCACTGTCCTGGCGAAACACCAAGTAGCCCGGTCTAATTGTATACAAGTGCGCGGCCTCCCGGGGCTTCAAAGAAGGTGCGTTGTCTTTTGACTGGTCCCAGAGTTGTTGAACTGGACCTGAGGGAGCAGACAAGACCCGATCATTAAAAACCAGCCCGCCAGCGGCGGCGTGAGGAGAAATCTGCACCCGAATGGCCCCGAAATGAGTCGGGTCGGCGGCAGAAGCATCCACCAATCGCATAAGTCTCGGGAAGGGATAGGCGTCGTAAAACGCGGGCCTCTGATGCATAGCGAAAGCCCCCAACACATGCATTTCGACCCAGGACGTGAAATAATGAAGCAAAAAGTTTACTACATCCACGCCGGGAGTAGAGGTATTAGCTGCGGTGCCCAACCCATGATAAAGGTGCGCCAAAGCCGGGATGCCGACGGCCAACCGTGTCCCCTCAGCGATACAATAAGCCGGGTAGATAACCGAAGCTTTCATAAAGCGACGATGCATGGGGATGACAAACCAACTGAGCCAAACACTAACAAACCCCACGAAGAATGTCTCCTCATCCATGCCGGGAGCAGCAATGGATTCAAAAGACGTCGGCGACATAATAGGGATGTAGTACTGTGGTAGATCCGATTCAGTGGTCGGCAGCTTCTTCGGACCAAACCCAAAGGGGTCTCTAATGCTGGCGAACTTCGGAGCTATCTTCGACAAAACGTCCTCGCGAAGGAAACAAGCAATGAAGCTTTTGAAAGTAACACCCTGCTCTTCGGATTCGGCGAACAGTCGATCGAAGATACCTAGCGCCTTGATCAAACTGGGACTCTTGTGGCGGACGGCATTCTCAGCAGACAGGCCGTCAACCGGAGCAGGCTCGGGCTCAAAGATGTACTCGTCAGAGGGCAGCAACTCCTCATACAGACTACCCCTGATCGGCAACCCCGAGATGTCATAGAATTCTGCCAAAGAGATCGAGACCTCGCGGTCCCCTAAAAGGAAAGTGTTGGTGGGGAGGTTCCACTGGTTCAAGAACGCCTTAACCCACCAGACGTGCGGGGATTGGTAGTGAAAGAGCGACGCGTATATCGCCTGGTAAAGCCCTACTTTCTGTAGCCGCGTACGATGGGCGGACAGGATGTAACGAGCCCAGAGAAGGTACCCCGTAGGGTGTCGAGGGGTGAGCCCTATCTTGTAGATTTGCCCCCATGGTTGGGCCTCACCCTGGCAAATACGCCGCCCCAAGATATCTATAGCCAGGATCGGATGGTTCGGGATACCGGTCGTCGAAGGCTCGAGCCTCCCCGTTGGAGTCCAGTTGGGCATCTCCACAGCAAAAACCGTTCTCGGAGGATCCATCGGCAAAAATGGGAAAGTGGGCTCTGTCGGTACTGCGCAAAGGAAACTCCGGCGACCCTGGATGATATGACTGTACCAAGATCCCTATAGGAATAAGTTGGTACAGTTCAGGTCATGAGCCCGGATCATCGCCATCGCTTCTTCATCAGAGGGTGACTGAGGAAAAGCAGCCTCCGAGCGAGCGAAAGGAAAGCATGGAACAGAAGCCATCGCACCTGAAACAAAAGAAAACTATTAAGGGTGGAGCCAGCAATATGTATACATATATATCTACACACACATATGGGCATAGATATATGAAGACAGTTGAAGAAAGCGGCAGAGGACTTGTTTGGTAGGACCATTGGCTACAAAACATATGGGCCCCATAGAATCAGGATGACGGCTTGTTAATAATGAGGCCGAGCAGTTATAATAAAACAAAGGGAATATCCCCATTTAATAAAAGAGAGGGTTTCAAGTAACCCTACATATTCCCCCCTAGAGGACAAATTTGCCTTGGGCTCTACAACAGATCAAACGAGATCATGGGAATTAAATTCCCACAGAAGATATCATTGCAAACTTCTGTTCCATTAATTGCAGAAGGACAACCTCGGGCCAAGAGACCCTAAGAAGCCTCCATGTGAAGAAACTCAGTCCTTCATAGGAATTAAATTCCTTATTAAGAGAAGGAAATTAAATTCCCAAAAGCATTTTTTCTGTAAACGGAGTTAAACTCCATGGATCATCGTCTAAGCCGTAAGAGATCTACAGTTTGAAGGTTAGGTGGTTCTCTGTTCTTATGGAAAAACTTGAAGAAAAAAAAATGGGTTCATACTCAGAAAGGGGTAAAAACCCTTGTTTTGGATTTAAAATCCAGAGGAACGTGAAAGTTCACCGTTTGTCCAAGAACATTACCTGAGGAAAATGGTCACTTGAACAGAGTTAAACTCTGAAGATGGTTTCAAGACAGAGAACTAAGCTCTGGAAGAAGAGAATTAAAATCTCAGAAAAAAGTTTGCAAGGAGGAAGACAAGCAAAGTGGAGGCGTCCCTGAAATGACCCCAATATTTATAGGAGGTGATGGAAACGCTTCATCTCCCCAAATCCCTAGAGGAATCCAACGGTCACAAAAAAAGTGACAGCGTTGCACTCACGTGCAGACACGTGAGAACAACGCTGTGGAGGCATTTGTTTCCTGATTTAAAATCAGGAAAGCCTACGGAAGAAGCATCACGTGCTAGCACGTGATCAACAGTCACGTGTTGGCACGTGACATTTAAAAGCAGCGGCAAAGGCACATCAGTTCCCTGATCAAATCAAGGAAAAGGCTTCAGAATAGGTCACGTGCTCACACGTGACCAGGGGGTCACGTGTTGGCACGTGATGGTTGAACAGCGGCTAGAAGACAGAGCGCAGAAAGGAGAAAAAACTTGTCCCAGGGGGTCACGTGCCTACACGTGACCAAGGGTCACGTGGCCACACGTGACCGGCTTTCAAAGCCTATTTATTTAACAGAATTAAATTCTAAAAAGCATTCTAATCTTTCCAACGGGGAATGATTATTTGAAACCGATTGGATTAAAGATTTAAAGGTGATTAAATATCACCTATCTATGGAAAAATCTCGAACTTGGAAAGATTTCCCCTTAAAATCTAACCGAAACAACAGAAGAATATCTTTGAATTTAAAATCCAATGGTGGATAAAATCCACCTAATAATCCAAAGGTCCAAATGAATGATGAATGTAAATCAGATCTCTAATGAATACAAATCAAATCCTTCAATGAATGATTCACTAAAACTAATTGATTCTGCTCCTTCTCCTATAAATGGGAGCCAAGAGACACACAGGGGAGGAGAGATATACAGAGATCGACACACAGAGAGAGAGAGAGAGAGAAAAATAGAGCCCCGAGACTTTGGAGGAATTTGGATCTTCTGCAAAAGAAAACCTTAGGTAAGAAGGGGGAGGCTTTCAAAAAAAAAAGAAAAGAGAATTTAATTCTCGAAAGAGTTTAACTCTGATATTAAAAAGATGAACTTAGTTCTCTCTTTAGCAGAGGATCTGCAAAGTGCACATCTCCCCATGAATTGAGAATTTAATTCTCATTGGGTTGAGATCCTGCCATGCAGATCAAAGCATAGAGAGGGAATGGATGTTTGAGAATTTAATTCTCACAGAATTATAGGAATTTAATTCCTTCAATTTAAAATTAGGGTTTAACCCTATGTCATAGGAATTTAATTCCTTCAATTTAAAATTAGGGTTTAACCCTATGTCATAGGAATTTAATTCCTTCAATTTAAAATTAGGGTTTAACCCTATGTCATAGGAATTTAATTCCTTCAAAATGAATAGAACCAGGGTTAACCCTAGTTAACAACTCAAATCTATCAAAATAACAGGAATCTAATTCCTCTAAAGTTTATTGCTAGGGTTTAACCTTATGGAGAATTTGATTCTTAAAAAGATAAACACATCTTCAAACAAGCAGGGTCACGTGCTACCACGTGACCCCTGTAAAGAGCCACCGCTAAAACTTTGAGGCAACGCCTCACGTGCTTCACGTGACCCCCAAAGCGCGCAAAGAAAAAGCAAAGGAAAAGAAGCTCTGGGGCGCCCTCACGTGTCACCACGTGACCCCTAATGAATATTCTAACAGATCAAAGCGCAAGCCCCCATCACGTGCCCACACGTGATGGCTTTTAGAATTAAAAGTGTTAAACACTTATCTGTAGAACAAAATAAAGGGAAACATGGCGCTATCACATGCTACCACGTGACCCCTTGGCAGAAGCTTTAACGGATAAGCACCAAAATGCCCATCACGTGACAGCACGCGATGCTCCAAAGTATTCAATACTTTTGACAGAATAGAATGAATTGAGGGCGCCCTCACGTGCTACCACGTGACCCCTCTTGCCTTTGTGTTTAACACTAGAGTTGAAACCTCTATATCCAGTGTTCAACACTGATTTTCTTAGTGTTTAAACACTAATTTGGAAAACTCTATTTACAGTGTTTAACACTGACTTTCTTAGTGTTGAACACCAACCTGGAAAACCCTGTTTCCAGTATTTAACATTGATCGGCCTTATTGTTAAACACTGATTTGAAATCTCCACTGCCAGTGTTTAACACTAACTTGTCAATCTCATTCTCAATGTTCAACACCGATTGATCTTTAGTGTTTACACTAACTTTAGCCCCATTGGCTAAGTGTCTAGAGGCAAAGCCTCTCCTCTAATAGACCAACAGAGGGCCAATATCCTAAACATGATTGGACTTAGCCCAAGCTGGCCATAAGTCCTCAATTTAAATTCAATTGAGCCAATGGGCTCATAATATAATTAATTGGTCTTGGTTCCAAATTGGGCCAAAGATTATTTAATCTACCTCGGTTTAAGGGTACATCTCTTCACTCCTTTGATACTTGGCGTTGTAATTCCCCAACGTCTTCAAAGAGGCGACGGGTCCCGATGACCACACATTGATACGGACTGTGGGGTCCTTAAACTCATGGACTATGACGTCCTTAACCTTGACCGTGATGTCTTAAAACTAACATTGGACTGTGGAGTCCTTAAATCCATGGACTACGACGTCCTTAACCTTGACCGAGATGTCTTAAAACTAACTTTGGACTGTGGAGTCCTTAAATCCATGGACTACGACGTCCTTAACCTTGACCGAGATGTCTTAAAACTAACTGTGGACTGTGGAGTCCTTAAACCCATGGACTATGACGTCCTTAACCTTGACCGCAACATCTTAAAACTAACATTGGACCGCAATGTCCTTAAACTACCTATGGACCGCAACGTCCTTAAACTACCTACTGACCGTAATGTCACTAAACTAAACAACATGGCTCCCTTAATTGCTCTATTGTTGGATCTAAACGATCCCGTTAAGTTGATCTTAGTCTGAAAATTAGACTAACGTATCCTTAACAAATGTTTAAGTCGATCTTAGTCTCGAATGAGGCTAATGTGTCCTTAAACCCAAACCCCCAAACCCAAAACTAAGATAATACGGATTTGGACTAGTCCACGCCCTACGGGCGACGACATAACTCAGTCTCCGTATACAATCCATGGGCAACCAAACATAAAATAAACACATACGACACGAAGTGACCATCTGGAGAAGGAGAAAGTGGTCACCGCGATGCAGTAGCGTAATTAACTGGAGGGGCTTGCGCCTGCAGGGAAGAGCATCCCCACAATAAAAAAACCCCTCAAGCGAGGGGGAATCTGACGAAGTCTGCTACATCGGACGCATCCGTTTAAACCTTCGATATACGGTGTCATAAATCAACTTGGCATCTTCGGAGAGGTAGACGGATAACACCAATTAGCATCTGCCCCGAGCCTCAGGCGAGACGACCTCGTGTCGCGCCGTCGTTCGGAGGGGAACAAGGTGGCGGGTCCCGACAACCACACATTTCATAGACTATGACGTCTCTAAACTACGGACTGTGGGGTCCTTAAACTCATGGACTATGATGTCCTTAACCTCGACCGTGATGTCTTTAAACTAACGTCGGACTGTGGGGTCCTTAAACCCATGGACTATGATGTCCTTAACCTCGACCGTGATGTCTTTATACTAAAGTCGGACTGTGGGGTCCTTAAACCCATGGACTATGATGTCCTTAACCTCGACCGTGATGTCTTTAGTCTAACGTCGGACTGTGGGGTCCTTAAACCCATAAACTATGATGTCCTTAACCTTGACCGTGATGTCTTTAAACTAACATCGGACTGTGAGGTCCTTAAACCCATGGACTATGATGTCCTTAACCTCGACCGTGATGTCTTTAAACTAACATCGGACCGTGGGGTCCTTAAACCCATGGACTATGATGTCCTTAACCTCGACCGTGATGTTTTTAAACTAACATTGGACCGTGGGGTCCTTAAACCCATGGACTATGATGTCCTTAACCTCGACCGTGATGTCTTTAAACTAACATCGGACCGTGGGGTCCTTAAACCCATGGACTATGATGTCCTTAACCTCGACCGTGATGTCTTTAAACTAACATCGGACCGTGGGGTCCTTAAACCCATGGACTATGATGTCCTTAACCTCGACCGTAATTTCTTTAAACTAACATCGGACTGTGGGGTCCTTAAACCCATGGACTATGATGTCCTTAACCTCGACCGTGATGTCTTTAAACTAATATCAGACTGTGGGGTCCTTAAACCCATGGACTATGATGTCCTTAACCTCGACCGTGATGTCTTTAAACTAACATCGGACTGTGGGGTCCTTAAACCCATGGACTATGATGTCCTTAACCTCGACCGTGATGTCTTTAAACTAACATCGGACTGTGGGGTTCTTAAACCCATGGACTATGATGTCCTTAACCTCGACCGTGATGTCTTTAAACTAACATTGGACTGTGGGGTCCTTAAACCCATGGACTATGATGTCCTTAACCTCGACCGCGATGTCTTTAAACTAACAATCGACCGCAATGTCGCTAAATTAAACAATAGAACCCAATTGCTCTCTTGTTGGATCTAAACGATCACGTTAAGTTGATCTTAGTCTAAAATTAGACTAACGTATCCTTAAAAAACGTTTAAGTTGATCTTCGTTTCAAATGAGGCTAACGTATCCTTAAACCCAATCCCCCAAACCCAAATCTAAGAAAGATACGGATTTGGACTAGTCCACGCCCTATGGGCGACAAATTAGTCTCCGTATACAATCCACGGGCAACCAAACACAAAAAAACACCCACGACACGAAGTGACCATATGGAGAAGGAGAAAGTTGTTACCGCGATACGGTAGCGTAATTAACTGCAGGGGCTTACGCCTGCAAGGAAGAGCGTCCCCACAATCAAAATCCTTCAAACGAGGGGGAGTCTGACGAAGTCTGCTACACCGGCCGCATCCGTCTGAACCTTCGATACATGGTTCCATAAATCAACTTGGCATCTTCGAAGAGGTGGACGGATAGCACCAATTAGCATCTGCCCCGAATTTCAGGCAAGACGGACCTACGCGGTCGCGTCTCCGTGTTCGGAGGGGAACAGATGCGAGTCGATATGAGATAATTAATAACTTTGTCGGTCCCACGATATGAGATTGATACAGATGTGACCTGAGAGATAGGTTTATATATGGATAATGATGTGAATAATGAGTGATATGCTGTACGAGACGTTAGGTCCGTACCCTCATTGTCATATAGGTTGATAGAATCCCTAATTGTTTAATGCCGCCGTACGATGAATTACCGCACGTGATGAGTTTTATCTGATGATTGATCCATACCCTTGACTAGAGGATGCCGTACGAGGTATTATACCGTACGTGATGTTGTGACGCTGGATTCCGATTGATAGATTCACCGATTCAGATATGTTGTAGATACGTATACCTTATAGCATTGCACTCACGATTTACTTTCTGTTACGTATAGGATATTCTCATTGCATTACATATACCTGTGCTAGTACACCTACACAATTATCGATGATGCGTATGCTACACTTACACAGATTGCCGGTTCACACACTTTCATCATCGATAATTGCTATGTCACTTACACAGTAGAATTGCTACATCATGCTATGATATATTGCTATGCTCACATCATTATACTATGTTGCATGGTATACTTGCTATGTTCACATCACCATACCACATCGCATGATATACTTGATATGCTCATATTTCTGTTCTATATTTGCATACATCATGCTTTATGATATTACGCATTGAGATGTTGTTTTCATGAGATTCTGGATTTGAGAACCGTGGTTATATTTCTAAGGAAATTATGTATTGTTTTAAAACCCGATTTCTCTTGTTATGATATTTTGAGACGTCCACCATGTGTTTTCTCAGTTATGAGTTACGTGATACCCGATTCGAGGAGCTGGATGAGGCCGTTTGCGGGTACATGGTGGACCCGGTATGGTACCCCGGTGCAAGAAAGATAAGTTGTGCAGTAGACGATGGGCCTGGCAGAGGGGCTACTACCTACCGGTGATAGTATTTGGACTCGACGGTTATCCGGAGGATACCGACCGGAGTCGTGAGATGATACGGGCCGATCCGGACTGACGGAGCCCAAGATATGAGAATTTACATGTCGATGTTGGACATGGGTTTCATGATGTTTCGAGTGTCGATGTTAGACACTCAGGTCCCATGATTTGATGTGTCGTTGATGGACACACGTTGATTGATATCCTCATATTTATATGCATATGCTTTCATGATATTTATATGCATGATGTTGTTGTGTCATTGATGGACATGTAGATGTTATCCACATGTTTACATGCATTGATTATATTGTTGGCATATATGCAGATACGGTCACCCTAGATATCATAGTATTACCTTTATGATATAGTTGACCTAGGAATCGTTGTTTTTTTCGATTTCTATCTGCTGATGTTTTCTACTCATGAGTTGGCAACTCACCCCCGTCGTGCCACAGTTCTTGCAGGTTTGACCGTATGGATCAGTAGCGGTATCGCTGGCTCACAGCTTGCTTTCGGGTGATTTTTTTTGGTAGGTGGGACATATTGGATCGTGTCACTCTTGTATTTATTATTCCTGTTGTATCTAGTCAACTCCATCAATCAGAAACTAGTATGTGTGTAAGTAATAAGACTTAGCGAGACTTGTGGTTGCGAGACTTAGAGCGATGGGTTATATGTACGCTTGGTGGGTTGATGTCTTGCTTTCTTCATAATTCTTTTGTGTTGATCTTCGCCGTTGGGCGTCGTATACTTATATTATGACTTGCGTGGTTGTGATTCCGCTATTTGGCGAAGAGCTAGCTTCCGCTTGGGGATGCCTTTTATATTATCATGTATATGTGGTTTTGGATCAAAATATACAAGGGAGGTGCTGCCTAAATTTTTAAAAGACGAAACATGTTTTTCAACTAGTAAAATCCACTTGCATTTTTCATGTTCCATTATCTATGCATTTAAGAAAATATTTGATTTAATCATACTTTTATTTCAAAACTTCACCTCTTTTATTTTCTTAAAAAGGTTTAGATTTTTGGGCTTCGTCTTACTTAAGTTATGTTACGCCTTTAGACATTGCGTGATTTAAGTGCCGGTTATGAACTAAATTTCGGGTCGTGACAAAGTTGGTATCCGAGCACTAGGTTTAACCTTGGTTTGGGTCTGGGTTTGACTATGCGGTGTCTAGGGCGTAAATATTTCAGAACCTAGGCTTGACCTTACGGAACATAGACTTGAACATGGGGTATTAGATCCGAACTTTCGTTACATAGGTTGACCCTGATTGATAGAGGTAACTCAAGTAGAGTGACGTACCGTGCGTATGTTCCGTGGTATACTTACGATACGATACTCCGCTTAAGTGACCTTAGGATGTACATATCTTGAGACTTGTGATTCTTTTCATCTCCATGATTATACATCCATCTGAGATTCTTGATTCTATTCGTTCCAATGATCATACTCTCATTGATTCCGTTCCTCCTTATGATCATGTATTCATTTTGGGATCTGTTGATTCTTGTAGGGTTGCTATGCACGCGTACAAGGGTCTACGAGGTATCAACCATGCCCGATTAAAAATTTAGCCGTGCCGAACAACCCGAATACGGATCTTTAAACTAGAGATTAGACGAAAAAAAAGCATGCTAAACATTTTAACACTAAATGAGAGGGATTACAACCTTTGTAGATCCGGTCCTTCACTTCATATGCTCTGTGTTGTGGTCCCTTCGCTGCGATCATCGGGTTCCAGACTCTCGAGAGGTTCCACGAAGAGAAAGATGCAACCTTTGCTTCCGATCTTTGATACTAAGATGATCTACCTTGAAGTTTCGTTAACACAAGCTAACACTCATGAAATGATGTGAACACCCTCATCTAAATGGCAAGGGAAGATGAGGATGATGAAGTAGGATTTTTGCTCTTTTTATTTATCTTTTTCTCACATATTTTCATCACTTGGAAAAAGCTAGTAAGCTTTTTCCATGAAGAAAGAAGAAGGAAGAAGAAGATGAATTATGATAGAATCCTTTTGTGATGAATAGAAAAAGAATTAACATGATGAATAATGCAACCATGGTCAACCAAACTCATGTAGAGAATTAACTAGGGTTAGGGTTTGGGTTGGGTTAAAGCATGAGTCACTTGAAAATATCTTTCACAAAACAAAACCAAAACCTTCTAGAATCATCTAGAAAGCTTAACCCTAATCCAAACCCTAATCATGTTTAAACTCCACTAAACATGTTGCATTAGTTATCATATCATGTTACAATATTATATATCACATATATAATATTTATCGTAACAAAATAAAATAATACAATTAACATATATCGCATATATATCAATGTATTACCCGAGTGAGAAAAAGAATCTTTTAGTGAGCTAATATTAGTTAATGTAATTTAATATATCATATATATTATTATACATTAAATTATCGAATCAACACTTGATCCGACAATCCGGCTATATCGCACATAACCGACTAATATTTATCCGTACCGATTCATCGAATCAACACTTGATCCGATGACCCGGCTGATATCATATATCGCGAGAATAGAATACGGTATCACATATCGTATTATCCTCGGTCCCACACATATCACATATGTGCCCCTACTCCGTTTTGCCTGAGCCAAGAAACCTCTGTGTAGGACTCTAAAGAATCGTCAATACGCCGGCAGTAGGTGATGATCATATCAAACACCCACAAGCTGCAAGCGGTCAGCTAAACGTAACAGCTACCCAGGTATTGAGCGCTCAGAAGATCAACAAGCAAGCCTGTAACTTCTCCTGTGAATCCAAACAGTAACACTCCCGTACAGTCCGGTCTCGTCGTCTGATATGTCGCATATCTCGCCTAGGGGTGGTAAACGTCAGACCCCAGTAGCTCGATAAGTCGTGTCGATATGAGGTCTATAACAGTTTGAGAAACTACTGATAACACTTACCAGTAAATCTCAGCAACCCTGCCCAGGGATTTCCGGTTATAGCCAATCGAACACAGCACAACATCAACTCCCTATACCGGGAGAGACGAATCCCCTCCTATCGCTCATTGCCTCCATGTGATTCGGGACTGTACCCAAAAGCCACCTTTTTGCACGCCCTCTTGGACGTGGTATGATGGAAATCAAAGCACAGTGGGAATCACACAAGACTCTATGACGATCTCGGGTCGACAGACTACTCTGTACCAGTGTCACCGGAGAACTGCCATCTGACGTATGGTATAATACCATCTGGGAGTTCTCGGCGAGTCCGTCCAGTGTACCCAGTCTCCATTGAGCACCCGTACACCATCCTTGATGTCAAACACCGATGGATATGGGATCATCCATCGCCCATCATATGGGTCAAGATGCGTATACGCTAGTTTACTCTGGTGTATCGATGCCCTGTCTCGATACACCCTCGACTAGGAACAGTTATAGGATGTACTCGTCGACTACCGTGGCCCCACTAGTATGATCTCATCATAGTCCCAGTAGTCGAGTACATATCCTAAGGGCTTTATCAACATGTAATAGAGAGACAATTAGAGTACATGTTATGACAAAGTACAACCAGATAGCATACTATCATGTCGAGCAAGAAAGTCCTCCCTATAAATGTCCAAGCATCCATTACAATATACATCGTATATACAGTAATGGCCTCTAGGGCATACATATAACTAACAATCTCCCACTTGCACTAGGGCCATCTGTTATGGTATCGCATACCCAACAATTAGCTGCGGTTGAAGTATCTCATACTCAACCATCCCATAAAAGTCTCTACTGGGAAAAAGGCCTTTGTGAGTGGATCCGCGCTGTTGTCCTCTGTATCTACTCTCCTAACCTCAATCACCTTGGAGATCAACTATCTCCATGATCAGGTGATACTGCCTAAGAATTATATCTGGATTTCTGATGGGACGGTAGTTCCTTGGCAATAGCCACAACTCCATTGTCACACAATGGTAGGAACGAAGTTCATCTCATGAACTTATAAATATCCAGACTGCCTCTTTGGTAGTATCCTTGGTAACGATGTATCTTGCCTTTAATCGTCTAGTATGTCACGGTATCTAGCTTGGAACTCTTCCAACATACCGTCCCTCCACTGAGGGTAAAGACAATGCCTGCGACTGACATTCAGTCGTCCTTATCAGCCTAGAACCTTTCCAGTGATTCTCCCCAGGATCAATTGATACCATCTCACTACAACTAGTGAGTGTCCTAACATCCAATTAGATCTATCTCATAGATCCAAAACCCAGGATTTAGGAGGTATTATTTTGATCCTATATGGAGAATCCTTGTGATAAGCGGAGATTAACCGAGCGTAGCATAGGAAACTCCTTCCCTATCAAGAGTATGTCATCCACGTACTCTACGAGGATCACCACCATACTCTCTACTACCTTTTTGTATATACAAGGTTCATCTACCATTTTGATGAAGTCAAACTCTTTGACTTCCACATCAAAACAGATGTTCCAACTCCGCGATGCCTGTTTTATCATATAAAACATCTTGCACACGTTTCCGCTGCTCCCACTGTCTACGAAGCCCTTTGGCTGTGTACTTATAGACGCTATTTTCTAAAACATCATTTAGGAAAGCAGTCATGACACCCAACCGCCAGATATCGTAGTTATGGTATATAGCCGTGGCAAGTAGGATCTGGATGGACTTAAGCATAGCTTTGAAAGTCTTAACTTTTCCATGTAAACCAAGTAATCTTCTCAAGATATACTCGCTCCTGATGGGGATTTAACCCTTCAGATAAAGCAACTAAAGTCCATACTTTGTTGGTGTATAAGGATTCCATCTCAGATCGCTAAACATTCAGCCATTCTTACAGAGTCTCACTCCTGATGGCCAGCTCGAAACTAGTTAGGTCATCATCTCATGATGCAATCCTCGGTCCCACTGTCATAGAGAAACCAAAGTATCTCTCAGGTGGGTGAGGAACCCTACTAGATCGGCGGAGAGGCTGAGGTTCGTTGGAAACCATTGAATTCTTTGGTTCTACCAAATCATCAGCTGCAGTTTGTATAGCTGGAACCTTTCCAGTTCTACATAACAGACCTTGCCTCGAGCTTGTCCGGATTTTGCTTTTAGACATAGTCCGAACAACCCTAAATCTTAACAAACTTAAGATATGGGCTCTTCGCTTTCCATATCACATATGAAGTGGTAGGCAGCTGATTTGATTTGAACCCTATTCAATAGGTATGCAGCTTCTCAAATGCATAACTCCCAAAAGGAAATAGGAAACTCAGTAGTACTCATCATAGTGTTGGAGATAGTGCCCTCATAGTCAATTATTGGATCGCAGGTACGTGATTGCAATGATTGCGGAGGACCTATCCCGGTAGCACAGTCTTACTCGAGATGATAGTATGCTATCTGGTTTGCCTTTATCAGTCGTGTACATGTTCAGGTGACTGATTGCATGTTACACTTTGATAGAGCCCTTAGGATCTTGCTTTACTACCAACAGTATGATGGCGATCATATACGTGAGAGTTGGGTAGTTTATATGCATATCCTTAATTGTAGTCCCTAGTCGTGGGAGTTTCGAGACAGGGCATCGATACTCCGGAGTAGACTAGTGTGTACAGTCGAGACCCCGACGAGGGGCGGTGGCCGGTCTCACAAGCCACTGGTGTCAGTTGGATCACCTAAGATGTATACAGGTGCTCATTGGGTTATGAGTACACCGGACATGACTCGCCGGGAATCTGCTAGTTAGTATTATATCTACCGTCAGATAGCAGTTCCCTGGTGACATGTGTACAGGTTAGTTCATCGACCTGAGGTCGTCATTTGTCTCGTGTGAGTTCCCACTGTGCTTTGATTTCTACCCTACCACGGCTCAAAGGAGTCGTGCAAACAGGTAGCTTTTGGGTACAGTCCCGAGCCATATGGAGGCACGTGAGCGGATCGGCAGGGGATTCGTCTCTCCCGGTATTGGGGGCGAGGTCGTGCTGTGTCTAGGAGAGCCATTACACAAAGTCCATGGCCATGGCAGGAGATTTACTGGTAGGTACTCCAGTAGTATCTCAGGGTGTAATTGGGCTTCACTCCGACACGATTTATACTGCTATTGGGGGTCTGACGTTACTAGCCCCCTAGGCAGATATGCGATACTCATTGACGAACGGACCAGACTGTATATACATTGTCACTGTTAGGCTCAGTAGGGTTTTCGGAGGAGTTCGCTCATCGGTCTCCCTTGAGTTCGCTCCTCGGCCACCCTTGAGGTCAGTCCATGGGCAGCCGTTATGCATAGCTAGTGCCGCTGACGGTTTGTGGTTAAACCCACTGCCAGGGTACTGACGAGTCATTAGAGTCCCCCACAGACAGTTTCCCAAGTTCGGGCGAAACGTTGTAGAGGCCGTATGGTTTTATGGCAGGATTCGGAAAATGCACGTGCGTTTACGCACGTGTCGATTTTCGGACAGATGATACTGGTCGGCTTTGGTTTAAGCCGGATCCGAGTATTATATTGAGTAGGTATAATATCTTTGTCTCAGTTGCATTTGTATTCGGTCGTAATACAAATGCGGGTATATTTATACAGTTTCGGGGTTGTCCTGAATTTCGTCTCAGGATCACTTTTGGAAGTTGCCAGTTTCCAGTTTTCTATCAGCCGTCTTTTAACATTCTGTTAAAGACGGATTTATCTTTTCTTCAGTTGGGGTGAGTCATCATTCTAGAAGCTTCTAGAAGTGATGATGAGGCTTGGTGAGTCATTAAGGATAAGGTGACTAGGTTTAATGTGATTGGTTCCTTTTAATGACTCATGCTTTGAAATTGATGGTTTTGTTTTGTTTAAGATCTTTTGTCATGATATTTGTGATATGGTCACCTCCCTCCTCCTACCATCACCTCCCTCCTCTATACAAATAGGCCGGCCCTCTCACTCCTCCCCCTTGATTGATTTTTGAGAAATTATGGTTGCAAAAAGAAAAGAGTATAGTTTTGGAAGCATAGAAATTTCCTAGTTCATTTCTTGTTGTTAGTGTTTATGCCCTAGAAGGCCATTACTGTATCATACTAGCTTGTATATTACTTAATGGAAGCTTGGGATATTCACATGTATATAACAGTCTTGCTAAACATGGTAGTATGCTACTTGGTTTTTCTATCTTAATATGTGAGTGTACGTATTGATAGAGCTCTTAGGATCTTGCTTGTCTACCAGCGTTGTGATGGCAGTCACACTAGTGGGGGCTGGGTAGTCTACAAGCACATCCTCATTCAGGTCCCTGGTCGTTGGATTATCGAGACAGAGCATCGATACTCCGGAGTAGACTAGTGTGTACGCTTCTCATCCCAGTTGGGGAGATGGTCTGTCCCACAGCCGTCAGTACATCGTACTGGAGATAGTATGCAGGTGCTCGTTAGGTTACGGGTACACCGGACAGGACTCACAGGGAACTGTTGGTTGGTTTGATACCAGTCGTCAGTGAACAGTTCCCAGGTGACATGAGTACAGCGTAGTCCGCAGACTTGACACTGCTACTTCGCCTCGAGTGTGTCCCACTGTTCTTAGATTGCTACCCTACCACGGCTCAAAGGAGTCGTGCAAACAGGTAGCAGTTGGGTGCAGTCCCGAGCACTTGGAGGCAGTGGCGGTTAGACAGGATTCGTCCCTCCCGGTATTGGGAGTAGATATCGTGCTGTGTCAGAGAGCCATTACGCAAAGTCCCTGGCCAGGGCAAGCGAGATTTGCTGGTAGGTTCCAGTAGTTTCTCAGGGTGTAATGGGCTTCCCTCCGACACGACTTATACCGCTATTAGGGGACTGACACTTGCCGCCCCCCTAGGCCCGATATGCGATAGTCTTGGACGAACGGACCGGACTGTATGGAGATTGTCACATCAGACTCAGTAGGAGTTCGGATGGGTTTTCTCATCGGCCTTCTTATCGACAACTACCTGGGGACCGTTACGTACAGCTAGTGCCGCTTGCGGTCTGTGGTTAAACCCACTGCCAGCGTAGTAGTCGAGTCTCTAGAGTCCCACACAGAGAGTTTCCTACTCCAGGCGAAACGATATAGAGGTCGCATGGTTTTGCGACAAAGGGTTCGGACGCATACGTGCGTTTACGCACGTACGACTTTCGGACAGTTTTTACCAGTCGGCTTTGGTTTAAGCCAGTTACTGGTATCCGGTTATTGGATTTTTACAGTCTAAAGTTTTTCCGTATTTTTGCGGATTGGAGGGGCGTTCTCGTAATTGTACGAGAAGCTTCTAGAAGATGTGACTAAGGAGGTTACTTATGGATAAGAAAGTGAGTCATGAGGTGATTCATCCTTATCATTAATTGCACCATAAATGATAATGACACATGCTTAATGAATCACCATTAGATATTTGTGAAGCATGCTTATTCATCACTTATTTTCTTTTGTTGATAAATGAGAATGCTTCATAATATATTATGATACACTCTCTCTCTTCTTATTATCTTATCTCATATTCTCTCTCCTCAAGCTCTCATCTTCAAGAGACTAATCCTTAATCCTCATGTGTTGAGATCAAAGGTTTAGTTAGACTTAAGCATCCATTACCTTCACTCTATATCATCCTTTCTTCTTTGATTAGCAATCAAAGTAGATTAGTTACCTCAAGTTAGAGGTGTAGCTTGGTGTTTTGCTCTCGGGTGGATCGTCTACTACCTAGAGAAGGTCGAGGAGAACAAAGGAGGACACAAAGACGAAGGACCGGTTTCTTTAGGTATAATCCCTAATCACAAGTGATAAGAAAATCATTGTGTACGGTTATTTATAGTTTAGCTTCGATTTAAGCGGTTAGTCGATGTTCGTTCCTTAAACTTGATTGTTTTTTTAATTTCCGCCTCCCCACAAGTACTGGGGTGTACTACATCGACTTACACTTGTTCCATTTCATTTCCATCGGCAACTTCATTTACCGATCGTCCACAGACTTGACAAAGTCATCTACTCATTCTCTACATCATTCTTGGTCGTCTCTTTTAGCAAACTTGACGATCGAGTTGCTTCGAGTCAGAGGCGGGAGCCCGTTTAAAGAACCGATCATGTGGTGCCACCTCGACGAGGACATCGGAGATCGACGAGATCGGAGCAGCCGCAACGGAGCGTGGGATGATGGTTGAAGAACGAAGGACTCGGATCGTTCGGTACAATCTTTCTACACTCTTTACTGTTTGTTAGTTTAGCAATAATGGCAGATCCGGGTTAAAGTATACGATAGCGCCAAGTTAAAAAGTTTTATTCCGCATTTGGCGTCTGAAGACTGCCGGGGCGCTAACATAGACTTACAGTGGTATCAGAGCCTAACCATTTTGCTATACTAACTTGTGCTAACGTGTTCAAAACTTCGATCGAACCGAAAAACCAAAATTGCAAAATTTCAACCCGACAGTTTCTGTTAATTTTAAATGGTCTCAAAATTTATTTCTGGATGTCTTAAAAATCCGTGCAGGCGTTTTTAAGAGCCACGACAAAATTTGGGGTCGTGATCCCTCCAAGCTGCCGCGGAAGGGCGGCCAAACCCATGGTTTGGCCGCGCATCCGCGGCCACGTGGGGAGCACGTGCTCCCAAATTTTGTCAGAATGTTCAGTGTTGGATTTTGGGGTTTTTGGTATATATAGTTTTGGCCCAGGTTTTGTTACTGTTCACCAGTAAGCAGTGGGGCCCACTTTTTGATAATTGGTCTTTGGTCGATCGTAATTTAAACACGTTAGTTTACAGTGCTTACATTATATCTCCGACCGGGAATGTCATTTGATCGGTAAACTGCGTCTGATTGCTATAGTTCTTATAGACGGGTTTGCGAACGTGACATTCGCGTTGATGTTCTGTGTTGTGCTGTGATGTTGCGGATTTGTCGTGGTGGATAGCAGTGTGCAATGGTAGTACATGCTGAGTTTATTTGTACATTTGATATTGCGGGGCGAGCGTCCAACTTGTGGACAGCCGTCACTGCCTGTTGTATAATATTCTTTTGGGGCACGACCAGGTTGCGGTCGATGTACCTATTGTACTATTTTTCATTACTGTACTAGGTTTTGCCCCGAGACGGAGTGCACGGATAGCCGGGTTCGGGAAAGCAACGGGTCCGCATCTCATGGCTTTGAGAGGCAGAGGGGCCCCACTTCAGAATTGGCAGACTATTCGCCGCACTCGTAGGGGGTACAGGTTGACCCAAGGAGGGGTGCTCAATTTACCGGATTCCGTGAAGTGCCGGGTGTTCCATTCACTATGCTGTGGGGACTACCTCGCTTCAGGTTTTGGCGGGTAACTTGCCGCATCCGTAGGGGTCTAGGTTTCATTGCACAGGCTATCCACACGACAGGGGAACGTCGGGTTTCAGCAGCGGCTCTGTGAAACCCGGGGATCCCAGATTATCTGTATTGTTTTGTGATGCTTATTACTTTTCTGTAATGTTGCATATCATCACGCCTGGAGCGATTATTGTATATTGGATAATATACTATTAGATGTTGTATATGTTTTACACCCGCACTAGTCCAGTCCCCGCTCTGTCGTTAGTTAAGTAACCTAACGGGTGATGACGGGACCCAGTGACGAATGCGGATGGCATATACGTACATTTTATTTTCGTTCTTTTCTGGTGTGATTGAATGATGGGACTGCGTTGATTCTGATCAATGCAAAGTAAAACAAACCTGTTTTCAGTTGTTGGAACAATTTAAAAAATGTTGTTACAAAGATGTTTCCTTTTGTTATGCATAGCGCTATTCAGTGGAATATCCCGCACCTCATTCGACGGGGCAAGGGCCGATATCCCTTCACCGGGACCGACCCCTTGGACAGAAGTTTGCGTCAGGGTAATAACTTTACTATAGTCGATTACAAGTTGCTTTGCATAGCGGTATTCAGTGGAATATCCTGCACCTCATTCCACGAGGAAAGAGCCGAGATCCCTTTACCGGGAGTGACCTCTTTAGCAAAAGGTTTTCGCCACTATATTTTAAAAAGCTATCAGGTTCCTTCAGCGATATCAAGTTCACTACGCTAAAGGTTTTTCGCCAAAAAAAAACCAGCCGTAGCCCTCCGTCACTTCTTTTGGGTATTCAGTAGTATTCAAGCTACGCATTTTGACCAACGCCAAGGCATAGTGTTTGGTAGCTGCTGGGTATTCAATTGTTGCATAGATAGATGAGTTAGTTTGGGACAGTCGTTCTGCCGATTGGCCAACGTCAGGGGCATGTGCGGGTGGGTTCAAATTGACAAGATAGTGATGGGTAGAACTTGGCATGTGACTTATGACATTTTGACCAACGCCAAGGTTATAAGAGCATGGGGCAAAAATAATATCAGGAGTTTCTAAAGAAACTGAAACTTGCCGAGTATGCGCATACCTTCTGGAGTATGAGTAACGTGGATGCATTCCATCACGTTATCATGCGATGAGAGTTGGATCCTGATTCCCACTGATGAGTTGGTTTACTCTTCGGGTGATCCCGATTGATTCTTCTTTAGGTTTGGAGGAGAATTTGACAGGACAGTGGGAGGTTTCCGGATTAGATAAAATGATGACCATTCTGATCTAGGTTAGAGTGCACGCTGAGTGTTTCTTTTCTCTCTCTCTCTCTTTGGCAGCGACCTTTGACCGACCCTAGACTATGACTCAGTGACCAGGTTGACCGAACCTTCTTAAAATACTGGCTTTTGGATTGTCTGAGTTGCATAAGTCATTGCCACTCCTTCTTTTACCCTTTGTATTTCTCAGAACACCCGTATTACTACGGATATCCACTTCCATTGGATAGAGCCATCGTATGGTTATATACGAACTCGAAGGGACTTCTTCGGGGATGGATCCAGGTTCAGGAGAAATAGAATTGGTTTATTCAGTTGTCTTTTATTATCACCTTCTCTCAGGTTGCGAGAGCTCCTTGGTTTAGGAGAGTACACCTATTACGCCTATTGGATAGTCTTATTCCAAACCATAGGCTGGTGCCGAAAGGTAGGGAATGAAGAAAACCAATTAGCCTAAGTAGGGTGTGCAGAAGGTAATATGTAAAGACAAAATAAAGGGATTAGAGAGAGGGCAAAGTAAATTGCGACTGATATCATTCACGACCAAAACCGCGTACTTCATCGCCACTCCTATTTCACCTTTAAAAGAATAAGGTATTATTCAGTTGTCTTTTATCATCACCTTCTCTCGAGATACGAGTACTCCTTGGTTTAGGAGGGTACACCTATTATGCTTACTGGATAGTCTTCTTCCAAACCATAGGCTGGTGCCGAACGGTAGGGAAGGAAGAAAACCAGTTAGCCTAACGATAGTGTACAGAAGGTAACGACTAAAGACAAATAAAGGGATTTGGAGAGACGGCAATAAAATATACGGTTGAAGTCATGAATTGGATTATGGAAGAGGCATTGCTATGAATACCAGGATACCCCTACGAAACATTTTCATGTTTCAGTGCATTGTTAAAGGAAAAACTGTTTTCCCGATTAGACACTTACTCCAAGGGTATGTATTTACCAGGTTTCATTCTCATATCTGTATGGTTTTACAGATGATGATTGGGAGTAAGATATTGGGAATTAGGTGATCATCCTTATTATATCGGAATTCGTTGTAATTGGTGATATTTGAGGAAATCGCCAGGGTACAGTTTTCCACCTACAACGCACAGGTTTTGAGTTGTTTAACTCAGCGGACTTATACAGAGTATTGTATGTTGTCCAGTGTCCATCAGGACAAAGGGGTAGGTCCTCGTACTATGTTCTGTTTACTTATAACTTCTCTAGTATTTAGACGAGTGTTTCGTTGAAATACAAGGTCTAAGTTTTGAGAAGTTGTGGGTATAAGAATAAAGTAGAGAACCAGGTATCACAAGTATCGGGATTCTTCAAAGAGATCGAAGATGTAGATTCTTGTGATTGGTATTCAGATGATAGTGATGGTTTTGAGAAACGTGTTTCTCTTTCAGGTTACTCATAATTGGATGGATTCCTAAGTTGAGTAACGCTGATTAGCCTTTTTCCATTAAGTTGATATGCACTGGAGACAGATGCATGGATTTGAATTTGGTTCCAATTAAATTAGTGCCAAAGTTTCTATATTGGATATAGAATAGTTCGTACCTTAAAAGAGATTAAGGTACGGGGAGTTGTCCAGCTTATGATTAAAACCAGACACTGGATAACTCAGGGCACGATTCTGTAATGGCTGTTTGTGGGTTGACCCTGGCTATGACGAGGGTTGATATTCTACCATTTGCAAGATCAATAGTGATATTGTTCTTGACTCGCCACAGTTTTAGTAAAATGGATCTTTTTCAGAAAACAGTAGTGGGAGTATGGTAGAACTGGAAGAGATTCCAGAACCGCGAACGATTACGGAAAATTTAATAGGACATATACATTCAATCAGGTTTGACATTCCAATAGCCACTCCGCAGGTATGGTAGGTAACCTCAGACGCCCGAGAGGTACTTCGGTAGCCTCAGAGACGGTGACAGGGAGGTTCTTATCTATCCAGACTTGACACTACTATTGTTCCAGGTTATGAGACCCGGTAGGAGGGTTGTCGTAGTCAGTGGGAGCAACGGAAGCATGGTGGGCAAGTAGCTTATGTCTATTTATAGACTAGAGCAGTTATAGCGGAGATAGATCATCTAATTTTGATGTGACAGTCATGGGTTTGACTTCAATCAGAATAGGGGATGAATCAGTTAAGAAGGTAGTAGGGTGTGATGTCATGGTATCTGGATGACATACACAGAGTAGGAAGTAAAATTCCTATACTACGATCGGTTGTACTGTGGTCGTCACACAGTTGTTTCTCCAGACAGGATATGGATATAATATTTGACATTCTGGTTTCTGGATCTATGGTTTTAGATCTGGATTTGGGTAGTTTCCCAATGTGGGTACTTTGACAGATATTCTAATGGTTTTTAGAATAGATGACTCCTAGCATGGTGGTGTACCTGCAGGTGATGGAGTCACCCTCTCTAAAGGTGTCGTATAGACTAAAGGGGAGAGGGATGTGCATGATTGACAGATCACTTGCTTAGGCAATTGAGTCAATTATGAGATGTCAAGTACCACACCAGATGTTGTTTTTGCACTAGATGCAATAAGTTTGTATTAATCCAATCCTGGAGAAACATAGGGAAGCAGTTTTAGAACATTGGTACATGTTCTACGGATTTGATAACGGCAGCCTCTTTCGGGAGACGGTTATCATTCCAGGCTTCAAAGGTGACATGGATGACAGAGTGATTGTCAGAGTTTTAGTTTTCCCTCTGACGAGGGACAGTATTATGGACAGGTGGTTCCAGAGGATACTGTGGGTGGCATGGTGCCGGATACTGATTAGGTTCAGTGATCCATACAGTCTAAGAAGTTTGGATATGGAATTCATTTATGAACTAAGGTCCCATCAGATATCCAGACATATTCTAAGACAGGTACTACTCAATTCGGGAGATGGCTTTCTCCGCGAACTTGAGATTAAGAGAGATACAGAAAGAAACTTCTAGGTGGATCCACTCACCGAGGCTATTTCTCTAACACAATAGTTTTACAAACGGGCTTTGTGAAACTGATTAGTAGAGGAGTTGGATGTTCGGTTTCACACGGGCTGTGAGTAGTCGACATCGCAATATTAGCCTTGAGTGCAAGTGGGAGATTGTTGGAGATAGTGCCCTCATAGTCAATTATTGGATCGCAGGTACGTGATTGCAATGATTGCGGAGGACCTATCCCGGTAGCACAGTCTTACTCGAGATGATAGTATGCTATCTGGTTTGCCTTTATCAGTCGTGTATATGTTCAGGTGACTGATTGCATGTTACACTTTGATAGAGCCCTTAGGATCTTGCTTTACTACCAACAGTATGATGGCGATCATATACGTGAGAGTTGGGTAGTTTATATGCATATCCTTAATTGTAGTCCCTAGTCGTGGGAGTTTCGAGACAGGGCATCGATACTCCGGAGTAGACTAGTGTGTACAGTCGAGATCCCGACGAGGGGCGGTGGCCGGTCTCACAAGCCACTGGTGTCAGTTGGATCATCTAAGATGTATACAGGTGCTCATTGGGTTATGAGTACACCGGACAGGACTCGCCGGGAATCTGCTAGTTAGTATTATATCTACCGTCAGATAGCAGTTCCCTGGTGACATGTGTACAGGTTAGTTCATCGACCTGAGGTCGTCATTTGTCTCGTGTGAGTTCCCACTGTGCTTTGATTTCTACCCTACCACGGCTCAAAGGAGTCGTGCAAACAGGTAGCTTTTGGGTACAGTCCCGAGCCATATGGAGGCACGTGAGCGGATCGGCAGGGGATTCGTCTCTCCCGGTATTGGGGGCGAGGTCGTGCTGTGTCTAGGAGAGCCATTACACAAAGTCCATGGCCATGGCAGGAGATTTACTGGTAGGTACTCCAGTAGTATCTCAGGGTGTAATTGGGCTTCACTCCGACATGATTTATACTGCTATTGGGGGTCTGACGTTACTAGCCCCCTAGGCAGATATGCGATACTCATTGAAGAACGGACTGGACTGTATATACATTGTCACTGTTAGGCTCAGTAGGGTTTTCGGAGGAGTTCGCTCATCGGTCTCCCTTGAGTTCGCTCCTCGGCCACCCTTGAGGTCAGTCCATGGGCAGCCGTTATGCATAGCTAGTGCCGCTGACGGTTTGTGGTTAAACCCACTGCCAGGGTACTGACGAGTCATTAGAGTCTCCCACAGACAGTTTCCCAAGTTCGGGCGAAACGTTGTAGAGGCCGTATGGTTTTATGGCAGGATTCGGAAAATGCACGTGCGTTTACGCACGTGTCGATTTTCGGACAGATGATACTGGTCGGCTTTGGTTTAAGCCGGATCCGAGTATTATATTGAGTAGGTATAATATCTTTGTCTCAGTTGCATTTGTATTCGGTCGTAATACAAATGCGGGTATATTTATACAGTTTCGGGGTTGTCCTGAATTTCGTTTCAGGATCACTTTTGGAAGTTGCCAGTTTCCAGTTTTCTATCAGCCGTCTTTTAACATTCTGTTAAAGACGGATTTATCTTTTCTTCAGTTGGGGTGAGTCATCATTCTAGAAGTTTCTAGAAGTGATGATGAGGCTTGGTGAGTCATTAAGGATAAGGTGACTAGGTTTAATGTGATTGGTTCCTTTTAATGACTCATGCTTTGAAATTGATGGTTTTGTTTTGTTTAAGATCTTTTGTCATGATATTTGTGATATGGTCACCTCCCTCCTCCTACCATCATCTCCCTCCTCTATACAAATAGGCCGGCCCTCTCTCTCCTCCCCCTTGATTGATTTTTGAGAAATTATGGTTGCAAAAAGAAAAGAGTATAGTTTTGGAAGCATAGAAATTTCCTAGTTCATTTCTTGTTCCATTTCATTTCCATCGGCAACTTCATTTACCGATCGTCCACGGACTTGGACGAAGTGAGACAAAGTCATCTACTCATTCTCTACATCATTCTTGGTCGTCTCTTTTAGCAAACTTGACGATCGAGTTGCCTCGAGTCAGAGGCGGGAGCCCGTTTAAAGAACCGATCATGTGGTGCCACCTCGACGAGGACATCGGAGATCGACGAGATCGGAGCAGCCACAACGGAGCGTGGGATGATGGTTGAAGAACGAAGGACTCGGATCGTTCGGTACAATCTTTCTACACTCTTTACTGTTTGTTAGTTTAGCAATAATGGCAGATCCGGGTTAAAGTATACAATAGCGCCAAGTTAAAAAGTTTTATTCCGCATTTGGCGTCTGAAGACTGCCGGGGCGCTAACGTAGACTTACACATAGAGCACACCATATCGCATAGGGTGCTTTTGCTCCGCCCCGATATACCATCGTGCTATGGTGTATACGGAGGAGTAATGCCGAGAGAGAATCTCATTCTCTTTTAGAATAGTCCAGGAATTCCGTGCTCAAGTATTCTCCTCCTTGATCTCATCAAAGGACATAATACTTATACCCGTTTTTTGGTTCTCTACTTCTAATTTATATTCTGTGAATATCTCAAAAGCTTCGGACCTGTGTTTCAACAGAAACATATGTCTGAATCTTGAGAGATTATCAGAGAATGTAATGAAGTAGAAAGAACCGATCTTGGCATGTGTAGACAGGGGACCTTACATACATCAACATGTATCAATCCCAAGAGTTCACTAACTTTTTCTCTGTTTCCAATAAACAGAGCTGTGGTCATCTTATCTTTGTGACATGACCGGCAAGTTTCACAAGATGTAAATTCAAACTAGTTTAAATATGCATCTATATGTAACTTAGCTAGTCGGGTCGCATTGATATAACCTAGTCTACAATACCTCAAGAAGGATTCGTTCATATCTGAACTCTTCCTCTTGTATGTGTTCCGTATACTAAGAACTGTAGTTTGATTTAGAACATCAATGCTTTTAGATAACGTGCCTGAATTGATCAACTCTTGATATAGGAAATGTTCAAAACATTATCCAACAATACAAAATTATATCACTTCTTTACTAATAAAGAAACTGATATGATGTTGTATATCAGGTTCGGTATCTAATAACATTTGTTCAGAATCAATGTATTCTGGTAATACAGGGTGATAGTGACCAACAGACTTGGCTGCAACACTTGCACCGTTTTCTATCTCATGAAACTTATCACCCGTTCTCAGTTCTCTACCTATCTGTAGCCCATGTAACAGATTACATATGCGGGATCCTGTCCGGTATCTCATACCCAGGACGTAAAGGATACTGAGAAACAATTCTCTGTAATGAACACACCCGAAGATGATGCATCAGCATGCACTTTCTTCGTTTGGGCGGCACGGGAAATCTGGTATTCCCCAATTTCCTGCTCTGTCTTATAACAGTTATAAGTTGGAGCGGGACCAACGTTCCCCAGCTCAGTATAACAAGCGGGTTCGGTCAATATATCCATTTTATTATCTTGATTAAGGCGTGATATGGTCGCTACCTGGAGAGAGAGAGAAGAAAACACTCAGCGTATGCTCTTGCAAGATTAGATTGGTTATCTAATATATCTAATCAGGATGTCTCCCACTGTTTTAATCAAATCTTCCTTCAAACCCTAAAAGGAAAGACTAGCTGGGATTAATTACACGCTACAAGTTCGCCAATCTTTCAGCCAGGCCAGTGTCGGTACTTTGAGGGAGGTCCCCCGTGCTTTCGCACGAACCTAATTAAAGTAAACCTCGTTTTCCCAGAGGCGTAACCCCGTTAACACCTTTCTAGACACCTACTTGATCGGCTAATTGTAATGTGTAAAACTCTCCCAGGAGTAACTCTTACTCGCAGCGGGTATCGGGATCCAACTATCTCATAGAAGGTATGCAATCTCATTGCAAATTTCAACACTTGAAATTCCCAATTATATTTTGCCCCTAGCGTCCTATGACCTTGACGAATGCCAAACCACCCATAGTCCACTAGCCAAGTTCAACCCGTACATTTCTTGATTGAATTAAACCCACCCGCACGACCCTTGACGAATGCCAAACAACGCCGTATGAATACCCTAATCCAATCGCATCGTATGCTAGCAGATAAGCACTAGTTAGCTACCGTACACTACGCCTTGACGAATGCCAAACTACCGTAGCACGAATACTAAGTAGTACTTATCTGAAATGACGGAGGGCTACGACGGGTTTTTAAGAAAACCCTTTGCGTAATGAACTTGATATCGTTGTAGAATCGAGTGATTTTAAATGGAGTGTTTTTGAGGCTTTTCTAGTTTTGCTAAAGGGGTCACTCCCGGTGAAGGGATCGTGGGCCCTTTCCTCATCGAATAAGGTGCAGGATATTTCACAAATATCACTATGCAAAGCAAGAACTATAGAAGCAATCAAAAGACAAACCGAGTTTGTAGCATCTGCCAATTATTGCTAAAGGAGTCACTCCCGGTGAAGGGATCTCGGTCCTTTCCTTATCGAATAAGGTGCTGGATGTTCTACAAGGAACACCGCTATGCAAAGCAAGAACTAGAGCTACCAGTTTTTAAACAAGTTTCTACAACATCATAGGTTTCTTTTATTTCATTAATCTCATTAATGAAGTCCCATTTTATTATGCTTCACAAGCATCTCATTTGAAAACGAAATCTGCAATATAACATATATCTCATATATATAATATAAACATTCGTCTCAGGCAGTAATATGATCTCATCACAGAACATTGCAGCAGAAGAACATATATGAAATATTGGATATACTAGGACGTCCGTGTTTTCAATACGAGCCTGTATAAAACACGGATTCCACGGTCGCGATGAATAGCAAACCCACATCCCTAGACCCCTACGAGAGCGGCAAGTAACACTGCCAATCCTAGGGTTAGGAGACCCGGTCCCGACTCCTCGAGATGGTCTCCCACTGGACCCTAGAACCCGGTTACTTGTGCTCCCCGCCTTGGGTCTACCTAATGCGGAAAAGTAAATAATATACAACGGTGACATCTTCCGCTACCTGGAAGTGCCCCAATAAAAGAATATTACATACAAATGAATTTTACATGAATGAAAAAGAAAAAACTCTCATCTCACATAAAACCCCCGGCTATTCAGAACGCGACGATCCAATATAACATATCACAGCAACACATAATATCTCATATCATCAACGTAAGCAAGTATGCGTATCCCGATTGTCGTTGATGTATAGCAACGAAGCCGGCGATACACCACATACTACGCTTACGGTCACAGAAAAGAAAGTGTAAAACTACAACAGTTGAAATCCGCAACCTCTTTAGACATCGCATTCCTAACCAAATGAATTCCTTAGACATCTCATGCCTAACAATTATAAACCCCGCATTTTAGTCTCATTATCGAAAACTCTTTTCAATATCAAGTCGGGCAATTCAACAAGATTCCCGACGTCCTGATCGAATGCTCGTCGCAAACTTTAGTAGACGGCCACACCCCCAGATGCCGTCGACGAAGTGCACTAAGGCGGAACACCACTGCCGCGAGCACCCGAACGGATGCTTTCGGCGACGGGGTTCTCCTACAGTCACTTGGTCGGGGCTATGGGGCGTAGCTGTCTATTAAGTTTACCCGGCGAGTATCCGCATACGCTACGTGATTGCGACAGACTTTTGATCATATCAAAATTTCGTGGCAACCGATCATTTGAGACTAAACTGCTATGTTTATAATATTCAAATCAGTTATCTCATAACAATGTGTGGATTCCAAATATTGTATCACATTCCAGATAAATAGACAAAGTTAAACTTTCCGATCGAATTATCAAACACCCAAGATTTCCCCAATATCTCTCAACACTTGAAATCAGTTTAAAAAAAAACATCCATCACATGCCACAGTACCAATGGTCCAGCCGTAGAAGGGTCAAGCCAACGCCTCACATGTGGCACGACGTACTGCCCCAAACCCTAAGGTTCAAAAGGCAGTTCAAGACGGTCACATAATCGAGTTAAGGTTTGTTGTCTTCTAGAGGGTCCACCGCGTTACTTGCACGACTTAGAACGTTCTTAAACACGAGAAAAAATCTAACTTTTGAAAAATTTTCCGACAGGGGAAAAAGTGAGTTATTGATATCCGTTCAAACTTTTTAACAGTTTCTAAAATTATCCGGACAAACTAAACAAAGTTAAATTATCCGATCGAATCAACGATTCCCCAATACAACCCTTGAAAAATCAACACTTTAGTGGAATTAAAATATTCCCAGAAAAAATTAACAAGAAAGGGCCTAAAAATAATTACATGAAATTTCAGGGACTAAGTCCAAATTTTGGCCGCGGAACCGCCGCAAAACCCATGGTTTCGCCGCGGTTCCACGGTCAAATTTTCGAGTTAGAGGTCCGTACTTCACAGTAATTCTTAGTTTTTCCTGCTTAATTTTCGGAGAATTTTTAATTCAGAAAAAACCACATTTTTGAAAAATTTCCAGAAACTAGGGTATATCGGGTTTTCCGGGTTCGATCGGACTTTAAACTTCGCCTAGACTTCGCCTAAAACTCTAGCATGGCTCTGATACCACTGTAGGGTTGCTATGCACGCGTACAAGGGTCTACGAGGCATCAACCATGCCCGATTAAAAATTTAGCCATGCCGAACAACCCGAATACGGATCTTTAAACTAGAGATTAGGCGAAAAAAGCATGCTAAACATTTTAACACTAAATGAGAGGGATTACAACCTTTGTAGATCCGGTCATTCACTTCATATGCTCCGTGTTGTGGTCCCTTCGCTGCGATCATCGGGTTCCGGACTCTCGAGAGGTTTCACGAAGAGAAAGATGCAACCTTTGCTTCCGATCTTCGATACTAAGATGATCTACCTTGAAGTTTCGTTAACACAAGCTAACACTCATGAAATGATGTGAACACCCTCATCTAAATGGCAAGAGAAGATGAGGATGATGAAGTAGGATTTTTGCTCTCTTTATTTATCTTTTTCTCACATATTTTCATCACTTGGAAAAAGCTAGTAAGCTTTTTCCATGAAGAAAGAAGAAGGAAGAAGAAGATGAATTATGATAGAATCCTTTTGTGATGAATAGAAAAAGAATTAACATGATGAATAATGCAACCATGGTCAACCAAACTCATGTAGAGAATTAACTAGGGTTAGGGTTTGGGTTGGGTTAAAGCATGAGTCACTTGAAAATATCTTTCACAAAACAAAACCAAAACCTTCTAGAATCATCTAGAAAGCTAAACCCTAATCCAAACCCTAATCATGTTTAAACTCCACTAAACATGTTGCATTAGTTATCATATCATGTTACAATATTATATATCACATATATAATATTTATCGTAACAAAATAAAATAATACAATTAACATATATCGCATATATATCAATGTATTACCCGAGTGAGAAAAAGAATCTTTTAGTGAGCTAATATTAGTTAATGTAATCTAATATATCATATATATTATTATACATTAAATTATCGAATCAACACTTGATCCGACAATCCGGCTATATCGCATATAACCGACTAATATTTATCCGTACCGATTCATCGAATCAACACTTGATCCGATGACCCGGCTGATATCATATATCGTGAGAATAGAATACGGTATCACATATCGTATTATCCTCGGTCCCGCACATATCACATATGTGCCCCTACTCCGTTTTGCCTGAGCCAAGAAACCTCTGTGTAGGACTCTAAAGAATCGTCAATACGCCGGCAGTAGGTGATGATCATATCAAACACCAACAAGCTGCAAGCGGTCAGCTAAACGTAATAGCTACCCAGGTATTGAGCGCTCAGAAGATCAACAAGAAAGCCTGTAACTTCTCCTGTGAATCCAAACAGTAACACTCCCGTACAGTCCGGTCTCGTCGTCTGATATGTTGCATATCTCGCCTAGGGGTGGTAAACGTCAGACCCCAGTAGCTCGATAAGTCGTGTCGATATGAGTTCTATAACAGTTTGAGAAACTACTGATAACACTTACCAGTAAATCTCAGCAACCCTGGCCAGGGATTTCCGGTTATAGCCAATCGAACACAGCACAACATCAACTCCCTATACCGGGAGAGACGAATCCCCTCCTATCGCTCATTGCCTCCATGTGATTCGGGACTGTACCCAAAAGCCACCTTTTTGCACGCCCTCTTGGACGTGGTATGATGGAAATCAAAGCACAGTGGGAATCACACAAGACTCTATGACGATCTCGGGTCGACAGACTACTCTATACCAGTGTCACCGGAGAACTGCCATCTGACGTATGGTATAATACCATCTGGGAGTTCTCGGCGAGTCCGTCCAGTGTACCCAGTCTCCACTGAGCACCCGTACACCATCCTTGATGTCAAACACCGATGGATATGGGATCATCCATCGCCCATCATATGGGTCAAGATGCGTATACGCTAGTCTACTCTGGTGTATCGATGCCCTGTCTCGATACACCCTCGACTAGGAACAGTTATAGGATGTACTCGTCGACTACCGTGGCCCCACTAGTATGATCTCATCATAGTCCCAGTAGTCGAGTACATATCCTAAGGGCTTTATCAACATGTAATAGAGAGACAATTAGAGTACATGTTACGACAAAGTACAACCAGATAGCATACTATCATGTCGAGCAAGAAAGTCCTTCCTATATATGTCCAAGCATCCATTACAATATACATCGTATGTACAGTAATGGCCTCTAGGGCATACATATAACTAACAATTCTTTCCATCCCTTTGATCCATTTTCATCGATACATTCTTGAGGTTCCTGTCACCATGGTTTGAGCGCAGATTGAGCTGCTGCTAGTGATGCGGTCAGAGCAAGCTCGTTATGGACGAGGACTGATCATCGTGTTTTCTGGTGACATGGGAACATATCGATTAAGTGTTTGTGTTGTGACCTCTCGTTTGAGAGGAGTGTTTGGTTTTGCACCGGATGATTAGGCCACTGATAGAGGCTTCCTGTTATGAGAGGACTGTTGATGTACAGCATACCTCAGAGTTTTTGATGTTGTCTAGCTTGCAGACAGATGACCCAGCTGTTGCTGAGATTGATGGGATGTCGCTTCAAGCATTTATGAGCTGAGATCGCTGGAGCGTTCAGGAAGAGATGTGACAGAAGATAGCTAGTCTATCTTGAGTTGAGTTGAGCGACTGAGATGATTCGTCTGATTTAATGCGTCGACGCAGGCTCAGTGGAGTTGAAGATTTCCAGTGTGGAGAATCTTATTCAGATCTAGAGTAGATCGATCCAGAGATGACGTTGTTTGTTGGATGATCCGATAGGAGATCAGTAAGTTGACCGGTTTCAGATAGAAGGATCTCACCCAGATGTGTTTTGAGTTGATCGACAGCGGATGAATAAAGTATTCCTCCGATGGTTGGGACGAGTTTCTGAGGACGTGTTCGGCTAGATATCTTCTACAGAATGATGAAGATACCGACTTCGTAACTTCGAGTCCATGTGAGAGACTCCGGATTGACTGTAGCCGAGAATGATTGCAGTACGCAGATAGCATTAAGTGACGTCGAAGTGGACGATAATAAAGACGAGTGGAACAAGAGGTTCGTGCGAGGTGTTAACGAGCTGTTGTTACTCCCCGTTGAGATTAGAGATCGGATATGTATACAGAAGCGTTGGGATACGGCCAGTTCCCGAGGAAATGCTGTGCTTAGAACACAGATGTCCAGAAAACGAGAAAAGATTATGTAAGAGTACCGGCCTCCGTATAGTTTGGCATAGGCGAGATCGGAAGAGACATTGAGCAGGTTCCTTCCAGGACACTACCGCGATAAGATTTGCATCTAGGATCAGTTGTGTCACGTGTATTCAGAGGGCCAGAGGCCGACGCCAGTGACGTGCTGCTTTATGAGTGGTCATGCTAATTGGCCGAGAGATGACCAGAGGAGTGTTAGAGCGGAATCGTTTCCGTTAGTACACCTTACCGGGCCGACGAGCCAATGGATTGCGAGATTGGTAATCCACAGAGAAAATGAGGACCCAGAGACAGAGAACGCCAGACCGTAAGCAGGAAGCAAGCGGATGTTCTTGCTCTGCCAGTTTTGGGTGCACCGACATTTTCTGACATTGTAGGAGGTGTACCTCAATGTCATTTGTTGCGATTTGCGTTTGTGATCCGAGCATCACGCTTATATCGTTTGGATTTTGGTTTTGATGATTGAGTTTCATGATATTGTTTTCGTGCACCATGGCTGCACCTACTGGTTATTTACATGTTGTGCATAGTTATTGCACTTGATATATGCTTTATACACTATTGTGTTGGTTTATGATTTGTGCATATCTTTGCACTTGATATCGGTTTTGTGCCTTGGCTGCACGTGTTTATGATTTCGTGGATTTCATGTGGATGATTTGATTTTGTGCATGTGGTATCCACTCGGTATAGCTCGCATGTGCTTGTAGTGCATTGATACGTGTTTTGTGCACGCAGTTGCACACGCTTATGATTTTTATATACCTTGCTACACTCGGTGTTGTTTTTATACGCATTTGAGTTATTGATGAGTTTCCGTGCATTTGTTGCGCTAGATTTATACTCCGTGTATTGGTTGCACCAGATTTGTATTTCGTGCATTTATTGCACTAGATTTATATTTTGTGCATTGGTTGTACCAGATTGGTATTTTGTGCATTGGTGGCACTAGATCTATACCCCGTACATTGGTTGCCCTAGATCTATACCCCATACATTGGTTGCACCCGATTTATATCTTGAGTATTTGTTTCACCAGATTTATGTTTTTGTGCGCATTTGCGCTTGACGTTCGTTTTCATGCATGCTATTGCACTAAATGCTTTATATGGACCTGACGCGCTTGGGTTGGATTTTTGCGCATATTAGGCACTTGGTATTGGATTTTATGCGCATTGGATGCACTTGATTTAGATTTCATTCGTGCATGACGGATGCACTTGATTGAGATTTTATTCGTGTATGTCAGATGCACTTGATTTGGATTTTCGCGCTTGTTGGGCGCATGATATGAGATGTGATTTTGTGCACACCGGATGCACTCGATTGAGATTTTCATTCGTGTAGGTTAGTTGCACTGGGTTGAGATTATCGTGCACTTTAGATGCACTTGATGATGTTGTCATGCACACCCGTTGCATTTGACAGATACTTTTGTGCACACCCGTTGCACTTAGTTTTGCTTTTATGCATATCGTAGCACTTGTATTGGATTTGATTTCCGTGCGCACCAGACGTACGTGATGTTGTATACTCTTTTTGAGGCTGATTTTGCTTTTGAACACTCTGTTTTCATGATGGGCACTGTATTACGTAGTAGCCGAACATGATTGATCTGAGGACAGTACCTGAGTACTTTGCATGCATAAAAAGTTTACCAAGAGGTTTTCAAAAAGGAGCTATAGTCTCGCTATTTCCTACGTGTCCGCGAGCGACACGAACGTTTACAAAGGAAAACCTTTTGGGATATTTAAAAAGGGCGGAACGTATATTTGACCAAAACATATATGAACGTATATTTATTACTTTACAAATGAGCGCCCATCACTTGTGCCGTTAATTACGCATCATGCGGCGATTCAGAAAAGATTTTGCATGTGTTTTATTCATTTTTAGGAGATTTTTCCAAGTATGCGTACTATATACGTATTGTAGTATTCGACTAGTGTATATTGGATTTCAGTAGTGGATTTCGAGATTTGTATCTCCATTATAACTCCCATGATTTGCGTTACTCTTGACGGAGTTCGATTTAAAGTTTCGTACCCATTTTCAGGCGCACACGATGCGTTGTGGTGTTTCTGTATCTTCCGTGATTTCGGAGATTCGTGATTTGAACTGATTATTGAAATGTTTTAGTATTTGGGGGTTTAAATTTAAATTCGAGGACCGAATTTATTTAAGGCGGGAAGACTGTAACATTTCAGAGAAATATAAAATATTATTTTTGGAATTTAATATTAAAAAAATATATTTCGCGAAAACTACCCGATTTGCGAATTTGGGGTTTTCGTAAAATGGTATAAATATATACCAATATTTATGAAATAATTGGAGATTAAAATGATTTATTCATTTAAAAATATATTTAATGGATTTAGCACTTTTATAATTAATTATATGCAGTTTAAATAAAAAATTAATTAGCGCACTACTAATCACGATTAGGCCAAATCCGTGTTTCTATATTTTTCCATGGTTAGTACACCATGACATGTTGCATTTGGTTGCATGTTGTTTCATTTGTATTTATTGATATTTGGCTTTAAAAGAAAAATAGAAAATAAAAGGGAAGCTAAAAGACAAAAGAAGATAATTGAGAGATGAGCATAAGAGAAAGAGAGAGAGTGAGGGTACGAGAGTGAGGATAAGAGAGAGAGAGAGAGAGAGAGAGAGAGGGATGACTTCTTTCCTCCCCCATTGCTTTTCTTTACCTCCTTCATCCTCATACTCCCTCCACCTCCACCTTTATGTTTCATCTTCAAAACCTTACCAAAACCCTATACTTCCTTCATTAAAAAGATGCACAACTTCATCCTCAACCCATTGGACCTTTCAAAGTTCGATTTTGAAGACTTTGAGCAACTCAAGAAAATTCTTGAGTTGCCAAATGAGGTAATTCCTACACTTCTAGTTTATTTTTTGAGTTTAATAGCACCTTATAGTAGTTTAGAGTTTAATCGATTTGAATTAGTGATGTTTGGAAATTCCAAGAGAGGGTTTGGGTGATTGTGTGGACTTATGATGAGTAGTGAGTGTTTTAAGACCTGGGAGATGTCTTTTACTGGCCAAGACAGAGATTAAAACCCGATACATGAACTTAAGGTTTATTCCGTGTCGGTTTGTGAGGTTATGTTGGCCTACATGGAATCTGGAGCAACCTAGGGCATTTATGAGAAAATCTACCAAGTCCATAGACCTAGGAAAACGACCAGAAGACCACCACCCAAGTTCGAGCCAATTCCACCCTCTTTTGGCCGGCGAGCTCGGACTTCATGGCAATGTCGCCGGATTTCCAGTGGGGTCTGGTGTTGAGCTTTTGCCTGTAAGCTCACTTACCCTGTAAACTATCCCCCGTAATTGCTAGTTTAGTCCTATTTGACCTGAGCTAAAATCTGGGAGCTGTTGTGAGTGTTTTGGGCAAAGTTTTCCGATATTTGAATGCTTGGTTTTGATATTTGAGATGAGATTTGGTCATTGGATGTTTTTACGTTAACGACGAGGGTTGTTTGGTTATTTTTGCATGCATAAGCTATAAGTTCTAACCTATGAGCGCACCGTGTGCCGTATCGGTTTTCCGGACTTGATTTTAATAGCATTGCGACTGTGTATTTATTGTAGGTACCTTCGCGTGGATTTCGTGACGGCGAAGCACATCGATTACGGCTGAACAAGAACTTCCGCAGGTGAGTAGATTTATATCTACGGGGGAAGTCGGGTGGATGGTGTATAGCACACCGCAAACATTGATATGTGATCTATAGTTTGGAGACAAGATATGCCACGACTTAAGGTTATAGTTATGGTTTAGTATGAAATGATATGATAGAAAGGATGTCTCGAATTGATATATAAGGATGTGAATCACGATATGTATATATGTAGTTGCAAGAGAATAAGTATGAGATTCTAGTGTCATGTAATAATGTCGATAAATATGATATGAGATGACTTGATATGAGATATTAATGTGATGAAAAGAGTATACGATATGATATGATGACTTGGTTTGATATGTCGTTATATGGATGCGAGTCGATATGAGATAATTGATACCTTTGTCGGTCCCACGATATGAGATCAATACGAATGTGACCTGAGAGATAGGTATATATATATATATATATGGATAATGATGTGAATAATGAGTGATATGCCGTACGAGACGTTAGGTCTGTACCCTCATTGTCATATAGGTTTATAGAATCCCTAATTGTTAAATGTCACCGTACGATGAATTACCGTATGTGGTGAGTTTTATCTGATGATTGATCCATACCCTTGACCAGATGATGCCGTACGAGATATTATACCGTACGTGATGTTGTGAGGCTGGATGCCCGATAGATAGATTCACCGATTCGGATATGTTGTAGATACGTATACCTTATAGCATTGTGCTCACGATTTACTTTCTGTTACGTACAGGATTTTCTCATTGCATTACATATACCTGTGGTAGTACACCTACACAATTATCGATGATGCGTATGTTACACTTACACAGATTGCCGGCTCACACACTTTCATCATCGATAATTGCTATGTCCGTACCCTCATTGTCATATAGGTTGATAGAATCCCTAATTGTTTAATGCCGCCGTACGATGAATTACCGTATGTGATGAGTTTTATCTAATGATTGATCCATACCCTTGACTAGAGGATGCCGTACGAGATATTATACCGTACGTGATGTTGTGAGGATGGATGCCGATAGATAGATTCACCGACTTGGATATGTTGTAGATACGTATACCTTATAATATTGCGCTCACGATTTACTTTCTGTTACGTACAGGATATTCTCATTGCATTACATATACCTGTGCTAGTACACCTACACAATTATCGATGATGCGTATGTTACATTTACACAGATTGCCAGCTCACACACATTCATCATCGATAATTGCTATGTCACTTACACAGTAGAATTGCTACATCATGCTATGATATATTGCTATGCTCACATCATTATGCTATGTTGCATGATATACTTGCTATGTTCACATCACCATACAATGTCGCATGATATACTTGATATGCTCACATTTCTATTCTATGTTTGCATACATCATGCTTTATGATATTACGCATTGAGATGCTGTTTTTAAGATATTCTGGATTTGATGCTGTTTTTAAGATATTCTGGATTTGAGAACCGTGGTTATATTTCTAAGGAAATTATGTATTGTTTTAAAAATCCGGTTTCTCTTGTTATGATATTTCGAGACGTCCACCATGTGTTTTCTCGGTTATGAGTTATGTGATACATGATTCGAGGAGCTGGATGAGACCATTTGTGGGTACATGGTGGACCCGGTATGGTATTCCGGGGCAAGAAAGGTATGTTGTGCAGTAGACGATGAGCCTGGAAGAGGGACTACTACCTATCGGTGATAGTATTTGGACTTGGCGGTTATCCGGAGGATACCGAACGGAGTCATGAGATGATATGGGCTGATCCGGACTGACGGAGCCCGAGATATGAGAATTTACGTGTCGATATTGGACACGGGTTTCATGATGTTTCGAGTGTCGATGTTGGACACTTAGGTTCCATGATTTGATGTGTCGTTGATGGACACACGTTGATTGATATCCTCATATTTACATGCATATGCTTTCATGATATTACATGCATGATGTTGTTGTGTTATTGATGGACACATAGATGTTATCCACATACTTACATGCATTGATTATATTGTTGGCATATATGCAGATACGGTCACCCTAGATATCATAATACCTTTATGATATAGTTGACCTAGGAATCGTTGTTTTATTCGATTTCTACTTGCTGATGTTTTCTACTCACGAGTTGGCAACTCACCCCCGTTGTGCCACAGTTCTTATAGGTTTGACCGTATGGATCAGTAGCGGTATCGCTAGCACACAGCTTGCTTTCGGGTGATTTGCTTTGGTAGGTGGGACATATTGGATCGTGCCACTCTTGTATTTATTATTCCTGTTGTATTTAGTCAACTCCATCAATCAGAAACTAGTATGTGTATAAGTAGTAAGACTTAGCGAGACTTATGGTTGCGAGACTTAGAGCGATAGGTTATATGTTCGCTTGGTGGGTTGATATATTGCTTTCTTCATTATTCTTTTGTATTGATCTTCGCCGTTGGGCGTCGTATACTTATATTATGAGTTGCATGGTTGTGATTCCGCCGTTTGGCGAAAAGCTAGCTCCCGCTCGGGGATGCCTTTTATGTTATCATGTATATATGGTTTTGGATCAAAATATACAAGGGAGGTGCTGCCCAAATTTTTAAAAGACGAAACATATTTTTCAACTAGTAAAATCCACTTGCATTTTTCATGTTCCATTGTCTATGCATTTAAGAAAACATTTGATTTTATCATACTTTTATTTCAAAACTTATCTCTTTTATTTTCTTAAAAATATTTAGATTTCTGCGCTTCGGCTTACTTAAGTTACGTTACGCCTTTAGACGTTGCGTGATTTAAGTGCCGATCATGGACTAAATTTCGGGTCGTGACAAAGTTGGTATTAGAGCGCTAGGTTTAAGCTTGGTTTGATTCTGGGTTTGACTATGCAGTGTCTATGGCGTAAATATTTCGGAACCTAGGCTTGACCTTACGGAACTTAGACTTGAACAAGGGGGTATTAGACCCGAAATTTCATTACATAGGTTGACCCTGATTGATAGAGTAGGTAACTCAAGTAGAGTGACGTACCGTGCGTATGTTCCGAGGCATACTTACGATACGATACTCCGCTTAAGTGACCATAGGATGTACATATCTTGAGACTTGTGATACTCTTCGTCCCCATGATTATACATCCATTTGAGATTCTTGATTCTATTCGTTCCAATGATCATACTCTCATTGATTCCATTCCTCCTTATGATCATGTATCCATTTTGGGATCTGTTGATTCTTTCCATCCCTTTGATCTATTTTCATCGATACATTCTTGAGGTTCCTGTTACCATGGTTTGAGCGCAGATTGAGCTGCTGCTAGTGATGCGGTCAGGGCAAGCTCGTCATGGACGAGGACTGATCATCGTGTTTTCTGGTGACATGGGAACGTATCGATTTTGTGTTTGTGTTGTGACCTCTCGTTTGAGGCGAGTGTTTGGTTTTGCCCCGGATGATCGGGTCACTGATAGAGGCTGCCTGTTGTGAGAGGACTGTTGATGTACAACCTACCTCAGAGTTTATGATGTTGTCTACCTTGCAAAAAGATGACCCAGCTGTTGCCGAGATTGATGGGATGTCGCCTCAAGACTTTATGAGCTGGGATCGCTGGAGCGTTCAGGCAGAGATGCGACAGAAGATAGCTAGTCTATCTTGAGTTGAGTTGAGCGACTGAAATGATTCGTCTGATTTGATGCGCCGACGCAGACTCAGTGGAGTTGAAGATTTTTACTGTGGAGAATCTTATTCAGATCTAGAGCAGATCGATCCAGAGATGATGTTGTTCGTTGGATGATTTGATAGGAGATCAGTAATTTGACCAGTTTCAGATAGAAGGACCTCACCCAGATGCGTTGTGAGTTGATCGAGAGCTGATGAATAAAGTATTCCTCCGATGGTTGGGACGAGTTCCCGAGGACGTGTTCGGCTAGATATCTTCTACAGAGTGATGAAGATACCGAGTTCGTAACTTCAAGTCTGCGTGAGAGACTCCGGATTGACTGTAACTAAGAATGATTGCAGTACACAGATAGCATGAAGTGACGTCGAAGTGGACGATAATAAAGAGTGGAATAAGAGGTTCGTGCGAGGTGTTAACGAGCTGTTGTTACTCCTCGTTGATATTAGAGATCGGATATGTATACATAGGCGTTGGGATATGTCCAGTTCCCAAGGAAATGCTGTGCTTAGAACGCAGATGTCTAGAAAACAAGAAAAGATTATGTAAGAGTACTAGCCTCCGTATAGTTTGGCATAGGCGAGATCGGAAGAGTCATTGAGCAGGTTTCTTCCAGGACACTGGCGCGATAAGATTTGCATCCAGGATCAGTTGTGTCATGTGTATTCAGAGAGCCAGAGGCCGACACCAGTGATGTGCTGCTTTATGAGTGGTCATGCAAATTGGCCGAGAGATGACCAGATGAGTATCAGAGCGGAATCGTTTCCATTGGTACACTTGACCGGGCCGACGAGCTGATAGATTGCGAGATTGGTAATCCACAGAGAAAATGAGGACCCAGAGATAGAGGACGCCAGACCGTGAGCAGGAAGCAAGCGGATGTTCTTGCTCTACCAGTTTTGGACACACCGACATTTTTCGACATTGTAGGATGTGTACCTCAATATCATTTGTTGCGATTTGCGTTTGTGATCCGAGTATCACGCTTATATCGCTTGGATTTGGGTTTTGATGATTGAGTTTTATGATATTATTTTCGTGTACCATGGCTGCACCTACTGGGTATTTATATGTTGTGCATAGTTATTGCACTTGATATATGCTTTATACACCGTTCTGTTGGTTTATGATTTGTGCATATCTATTGCACTTGATATCGGTTTTATGCCTTGGCTGCACGTGTTTATGATTTCGTGGATTTCATGCGGTTGATTTGATTTTGTGCATGTGGTATGTACTCGGTATAGCTCACATGTGCTTGCAGTGCATTGATACGTGTTTTGTGCACGCAGTTGCACACGCTTATGATTTTTATACACCTTGCTACACTCGGTGTTGTTTTTATACGCATTTGAGTTATTGATGAGTTTCCGTGCATTTGTTGCGCTAGATTTATACTCCGTGCATTGGTTGCACCAGATTTGTATTTCGTGCATTTGTTGCATTAGATTTATATTTTGTGCATTGGTTGCACCAGATTGGTATTTCGTGCATTGGTGGCACTAGATCTATACCCTGTACATTGGTTGCCCTAGATCTATACCCCGTACATTGGTTGCACCCGATTTATGTCTTGAGCATTTGTTTCACCAGATTTATGTTTTTGTGCGCGTTTGCGCTTGACGTTCGTTTTCGTGCATGCTATTGCACAAGATACTTTATACAGACCTGACGCGCTTGGGTTGGATTTTTGCGCATATTAGGCGCTTGGTATTGGATTTTGTGCGGATTGGATGTACCTGATTTAGATTTCATTCGTGCATGATGGATGCACTTGATTGAGATTTTATTCGTGCATGTCGGATGCACTTGATTGAGATTTTATTCGTGCATGTCGGATGCACTTGATTTGGATTTTTGCGCATGTTGGGCGCATGATATGAGATGTGATTTTGTGCACACCGGATGCACTTGATTGGGATTTTCATTCGTGCAGGTTAGTTGCACTGGGTTGAGATTTTCGTGCACTTTAGATGCACTTGATGCTGTTGTCATGCACACCAGTTGCATTTGACAGATGTTTTCGTGCACACCCATTGCACTTAGTTTTGCTTTTATGCATATCATAGCACTTGTATTGGATTTGATTTCCGTGCACACCAGACGTACGTGATGTTGGATACGCCTTTTGAGGATGATTTTGCTCTTGAGCATTCTGTTTTAATGATGGGCACTATATTACGTAGTAGCCGAACATGACTGATCTGAAGGCAGTACCTGAGTACTTTACATGCATAAAAAGTTTACCAAGTGGTTTTCAAAAAGTAGGTATAGTCTCGCTATTTCCTCCGTGTCCGTGAGCGACACGAACGTTTATAAAGAAAAACCTTTTGGGATATTTAAAAAGGGCGGAACGTATATTTATTACTTTAAATATGAGCGTCCGCAACTTGTGCCGTGAGTTACGCATCACACGGCAATTCAGAAAAGATTTTGCATGTGTTTTATTTAGTTTTAGGAGATTTTTCCAAGGATGCGTACTATATACGTATTATAGTATTCGACTAGTGTATATTGGATTTCAGTAGTGGATTTCGAGATTTGTATCTCCATTATAACTCCAGTGATTGCGTTACGCTTGACGGAGTTCGATTTAGAGTTTCGTACTCATTTTCAGGCGCACACGATGCGCTGTGGTATTTCTGTATCTTCCGTGATTTCGGAGACCCGTAATGTGAACTGATTATAGAAATGTTTTAGTATTTGGGGTTTTAAATTTAAATTCGGGGACCTAATTTATTTAAGGTGGGAAGACTGTAACATTTCAGAAAAATATAAAATATTATTTTTGGAATTTAATATTAAAATAATATATTTCGCGAAAACTACCCGATTTGCGAATTTGGGGTTTTCGTCAAATGGTATAAATATATACCAATATTTGTGAAATAATTGGAGATTAAAATAATTTATTCATTTAAAAATATATTTATTCGATTTAGCATTTTTATAATTAATTATATGCAGTTTAAATAAAAAATTGATTAGTGCACTACTGATCGCGATTAGGCCAAATCCGTGTTTCTACATTTTTCCATGGTTAGTGCACCATGACATGTTGCATTTGGTTGCATATTGTTTCATTTGTATTTGTTGATATTTGGATTTAAAAGAAAAAGAGAAAAGCAAAGGGAAGCTAAAAAATAAAAGAAGATAATTGAGAGGTGAGCATAAGAGAGAGAGTGAGGGTAAGAGAGTGAGGATAAGAGAGAGAGAGAGAGAGGGCTGCCATCTTTCCTCCCCCAATGCTTTTCTTCACCTCCTTCATCCTCATACTCCCTCCACCTCCACCTCTATGTTTCATCTCCAAAACCTTGCCAAAACCCTATACTTCCTTCATTAAAAAGATGCACAACTTCATCCTCAACCCATTGGACCTTTCAAAGTTGGATTTTGAAGACTTTGAGCAACTCAAGAAAATTCTTGAGTTGCCAAATGAGCTAATTCCAACACTTCTAGTTTAGTTTTTGAGTTTAATAGTACCCTATAGTAGTTTAGAGTCTAATCGATTTGAATTAGTGATGTTTGGAAATTCCAAGAGAGGGTTTGGGTGATTGTGTGGACTTGTTATGAGTAGTGAGTGTTTTAAGACCCGAGAGATGTCTTTTACTGGCCAAGACAGAGAGTAAAACCCGATACATGAACTTAAGATTTATTCCGTGTCGGTTTGTGAGGTTATGTTGGCCTACAGGGAATCTGGAGCAACCCGGGCCATTTATGAGAAAATCTAGAAAGTCCATAGACCTAGGCAAACGACCAGAAGACCACCACCCATGTTCGAGCCAATTCCACCCTCCTTTGGCCGACGAGCTCGGACTTCGTGGCAATGTCTCTGGATTTCCAGTGGGGTCTGGTGTTGAGCTTTTGCCTGTAGCTCACTTACCCTGTAAACTATCCCCTGTACTTGCTAGTTTAGTCCCATTTGGCCTGAGCTAAAATCTGGGAGCTGTTGTGAGTGTTTTGGGCAAAGTTTTCCGATGTTTGAATGCTTGGTTTTGATATTTGAGATGGGATTTGGTCGTTGGATGTTTTTACGTCAACGACGAGTATTGTTTGGTTGTTTTTGCAAGCGTAATCTATAAGTTCTAACCTATGAGCGCACCGTGTGCCGTATCGGTTTTCCGGACTTGATTTTAAAAGCATTGCGACTGTGTATTTATTGTAGGTACCTTCGCGTGGATTCCGAGACGGCGAAGCACATCGACTACGGCTGAACAAGAAGTTCCGCAGGTGAGTAGATTTATATCTACGGGGGAAGTCGGGTGGATGACGTATAGTACCTCCACAAATATTGATTTGTGATTCATAGTTTGGAGACAAGATATGCCACAACTTAAGGTTATAGTTAAGGTTTAGTGTGAAATTGTCACGACCCGAAATATTAGCTCGTGACCAACACATAAATCACGCAACGTCTAAAGGCGTAACGTAATTCAAGTAAGATGAAACCCAGAAATCTAAACCTTTTAAAGAAAATAAAGGAGGTGAAGTTTTGAAATAAAGGTATAATGAAATCAAGTTTTCTTAATGCAAAAAAAAGGAACATAAAAATGCAAGTGAAATTTACTAGTTTGAAAACGTGTTTCGTCTTTTAAAAATTTGGGCAGCACCTCCTTTGTATATTTTGATCCAAAACCATAAATACATAACAAGAATAATGGCATCCCCAAGCGGGAGCTAGCTCTTCGCCAAACGGCGGATCAGAACTACGCAAGACAGTATATGTAAGTATACGACGCCAAACGACAAAGTTCACCACCAAAGATAAATAAATAAGCAAGACATCAAAACCACAAGTAGCGGAAACACCCTCGCTCTAAGTCTCGCAACCACAAATCTCACTAAGTCTCATTACTTACACAAATACTAATTTTGATTGATGGAGTTGACTAGATACAATATGAAATATAAATACAAGAGTGGGTACGATACAAATGCCCCACCTACCAATGCAAAACACCCAAATGAAGCTATGTGCCAGTGATGCCGCTACGGATCCATGCGGTCAACCTGCAAGAACTGTGGTACAACGGGGGTGAGTTGCCAACTCGTGAGTAGAAAAACACCTACAGATAGAAATCGAATAAACAACGACTTCTAGGTCAACTATATCATAAAGGTAATACTATGATATCTAGGGTGACCGTATCTGCATATGTGCCAACAATGAAATCAATACCTATATGTATGCGGATATAATCCAACCATATAATCAATGTATGTATGCATGTGGATCTCGTCCAACCATATAATCAATGTATGTATGTATGTGGATCTCGTCCAACCATATAATCAATGTCTGTGAATATCATAAAAGCATATGCATGAAAGTATGAGAATATAAATCAACGGGTGTCCCTCGCGACACATCAAAATCATGGAACCTGAGTGTCCAACATCGATACTCGAAACATCATGAAAACCGTGTCCAGCATCGACACGTAAATCCTCATATCTCGGTCTCTGTTAGTCCGGATTGGCCTACGGGCTCTGTCAGTCCGGATCGGCCCATATCATCTCTCGACTCCGGATATCCGCCAGGCCCAACCAATCACCGGTAGGTAGTAGTCTCTCTGCCAGGCTCATCGTCATCCACACGAAATCTCTCTCTCGTCCTAGGGTACCATATCGCGTCCACCATGTACCCGCAAACGGAATCATCCGCCTCCTCGAATCGGGTTTCACATATCACACGTCTCAGAACCGAGAAAACGCATGGTGGACGCACTGAAATATCATATCAAGAGAAACCGGGTTTTTAAAACAGTACATACTTTCTTTTGAAATAGCCACGGATCTCAAATCCAGAAATCTTATGAAAACATCATATCTCAATGCGTAAAATCATAAAGCATGATGTATGCGACATATGATAGAAATGTAAGCATATCCGTATATCATGCAACATGGAACAGTAATATGACATATTTAGGGAAAACCGCTCTTTTAAATTGATTCCAGTTTTTAAATATATCCCGCGGTTCCTAATTTTTCCAAAGTCAAATGCAACATCGTCTATGTATGTGCGCAAGTATGGTGTACAATATGTATGTACGCAAGTATGGTGTACAATATGTATGTACGTAAGTATTAGTGTACAATATGCATATCATGATGCAGCAACCCTACTGTGTAGTGACATAGCAATTATCGATGACGAAGTGTGTGAGCCGGAAAATCTGTGTACATGTAACATACACATCATTGATAATGGTGTAAGTGTACTAGCACAGGTATAAGTAATGCAATGCGAATAACATGAATGCATCATAAGGTAAATCGTCAGCTAAAAGCTTTAAGGTATACATATATAACATGATCGAGTCGGTGAATCTATCAATCGACATCCAGCCAAACAACATCGCGTACGGTATAATCCATCGTACGGCAACCTCTAGTCAAGGGTATGGATCAATCATCAAGTCAAACTCATCACGCACGGAAAATCATCGTACGACGGCATTAAGCTAATCAGGGATCCTATCAACTTATAAGACGAGGAGGGTACGGACCTAACGTCACGTACGGCTAACACTCACGATTCACAACACATATAAATATCTCTATATAACTATGTCCCAGGTCACATCCACAACAATCTCATATCAGGGGACCGACAAGGTATCAATCATCTCAATCGACTCACATCCGTATACCAACCTAACATCATATCACCTATTAAGTCGTATTCTTTTTTTTATCATAATTATATCACGTCATATATTCTTTTCATCGCATTTATATCCCTCATTAAGTCAATTTTACAAATACATTCTACTTTTACTATAAGTATAAGTATATAATCTAGCATACACATCCGAACCATACAAAGAGTTTTTGAAAGATGCGAATCGTAGTTTTGAAACTAGGGGTTATGGTGTTTTTAAAGAAAATATATCATTTGAAAATCCGTAACGTCTATCAAGGTATCTGTTTAAATGATACATACAATTCTTCTGTTTGGAAATATGTATGGTTCGGATGACACGTCTACGTCGGCTATCTAGTCCTATAGTACCATAAACAACAATATCATCAAATATCATGCTCAAATCCCGTCATCACATACTAGGTCGTATCATATCACTTCTAACTGTCCTTAGTTTCTAATATGGCTCTAACTACCTTTTTACTCTATCTATAGTCTTCTATTAAAGGTTTCACTAATCATAATTTATATACATAAATCGGTTTCCATCAAAGTTTGCGGGGGTGCTATATGCCATCCACCCGACTTCCCCCGTAGATATAGATCTACTCACCATGGTCTTCGCTTGTCGAAGTTGATGACGCCACGCTCCGTCGCCTCGGAATCCACACGAAGGTATCTACAATAACAACACATATCGCAACGCTACAAAAATCAAGTTCTAAAATCCAAACGGCACACGGATCACCCACAGGTTAGAACCTATAGCCCACGTATGCAACCAATAAATTACCCCTGGTCGTTGATGTACAAACATCCAACAACCAAATACAAACCAAAATATCAAAACTTAGTATTTCAAAATACGGAAAATATAGCCAAAATCACACTAAAATGCTCCCAGATTTTGACTCAGGTCAAATAAAGCTAAGTAAACATGTCTAGGGAGATGTACATAGTGTATATGACCTACTGGATCAACCCCGACACCAAAACCCACCAATTGGCCGGCCACTCCTCTATGAAATCCGGCCTGCTCGGCCACCATTGCTCCATTGGGGTTCGTGCAGGTAGGGGGGTCTCCTATAGGTCCAATTAGATCTCTAGAGTTGTTTGCTTCTCTCAAAAATTCCCCGGGTTGCTCCAGATTTCCCTGCACACCCCATTTACTCACAAAACCGATATGAACAAAATCCTAAATCCGTATTTTGGTTTCTATACTAAATTCCAGGTCTTCCAACAACCACTAGAGTTCACTAATTTCCCACAATCACCTAAACCCTTCTCTAGAGATTTCTATCTTCACAACCACCAACCCAATTCAACCTCTAAACTATCTAAAACATAAGAAAACTAAAACTAACTAAATGGAAATGATTATACCTCATGGATGTCACTTAAGCAAACCCTAGAAGTCCCAATGTTGTCAAAATCCCACTTTGCTTGGTCCATTGCGATGAGGGTGGGGAGGTGATCATTTTTGGCGATAGGGGTATAGGGTTTTGACAAGATTTTGGAGGTGATTTTTGGGGTTGTAGGTGGAGGGAAGGGATCTTGAGGAAGAGGAAGAAGGAGATGAAAATGGTGGGGGAAAGAATAATGAGGCAGCCCCCCTCTCTCAATTATTCTCATTCTCTCTCCCCAAGCATGCTTATTTTCATCATTGTGTCCCCTCTCTCTCTCTCCAAATCATCATTACACCTTTTCCCCTTTCTTTTCTCACCAAAAAAACATACACCCAAATAAAACAACACAAATGAAATAACATGTAACATGTCATGGTGCACTAATCATGAAAAATTGTAGAAGCATGGATTTTGCATAATCGCGATTAGCAGTGCACTAATCGGGTTTTTATCAAAACTGCATATAATAAATTTTAAAAATGCCAAATCCTTTAAATATATTTTTAAATGAATAATTTATTTTAATTTTCAATTATTTCACAAATATTGGTATATATTTATACCTCTTTTCGAAAACCCCAATTTCGCAAATCGGGTAATTTTTGGGAAACATATTATTTTAATATTAAACTCCAAAAAAAATATTTTATATTTTCTGAAATGTTACAGTCTTCTCCCTTTAAATAAATTCGGTCCCCGAATTTAAATTTAAACCCCCAAATACAAAAACATTTCAAGAATCAACTCAAATCAACGGGGCTCCGAAATCACGGAAGATACAGAAATAGCACCGCGCATCGTGTGCGCCTGAAAACGAGTATAAACTCAAAATCGAACTCCGTCAAGCGTTGCGCAAATCATCGGATTTGCACGCATATCCTCGGAGTTACAGTGGAGATACAGATCTTGAAATCCAATACTAAAATCCAACATACACTAGTCAAATACTATACTATGTATATAGTACGCATCCTTGGAAAACTCCAAAATTTGAATAAAATACATGCAAAATCCTTTCCGAATCGCCGTGTGATGCGTAACTCACGGCATAAGTGACGGACGCTTATTTGTAAAATAGTAAATATAGTTTCATATATGTTTTGCTCAAATATACGTTCCGTCCTTTTTGAAATATTCCAACAAGGTTTTCCTTTATAAACGTTCGTGTCGCTCACGGACACGTAGGAAATAGCGAGACTATAGCTCCTTTTTGAAAACCTCTTGGCAACTTTTTAATGCATGCAAAATACTCAGGTACTGTCCTCAGATCAGTCCCATTTGGCCACTATATAATATGGTGCCCATCAAGGAAACAAACTACTCAAAAGCAAAATCAGCCTCAAAAGACGTATCCAACAATCACATGCGTCTGGTGCGCACGGAAATCAAATCCAAATATAGGTGCCACAATATACACAAAATCCAAAACTAAGTGCAACATGTGTTCACGAAAACATCTGTCCAGTGCAACGGGTGTGCACGACAACACTATCCGGTGCATCTATCGAGCACGAAAATCTCAAATCTGGTGCACCAAATGCGCGAAATACAAGTACGGTGCAACCAATGCACGAAAATCATACTAATAACTCAAATGCGTATAAGAATGACATCGAGTGTACCAAGGTGTATAAATCAAAAACATGTGCAACTACGAGCACAAATCCGTATCAATGCACTACAAGCACATGTGAGCTATACCGAGTGCAAAAATCACATCATCCGTATAAAATCCACGAAATCATAAACACATGCTACGAAGGTACCAAATCGATATCAACCATAATAGGTATGCACAAATCGCAAATCAACACAACGGTGTATAAAATATATATCCAGCGCAATAACTATGCCCAAAAATGTAAATACCCAGCAGGTGCAGCCATGGTGCACGAAAACCAATATCATGAAACCCAATCATCAAAACTCAAATCCAAGCGATAGAAGCGTGATACTCGGATCACAAATGCAAATCGCAATAAATGACATTGAGATACACCTCCTACAACGCCGAAAAATAAATCGGTGCGCCTAAAACCTACAGAACAAGAACATCCGCTTGGCTCATGCTCACGGTCTGGCGTTTTCTGTCTCTGGGTCCTCATTTCTCTGTGGATTCACCAATCTTTCAATCCATCGGCTCGTCGGCCCGGTCAGGTGTGCTAACGGGAACGATTCCGCTCTAGCACTTCTCTGGTCATCTCTCGGCCAATCATCACGACCACTCGTAAAGCAGCACGTTATTGGCGTCGGCCTCTGGTCCTCTGAATACACGTCACACATCTGATCCTTGGTGCAAATCTTATCGCAGCAGTGTCGTGGAAGGAATTCTGCTCAAGGTCTCTTCCGATCTCGCCCATGCCGAACTGTACGGAGGCTGGTACTCTTATATAATCTTTTCTCGTTTTCTGGACATCTACGTTTTCCGCACACATTTCCTCGGGAATTGGTCGTACATCATGCCTTTGTATGAATATCAGATCTCTAATCTCGACGGGGAGTAGCAACAGCTCGTCAGCATCTCGCATGAACCTCTTGTTCCACTCGTCTTTATCATCGTCCACTTCGACGTCACGTCATACTATCTGCGCACTGCAACTGTTCTCGGCCACGGTCAATACGAAGTCTCTCACACGGACTCGAAATCGCGTACTCTGTATATTCATTACTTTGTAGAAGATATCTGGCCGAACACGTTCTCGGGAACTCGTCCCAACCATCGGAGGAATACTCCATACTCGTCCGTTCCCTATCACTCACAACGCATCTGGGTGAGGTCCTCTATCCGAAACTGGTCAGCTTACTGGTCTCTTATCACATGATATCCGGACGACGTTAAACCTTTCGATCGAGTCATCAAGGCCCCCAAAATTTCCTGAAAGCTCAACACCTGATGTAACATTTCAGAAAAAAAAATAAATAAAAAATATTATTTTTGGAATTTTTTATAATTAAATAATAAATACTATGAATATTTTTGATAATAGGGTATAATTAAATACAGATAAATTGGGACATATTTGGAAAATTATAGGAATTATTGAAATGAGGGTGTTTTATATGATTTAAGCAAATTATAAATTCGTTATGATTAATTATATTCCATTTTTATGCTAATCGCGATTAAAAATCACCAATCGTGCATTAAACTTGGTTTGTGTACATGACATGTATCATGTCAAATTTCACATTGTTACATTTTTCTCCCATGTCTTTTCTTTATTTTCTTGCATGTTTGTTTTTTTTTATAAAAAATATGAAAACAAAAGAAAAGAGAAGAAAAGAGATTTGTAGAGAATGAGAGAGAAAGCTCTAGAAATTTCCTTGACCTTTGATCAATGCTTCCATTTCTTTCTCCATCTCTTAATCATTTTTCTTCCCTCCTTCACCTCTATAGCTGCCTTTCTCCCCCACCCTCTCTACCTCCTCACTACAACATCAATCCCACACCAAAACCTTACATCCTCTTCACAAAAATTAATCCCTAGCTCACTACAAGTATGAGGGTGTGATCAAGTCAAGACTTTGGGGACCTTGGGTAACTCAAGAAAATTCTTGAGTTGCCAAATGAGGTAATTTCATCACCATTAGAGTGGTATTTCATTCTATTAGCTTCTACTGTTAGTTTAAAATCGATATATCGAGGTTTAGTGAACTTTGAAGATTTCAAGTTAGGCTTTGAGATAATTTTGAATTGAGATAGTGTAATTGAGACTAGTAGAGACCATACAACCCCTGTTGTGATTGTATACTGAACTAAACCAGAGATTAAAACCCTAGTTAGCAAATTTAGAAACCCCGATGTCGGAAAATCATGGAAAATTGTGTTGGAATTTGGTGATCTGCTATAACCCGGATGACCAGAAAATTTTTAGCGAACACAGAGAGATGTGCAGGTGATATGGATCATTCCCTGAAGACCCGAGCCCCTAACCCCAAACTATGGCCGCAATTTTATTCTTCCTGGCCGCAATTTGCGGCCAGGGTAGGGCAGAACCCCTCCATGTTTGGTCCGGGGCTGTTATTTCATTAAACTAGACCCTTACCATATGCAAATTAGCTAATTTCACTTAAGGTAAAATCTGGGATCATTTTCTTGATTTGCTGCATTGTTTTACGACTTCGATTTAATTTGGTTTTGGAATTTGGGTTTTTAACTCGATGTTCTAATGTTTGTACCTCGACATCGAGAACTTGTTTGGCTTTTCTTGCATGCGAGGACCATAGGTTCTAACTTATGTATGTTTTGTGTGACGTTCTGGTTTTCATTCGTGATTTTGATTTACGATACCATATGTTTATATGTAGGCATCCTTACATGGATTTCGAGACGACAGGAAGAGCATGACGACATCGACTTCGGCAGGCGAGGATTCAGGTGAGTAGATGTATATCTACGGGGGAAGTCGGATGGATGGCGTATAGCACCCCCGCAAACATAGTATAAGGTTATAACGTATTATTATTATGAGTCGGACGTGACCTCGGATTCTTGACTGGTAGGGTACCATTGAAGTCCTTAATTTGGATTAGATGGATTTAGAAAGATTTAACCAGAGGATGATTACCATGGAGTCAATTTGTAGGTTTCATGTAGGCACATGCACACACACATACACTTGACTTGGTGGGTGTGTGGGTGTGTGTGTATGTGTGTGTGTGTGTGTGTGTGTGTGTGTGTTTATATGAATGTGTGTAGGTTCTTATATATATATAACATATTCACATGATATGAAGATGTTATATGATACATGGGGATGAGTCGATATGACTGGACATGATGTCGTGAGATATTGGATATATGATCGAGATATGACATGAGATGTGTTATAATATTAGCGAATCGTTGGGCAATGTGAATATATATATATATATATATATTATATAAACAATAAAATGTGTTAATGACATTGAAATGTATGAGACTCTAGAATAGAACCCAGACTGTAATATGCGACTTAATCATAGTATGATATATGATATGATATTTTAGTGGATCATTTGACGATGTATATTCACATAGATGATATATGCTTGATGATATTAGAATGTATGCGATTGTAGTATAGTACCCTTGACCATGTTATTGTTTGATGATGATACTATACGAATGATGATGTATATATGATAGTTGACATACCCCGATTTTGGGATGCCGTACGATGGATTTTACCGTATGAGATATAGATATGATGATTGATCCGCACTCTTGACTCGAGGAAGTCATACTATCTACGTGACGCTATTGAGGCTGGATCGCCGACTAGACATTGACTCAGACTTTAGGTGGATTCTTCTTAACTTTCGTCTAGTCTCTTTAGTTATTTTCTTAGTTGGTTAGGTAGATATTAGTTTAGCTTGAGTCATACTTCTTTTCAAAACTAACGAATCATGCACATTTTTAAAGACAGCCTGAGGGATACTACGGATTTTTCAAAGGACGTATCTTTTCTTAAAAACCCCGTAGCCCCTACTTTTCTAAAAACCATGATTTGTGCTTTTTCAAACAACAAACTGTATGACTCGTAATTAGTATGTATACTCTAATTGTTCGTTTACTACATACTCACCGTTAAATTCATATTCATCGCACTGCATGATCATACATATGTTTCTTTAGTCAATATGAAACCCTGCCTGTTAGGACACCAGCACCATTACCGGTGATGCGCATGTTCCACGTACACTTATTTGCCAGCTCACACACATCATCATCGGTAATTGCCATGTCACGTACACTTTAGAACATATTATTGTTATTGATATAATCAGCTAAAAGCTAGTTCAACATAATATTATTTGATTACTCTCATGTGCCAGCTTAGACACTTCATGCATTTACATATTCACACTATCATGCAGTATTGCGGGGTTTATGCCGATACTTATTATCTATTTACTCATGATTCTTGGGATTTCGGATTTTCAGTGAGATTTCTGGATTTTGGGGAAAACCGCAACACTTTCAAAACTTGTTATTATTTTAAAAAGCAAAACTGCGGTTTTCTTATGATGTGGTGTGTGTATTGTCAACTATGAGTTTTCTCGGTTCTTGAGCAGTATCATATACCCGATTCGAGGAGGGGGGATGCACCGTCTGCGGGTACATGGTGGGCCCGGTATGGTACTCCGGGGCAAGAAGATCGCAGATGATGGTGTTGAGCCCGGTAGGGGAGCACTGTCTACCGGTTATTTATGACGCGGCGGATATCCGGAGGATACCGACCGTAGTCGTGTGATATGATGATATGGGTCGATCCGGACGGTCGGAGCCCGAGATATTGAGATTTGAGATACATATATATGAGATTTGAGATATAGATATAAGAGATTGAGATACAGATATATGAGATATCGAGACTTTGAGATTTACATGCTTTGTGTCGATATTTGACACCGATTTCCATGGATTTCATTGATGATACTTCAGTTATTTCAGAAGAATTTTACTGAGATAAAAATACATATTTTCTTATATCAGATTATCCAGATTTCTTGGTGGATTGTTTCATTCATGATGCATTCATACATCATATACATACATGACATTTTGCTACTTAGTGACACTGACACAAGCACCGAGTACTACACGTATGCATAGCTTATTACCCTATCACTACTAGCTGTCTAGGGTTACGTTGAGTATATTATATGACCTAGGAGAGCGTCGTGCATGCAATTTCTACTCGCAGATGTCTTCTACTCACGAGTTGGCAACTCACCCCCGTTGTGCCAAATTTTCTTACAGGTTCTGATGTACAGGTTTCCTTGGCGGCTTGCTGGCACAACACTTCATTCAGGGTGATTGCTTTGGTAGGTTGGTTCACTTGTATCGTGACCGCCGTTGTACTTTTATTTATTTCAGTTGTATTTAGTAAACTCCATCAACCAGACTTGTATTATTTGGTAGACTTAGAAGACCGGTTGTTTATTCTTTTGACCTTAGAGTCACGCTTGTATTATGATGGTTTTCTAGTGGATTTTGGTTTTCTTCTGAGTTTTGTTCCTCGTCCTTTTGCGTTGTATATTATATTATTTGCGTGGTTGTGACCGCCAATTGGCGAAGAGCTAGCTCCCGCTTAGGGGTGCCTTTATTATTACATTTTGTATATATATTTCTTGTTTGTACCCGTTTGGGCCAGTTTTTACAAAGGAGACTCTGTCGAAATTTTCGAGAAAATTTGATGTTTTTTAAAACATGTATTCCTACACTTCTTCTTTTAAATGGTTTAGATTCTGGGCTTCGGCTTACTTAGATTACGTTACGCCTTTAGACGTTTTGTAATTTAAGTGCCGGTCATGTTCCGTACTTTCGGGTTATGACAAAGTTGGTATCAGAGCGCCAGGTTTAACCTTTGTCCGAGTCTAGGTTGACCTTGGTTGATGGAGCAGGTGACTTAGGTAGAGTGACGTACCGTGGGTATGAACCGCGGCATACTTACAATACACTACTCCACTTAAGAAACCTTAGGATGTACCTTTCTTTTGCATCGTATTCGATTTATTCCTATGATATATCTTCATCAATATCGGATGGTGGTTTCTGTTATCATGGTCACACAGGCAGAGCGAGCTGCGGCTAGAATTGCGGTCAGCATGAGCGTCTCGATATGTCGTTACTACGTTTTCTTGTGGGCGCGAGCGTTTGATATCGGCACTAGGTGATCAGGCCACTGCTAGGGACCGTCTAGATTGTGATGACCGTTAATGTATCGTCTATTCTGGAGGATTGAAGCATTGTTTACCGTGCGGATGAAGGGTATTCACATGTCGTCTAGGTGAAGTTAAAAGGTTCGAACGATTGTCAGAAACCCATTTTTCCAAGTTTAGGGTATTCGGAAGAACATGCAGGTATTTCTATGGACCCTCTAGAAGAATAAAACCCTAACTCGACATAATGACCATGAGAATGCCTTTGAACCTTAGGGTTTACGGCAGTTCCGCAGTGCTATTAGTGATGCTTGGATTTGCCCTTCTACGGCTGGTCCGCAGATGCTGGGGCATGTACTGGATATTTTTAAACCGCACTTGAGTGTTGAGCTCTTGGGGAATTTTGGGACTTTGATGAATTGATCGAAAAGTTTAACGTAGTCCGGATATCATGTGATAAGATACATTACTTGGGAGACTCTAGATATGAGTATAGCCGTTTGTAGAGCAGTCCATACAACTATGAAGAGACGAGTTTGAATCAGTCGACACCAGAGGAAAGAGGAGCACATTGACGTTGGTATTACGAATTGCGATTTGGTGATTTGAATTTCACATTTCCGTTGTTTGGATTTTGGTACCTTGAGGATTTCTTTTTATGATTGGTATTTCTTACGTGCACATTCATGGCACTCGATTAGTGTTTCATGTATCAGTTGTTTTGATGTTCGTTTTGTGCATACCCATTACACCTGATTTGATTCTTATATACATTATGAGATGTTTGATTTTGATTTCATACACCTGAATTTAATTGATTTGATTTCGTGTATATGGGTTGCACATGATTTTGGACTTATGCTTTCGATATAGTTTTCATGCACTTTTCGTACTTTATTTGGTTTTGTGCACACTGATGCATGTGGTTGTAAGTTTATCTATAGCGGTATACTTGATTATGATTCGGTGTATGTCGTATACCGCTAATTTCGATTTTGGATATTCGATTTATGTTTTCGTGCACCATGTGCACTCGATTGAGATTCTTGCGCACACTTGATGCGATTTTGTGCACACCAGATGCACTAAATCGGGGTTTTGTGCAGATTAGATGCACCTGGTATTGTTGTCGTGCACGCCCGTTGCACTTGACAGATGTTTTTGGTGCACACCCGTTGCACTTAGTTTTGTTTCTGTGCATAGTCATGGCATCTGTATTTGATTTCGACCTTCGTGCACACCGGACGCACATGGTATTTTTATGCTGTAATTGGGATTGATTTCATTTTGACCTGTACGTTTTTATGATATTTACTATTTAGTTTAGTAACCGAGCAGGACTGTTTGGAGGACAGTACCTGAATATGTTTTTACATGCATTGATAGTTACCGAAGGGATTTCCAAAATGAGCTATAGTCTCAATATTTTCTTATGTGTCTGAGATGACACGAAACATTTTACAAAGAAAACCCTTCAAAATTATTTTCAAAAAATGGCGGGACGTGTATGTTAAACAAAGGATATGTATATACGTATAATTATTTTCTTATAAATAAACGCTCCTACTTGTGCCGTGGTACGCGCATCGCACGGTGGATCGAAAAAGGTTTCGCATGTATTTCTATTTGGATGTTTCGATGATTTTACCACGATGCGTACTATGTACAAGTTATAGTTTGAGTATATCATATTGGTTTTTCGTATTGGATTTTGGCATTGTATTTTTACCTTAACTCCGATGATTGCATACCGCTTGACTGAGTTTTGACTATGAGTATATATACTCGTTTTTCATGCGCATACATTGCACTAAGTTATGTTCATTGTATTTATGATTTCGGAGCCCTGATGACTTGATCTTTTACTGAAATGTGTTAAGTATTTGGGGGGTTTCAATTTAAATTCGGGGACCGAATTTCTTTAAGGGGGGAAGATTGTAACATTTCAGAAAAAAATAAATAAAATATTATTTTTGGGAAATTTTATAATTAAATAATAAATATTATGAATATTTTTGATAATGGGGTATAATTAAATACAGATAAATTGGAAAATATTTGGAAAATTATAGGAATTATTGAAATGAGGGTGTTTTATATGATTTAAGCAAATTATAAATTCTTTATGATTAATTATATTCCATTTTTATGCTAATCGCGATTAAAAATCACTAATCGTGCATTAAACTTAGTTTATGTACATGACATGTATCATGTAAAATTTCATATTGTTACATTTTTCTCCCATGTCTTTTCTTTATTTTCATGCATGGTTTTTTTTTTTAAAATGAAAAAAAAACGAAAAGAGAAGAAAAGAGATTTGTAGAGAATGAGAGAGAGAGCTCTAGAAATTTCCTTGACCTTTGACCAATGCTCCCATTTCTTTCTCCATCTCTTAATCATTTTTCTTCCCTCCTTCACCTCCATGGCTGCCTCTCTCCCCCACCCTTTCTACCCCCTCACCACACCATCAATCCCATAATAAAACCTTACATCCTCTTCATAAAAAATAATCCCTAGCTCACTTCAAGTATGAAGGTGTGATCAAGTCAAGACTTTGGAGATCTTGGGCAACTCAAGAAAATTCTTGAGTTGCCAAATGAGCTAATTTCATCACCATTAGAGTGGTATTTCATTCTATTAGCTTCTATTGTTAGTTTAAAATCGATATATCGAGATTTAGTGAACTTTGAAGATTTCAATTTAAGGTTTAAGGTAATTTTGAATTGAGATAGTGTAATTGAGACTAGTAGAGACCATACAACCCCTGTTGTGATTGTATACTGAACTAAACCAGAGATTAAAACCCCAGTTAGCAAATTTAGAAACCCCGATGTCGGAAAATCATGGAAAATTGTGTTGGAATTTGGTGATCTGCTATAACCCGGATGACCTGAAATTTTTTTAGCGAACACAGAGAGATGTGCAGGTGATATGGATCATTCCTTGAAGACCCGAGCCCCTAACCCCAAACTATGGCCGCAATTTTATTCTTCCTGGCCGCAATTTGCGGCCAGGGTAGGGCAGAACCCCTCCATGTTTGGTCCATGGCTGTTATTTCATTAAACTAGACCTTTACCATATGCAAAATTAGCTAATTTCACTTAGGGTAAAATCTGAGATCATTTTCTTGATTTGCTGCATTGTTTTACGACTTCGTTTTAATTTGGTTTTGGCATTTGGGTTTTTAACTCGATGTTCTGATGTTTGTACCTCGACATCGAGAACTTGTTTGGCTTTTCTTGCATGCGAGGACCATAGGTTCTAACCTATGTGCGTTTCATGTGACGTTCTGGTTTTCATTCATGATTTCGATTTACAATACCATATGTTTATATGTAGGCACCCTTACATGGATTTCGAGACGACTGGAAGAGCATGACGACATCGACTTCGGCAGGAGAGGATTCAGGTGAGTAGATGTATATCTACGGGGGAAGTCGGGTGGATGGCAAATAGCACCCCCGCAAACGTAGTATAAGGTTATAACGTATTATTATTATGAGTCGGACGTGACCTCGGATTCTTGACTGGTAGGGTACCATTGAAGACCTTAATTTGGATTAGATGGATTTAGAAAGATTTAACTAGAGGATGATTACCTTGGAGTCAATTTGCAGGTTTCATGTAGACACATGCACACACACATACACTTGACTTGGTGTGTGTGTGTGTGTGTGTGAATGTGTGTAGGTTCTTATATATATATATAACATATACACGTGATATGAAGATGTTATATGATACATGGGGATGATTCAATATGACTGGGCATGATGCCGTGAGATATTGGATATATGATCGAGATATGGCATGGGATGTGTTATAATATTATCGGATCGTTGGGAAATGTGAATATATATATATATATATATTTATATAAACAATAAAATGTGTTGATGACATTGAAATGTATGAGACCCTAGAATATAACCCAGACTGTAATATGCGACTTAATCATAGTATGATATATGATATGATATTTTAGTGGATCATTTGACGATGTATATTCACACAGATGATATATGCTTGATGATATTAGAATGTATGCGATTGTAGTATAATACCCATGACCATGATATTGTTTGATGATGATACTATATGAATGATGATGTATATGTTAGTGTATATGCCCTAGGGGCCATTATTGTATCATACTAGTTTGTATATTACTTAATGGAAGCTTGGGATATTCACATGTATATAACAGTCTTGCTAAACATGGTAGTATGCTACTTGGTTTTTCTATCTTAATATGTGAGTATACGTATTGATAGAGCTCTTAGGATCTTGCTTGACTACCAGCTTTGTGATGGCAGTCACACTAGTAGGGGCTGGGTAGTCTACAAGCACATCCTTATTCAGGTCCCTAGTCGTTGGATTATCGAGACAGGGCATCGATACTCCGGAGTAGACTAGTGTGTACGCTTCTCATCCCAGTTGGGGAGATGGTCTGTCCCACAGCCGTCGGTACGTCGTACTGGAGATAGTATGCAGGTGCTCGTTAGGTTACGAGTACACCGGACAGGACTCACAGGGAACTGTTGGTTGGTTTTATACCAGTCGTCAGTGAACAGTTCCCAGGTGACATGAGTACAGCATAGTCCGCAGACTTGACACTGCTACTTCGCCTCGAGTGTGTCCAATTGTTCTTAGATTGCTACCCTACCACGGCTCAAAGGAGTCGTGCAAACAGGTAGCAGTTGGGTGCAGTCCCGAGCACTTGGAGGCAGTGGCGGTTAGACAGGATTCGTCTCTCCCGGTATTGGGGGTTGATATCGCGCTGTGTCAGAGAGCCATTATGCAAAGTCCCTGGCTAGGGCAAGCGAGATTTGCTGGTAGGTTCCAGTAGTTTCTCAGGGTGTAATGGGCTTCGCTCCGACACGACTTATACCGCTATTAGGGGACTGACGCTTGCCGCCCCCTTAGGCCCGATATGCGATAGTCTTAGACGAACAGACCGGACTGTACGGAGATTGTCACATCAGACTCAGTAGGAGTTCGGATGGGTTTCCTCATCGGCCTTCTTATCGACATCTACCTGGGGACCGTTACGTACAGCTAGTGCCTCTTGCGGTCTGTGGTTAAACCCACTGCCAGCATAGTAGTCGAGTCTCTAGAGTCCCACGCAGAGAGTTTCCCTACTCCAGGCGAAACGATATAGAGGTCGTATGGTTTTACGACAAGCGTTCGGACGCATACGTGCGTTTACGCACGTATGACTTTCGGACAGTTTTTACTAGTCGGCTTTGGTTTAAGCCAGTTACTAGTATCCGGTTATTGGATTTATACAGTCTAAAGTTTTTCCGTGTTTTCACAGATAGGAGGGGCGTTCTCGTAATTGCGCGAGAAGCTTCTAGAAGATGGTGACTAAGGAGGTTAAGGTGGCATATACATTAAATGAGATTAGTGAGTCATATGGATGATTCATCCATGTCATTAATGCTTCATAATTGCTTAATGACTCATGGATGTGAATCACCATTAGATATTTATCAAGCATGGTTGTAAATCATTATCTTTTCTTTTCTTGATAAAATAAAATGCTTGATATATATTATGATAACTCATTTTCTTATTTCATTATTATTCTCACATTCTCTTTCCTCAAGCTCTCTCTCTTCAAACCCTAATCCTCCCCTCTCATGTGTTGAGTACAAGAATTAGTTAGACTACTTAATCCATAACCCTCTCTCTATTTCATCTAGGTACTTTGATTAGCACTTAAAGATACCTAGTTGCCTCAAGTTTAGAGGCAAAGCTTGGAGTTTAGCTCTCGTGGTGGATCGTCTACTACTTGGAGAAGGCCGAGGAGGAGGTGGAGTTCGTAAAGACGAAGGACACGGTTCTTTAGGTATAATCCCTTTACATAGTAGTTTAGAACTTCTATGTTTGATGTTAGTTATCGTTTAGCTTCGATTCTTGCGGTTAGTCGATGTTTAAGCAAAGAACAAGATCGTTTTTCATATTTCCGCCTCCCCGCAAGTCGTAGGGTGTTGCACATCGACTTACAGTGGTATCAGAGCCTCGCTAAACAATAATTAACTCACTTGCAAAATTGTATGAATTCCGAACGGAAAAAAAAAACCGGAAAACTCCGATATCATGTGTTTCTGTCGTTTTTTAAATGAGGTCCAAAAATTTTTCAGGGACCTTCAGAAAGCCTTAAATGATAGTAGAAGAACACCCATGAAAATTGGGATCATGAATCGGCTAAAGCGCCGCGGAACCGCCGCGGATCCCACCGATCTGCCGCGATTCCGCCGCCGAGTTGCCGATTCATCATCCCAAATTTCCTGTGTTGGTTCTCTGCGATGTTTGGAATTTTCTGGAATTTTTTAATTTTTGCTCAGGTTTCAGATTTACAGAGAAGTATTGGAGCAAAATTAAATGTGTTTAATCGATCGAAATTATACGATATTTGCTTGTTGGATTATATCTGTGTTTGTATAATGTGTTCGTAAACCTCCCATAACTGCTAGTATGTCGGTTGGCAGGGGGTTGCACATTTCTGTAATGGATTTTATCTGTTTGTGTATATGAACTGTGTTGGACTGTTGTGATGTATAGCCGGGGTTAAGTGATGGGTTATTATTTAATTCATTTGATGTAAATGTAATTTGTTGTAATATTATTTTGCGGGGCACATCCAGGTTGCGGTTGTAGCCACCGTTGTATTATTTCATTTTACTGTTTTTGCTCCTAGGAAAGACCCAAGGTGGGGTGCACAAACTGCCGGGTGGGTAGTTTGCCGTACCCGTTGGGGTCTTGGGTGGGGTAATGGCTATTCATCACAACTGTGTAATCCGTCTTTTGTCGCAGGCTCAAAACAAACACGGATTGCTTGTAAATCCAATAAAGTTCATCTGTGATCTGGAATGCCTATTATTGCGTCTGACGAATGTACAATATCTATATATGATAGCTATTTAGACGTCACTTATGTTTTACACCCGCGCTAGCCCAGCCCCCACTCTGTCGTTAGTTAAGTAACCTAACGGGTGATGACGGGACCCCGTGGCGAATGCGGATGGCATAAGAGGACGTTGTATTTTCGTTGTTTTCTGCAATGATAGGTTAATGATGGGACGCATTATTTATAATGCAAAGAAAATAAACCAAAAGTTTAATCGTTGGAACAATTTAAAAGAAACCACTCGGTTAATTTTTAAAACAGATATTTTTAAATGCGGAGCTTTAACCACTCCTTTTAAAAGCTATCAGGTTCCTTCGGTTATATCAAGTTCACTACGTTCACGGTTTCGCCAAAACCATTCGTAGCCCTCCGTCATTTCATTTGGGTATTCAGTAGTATTCAAGCTATGCATTTTGGCCAAAGTCAAGGCATAGTGTTTGGTAGCTGCTGGGTTTTCATTTGTTGCATAAGATAGATGAGTTGGTTTGGGACAGTCGTATTATCATTTGACCAAAGTCAGGGGTATATACGGATGGGTTCAAATTGACATGACAATGACGAGTAGAACTTGACATGTGACTTATGACATTTTGACCAAAGCCAAGGTCATAAGAGCATGGGGCAAAAACTTATATCGGGAATTTCTAAAGAAACTGAAATTTGCAAAGAGATGCATACCATTTGGAGTTTGATGAATGTTGGTAGCATTCCTTCAACATTATCATACGATAATATTTGGATCCTGATCCTACTGTGAGTATATGCTACTTATTAGGATATTCGTCACTTAACGATCAATGCTATAAACCAAGTAGGTGTCAAGAAAGGTGTCAGCGGGGTTACGCCCCCAGAGAAAAGAGGTTATTTAATTAAGGAACTTCGCGAAAGCGTTGGAAAACCTCCCTCGAAGTATCGACACTAGCCTGGCTGAACGGTTAAGCAAGAATTGTACAGTGAGAATAGTCCTGGCTAATTCTTCTTTTATGGTTTGAGGAAGGATTCGAGAAACAGTGGGAGCCATCCAGTTTAGATAAACTAAAAACCACTCTAAACTTGCAAGAGCATCATGCTAAAGAGTTTTTCTTCTCTCTCTCCTAATTGCAGCGACCCTGAAAATGACTGGACTTAAGTTTCTTTTAGAGAAAAATATACTGACAGGGCCAAACTATAAAGATTGGCTGCGGAATGTCAAAATGGCTTTGACCTATGACAAATTGGGGTACGTCCTCACCGCTACGACACCTGCTGTCCCTGGTCCCAAATCCAGTAATGTGGATAAGGAAATCCGCAAAACCTGGGATTTAGATTGCGCGAAAGCCAAGTGCATCGTGCTTTCCTCGATGAACAATGAACATCAGAGGAGGCACGAGGATATGGAACTAGATGCCATATTTCTCCATACAAAGGAACTTTATGGAGAGCAATCTCGTATAGCAAGATACGAGACCTCTAAGAACTTATTTCGAGCGAGGTTGGCTGTCGGGTCATCGGTAGGAGAACATGTCCTAAAGATGATCGGCTATATAAAAGAGCTCGCAGACCTTGGGACGACTTTGGATAATGAGCTCTATACAGACCTTATTCTCCAGTCCCTTCCTTCCACCTACGCCCAGTTTATCCTGAACTTCAACATTCAAAGAAAAGAAGTTGAACTTCCGGAACTCCTAAACATGTTAAGGAGTGCAGAGGGCACTTTGCAGAAGGCAAGGGAAACACCCGCTATGTTTGTTGGCGGTGCATCTTCTTCCGGGTCCAAGGCTAGGGCCAAAGGAAGGAAGAAGAAGGCCGCCCCCAGACCTAGAGGAGGTGTAAGTAAGGTGGGAGGGAAGGGAAAGAAAAAGTTTGCGGTACCGGTAGTTGGCCAGGATGAGTGCTTCCATTGTCACAGGAAAGGGCACTGGAAGAAGATTTGCAAGGCGTGGAACGCCAAGAACCAGGAACCGAAGCAAGCTGTGGCTTCGACTTCAGGTGTGTTTGTAATTGAGAATTGTCTGTCGATCAACTCTACTTCCTGGGTATTGGATACCGGATCAGGATCTCATATTTGCAATTCATTGCAGGCACTGAGAAACCGTAGAGTGCTGAAGGAAGGTGATATGACCTAAAGGTTGCTAACGGAGCTAGCGTGGGAGCTGCGTCCGTCGGGGATTATCACCTGGGATTGACGAGTGGACACATTTTGGTTTTACATAACTGTTTTTTTGTACCAAGCTTAACGTGTAATATCATATCAGTTTCCTTGTTATCAAATAAAGGTTATGATTTCACGTTTGTAAGAGATGTTAACATCCACCTTAATCATGGTTTGATTGGGTCAGGTACACTAAATAACGGTATATATGTTTTAAACCAACTCCAAATTTTCAATGTCCAGAACACACTAAAAAGAAAGTCTCCAGATTTAAATAAAGCTTTCTTATGGCATTGTAGACTGGGTTACATCAATGAGAGAAGGTTGACTAAGTTGCATAGAGAAGGATATTTGGACTCGTTCGAATATCAAACTTATGACACTTGTCAATCTTGTCTCAAAGGAAAGATGACAAAGACTCCATTTACTGGACAAGGAGTAAGAGCGAGCGAGCTCTTAGGACTCATACACAGCGATGTATGTGGTCCAATGTCTACACATGCAAGAGGTGGTTTTTCCTATTTCATTACTTTCACGGATGATTACTCAAGGTACGGATTCATTTATCTGATGAAACATAAATCCGAGGCTTTTGAGAAATTCCAAGAGTATAAGAATGAAGTAGAAAACCAAACCGGCAAAAGTATTAAGACACTAAGATCTGATCGAGGTGGTGAATACTTGAGTGCCGAGTTCCTAGGTTACCTAAAAGAGAAGGGAATTCTCTCTTAGCTTACTCCTCCATACACTCCACAGCATAACGGTGTATCGGAGAGACGGAATCGAACCCTATTAGATATGGTACGATCCATGATGAGTAATGCTGAGTTACCGCGATCTTTTTGGGGTTATGCGCTAGAATCAGCAGCATATCTTCTGAACAGGGCTCCTACCAAGACTGTGCCTACCACTCCATATCAGATGTGGACTGGGAAGAAACCCCATCTTCAGCATATGAAGATTTGGGGATGTCCAGCTTTTGTTAAAAAGCAGCATGTGGACAAGCTCGAGGCACAATCAGTAAAATGTAAGTTTGTGGGATATCCAAAGAACTTCAAGGGATATTATTTCTATTACGCAGAGGAACAAAAGGTTTTTGTTTCTCGTAATGCCCATTTTCTAGAACATCAGTTTTTAGAAAAGGAAATAAGTGGGAGCGAAATAGAACTGGAAGAAATTCCAGAACCACAAGCTGCTACTGAAAGTTTGGTAGAACCGGTAGTTCAAGAAGAACAAGACATTCCCGCACCCCTCCGCAGGAGTAGTAGGCCGTCTCAACCGCCTGAGAGATAATACGGTTTTCTCATAGATGGGGATAGAGAGGATTGCATCATAGATGATGATGAACCTACTGACTTCCAACAGGCCATCCAGAGCGGCGACTCGGTACGATGGCTAGATGCAATGCGGACCGAAATGGAGTCTATGTACACCAACAAAGTATGGACTTTGGACTTTGCTCCAGATGGGGTAAAACCCATAGGATACAAATGGATCTTCAAGAAAAAGATTGGTGTAGATGGACAGGTGGAAACCTATAAGGCTAGACTTGTTGCAAAGGGTTTTCGTCAAAGACCTGGTTTGGACTATGACGAAACTTTTTCTCCAGTGGCTATGCTCAAATCCATTCGGGTCCTTCTTGCTATTGCTGCCTTCCATGATTATGAAATCTGGCAGATGGATGTAAAGACGGCTTTTCTGAATGGAAATTTAGAAGAGTGCATCTATATGGATCAGCCAGAGGGTTTCAATAAGAGTGGGAGCAGCGGGAAAGTATGCAAGCTGCTTAAGTCCATTTATGGACTAAAGCAGGCATCGCGGAGTTGGAACATCTGTTTTGATGAGACAGTCAAAGAATATGACTTTATCAAAAATCCAGATGAACCGTACATATATAGTAAAGTTGTAGCCAGAAGTGTCGTATTCCTCGTCTTGTACGTGGATGACATTCTACTGATAGGAAATGACATTCCTATGCTACAATCTGTCAAAGGATTCTTGTCACACAGGTTCTCCATGAAAGACCTGGGTGATGCCTCTTACATTTTGGGGATCCGGATCTATCGTGATAGATCCAAGAGGATGTTGGGACTTTCGCAGTCCAGGTATATCGACACTGTACTGAAAAGATTCAGTATGAAAGATTCTAAGCGCGGTAATTTACCGGCTTGTCACGGAATCACCCTCTCCAAAGAGATGTCTCCCAAGACTGATTTGGAAAGGGAACGCATGTCTATTATACCCTACGCTTCTGCGGTAGGCTCTATAATGTATGCGATGTTGTGCACCAGACCAGATGTAGCTTACGCACTGAGCGTGGTAAGCCGGTATCAGTCAGACCCAGGGGAGAAGCACTGGATAGCAGTAAAGAACATTCTCAAGTACCTGAAAAGGATTAAGGAGATGTTCTTGGTTTACGGCGGAAAAGACATCAGGTTGGAGGCCTTTGCTGATTCCGGCTTCCAGAGTGATAAGGACGATTCCAAGTCCATGTCGGGTTATGTCTTTACCCTCAATGGAGGGGCGGTGTGCTGGAAGAGCTTCAAGCAGGACACCGTTGCTGACTCGACTATGGAAGCGGAGTATATAGCTGCTTGCGATGCCGCAAAAGAAGCAGTCTGGATGAAGAAGTTCCTAACAGAACTTCAGGTGGTTCCTACCATAGTTGATCCAATACCTCTGTATTGCGACAACAACGGAGCTATAGCTTTAGCGAAGGAACCAAGGTCCCATCATAAGTCCAGACACATCTTAAGGCGGTATCACCTGATCAGGGAGATCATTGATCGTCAGGAGATCGAGGTTCGGAGAGTTGCTTCAGAAGAGAACATTGCTGATCCATTCACGAAGGCCCTACCTCAGATTCAGTTCGAGAGGCTATTCGAGATCATCGGTCTTCGATATGCCAGTACATGGCCCTAGTGCAAGTGGGAGATTGTTAGTGTATATGCCCTAGGGGCCATTATTGTATCATACTAGTTTGTATATTACTTAATGGAAGCTTGGGATATTCACATGTATATAACAGTCTTGCTAAACATGGTAGTATGCTACTTGGTTTTTCTATCTTAATATGTGAGTATACGTATTGATAGAGCTCTTAGGATCTTGCTTGACTACCAGCGTTGTGATGGCAGTCACACTAGTGGGGGCTGGGTAGTCTACAAGCACATCCTTATTCAGGTCCCTAGTCGTTGGATTATCGAGACAGGGCATCGATACTCCAGAGTAGACTAGTGTGTACGCTTCTCATCCCAGTTGGGGAGATGGTCTGTCCCACAGCCGTCGGTACGTCGTACTGGAGATAGTATGCAGGTGCTCGTTAGGTTATGGGTACACCGGACAGGACTCACAGGGAACTGTTGGTTGGTTTTATACCAGTCGTCAGTGAACAGTTCCCAGGTGACATGAGTACAGCATAGTCCGCAGACTTGACACTGCTACTTCGCCTCGAGTGTGTCCCACTGTTCTTAGATTGCTACCCTACCACGGCTCAAAGGAGTCGTGGAAACAGGTAGCAGTTGGGTGCAGTCCCGAGCACTTGGAGGCAGTGGCGGTTAGACAGGATTCGTCTCTCCCGGTATTGGGGGTTGATATCGCGCTGTGTCAGAGAGCCATTACGCAAAGTCCCTGGCCAGGGCAAGCGAGATTTGCTGGTAGGTTCCAGTAGTTTCTCAGGGTGTAATGGGCTTCGCTCCGACACGACTTATACCGCTATTAGGGGACTGACGCTTGCCGCCCCCTAGGACCGATATGCGATAGTCTTAGACGAACAGACCGGACTGTACGGAGATTGTCACATCAGACTCAGTAGGAGTTCTGATGGGTTTCCTCATCGGCCTTCTTATCGACATCTACCTGGGGACCGTTACGTACAGCTAGTGCCGCTTGCAGTCTGTGGTTAAACCCACTGCCAGCATAGTAGTCGAGTCTCTAGAGTCCCACGCAGAGAGTTTCCCTACTCCAGGCGAAACGATATAGAGGTCGTATGGTTTTACGACAAGCGTTCGGACGCATACGTGCGTTTACGCACGTACGACTTTCGGACAGTTTTTACTAGTCGACTTTGGTTTAAGCCAGTTACTAGTATCCGGTTATTGGATTTATACAGTCTAAAGTTTTTCCGTGTTTTCACGGATAGGAGGGGCGTTCTCGTAATTGCGCGAGAAGCTTCTAGAAGATGGTGACTAAGGAGGTTAAGGTGGCATATACATTAAATGAGATTAGTGAGTCATATGGATGATTCATCCATGTCATTAATGCTTCATAATTGCTTAATGACTCATGGATGTGAATCACCATTAGATATTTATCAAGCATGGTTGTAAATCATTATCTTTTCTTTTCTTGATAAAATAAAATGCTTGATATATATTATGATAACTCATTTTCTCATTTCATTATTATTCTTACCTTCTCTCTCCTCAAGCTCTCTCTCTTCAGACCCTAATCCTCCCCTCTCATGTGTTGAGTACAAGGATTAGTTAGACTACTTAATCCATAACCCTCTCTCTATTTCATCTAGGTACTTTGATTAGCACTTAAAGATACCTAGTTGCCTCAAGTTTAGAGGCAAAGCTTGGAGTTTAGCTCTCGTGGTGGATCGTCTACTACTTGGAGAAGGCCGAGGAGGAGGTGGAGTTCGTAAAGATGAAGGACACGGTTCTTTAGGTATAATCCCTTTACATAGTAGTTTAGAACTTCTATGTTTGATGTTAGTTATCGTTTAGCTTCGATTCTTGCGGTTAGTCGATGTTTAAGCAAAGAACAAGATCATTTTTCATATTTCCGTCTCCCCGCAAGTCATGGGGTGTTGCACATCGACTTACAGTATATATGATAGTTGACATACCCCGATTTTGGGATGCCGTACGATGGATTTTACCATACGAGATATAGATATGATGATTGATCCACACTCTTGACTCGAGGAAGTCGTACTATGTACGTGACGCTATTGAAGCTGGATCGCCGACTACTTGAGACATTGACTCAGACTTTAGGTGGATTCTTCTTAACTTTCGTCTAGTCTGTTTAGTTATTTTCTTAGTTGGTTAGGTAGATATTAGTTTAGGCTTGAGTCATACTTCTTTTCAAAACTAACGAATTGTGCGCATTTTTAAAGACAGCCTGAGGGATACTACGGATTTTTCAAAGGACGTATCTTTTCTTAAAAACCCCATAGCCCCTACTTTTCAAAAAACCACGATTCGTGCTTTTTCAAACAGCAAACTGTATGACTTGTAATTAGTATGTATACTCTAATTGTTCGTTTACTACATACTCACCGTTAAATTCATATTCATCGTACTGCATGCTCATACATATGTTTCTTTAGTCAATATGAAACCCTGCCTGTTAGGACACCAGCACCATTACCGGTGATGCGCATGTTCTACGTACACTTATTTGCCGGCTCACACACATCATCATCGGTAATTTCCATGTCACGTACACTTTAGAACATATTATTGTTATTGATATAATCAGCTAAAAGCTAGTTCAACATAATATTATTTGATTACTCCCATGTGCCAGCTTAGACACTTCATGCATTTACATATTCACACTATCATGTAGTATTGTGGGGTTTATGCCGATACTTATTATCTATTTACTCATGATTCTTGGGATTTCGGATTTTCAGTGAGATTTCTGGATTTTGGGGAAAACCGCAACACTTTCAAAACTTGTTATTATTTTAAAAAGCAAAACTGCGGTTTTCTCATGATGCGATGTGTGTGCTGTCCACCATGAGTTTTCTCGGTTCTTGAGCAGTATCATATACCCGATTCGAGGAGGGGGATGCACCGTCTGTGGGTACATGGTGGGCCCGGTATGGTATCCCGGGGCAAGAATATCGCAGATGATGGCGTTGAGCCCGGCAGGGGAGCACTACCTACCTGTTATTTGTGACGCGGCGGATATCCGGAGGATACCGACCGTAGTCGTGTGATATGATGATATGGGTCGATCCGGACGGCCGGAGCCCGAGATATTAAGATTTGAGATACAGAGATATGAGATTTGAGATATAGAGATACGAGATTGAGATACAGAGATATGAGATATCGAGACTTTGAGATTTACATGCTTTGTGTCGATACATGACACGGATTTCCATGGATTTCATTGATGATACTTCAGTTATTTTAGAAGAATTTTACTGAGATAAAAATACATATTTTCTTATATCAGATTATCTAGATTTCTTGGTGGATTGTTTCATTCATGATGCATTCATACATCATATACATACATGACATTTTGCTACTTAGTGACACTGACACAAGCACCGAGTACTACATGTATGCATTGTCCCTATCACAACTAGATGTCTAAGGTTACGTTGAGTATATTATATGACCTAGGAGAGCGTCGTGCATGCGATTTCTACTCGCAGATGTCTTCTACTCACGAGTTGGCAACTCACTCCCGTTGTGCCAAATTTTCTTACAGGTTCTGATGTACAGGTTTCCTTGGCAGGTTGCTGGCACAACACTTCATTCAGGGTGATTGCTTTGGTAGGTTGGTTCACTTGCATCGTGACCGCCGTTATAATTTTATTTATTTCAGTTGTATCTAGTAAGCTCCATCAAACCGACTTGTATTATTTGGTAGACTTAAAAGACCAGTTGTTTATTCTTTTGACCTTAGAGTTGTAAGTCCACGTTACCTGTCCCGGTTATTTCGGGGTTGCGGAAACGGTGAAAAACGATTTTTCATGAAAAGGGTAACATGGACTAGAAACCAGATCTTTGCTAAACAACACACTAGAAACTAACTACGAGCTTTACCTACTCGGTTAGAGAGTTATACCTAGTCTTGAACTCCTTCTCTTCTTCTCCTTAGAGTGGGTTGAATGGTTCCTCCTCGTCGCCTTCTCTTGCCGAAGAAAGATCCACCCGAGGGCCTCTACCTTGAGCTTCTTCCGCGAACTTGAGGTAAATAAAGTATTAGGTTTGCTAAACCTTCAACCTTAGGATGAGTAGAGATGAGTTTTGGTGTTTTATCCCCAAGGTAAATGGTTCTCAATACATGAGAGATTTTTGCTTTGAGCTAGAGGAAGAGGAAGAGCAAAATGATGAGAGAGAAGATGCAAGTGAGAATGAATAAGTTTTTTTAACCATGCTATCATATTTTAGAAAATGATAACAATAATAATAATTAACAATTTGTGATGGTGAGTTGATGAATGGCCATTATCATTTCATTCATTAAATGCTTGTGCAAAAAATAAGAAGTATCTTTGAAAACAAATGATGATGGTCAACAAGTCCACATTGGTCAACCGGTCAACTAGGTCAACAAGTCAACAAAAGTCAAGGATTCAACTCAACCATGGCACAATAATTGTTAACTAATATTATTAATCATATTTCCTATTCTTATTAGGGTTTGGAAAAAGACAACAGTCAACTGTGCATACACACCCGTATCATAACCCTAATGAGAAACCTCTGCCTCAGTCAACTGTGCATACACACCCGCATCCGTGTTCCGAGGAACACGAATACAATGAGATAAAACTAACCCCAAAACATATACTAGGATCTGTCTTAAACCAAAGCCCCGCTAATAATAACTGTCCGGACACCAAACGTGCACAAGTGCGCGGATGTGAACGAACCCTGTCGCAAAACCATGCGACCTCTACTCTGTTTTGCCCAAAGGAGAATAACCCTCTGTGTGGGACTCTAAAGACTCGACACTACGCTGGCAGTGGGTTTAACCACAGACCGCAAGCGGCACTAGCTGTACGTAACGGTCCCCAGGTAGATGCCGATAAGAAGACTGATGAGGTAAACCTATCCGAACTCCTACTGAGCCTGTATGTGACAATCTCCGTACAGTCCGGTCTATTCCTCTGAGAGTATCGCATGGAGGGCCTAGGGGGGCGGTAAACGTCAGTCCCCTAATAGCAGTACAAGTCGTGTCGGAGTGTAGCCCAGAACACCCTGAGATAACACTGGAAACGCTACCAGTATATCTCGCTTGCCTTGGACAGGGATTTTGTGTAATGGCTCTCCTAGACACAGCGCGATATCAACCCCCAATACCGGGAGAGACAAATCCTGTCTAACCGTCACTGCCTCCAAGTGCTTCGGGACTGCACCCAACTACTACCTGTTTGCACGACTCCTTTGAGCCGTGGTAGGGTAGTAATCAAAGTACAGTGGGAACACACTCGAGGCGAAGTGACAGTGTCTAGTCAGCGGACTAAGCTGTACTCATGTCACCTGGGAACTGATAACTGACGATAGGTATAATACCAACCAACAGTTCTCGACGAGTCCTATCCAGTGTACTCGTAACCTAACGAGCACCCGCATACTATCTCAAATACGACGTACTGACGGCTGTGGGACCGACCGTCTCCCCTGCTGGGATGAGAAGCGTATACGCTAGTCTACTCCGGAGTATCGATGCCCCGTCTCGATAATCCTACGACTAGGGACCTGTATAAGGATGTGCTTGTAGATTACCCAGCCCCCACTAGTGTGACTGCCATCACAATGCTGGTAATCAAGCAAAGATCCTAAGGGCTCCACTAATGTGTATAGGCGATACGCTAAAAGAAACACATGTACACATTAAAGTAGAAACAAACCAAGTAGCATACTACCATTTCGAGCAAGATTGGCTATACAACTGTGAATATCCCATGCTTCCATCAAGTAATATACAAACTAGTATGATACAGTAATGGCCTCTAGGGCATATACACTAATAATCTCCCACTTGCGCTAAGGCCATCTACTGGCGTATCGAAGACCTATCATCTCGATCAGCCGCTTGAACTGAGTCTGGGGTAAGGCCTTCGTGAGTGGATATGCAGTGTTATCTTCTAAAGCAACCCTCCGAACCTCGATCTCCTGGCGATCCACGATCTCCCTGATCAGGTGATACCGCCTTAAGATGTGCCTGGACTTCTGATGGGACCTGGGTTCCTTCGCTAAAGCTATAGCCCTGTTGTTGTCACAATACAGAGGTATTGGATCAACAATGGACGGAACCACCTGAAGTTCTTTCAAGAACTTCCTCATCCAGACGGTTTCTTTTACGGCATCAGCAGCAGCGATATATTCCGCTTCCATCGTCGAGTCAGCAACGGTTTCCTGTTTAGAACTCTTCGAACTTACCGCCCCTCCATTGAGGGTAAAGACATAACCAGACATGGACTTGGAATCATCCTTGTCACTCTGGACGCTGGAGTCAGCAAAGGCCTTGATCTGGAGGTCTTTTCCGCCATACACCAAGAACATCTCCTTAGTCCTTCTCAGGTACTTGAGAATGTTCTTTACCGCTATCCAGTGCTTCTCCCCAGGGTTTGACTGATACCGGCTTACTACACTCAGTGCATAAGCAACATCTGGTCTGGTACACAACATCGCATAAGCCTACCGCATAAGCGTAGGGTATAATAGACATGAGATCCCTCTCCAAATCAGTCTTGGGAGATATCTCTTTGGAGAGGGTGATCCCGTGACAAGCCGGTAGATTACAGCTCTTGGAATCTTCCATACTGAATCTTTTCAGTATGGTGTCGATGTACCTGGACTGTGAAAGTCCTAATATCCTTTTGGATCTACCACGATGGATCCGGATCCCCAGAATGTAAGAGGCATTACCCAGGTCTTTCATGGAGAACCTGTGTGACAAGAACCCTTTGACAGATTGTAGCATAGGAATATCATTTCCTATCAAGAGAATGTCATCCACATATAAAACGAGGAATACGACAGTTCGTGCTACAAATTTACTATAGATGCATGGTTCATCTGGATTTTTGATAAAGCCAAAATCTTTGACTGTCTCATCAAAACAGATGTTCCAACTCCGCGATGCTTGCTTTAGTCCATAAATGGACTTAAGCAACTTGCACACCTTTCCGCTGCTCCCACTCTGAATGAAACCCTCTGGCTGGTCCATATAGACACACTCCTCTAAATTTCCATTTAGAAAAGCGGTCTTTACGTCCATCTGCCAAATCTCATAATCGTGGAAGGCAGCAATGGCAAGAAGGATCCGAATGGATTTAAGCATAGCCACTGGAGAAAAGGTTTCGTCATAGTCCAAACCTGGTCTTTGACGAAAACACTTTGCAACAAGTCTAGCCTTATAGGTCTCAACCTGCCCATCTACACCAATCTTCCTCTTGAAGATCCATTTGCATCCTACGGGCTTTACCCTTTCTGGAGCAACGTCCAAAGTCCATACTTTGTTGGTGTACATGGACTCCATTTCGGTCCGCATTGCATCCAGCCATTTTACCGAGTCAACGCTCTGAATGGCTTGTTGGAAGCTAGTCGGCTCATCATTATCAATGATGCAATCCTCTCTATCCCCGTCTATGAGAAAACCGTAGTATCTCTCGGGCGGATGAGACTGCCTACTACTCCTGCGGAGCGGCGTAGGAATGTCCTGTTCTTTCGAACCCTCTGGTTCTACTAAGCTTTCAGTAATAGTTTGTGGTTCTAGAATTTCTTCCAGTTCTATTGCGCTCCCACTTATCTGATTTTCCAAAAATTCAGTTTCCAAGAAGTGGGCATGACGAGAAACAAAAACATTTTGTTCCTCTTCGCAATAGAAGAAATATCCCTTGGAGTTCTTTGGATATCCCACAAACTTGCACTGTACTGAGCGTGCCTCGAGTTTGTCCGCATGCTATTTTTGACAAAAGCTGGACATCCCCATGTCTTAATGTGCTTAAGATAGGGTTTCTTCCCACACCATATTTGATATGGTGTGGTAGGCACAGTCTTAGTTGGAACTCGGTTCAAAAGGTATGCAGCTGATTCTAGTGCATATCCCCAGAATGATCGCGGCAATTCAGCGTTACTCATCATGGAACGTACCATATCCAATAGGGTTCGGTTCCGTCTCTCCGATACACCGTTATGTTGCGGAGTGTATGGAGGAGTAAGCTGAGAGAGAATTCCTTTCTCTTTTAGGTAATCCTGGAACTCGGCACTCAAGTATTCACCACCTCGATCAGATCTCAGTGTCTTGATACTTTTGCCTGTTTGTTTTTCTACTTCATTCTTGTATTCCTGGAATTTTCCGAAGGCTTCAGATTTGTGTTTTATTAAGAATACATATCCGTACCTCGAAAAATCATCCGTAAAAGTAATGAAGTAAGAATAACCGCTTCGCGCATGTGTAGACATTGGACCGCACACATCACTGTGTACGAGCCCCAAGAGCTCGCTCGCTCTTACTCCGTGTCCAGTGAACGGAGTCTTTGTCATCTTTCCTTTGAGACAGGATTGACAAGTTGCATATGAATGATATTCGAACGGATCCAAATATCCTTCTGAATGTAACTTAGTCAACCTTCTCTCATTGATGTGACCCACCCAGTCTAAAATGCCATAAGAAAGCATGATTTATTTCTGGAGACTTTCTTTTGTGTGTATTCTGGACATTGAAAATCTGTGGTTGGTTTAATACGTATATACCATTGCTTAATGTACCTGACCCAATCAGAATTTGATTAAGGTGAATGTTTACAACATTGCTTACAAATGCAAATTCATAACCTTCTTTAGACAATAAAGATACAGATATGATATTACAAGTTGCATTGGGTACAAAATAACAATCCCGTAAAACCAAAACATGTCCATCTGACAATCCCAAGTGATAGTCCCCCACGGACTCAGCATCCATGCCAGCTCCGTTTGCAACTCTGAGGGTCATATCACCTTCCTTCAAAACCCTACGCTTTCTCAGTGCCTGCAAAGAATTACAGATATGAGATCCTGATCCGGTATCCAATACCCAGGAAGTAGAGTTTATTGATAGACAGTTTTCAATAACATACACACCTGAAGCCGAAGCCGCAACTTGCTTCGGGTCCTGGTTTCTGGCCTTCCAAGCCCTGCAATCCCTTTTCAAGTGTCCACTCTTGTGACAGTAAAAGCACTCTTCCTTTCCGACAAGCTTTCCCGCTACCTTTGTTGTCTTTGCCTTTCCCTTCGTTTCCATTTTACTAACACCGCCCCTTGGTTTGGTGGGGGTTTTCTTCTTCTTTCCCTTGGCTTTCACCTTGGACTTAGAAGAGGATGGTCCTCCAACAAACAAAGTGGATGTTTCCCTACCTTTCTGTAGGGTGCCCTCTGCACTCCTCAGCATGTTGAGGAGTTCCGAAAGTTCAACTTCTTTTTCTTGCAAGTTAAAGTTCAGGATAAACTGGGCGTAAGTGGAAGGAAGGGACTGGAGAATCAAGTCAGTATAGAGCTCGTTCTCTAACGTGGTCCCAAGGTCCGCGAGCTCCTCAATGAAGCCAATTATCTTAAGCACGTGTTCCGCTACCGATGATCCGACGGCCAATCTCGCCGAAAACAGCTTTTTCGAGACTTCGTATCTGGCGATACGGGATTGCTCTCCATACAGTTCTTTTGTATGGAGAAATATGGATTCAAGGTCCATATTCTCGTGCCTCCTCTGATGTTCATTGTCCATAGAGGTAAGTACGAAGTACTTGGCCTTCGCACAGTCGATCTCCCAGGTCTTACGGATTTCCTTATCCGCGACGCTGGTTTTGAGACCTAGGACAGGGGGAGCTTTGGTGGTAAGGAGATACCCCAACTTGTCATAAGTGATTGCCATTTTGACATTCCTGAGCCAATCCTTATAGTTTGGCCCTGTCAGTATGTTTTTATCTAGTAGTAACTTAAGTCCGGTCATGATACTTGGTCGCTGCAATTAGGAGAGAGAGAAGAAACACTTTTAGCATGATGCTCTTGCAAGTTTAGAGTGGTTTTTAGTTTTTCTAAATAGGATGGCTCCCACTGTCTCTCGAATCCCTCCTCAAACCAAAAAGGAAGAATTAGTCAGGATCAATCTCACCGTACAATACTTGCTTAAGCGTTCAGCCAGGCCAGTGTTGGTACTTCGAGGGAGGTTTTCCAATGCTTTCGCGAAGTTCCTTAATTAAATAACCTCTTTTCCCTGTGGGCGTAGCCCCGCTAACACCTTTCTAGACACCTACTTGGTTTATAGCATTGATCGTTAAGTGAGAAAGTTCCGGAGGAGTAGCATATACTCACAGTAGGATCGGGATCCAAATATCATCGTGTGACAAAACTGAAGGAATCCTACAAGAATCATCACACTCCAAATGGTATGCAGCGTTAGCAAGTTTCAGTTTCTTTAGAAACTCCTGATGTGGATTTTTGCCCCATGCTCTTATGACATTGACTTTGGCCAACAAATCATAAGTCACATGTCAAGTTCTACCCGTCATTCTCCAGGTTAATTTGAACCCACCCGTACCTACCCTTGAATTTGGCCAACAAGGCAGTACGACTGTCCCAAACCAACGCATCTATCTATGCTGCATATGAATATCCAATAGCTACCAATCATTATGCCTTGACTTTGGCCAACAAACACAGCTTGAATACTATTGACTATCCATATGAAATGACGGAGGGCTACGAATGGTTTTGGTGAAACCGTAAACGTAGTGAACTTGATATAATCGATGGAACGTGATAGCTTTTAAAAGGAGTGGTTTAAGCTCCGCGTTTAAAAGTTGTTTTGAAAAGAAACCGAGTGGTTTTGAAATTGTTCCAACGACTTTAAGTTTGGTTTATTTTATTGCATTAATTTAATGCGTCCCATCAATTAATCCTACCATTGCAGAAAACAACGAAAATACGACGTACGCTTATGCCATCCGCATTCGCCACGGGGTCCCGTCATCACCTGTTAGGTTACTTAACTAACGACAGAGCGGGGGCTGGACTAGCGCGGATGCAAAACATAAGCAACGCCTAAATAAATATCATATATAGATATTAACATTCGTCGGATGCAATGATAGCCATTCCAGATCACAGATGAAAACATTGGATATACTAGGAATCCGCGTTTCGTTCGAGTCTGTAACGAAAGATGGATTACACGGTCGCGATGAATAGCCAAACCCCACCCTAGACCCCTACGGGTGCGGCAAACTACCCGCCAAGTACCCGAAGCGAAGCAACCTCCCTCAACAACGTGAGTAGGCCACTCGGCACTTCGAGGTACCCGGTAGTTTGTGCACCCCACCTTGGGTCTATCCTAGGAGCAAAAATAGTAAAAAGAAATTATACAATGGCGGCTACAACCTCATCCCGGATGTGCGGCCATACAAATAATATTACATCAATTTACATATTACATGAATTAAGAGATAAAGAAAACTCTCATCTCATAACTCCCCGGCTATTCATCCGCGACAATCCAAAGAATTCATATACACAAACCATCAACATTACAGATCACAGATATGTATAACTCCCACTAATTGACGTATAGCGATTAGCAGACGTTCAATACATATATCAAATCACAGATATAACCCATTAGCCAAAGTCTAGAGAAGATCAATCAAAATACGGATTTGTAACCACCCCAAAAACAAATTTGTTCTCTGGAAAATCTGGGCAGAAACAAACCATCCTAAAAATCCCAAAACATCAATATAAGAACACTGCAGGAGAAACGACCCAATGCCGAGTCAACTCGGCCGCGGATCCGCGGTGAGTTGGTCGACTCGCTGGATCATTTTTCTTGGGTGTTCTTTAAAAACCCTGAGCCGATTTTTAGTGTATGATTAATTATTTTTTGAACAGAAATAAAAATCGGCAGAAAGTTGATATTTTTGGCGTGTTTTGCGGTTTTTTTTCTCCGATCAAAATTCTAGATACTTTGCTAACATGCTAGTGTGTGTTTAGCTAGGCTCTGATACCACTGTAAGTCCACATTACCTGTCCCGGTTCTTTCGGGGTTGCGGAAACGGTGAAAAATGATTTTTCATGAAAAGGGTAACATGGACTAGAAACCGGATCTTTGCTAAACAACATACTAGAAACTAACTACGAGCTTTACCTACTCGGTTAGAGGGTTATACCTAGTCTTGAACTCCTTCTCTTCTTCTCCTTGGAGTGGGTTGAATGGTTCCTCCTCGTCGCCTTCTCTTGCCGAAGAAAGATCCACCCGAGGGCCTCTACCTTGAGCTTCTTCCTCGAACTTGAGGTAACTAAAGTATTAGGTTTGCTAAAACTTCAACCTTAGGATGAGTAGAGATGAGTTTTGGTGTTTTATCTCCAAGGTAAATGGTTCTCAACACATGAGAGATTTTTGCCTTGAGCTAGAGGAAGAGGGAGAGCAAAATGATGAGAGAGAAGATGCAAGTGAGAATGAATAAGTTTTTTTTAACCATGCTCTCATATTTTAGAAAATGATAACAATAAGAATAATTAACAATTTGTGATGGTGAGTTTATGAATGACCATTATCATTTCATTCATTAAATGCTTGTGCAAAAATAAGAAGCATCTTTGAAAACAAATGATGATGGTCAACAAGTCCACTTTGGTCAACCGATCAACTAGGTCAACAAGTCAACAAAAGTCAAGGATTCAACTCAACCATGGCACAATAATTATTAACTAATATTATTAATCATATTTCCTATTCTCATTAGGGTTTGGAAAAAGACAAAAGTCAACTGTGCATACACACCCGTACCATAACCCTAATGAGAATCCTCTGCCTCTGCCTCAGTCAACTGTGCATACACACCCGCATCCGTGTTCCGAGGAACACGAATACAATGAGATAAAACTAACCCCAAAACATATACTAGGATCTGTCTTAAACCAAAGCCCGCTAGTAATAACTGTCCGGACACCAAACGCGCACAAGTGCGCGAATGTGAACGAACCCTGTCGCAAAACCATGCGACCTATACTTTGTTTTTCCTAAAGGCGAATAACCCTCTGTATGGGACTCTAAAGACTCGACACTACGCTGGCAGTGGGTTTAACCACAGACCGCAAGCGGCACTAGCTGTACGTAACGGTCCCCAGGTAGATGCCGATAAGAAGACTGATGAGGTGAACCCATCGGAACTCCTACTGAGCCTGTATGTGACAATCTCCGTACAGTCCGGTCTGTTCGTCTGAGAGTATCGCATAGCGGGCCTAGGGGGCGGTAAACGTCAGTCCCCTAATAGCGGTACAAGTCGTGTCGGAGTGTATCCCGGAACACCCAGAGATAACACTAGAAACGCTACCAGTATATCTCGCTTGCCCTAGCCAGGGACTTTGTGTAATGGCTTTCCTAGACACAGTGCGATATCAACCCCCAATACCGGGAGAGACGAATCCTGTCTAACCGTCACTGCCTCCAAGTGCTTCGGGACTGCACCCAACTACTACCTGTTTGCACGACTCCTTTTAGCCATGGTAGGGTAGTAATCAAAGTACAGTGGGAACACACTCGAGGCGAAGTGACAGTGTCAAGTCAGCGGACTAAGCTGTACTCATGTCACCTGGGAACTGATAACTAACGATAGGTATAATACCAACCAACAGTTCCCGACGAGTCCTGTCCAGTGTACTCGTAACCTAACGAGCACCCGCATACTATCTCAAGTATGCCGTACTGACGGCTGTGGGACCGACCGTATCCCCTGCTGGGATGAGAAGTGTATACGCTATTCTACTCCGGAGTATCGATACCCCGTCTCGATAATCCTACGACTAGGGACCTGTATAAGGATGTGCTTGTAGATTACCCAACCCCCACTACTGTGACTGCCATCACAACGCTGGTAATCAAGCAAAGATCCTAAGGGCTCCACTAATGTGTATAGGCGATACGCTAAAAGAAACACATGTACACATTAAAGTAGAAACAAACCAAGTAGCATACTACCATTTCGAGCAAGATTGTCTATACAAATATGAATATCCCAAGCTTCCATTAAGTAATATACAAACTAGTATGATACAGTAATGTCCTCTAGGGCATATACACTAACAAGAGTTGTGCTTGTATTATGATGGTTTTCTAGTGGATTTTGGTTTTTTTCCGAGTTTTGTTCCTCGCCCTTTTGCGTTGTATATTATATTGCTTGCGTGGTTGTGACCGCCAATTGGCGAAGTGCTAGCTCCCGCTTGGGGATGCCTTTATTATTGCATTTTGTATATATATTTTTTGTTTGTACCCGTTTGGGCTAGTTCTTACAAAGGAAACTCTGCCGAAATTTTCGAGAATATTTGATGTTGCTATTTAAAACATGTTTTCCTATACTTCTTCTTTTAAATGGTTTAGATTCTGGGCTTCGGCTTACTTAGATTACGTTATGCCTTTAGATGTTTCGTAAATTAAGTGCCGGTCACGTTCCGTACTTTCGGGTCGTGACACCTGAGCACAGTCTAAAATATCCGGTACATACCACAGTACCTTTGGACCAGCCGTAGAAGGGCAAACCCAAGCCTCACTGATGGCATCATTAAACTGCCGCAAACTCTAAGGTTCTAAAGCGGTTCTATAGTCATCATGTTGAGTTAGGGTTTCATTCTTCTATAGGGTCTACAGAATCACTTGCATGTTCCTCCGAACACTTTAAACTTGGGAAAAATGGGTTTCTGACACTCGCTCGAATTTTTTTTTCTCCTAGCCTACATGTGAATACCCTTCGTCCGCATGCTAAATAATGCCTCAATCCTCCATGAAAGACGATACATCAACGGTCATCTCTGAATCGGTCTTCTCTAGATCCGAGTAAGACTCTCTACACTGAAATCTTCAACTCAACTGGGCCTGCGTCGGCGCATCAATCTGACGTATCACCTTCGTCTCTCAAATCGGGGTAGACTAGCTATTATCTATCACGTTTCTTTCTGGAAGCTCCAGCGATCTCAGCTCGTAAGCCCTGGAAGCGACATCCCATCATCTCGGCAACAGCTGGGTCATCTTTCTGCACGGTAGGCGACATCAAAATCTCTGAGGTATGCTGTACATCAAAATTCCTCTCGCAACTAGCAGCTCTAACAATGGCCCGATCATCCGGTGTAAAACTAAGCACCCGTCTCCACAAGAGGTCATAACATAACACTACATCGAGATGTTCCCATGCCACCAGAAAACACAATGGTCAGCCCTCATACCAGACGAGCTCGCCCTGACCGCAATACTAGCAGCAGCTCAATCTGCGCTCAAACTATGGTGACAGGAACCTCAATCGAGTATCGAAGAAAGCAGATCAACGGCATGAAAGGAAACGACAGATTCGGAATGGATACATGATCATAAGAAGGAACAGAATCAATGAGAGCATGATCATGGAAACTAGTATAATCAATGATCTCAAATGGATGTATGATCAAGAGAACAAGGAGAATCACAGATCTCAAAATATGTACATCCTAAGATTTCTTAAGTGGAGTATCGTATCGTAAATATGTCGCAGAATATATGTACGGTACGTCACTCTACTCAAGCTACCCACTCCATCAATCAGGGTCAACCTATGAAACGAAAGTTCGGGTCTAATACCCCCCGTTCAAGTCTAAGTTCCGTAAGGTCAAGCCTAGGTTCCGAAATACACACCCGCTCTAAACTCCGCATAGTCAAACATAGACTCGAACCAAGGTTAAACCCAGCGCTTTGATACCAACTTTGTCATGACCCGAAACATTAGTTCGTGACCAGCACTTAAATCACGCAACGTCTAAAGGCGTAACGTAATTCAAGTAAGCTGAAACCCATAAATCTAAACCCCTTTAAGAAAATAAAGGTATAATGAAATCAATTTTTCTTAATGCAAAAAAAAGGAACATAAAAATGCAAGTGAAATTTACTAGTTTGGAAACGTGTTTCGTCTTTTAAAAATTTGGGCAACACCTCCTTTGTATATTTTGATCCAAAACCACAAATACATAACAAGAATAATGGCATCCCTAAACGGGAGCTAGCTCTTCGCCAAACGGCGGATCACAACCACGCAAGACAGTATATGAAAGTATACAACGCCCAACGGAGAAGTTCACCACCAAAGATAAATAAATAAGCAAGACATCAAAACCACAAGTAGCGGAAACACCTTCGCTCTATGTCTCGCAACGAAAAATCTCACTAAGTCTCATTACTTACACAAATACTAATTTTGATTGATGGAGTTGACTAGATATAATATAAAATATAAATACAAGAGTGGGTACTATACAAATGCCCCACCTACCAATGCAAAACACCCAAATGAAGCTATGTGCCAGCGATGCCGCTACGGATCCATGCGGTCAACCTGCAAGAACTGCGGCACAACAGGGGTGAGTTGCCTACTCGTGAGTAGAAAAACACCTACAGATAGAATTCGAATAAACAACGACTCCTAGGTCAACTATATCATAAAGGTAATACTATGATATCTAGGGTGACCGTATCTGCATATGTGCCAACAATGAAATCAATACCTATATGTATGCGGATATAATCCAACCATATAATCAATGTATGTATGCATGTGGATCTCGTCCAACCATATAATCAATATATGTATGTATGTGGATCTCGTCCAACCATATAATCAATGTCTGTGAATATCATAAAAACATATGCATGAAAGTATGAGGATATAAATTAACGGGTGTCCCTTGCGACACATCAAAATCATAGAACCTGAATGTCCAGTATCGACACGTAAATCCTCATATCTCGGGCTCCGTCAGTCTGGATCGGCCCACGGGCTCCGTCAGTCCGGATCGGCCCATATCATCTCTCGACTCCGGTCGGTATCCTCCGGATATCTGCCAGGCCCAACCAATCACCGGTAGGTAGTAGTCCCCCTGCCAGGCTCATCGTCATCCACACGAAATCTCTTTCTCGCCCTGGGTACCATACCGGGTCCACCATGTACCCGCAAACGGAATCATCCTCTTTCTCGAATCGGGTTTCACATATCACACGTCTCAGAACCGAGAAAACGCATGGTGGATGCACTGAAATATCATATCAAGAGAAACCGGGTTTTTAAAACAGTACATACTTTTTTTTTAATAGCCACGGTTCTCAAATCCAGAAATCTCATGAAAACAACATATCTCAATGCGTAAAATCATAAAGCAAGATGTATGCGACATATGATAGAAATGTAAGCATATCCGTATATCATGCAATATGGAACAGTAATATGACATATTTAGGGAAAACCGCTCTTTTAAAATGATTCCACTTTTTAATCATATCCTGCGGTTCCTGATTGATCTGATCTATGTGTATGTAGTATTTAACCGCAATCAATAACGGTGTCGTGCGTAGCTAGACCGAGATGAGTACGGGTCGTCCTCAGGGAAACGTTGAATATTTTATTCTTACTTTAGGCGTGTTGAGAAAGAATAAAGAATGGTTGTAGGTTCTAGATCTATGTTAAACACGGATGCAAAATATAGATCTAGATTAATTATGGATGTAAGTTTAATAAAAAAAGGGAGCTTGTAGGGTTCATTAGGATCTAGTAGTTATGGATGATTAATTAAAGATCACTCTTTTTATCCTTTAATAGATTTAAAACTAGGTGATGCATGTACATTAGGGTTTCTGGAGGAAAAAGGTTCCCACTCTTAACCCCTATCTCGACATGGAACTCCGTTCTTATCTAGCCTTTACCAAAACAATCATTAATCTAATCTCTAATCGCGGTCGAGACTAACAATAAATTGGTAGAGCGCCCGACTAGGATGTTAATGATTCTTTTGGTAAAGTTTATAAACTTTATAGGACGTAAAAAGAGTTTAAGGATCTTCATCATCTATTAATCTACCCTAATTCTACGAACCCTAACAAGCGGAGAATTACTCGTCATGTTGGGAGAAGAAGAGATGGAGAGATAAATCATATTAAAACTACAAAGAAATAGAATAAGAAAAAGAACTACCTTTATTAATCAACAAAATTCATTTACACTTTGTTCCTTTAGAAAATGATTACAAATGCTAGTTTGCTTCTCGATCTCTTCTAAGGAGGTAGACGAACAGTTGATGATCAGCCTGGATGCGCGAGGCTGTCTTGGACTTTGTGATCTCTTCAGCTTGATGATTTTTCCAAGAGGCTCTCGGTCCTTATTTATAGTCCCAGAGCCAGAACCCTAGTCTCCTAATTTGGAAACCAGTAGTTATGATCCAAACAACAAAATCCCAACTCCCAAATCTTTCAATACGCGGCGGATCCGCAGCCAATAGGTGGGTTTGGCCACGGATCCGCGGCCTTATAGGTGGATCACAGGATTTGCTCTTCTGGAACTCTATCTTTATGACATGTGGTGATCTTTTTAATCTCTGTAAATTGAAAATCTTTTCCACGTCACTGCCAAACTTGATTTCTTTAGTTTACTTTCTTAATTAGGCAGGTTTGTTCTAACAGCTTTGATTTCCTTGATTTCAGCCCTGAAAATTCTGCACAACAAACTCAACAAATAATATTAGTAGAGTTTGTTTTATTGAGATATTAACTTAACTATTAAGACTTGGTCAAAGGTGTTTAATAAAGTAAGCATATTTTAAATGGGCCAAATGTTACTTGGATATTATATGCTTACTTTTTCTTACCAAATGTTAATTATAATATATAAACACATGAAAATAGTATTTTTACAGATAAACCCTCATATGTATCATATATTATAATAAACACCTTTCTTTATATAGAAATAGTAGGAAAAATGTCATATTAAATGTGCAGTTTTATCAACTGAACAAATACCCCCAAACTTATCTTTGATCATCCCGAGCAAACTGGTTTATTCAAGAGAAGGAGAAAAAGTTAGGAGAAAACTAAGCACACTTTCGTAGGCAACACGATTGCACTGGGCACGTGCAACAAGCCGTTAAACCTCTAGGTGTCCCTAGTAGGAGGAGTGTTGTCTCCTGAGCGTTTTCAGCGGATTACACCCACTAAATCCTATAATAAAAGAGAGATGGTGAAAGTTACATATAAAGATAAGAATTATAAAAGAAAGACTTTGAAAATTTAGAGTTTCCAACTATAGTAGCTTTTCAGTTGTCATGAGCCCTATCTTAATAGTCATGAAAAAATGTTAGAAATCACATCACCCCTCAATAAAACATCGTCTTTATTCTTCATTTCTACCTTTCATCCAAATATCGATCATATACCCCTACGTGTGTGTATAGAACATCCCTACACTCGGAGAATTCAATTCAAGCTATCATACTCTTGTCCATCTACCTCAGTACTTTTTAATTTGATGAATATTTGGATGGATTTGCTCGCACATTTTACATGCGACCGTTAATACTTCTTGAGGTACTAACCGACCGATTACTTATGTGTTTGCTGATTAGGTGTATTAGTATTTTTCTCGTCTTGCACCACCTAAGGCTTAGCAGTGACTCCCAGACCAGTTGGTCTAAGGCACTAGGTGATGAAGCACTCTCGCTATATTTTTTTATTGCTGCCTTGGTGATAACAAAACCAGTGTTCATTGTTCTTCACCATTTTTATCTTTTATTCATTTTTTTACTTCCTTCATACTTTGGATTTTAAACAAGAGCATTTCAAGGTATCCTCTACTATCCCGAGTTTCAAGACGTGTGTAAGTGCGTATAGTAGGGTATCAACGTTCAGATATTTTGCTTTCGGAATAGGAACAATTTTTCAGACTTATTTTTATCCTCAGATTAGTGACTTCTTTCATCTTACTAACCCTTGGGACAACAGCTCATAACAACTTATTACTAGTTCGTTTAAGAAAACTTCTAATTTTCTTGAACTATTCCTATCTTTTAAATATAATTTTTCACTTTCTACTCTTTTGTTAAAATTTTTTTTTGAATGCACAGTGTCAAAGATAATTCAGTGAATACAAACCTCCCCCCCAAACCTGTTTTCAGCAGTGTCCTCACTGATGTTGTCTTTTGAGAGCATGGAGCTGTATACTTGGGGAGAGACAAAAGGGGTAAAATAATAGTTAAATGAAAACTACCCCCAAACTTGTTCTTTGGCACGCACAGATATTCAGTTAAGTCCATTTTCACTCACCTCCATTCTTAAAATGAGAAAATGTTACCAAAACATGGAGGTGAGGCGGAGGAAATTCAGTTCTAATAAAGCGGCTCCTGTAAAAACAGGAGCTCCTCTGCTGGGTCAACAGAGAAATACGGTTTTAATCTATGCCCATTTACTTTAAAAATTGAACCGTTTTTCAAATTTTCAACTTCTACTGCACCGTGCGGGTGTATATACCGCACCACAAAAGGTCCTTTCCAACGAGATTTAAGCTTACCCGGATGAAGATGGAGACGAGAATCGTAAAGAAGGACTTGTTGCCCCGATGTGAAAGTTTTTCTAACAAGGTTTTATCGTGGAACACTTTAGTCCGGTTCTTTACTATTACCGCATTATCGTAAGCTTCATCGCGGAGTTCGCTTAGCTCATTCAATTGCAGCTTCCGATAGCTGCTCGCTTGATCAAAATCGAAGTTAAGCTCTTTAATAGCCCACATTTCTTTATGTTCGATCTCGACAGGAAGGTGGCATGCCTTCCCAAACACAAGGCGGTATGGAGACATACCAAGATCGGTCTTATAAGCGGTGCGAAATGCCCAAAGAGCATCCGTCAATTTGGTTGACCAATCTTTACGGTTTTTAGAAACCGTCTTCTCCAAAATTTGTTTGATCTGTCTATTTGAGATCTCAGCTTGCCCGCTTGTTTGGGGATGATATGTCATAGAAAGTTTGTGAGTGATTGAATATTTTCGCATCAAAGTCTCGAATGACCGATTACAGAAATGTGTCCCGTTGTCGCTAATTATAGCGCGAGGGTGTCCGAATCGCAAAAAGATATTTTCTTTAAGGAGCTTAATGACAACTTTGTAGTGCGACACGGTATTGCTTCCACCCATTTCGAGACATAATCAACCGCTAACAAGATATATAAATTCCCAAAAGAGTTGGGAAAAGGGCCCATAAAATCAATACCCCAAACATCGAATATTTCCACAACCAATATAGGTTGGAGAGGTATCTCGTTTCTTCGTGAAATCCGACCCAAATGCTGACATCGCGGACAAGTTTTGCAATGTTCATATGCATCTTTAAATAATGTTGGCCAATAAAAGCCACATTGCAAAACTTTCTCCGCCGTTTTTCGAGGACCAAAATGACCGCCGCATGCCTGATCATGACAGAATGATAACACACTCTTGAATTCATTGTTAGAGACACACTTGCGAATGATTTGATCGGAACAATACTTAAACAGATAAGGTTCATGCCAGTAAAAGTATTTTACTTGGGATAGAAATCGAAGTTTGTCTTGTTTCGACCAATTGCAAGGAATAAGTCCCGTCGCAAGATAGTTCACAATATCCACGAACCAAGGTTCATAGGATACAGTCAAGAGTTGTTCGTCAGGAAATAAGTCATTTATTGGCATGGTCAAAGTTGGTGAAGAAGTGATGCGTGAAAGATGGTCGGCTACAACGTTTTCACATCCACTCTTGTCTCGGATGACAAGATCAAATTCTTGTAATAATAGGATCCAACGTATTAGCCTGGCCTTAGCATCCTTCTTCGATAAAAGGTGTCGTAGGGCGGAGTGATCAGTGTAAACCACCATTGGCGAGCCAATCAAGTAGGGCATGAATTTCTCTAATGCAAATACAACTGCCAAGAAATCTTTCTCGGTAGTTGTGTAATTTATTTGTGCATCATTCAAGGTCCTACTTGCATAGTAAATTACATGTGGCATCTTATCAATGTGCTGTCCTAAGACAACACAAATAGCAAAGTCTGATGCATCACACATAAGCTCGAACTGGTGGTTCCAATCCGGAGATGATAGAATGGGGGCTGTAGTGAGCGATCCTTTAAGAGATTCAAAAGCAGCCTCACAATCCGAATCGAAGTGAAATGTAGTATCCTTGGCAAATAGAAGGGTTAAGGGTCTAGCAATTTTGCTAAAGTCTTTAATGAATCTCCTATAAAATCCTGCATGACCAAGGAAGAATCGTATATCTTTGACGCATTTGGGACGAGGGAGGTTATGAATGACATCTATTTTAGCTTTGTCAACCTCAATTCCTTTTCTTGAAATTATATGTCCAAGGACAATACTTTCTTGGACCATAAAATGGAATTTTTCCCAATTCAAAGTTAAGTTCTTATCCTTACAGCGGGTAAGAACCGCGTCAAGATTACGAAGGCAGTCCTCAAAGGAGTCCCCAAAAATGGAGAAATCGTCCATAAAAATTTCCAGAAAATTCTCCACCATATCTGAGAATATCCCCATCATACACCGCTGAAATGTAGCGGGAGCGTTGCATAACCCAAAGGGCATGCGTCTATAAGCAAAAGTACCGAAAGGACAAGTAAAAGTGGTTTTATCTTGATCCTTTTCGGTGATGGGGACCTGGTTATAGCCAGAGTATCCGTCCAAGAAACAATAGTATTCGTGTCCAGCTAATCGTTCTAACATCTGGTCAATGAAAGGTAGAGGGAAGTGATCTTTCCTCGTCGCGGCATTGAGTTTTCTGTAATCAATACATACGCGCCACCCAGTATGGGTGCGTGTTTGGATTAACTCATTAGTTATGACTGTGATGCCAGACTTTTTAGGGACTGCGTGAATCGGACTTACCCATTGGCTATCAGATATAGGGTAAATTATACCACTATCAAGGCACTTGACGATTTCTTTCTTTACCGCCTCCTTCATAACGGGATTTAACCGTCTTTGTGGGTCTCGGGTTGGTTTGGCTTCATCCATCAGATGTATATAATGTTCAACGATTAAGGGACTAATCCCTTTGATGTCAGCCATTGTCCAACCAAATGCTTGCCGATTCGATCTCAACACTGCCAAAAGTGCGTTCTCTTGCTCTAAGGCTAGAGAAGCGGATATAATCATTGGCAAAGTCTCATTCTCACCTAAATATGCATATTTAAGATGAGAAGGTAGTGGTTTGAGATCAAGTATTGGCGGAGAGACAATAGAAGGTGGGGTAAGTGAATGATATTCGGACTCCCCAAAAGGTTCAAAACTTGCATATGATATTGACTCGGAAAGTGATACTGACTTTTGCGACGAGTCAACGGATTCAAACTCAGGGGCGGACTCATTGAACATATCCTCACTATGAAGTTGTGCAAGATCAAACGATGTCTCACTAGTGTTGTCGAGATCATCAAAGCAAAGTTCCTCATTCATGCAGCTTTCGGGAGCTATCTCGTGGATGGAACAAACATCAAGCAAATGAGCAGAAGGTTCAGATGGTTGACTTCCTAGCTTGTAAATATTAAGCTCAATTGTCATCTTCCCGAAGGATAAGTTCATAGAACCGTTACGACAATTAATTACAGTGTTAGAAGTTGCTAGGAAGGGTCGACCGAGTATCACCGGGATTTGATTGCGTGGGTTTTCCACAGGCTGTGTATCTAAAACAATAAAGTCCACAGGGAATATGAATTCCTCGACTTTAATTAACACATCCTCTAGTTCACCCCGAGGTTTGGCGATTGATCGGTCTGCCATTTGGAGAGTACAATTGGCGGGTTTCAACTCTCCAATCTCTAACTGCTCGTATACTGAATAAGGAAGCAAGTTAACGCTGTGCCAAGGTCGAGTAAAGCACGATTAATATTTTTACCCCCAATAGAAATAGAGATGGTAGGACGGTCAGGGTCCTTACGTTTCTTTGGTATTTGCTGGGTAAAAGATGTGCTAACATTACTCGTCATGAAAACTTTTTTAGGCACTTGAGTTTTTCTCTTCCTAGTGCACAAGTCTTTAAGGATTCTTGCATAAGATGACACTTGTTGAATAGCATGTAGGAGAGGAATATTTACGTTAACTTGCTTAAACATTTCCACAATCTTCTCCATTTGTGGGTTAGGTCTGTTGGCCCTTAATCTGTTTGGAAATGGAGCTTGATCAATAAGTTTTGGGTCCAATATTTATGGAGAAGATTGTGGGGACGGATTCGATCCCAAAATTGGAGTGGGAATCGTCTTAGATAGATTGGGCGAAGTGTTCGAGTCTTGGGGAAAACGGAGAATAGGCTCGGATGAAGGTGGGAGACTAGACGAATTAGGGGAAGAAGAAGAAGCTGGGGTATCATTGGTATCACTAACATCATTAAATTGCTCACCCACTCGGTTATTTAGCACTTTTCCCGATCTCAACATAGTAACGACATTCACATTATGATTTTGTGAGTGGCCAGGATTCTGTAGGGGTTGAGATGGTAGTTTCCCTTTCTCTCTCGCACTCATAGTGGCGTTCAACTGTGCAATTTAGTTTTCTATTGATTTAATACTCTCATCGTGGGAGGCGGAGTCTTTCTTTATGGTATCAATAGAAGACTTCATATCAGCGGACATTTGAATGGAATGTTTCATAAACAAATCCAAAGTTTGTGCGAGTGAAGAGTCATCAGTACCGTCCAGTTGAGGTGCGGAAATGTTGGCCGGATTTTGAAAATTTTGTGACTGAAAGGGGTGCTGACTTTGTGGTTGTGGTTGCTGTGGAGGAGGTCTTTGATAATTGCTTTGGAACTGGTTTTGATTTTGGGTTTGGTTTTGGTTCCAAGCAAAGTTAGGATGATTCCTCCATCCTTGATTGTACGTGGAAGAATAAGGATCGTTTCTAGGTCGCTGCTGAAAAACAACATTAGTTTGTTCGTGACCTTGAAATGATGCATTCATAGGACATTATTCCGTCAAGTGTGAACAGCAACCACACACGGTTTTGAGAAGCGTTACCTGATTTAGGGATACTGATGAGAATTTGTTCTCAATAGCGTCGAGTTTCTTCTGCATCGCTGCCATTTCGGCTTTTACTGTGATGGAAACATCGAGCTGATGAATACCTCCCCTAGATGAAGGTGGTCTTACGCTTTCCCACTGCAAAGTGTTTTCAGCGAGGTCTTCCAGATATTTCTAAGCTTCACCGTCATCTTTAGACATGAAATTGCATTGACACATTGTTTCAAGCATCTGCTTTGTCGCTGGATTAATGCCCTCATATATAAATCGGCACAAATCCCATTTATTGATTCCATGATGAGGACATTGGACAAGCAGATCCTTGAAATGTTCAAAGCACTTCCAAAATGGTTCATTGGGAAGCTGGGTAAACTGATTGATCTCGCTCCTAACACGGGCGGTCTTATGGTTTGGGTAAAACTTCTTAAGAAATGCTATTACGAATTCATACCAATTAGTGATAGAGTGTGCGGCAGTATTATAAAGCCATTTTTCTGCCAAGTCGCACAGAGTGAATGGGAGAAGACGCAAGCGCATAGCATCCACAGTCAGTTGTGAAGTACCCATCATTGCACATACGTTTTCGAATTTAGTGATGAAAACGTACGCGTCTTCAGATTCAAGCCCGTGAAATTTGGGTAACAGATTGATGTAGTGGGGTTTAATTTCAAAATTATCCTCGTTAGCTGGTGGAATAGATAGACAAGTAGGAAGTGGACCACAGATAGGATAGCATCTCTCTTGGAGAGAGATGCGCGGTGGATTCTGCTCACCTACGGGCGGTGGCAGCGTGGTGTTATAATTTGATGGAGAACCTTCCATCTCGGTCGATGTGGTGGGTGGTGGGGGAAAATAAGATAAAGAAGCACCGACTTCGGAGTCGATAGCAGGAACGCGGACAAGACGGGCACTAGAATCCCGTGTCCAGCCAAGCATGTACTAAGCGGGTTTAGCGCAAGTGGCAGCGTGTGTACTTTAAAAATGGTCTATTTTGAAAAGTGTGTCGGACTTAGACAAATCACACAAAAATGCACAAACAACCCTAGAACTAAGGTTACCTAGGTCAAGTCTCTAGACCGCTCCTAGACTTCCAAAGGACAAGCCGTAGGATCAATCCTCTACCACCTCTTTACTACTCTTGTGGCCAAGTAAGTGGAAGGTTATCCACTACGTAAGTAGTGGGCCTAATTAAGTAACCACTTGCCTTAGACACACTTGCCTAGACACCACAAAAGTAATGCGGATAAGGGATAGATTACCCACGACCTTCCTCTGTCCTTATTGAGCGCGACAGTCCTTAGAGTCTTGTCTAGATATTTTTTAAATTAATGTAGGGTTGATGCAGATGCTCAGTTTGTGATTTGTGGGGCTTAGGAAGGGTGATAAAATCCCCACCTAATCTGGATTTGGTCTTTTCCCCTTAAAGTCCGTATTAAAATATGCAAAACAAACCAATCACAAAACTTTGCAAAAAGATTTTTGAGCGGCGATATTTTGCAAAGAATCCTGCAGAAAAGATATTTTATTGGATTTCAGAGGAGAGAGAAAGAGTTTAAAATCTTACCAGAGAAGTTTGGAACCCTAGATCCTCAATCCCGCAGCGCTCCACCGCTAATTGAGCTTATTTGCCGCGGATCCGCCGCAAAGAAGAAAGATCGGTTGATGAAATTTTTCTCTGTGGCCTTCTTTAATCCTCTGGATATCGATGAATGTCTCTGTCTTTCTGTTTCCTCAAGTCTGTGACTCCAGATCTCCTTGCAAAATTCACACAATTAGTTAAATATACAATTTGCAGTTTTGTTTTAATTATGATATAGATCGAATAAGAATTCAAAAAAAATAGTAAGAATAAAAAAATTACGCACGTCTCCCCGGCAACGACGTCATTTGATTGATCTGATTTATGTGTATGTAGTACTTAACCGCAATCAATAACGGTGTCGCACGTAGCTAGACCGAGATGAGTACGGGTCGTCCTCAAGGAAACGTTGAATATTTCATTCTTACTTTAGGCGTGTTGAGAAAGAAAGGAGGAAGAATAAAGAATGGTTGTAGGTTCTAGATTTATGTTAAACACGGATGCAAAATATATATCTAGATTAATTATGGATGTAATTTTAATAAAAAAGGGGGCTTGTAGGGTTCATTAGGATTTAGTAGTTATGGATGATTAATTAAAGATTAATCTTTTTATCCTTTAATAGATTTAAAACTAGAACGACAGTGATGCTTGTTGATTAGGGTTTCTGGAGGGAAAAGGGTTCCCACTCTCAACCCCTATCTCGACATGGAACTCCGTTCATATCTAGCCTTTACCAAAACAATCATTAATCTAATCTCTAATAGCGGTCGAGACTAACAATAAATTGGTAGCGCGCCCGAATAGGATGTTAATGATTCTTTTGGTAAAGTTTATAAACTTTATAGGACGTAAAAAGAGTTTAAGGATCTTCATCATCCATTAATCTACCCTAATCCTATGAACCCTAACAAGCGGAGAATTACTCGCGCATATTGGGAGAAGAAGAGATGGAGAGAGAAATCATATTAAAACTACAAAGAAATAGAATAAGAAAAAGAACTACCTTTATTAATCAACAAAATTCATTTACACTTTGTTCCCTTAGAAAATGATTACAAATGCTAGTTTGCTTCTCGATCTCTTCTAAGGAGGTAGACGAACAGTTGATGATCAACCTGGATGCGTGAACCTGTCTTGGACTTCGTGATCTCTTCAGCTTGATGATTTTTCCAAGAGGCTCTCGGTCCTTATTTATAGTCCCGGAGCTAGAACCCTAGTCTCCTAATTTGGAAACTAGTAGTTATGATCCAAACAGCAAAATCCCAACTCCCAAATCTTTCAATACACGGCGGATCCACGGCCAATAGGTGGGTTTGGCACAGATCCACGGCCTTATAGGTGGTTCACAGGATGTGCTCTTCTGGAACTCTATCTTTATAACACGTGGTGATCTTTTTAATTTCTGGAAACTGAAAATCTTTTCTACGTCACTGGCAGACTTGATTTCTTTAGTTTACTTTCTTAATTAGGCAAGTTTGTTCTAACAGCTTTGATTTTCTTGATTTCAGCCCTGAAAATTCTGCACAACAAACTCAACAAATAATATTAGTAGAGTTTTTTTATTGAGATATTAACTTAACCATTAAGACTTGGTCAAAGGTGTTTAATAAAGTAAGCATATTTTAAATGGGCCAAATGTTACTTGGATATTATATGCTTACTTTTTCCTACCAAATGTTAATTATAATATATAAACACATGAAAATAGTATTTTTATAGATAAACCCTCATATGTATCATATATTATAATAAACACCTTTCTTTATATAGAAATAGTAGGAAAAATGTCATATTAAATGTGCAGTTTTATCAACTGAACAGTTCCCAATTTCTCTAAAGTCAAATGCAATATCGTCTATGTATGTGCGCAAGTATGGTGTACAATATCTATATACGCAAGTATGGTGTACAATATGTATGTACGCAAGTATAAGTGTACAATATGCATATCATGATGTCGCAACCCTACTGTGTAGTGACATGGCAATTATCGATGATGAAGTGTGTGAACCGGCAAATCTGTGTACGTGTAACATACGCATCATCGATAATGGTGTAAGTGTACTAGAACAGGTATAAGTAATGCAATGCGAATAACATGAATGCATCATAAAGTAAATCGTCAGCTAAAAGCTATAAGGTATACATATCTAACATGATCGAGTCGGTGAATCTATCAACCGGCATCCAGCCAAACAACATCGTGTACGGTATAATCCATCGTACGCCAACCTCTAGTCAAGGGTATGGATCAATCATCAAGTCAAACTCATCACGCACGGAAAATCATCATACGACAGCATTAAACTAATCAGGGATCCTATCAACCTATAAGACAAGGAGGGTACGGACCTAATGTCACGTACGGCTAACACTCACGATTCACAACACATATAAATATCTCCATATACCTATGTCCCAGGTCACATCCGCAACAATCTCATATCAGGGGACCAACAAGGTATCAATCATCTTAATCGACTCACATCCGTATACCAACCTAACATCATATCACCTATTAAGTCGTATTCTTTTTTTTTTATCATAATTATATCACGTCATATATTCTTTTCATCGCATTTACATCTCTCATCAAGTCAACTTTACAAATACATTCTACCTTTACTATAAGCATAAGTATCTAATCTAGCATACACACCCGAACCATACAAACAATTTTTGAAAGATGCGAATCGTAGTTTTGAAATTAGGGGTTACGGTATTTTTAAAGAAAAGATATCATTTGAAAATCCGTAACGTCCCTCAAGGTATCTGTTTAAACGATGCATACGATTCTTCAGTTTGGAAATAGGTATGGTTCGGATGACACATCTACGTCGGCTATCTAGTCCTATAGTACCCTAAACGACAATATCATCAAATATCATCCTCAAATCCCGTCATCACATACTAGTTGTATCATATCACTTCTAACTATCCTTAGTTTCTAATATGGCTCTAACTACCTTTTTACTCTATCTATATTCTTCTATTAAACGTTTCACTAATCATAATCAATATACATAAATAGGTTTCCATCAAAGTTTGCGGGGGTGCTATACACCATCCACCCGACTTCCCCCGTAGATATAGATCTACTCACCATGGTCTTCGCTTGCCGAAGTTGATGAAGCCACGCTCCGTCGCCTCGGAATCCACGCGAAGGTACCTACAATAACAACACATATCGCAACGCTATAAAAATCAAGTTCTGAAATCCAAACGGCACACGGATCGCCCATAGGTTAGAACCTATAGCCCATGTATGCAAAACCAACAAATTACCCCTAGTTATTGATGTACAAACATCCAACAACTAAATACAAACCCAAATATCAAAACTTAGTATTTCAAAATACGGAAAACATAGCCAAAATCACACTACAATGCTCCCAGATTTTCACTCAGGTCAAATAAAGCTAAGCAAACAAGTCAAGGGTGATGTACATAGTGTATATGACCTACTGGATCAACCCCGACACCAAAACCCACCAAGTAGCCGGCTTCTCCTCCATGAAATCCGGCCTGCTCAGCCACCATTGCTCCATTGGGGTTCATGCAGGCAGGGGGGTCTCCTATAGGTCCAATTAGGTCTCTAGAGTTGTTTGCATCTCTCAAAAATTCCCCGGGTTGCTCCAGATTTCCCTGCACACCCCATTTACTCAAAAAACCGACATGAACAAAATCCTAAATCCGTATTTTGGTTTCTATACTAAATTCCAGGTCTTCCAACAGCCACTAGAGGTCACTAATTTCCCACAATCACCTAAACCCTTCTCTAGAGATTTCTATCTTCACAACCACCAACCCAATTGAACTTCTAAACTATCTAAAACATAAGAAAACTAAAACTAACTAAATGGAAATGATTATACCTCATGGATGTCACTTAAGCAAACCCTATAAGTCCCAATGTTGTCAAAATCCCACTTTGCTTGGTCCATTGCGATGAGGGTGAGGAGGTGATCATTTTCTGTGAAAGGGGTATAGGATTTTGACAAGGTTTTGGAGGTGATTTTTGGGGTTGTAGGTGGAGGGAAGGGAGCTTGAGGAAGAGGAAGAAGGAGATGAAAATGGTGGGGGAAAGAATAATGAGGCAACCCCCCTCTCAATTATTCTCACTCTCTCTTTCCAAACATGCTTATTTTCATCATTGTGTCCCCTCTTTCTCTCCAAATCATCATTACACCTTTTCCCTTTCTTTTCTCACCAAAAACACATACGCCCAAATAAAACAATACAAATGAAATAACATGTAACATGTCATGGTGCACTAACCATGAAAAACTGTAGAAACACGAATTTGGCTTAATCGCGATTAGCAGTGCACTAATCGGGTTTTTATCAAAACTGCATATAATAAATTTTAGAAATGCCAAATCCTTTAAATATATTTTTAAATGAATAATTAATTTTAATTTCCAATTATTTCACAAATATTGGTATATATTTATACCTCTTTTCGAAAACCCCAATTTCGCAAATCGCAATTTTCGGGAAATATATTATTTTAATATTAAATTCTAAAAGTAATATTTTATATTTTCTGAAATGTTACAGAAAGGATGTCTCGAATTGATATATAAGGATGTGAATCACGATATGTACATATGTAGCCGCAAGAGAATAAGTATGAGATTATAGTGGTATGTAATGAGGTCGATAAATACGATATGAGATTTATAAGATGATTTGATGTGAGATATTGATGTGAGATAATATGATGATTTGGTTTGATATGTCGTTATATGGATCTGAGTCGATATGAGATAATTGATACCTTTGTCGGTCCCACGATATGAGATGATACGGATGTGACCTGAGAGATAGGTATATATATATGGATAATGATGTGAATAATGAGTGATATGCCGTACGAGACGTTAGGTCCGTACTCTCATTGTCATATAGGTTGATAGAATCCCTAATTGTTTAATGCCGCCGTACGATGAATTACCGTATGTGATGAGTTTTATCTGATGATTGATCATACCCTTGACTAGAGGATGCCGTACGAGGTATTATACCGTACGTGATGTTGTGAGGCTGGATGCCGATTGATAGATTCACCGACTCGGATATGTTGTAGATACGTATACCTTATAGCATTGCGCTCACGATTTACTTTCTGTTATGTACAGGATATTCTCATTGCATTACATATACCTGTGCTAGTACACCTACACAATTATCGATGATGCGTATGCTACACTTACACAGATTGCCGGCTCACAGACTTTCATCATCGATAATTGCTATGTCACTTACACAGTAGAATTGCTACATCATGCTATGATATATTGCTGTGCCCACATCATTATGCTATGTTTCGTGATATACTTGCTATGTTCACATCACCATACCATGTCGCATGATATACTTGATATACTCACATTTTTGTTCTATGTTTGCATACATCATGATTTATGATATTACGCATTGAGATGCTGTTTTCATGAGATTCTGGATTTGAGAACCGTGGTTATATTTCTAAGGAAATTATGTATTGTTTTAAAAACCTGGTTTCTCTTGTTATGATATTTCGAGACGTCCACCATGTGTTTTCTCGGTTATGAGTTATGTGATACCCGATTCGAGGAGCTGGATGAGGCTGTTTGCGGGTACATGGTGGACCCGGTATGGTATCCCGGGGCAAGAAAGGTATGTTGTACAGTAGACGATGAGCCTGGCAGAGGGAATACTACCTACTGGTGATAGTATTTGGACTCGGCGGTTATCCGGATGATACTGACAGGAGTCGTGAGATGATACGGGCCGATCCGGACCGACGGAGTCCGTGGGCCGATCCGGACTGACGGAGCCCGAGATATGAGGATTTACGTGTCGATATTGGACACGGGTTTCATGATGTTTCGAGTGTCGATGTTGGACATTCAGGTTCCATGATTTGATATGTCGTTGATGGACACACGTTGATTGGTATCCTCATATTTACATGCATATTCTTTCATGATATTTACATGCATGATGTTGTTGTGTCATTGATGGACACGTAGATGTTATCCACATGCTTACAGGCATTGATTATATTGTTGGCATATATGCAGATACGGTCATCCTAGATATCATAGTATTACCTTTATGATATAGTTGACCTAGGAATCGTTGTTTTATTCGATTTCTACCTGCTGATGTTTTCTATTCACAAGTTAGCAACTCATCTCCGTCGTGCCACAGTTCTTGCAGGTTTGACTGTATGGATCAGTAACGGTAATGCTGGCACACAGCTTGCTTTCGGGTGATTTGCTTTGGTAGGTGGGACATATTGGATCATGCCACTCTTGTATTTATTATTCCTGTTGTATCTAGTCAACTCTATCAATCAGAAACTAGTATGTGTATAAGTAGTAAGACTTAGCGAGACTTGTGGTTGCGAGACTTAGAGCGATGGGTTATATGTTCGCTTGGTGGGTTGATGTCTTGCTTTCTTCATTATTCTTTTGTGTTGATCTTCGCCGTTGGGCATCGTATACTTATATTATGACTTGCGTGGTTGTGATTCCGCCGTTTGGCGAAGAGCTAGCTCCCGCTTGGGGATGCCTTTTATGTTATCATGTATATGTGGTTTGGATCAAAATATACAAGGGAGGTACTGCCCAAATTTTTAAAAGACGAAACATGTTTTTCAACTAATAAAATCCACTTGCATTTTTCATGTTACATTATCTATGCATTTAAGAAAATATTTTATTTCATCATACCTTTATTTCAAAAGTTCACCTTTTTTATTTTCCTAAAAAGGTTTAGATTTCTGGGTTTCGGCTTACTTAAGTTACATTACGCTTTTAGACGTTGCGTAATTTAAGTGCCGGTCATAAACTAAATTTCGGGTCGTGACAGAGAGAGAGTGCATGTGCTGGATGGGAAAAATCTAGTCCGCAAGCCCTTTTAGAGAAAAATCTCTGGAAGCCCATTGGATAAAGGCCACGCGTAAATCCCATTCATGAATCCTAAAGAAATATCATTGCTATCTAATGTCGTCGCTTCCGGGAATAAAACCCCAAACCCTTCTTCCCTTCCCCCCTCCCCTCTCTAAGTCTCTGCGGTTGAAAAAAACCCAAACCCATGCATGTCCTTTCTTCTTTGATCTCATCGCCTTTGGGCTCGCCGCCGCCGCCGAACAGCGGAGGAGCACGGTGATCACCTCGATCGATCTCAGATCTGAGCAGCGGAGGAGCTCATCGTCTTCATCTTCTATCTTATAGCCTTTGGGCTTTCCGTTTGGGGAGTGATTAAAGCAGGCTCTCTTCTCCTCTGCAAGGTGTCGAGTTCTACAGTACTCTATCTTTCGGTAATTCCTTACAAAAGATGTAGATTAGATTTTTTTTGCATCAGTGAAATATGGCAATGTAATATGTAAATTAGACTATAATATTTTTTACTATTGATGATGTTTATTTAAACAATAATAATTTTATAAGTTATTTATCTATTGCAGGAAAATTATCTCAATTATCAACGATCAACATAAATTCTTTGTTTGACTCTCATTTAGTTCTACCCCGTAGGAGTTGTTGATGTTGTTGTTTTTGGTGCAAAATTTGCATTGAAGAGTTAAAATAAGATATGATGGAGACAACTTCTTTGGATGTATGTCATGGTATATTTATCCTGGCTTGAAGAATATATTTAAATAATTTCTTGGCTGATTTTAGATATTTTTTTGTTAGTTGATGGCCCTTCATGTTTATGCTGATTGTTCACCATGTAGAATTAGTTTTACCGTTCACCATGAAGAAAATATTTCAATCTTCTCATCAGCTGCTCATCACCTTAGCTTTTGTGCAGTCCCACTGCTTTAAGCATGAAGTTTAGAATCATGTGCCTTCAATTTTCATCTTGAACATGCTAAAAATTTGATTTGTCTTTGTTATCTGCTTTTGATAGATAAAATGCCAAAATATTATATAGTATTCAAAGGCCGAAATGTAGGAATATACACAACATGGTCAAAATGTAAAGAACAAGTTGATAAATTGTGCATTACAGATATGATTCACTGGAAGAAGCACAAAAGGCTTATAACGAGTATTTTCGAAATATAAAGATATAATTGTTAGTAGTATATGGTAAGCATATGTTAATGCCTATATAACGAGAAATTGTGCTTTCCAGGAGACTTGTAGTAGCAGTAAAGCAACCGCTTCTGAACTTGAATTTTCCAACTTATCTAAGGAGAATCATGCCCTCAAAATTTAGCTCGAGTCAGCATTGGTAGAAAGAGATATTGCACTTGAGGAGTCAAATCTATATAAGGGTCTTTTGAATGGTGTTGATAAGTTGGGCCTTGATTTTTCTCAACCAACAATGGACATGTATTTTATTATCCTTTACCTTCTATAGTACAATAGGGACATAGTATTATACCATATGTATTGCCTAATTATGACTATATTGCTATATCCTTAAGTATACTCGTCGAACTGCTCTGACAGCCTTTCCATTTCTTTGCTTGTTTGGTGCTCTGACAGGTCCTGATTAGATATCAGAGTGGCACATCAGAACCGAGATTGGGTTGCCAATATCGCCTTCATCAACAGCCTTTCCAACTTTATAATGTAAATGTTAAAACTTCTCGTTGGTATGTAAATTATATGGAGATTGGAACGACCGAACCAATACGAAATGTACTTTTTTCATTATGAATATCTATCACTGCCTCGGTTTAAAAGTGCACTTAGTATATCCCTTTCATGATTGTGTGTTGATTGTGTGTTGCAGGTAGCCTTGTTGCACAACTTGCAGATTTGTTTAAACATGCAGTATATTTGTTTCAAGCTTATGAAATTAGTTTGGTATTCAGATAAATTGTATCTCGCTTTTATTTTATTTTATTTTTTGCCCGTTATCTTTCGTGTGAAAAACCTTCAAGACAATTTGAATCATGGGCAATTAACAGATGAGCTATGCCTTTTGTAAGGACGTCGTGCTCGCTGGACGGGGTTTTAAAAACTTTGCGGAAGCGGAAAAACGAAAGGATCCAAGCAAGCAAGACACCCTAACTCTAAAATCAATCATGGAAACAACTAGCTTGCAAAAACTAAAAAGAAGGAGTTAAGAATGCACAACTTTATAAGCGTCTTCATTTGTTCCAACGGTTGAATTTCGGACTCCGTCTAAACTCCGAGTGCTCCGGATCACGCTTGATTTCCGATCGGCTCTGTCGAAGACGATCCACGCTAAGGCTACCGGTTCTAGCTCCATCATCAACAACTTGATATAACTATCACTTCATGCTTGCTAAACATGAGTTGGGAGGGATGTAGAAAAATCTAGTGAATTCTCAAACTCTCTCTTCTCTTTTCTTTTGGCTCTACAATTTTCTTTTCCTAAGTATGAGAGAGAAAAGAAAAGAAAAACCTTATAGTTCATTCTCATGGCTCTAGCTCAAATGGACCATAACATTTTCATTTTATCTCTCACCACATACACTTGTCATGAGACAAATGAGAGTGTATGCTACCTAGCATACATCTCATTCTTATGACAAGTAAATTTAGAAAAAGATAATAAAAGAGCTAAAGTCATATGTTTAAAATAATTTAAACATAAAAAATATATGTACATCACATGTAACATAACTTAAGAGAGAGAAAAAGAATCTCACAATTAATACTAGTTTATATATGCAATATCATATATAAGTAATATCATTAAATCAACAATTGATTTAATGACCCGGTTCAATCATAAACCGGCCAGTATTAATTTCTGTCCGATTAATACAAGTAGTATCACATACACATATTTAATTAGACCCCGCATGTATCGCCGTACGTGCACTATATCATTTCGGTAGAACGGGAAAATCCTTTGTGTGGGACTCTAAAAACTCGATAATACGCTGGCAGTAGGTCAGGATCATATCCGATTGATTCGATACACTTTCATATCAATCCCCCACCGGGTTAACTTATAAGCATGTCAGCGGCACTAGCTGTGCGTCACGGCCATCCAGGTATTGAACGAAAATCCGGTCGACAAGCAAGCTCATCCGTACCCTGCTAGAGCCTATCAGTGACATTTATGGTATAGTTCGGTTTCTTCATCTAAGACTGTCGCATACCGGGTCTGAGAGGTGGAAACCGTCAGACTCCTAATTACCCGATAAGTCATGCTAACGTCAAGATCATGTCCATCTGAGAAACTACTAATAACAATTATCAGTAAATCTCATCTGCCTTGGCTAAGGACTTATGGTTATAGCCACCTGTGCACAGTATGACATCAACTCCCTATACCGGGAGAGACGAATTCTTTCGACCGCTTACTGCCTCCATGTGCTTCAGGACCGTATCCAACTAAAATCTGTTTGCACGGCTCTTTAAAACCATGGTAAGGTAGTAATCTAAGTACAGTTGGAACACATACAAGACACTCTGGTGATCTTGGGTCTAGGAACTACCATGTACTCATGTCACTAGAGAACTGCTATCCGATGATTGGTATAATACCATCTAGGAGTTCTCGGCGAGTCTGTCTAGTGTAACTCATCCAATGAACACTTGTATACAATCATCAGTGTCTAGCACCAATAGCTATGGGATCATCCATCGCCCCGTACAGGGTCATGAAACATATACACTAGTCTAAACTAGAATACCGATGCCCAGTCTCGATATTCCTATGACTAGGGACTTTTAAAGATGTGCTTATAGACTACTCAGGCCTCACTAGTATAATCCTTATTATAATCCCGGTAGTCAAGCAAATATCCTATGGGTTTTATCATCATGTAGTAGTGATACGTTATAGCAAGTAAAACGTATACTTATGAATGATAAATACAAACTAGATAGTATACTATCATCTCGAGTAAGAATGTTCTCTGTACATATCCTCATGAGTTCAGTAATTACATTCCTACAGCTACGATAATTGCCTTGAGGACATCTATATCCAACAATCTCCCACTTGCACTCAAGACCAATTATTACGGTATCGCATGCACACATCTCATATGCTACTGCATACCCAGCATCTGTACTAACAGTTTCACAAACTTTGTTCAAGAAATTGTTAGTTATATATATGCCCTAGAGTCCATTACTATACATGAGATGTATATTGTAGTGGATGCTTGGACATATATAGGGAGGACTTTCTTGCTCGACATGATAGTATGCTATCTGGTTACTCTTTACCTTAACGTGTACACTGATTGTCTCTCTGTTACATGTTGGTAAATCCCTTAGGATGTGTACTTGACTACCAGGACTATGATGCAGATCATACTAGTGGGGCCATGGTAGTCCATAAGTACATCCTTTAATGTCCCTAGTCATGGGTGTATCGAGACAGGGCATCGATATACCAGAGTAGACTAGCCTGTAGCTTCTCGACCCATGTAGATGGGCGATGGATGATCCCATATCCATTGGTGTTTGACATCAGAGATGGTATAAGGGTTCTCAGTGTAGACTGGGTACACTGGACAGACTCGCCGAGAACTCCCAGATGGTATTATACCTCATGTCAGATGGCGGTTCTCTGGTGACACTGGTACAGGTTAGTTTGTAGACCCGAGATCGTCATAGAGTCTTGTGTGATTCCCACTGTGTTTTGATTTCCACCTTACCACGTCTAAAGGGGCGTGCAAAACGGTGGTTTTTAGGTACAGTCCCACGTCACATGGAGGTAATGAGCGATAGGAGGGGTTTCGTCTCTCCCGATATTGGGGGTTGATGTTGCGCTGTGCTCGATTGGCCATAACAGGTAAGTCCCTTGCCAGGGCTAGTTTAGAGATTTACTGGTAAGTGTTACCAGTAGTTTCTCGACCCGTTATGAGCCTCATATCGGCATGACTTATCGGTTATTGGGGTCTGATGTTTACCACCCCTAGACTTGATATGCGACATATCAGACGAGGAGACCGGACTGTACGATAGTGTCACTGTCAGGATTTTGCAGGAGTTGGAGCGGGCTTGCTTGCTGATTTTCTGATCGCTCAATATCCGGGTAGCCGTTACGTCCAGCTAGTACCGCTGACGGCTTATGGGTGCTTGATGCGATCATCACTTACTGCCGGCATATTGACGAGTCTTTAGAGTCCTACATAGAGGTTTTACTGGCTCAGGCAAAACGAAATAGGAGCGCATATCTGATATGTACGGGATCGAGAATAATGAGTGTATGTGATACCATATTCTATTCTCGCGACTTTTGTATCGGTCAGTTATATGTGATATAGCCGGGTTATCGAATCAAGTGTTGATTCGATAAGTTGTTACATTTAGTGTTAGTCGGTTATATGTGATATAGCCGGATTATTAAATCAAGTGTTGATTTAATAATTTAGTGTATAATTTTATATTTGATATACTAATTTACATTAACTAACATTGGCTCACTTAAGCATTCTTTTCTCACTTGTGTGTACATGTAATATATATGTGATATATATTAATGTGCATTGTTTATTTTTGTGTGTCATGGTTGTTGATACACACTACATGGGTGTATAAGACATACACCATTTTAATTATAATGGTGGGGTTTTAATATTTAAAGTAAATACAAAATTAGTGGATAATTGTTCAAAGCATGAAGCTTGTAGATGCTTGTGAGTACTTTGACAAAGTCCACCCATTTTGTTTTACTTAGGATATTTATTAACCTAACCACTATAATTAGCCATGGTTATGTCTCTACATGAGTTTGTATATGATATTCACTCACCCATGGTTTGTTCTCTCACTTGATCATTTTTTCTATTCATCTCTTTCTTCTTCTTCTTCTTCCAAAAGAAAAGCTTGCTAGGGTTTGATAAATGTGATTAAGTAATGTGAGAAAAGAAATTATAAAGTGATCCCACTTCCTATTTCACCAACCTCTACTAGATCAGCACTTTAATATAGGGTGTTTGCTTCACTTTGATGAAGTGGTAGCTTGAGTTTGTATTCGCTCGACGTAGATCATCTTCGGCCTCGAAGACTTCAAGCAAGACCGTTGCCCTCTTCTCATGGAGCCGTCCAAGAGTCCGGGAGTTCGATGTTCGCAGCGAAGGGACTACTACAAGGAGCTTATGAAGTGAAGGACCGATATACAAAGGTTGTATTTCTATTTCACTTAGATGTAAAATGGTTTACATATGTTTTCGTATTATTTTCTAGTTATCGATTCTAGTTTAGAGTTCCTTTTAACGGAAAATTTTTTAAAATGGCATGGACGATGCCTCCCGAAACCTTGCTGCCGTCGATAAGAACCCTACAGTGGTATCAGAGACTAGCTAGAAAATTATACGGATAATGTTAGATTACGAATACGAAATGAACTCCGAAACTTGAAATACTAAAACCTGCATTCTGTCGATTTTCAAATAAGCTCCAAAAATTTTGCAGACATGTACAAAATCATCTATGAGCTAAACAATGAACATGGGAGAAAGATGGGACCATGTGCTCGGATTTGGACTGAGCACATGGGCTAGAAAACCGGTGAGGCCGGCCCCAGTAAAGAAATATGGTCCCAATTTTTTTTTCCATATTTTGGTCTCCGGGTTTTGGTATTTCAGGTGTTGTTTATTTTTGCTACTTTTTCATGTGATGATTAACTCAATGCAAAGGCAACTCGGAGTGTTTCGTAGTCGTAATTTTAACTGTTTTCGGGATACTTTAGACGTTGTTAAAAAGTTCAATCGGATGTCAAATACCCGCTTTAACCCTTGCCGGGAAATTTTCCAAGTGTTGGATTTTTCCCGTAGTTAATAAGTTTTCAAAGATCATGCAAGTTATTCGATGGACCCTCTAGAAGAATGAAACCCTAACTCGAGATGTGACCACGGAACTGCGACTAAACCTTAGGGTTTACCGTAGTTAGTAGCGCCACAAATGAGGCTTGGGTTTGCCCTTCTACGGCTAGTCCATTGGTATTGTGGCGTGTGCTGAATAACTTTAAACTACGCTCAAGTGTTGAGCTTTCTGGGTAATTGTGGGTGTTTGTTAATTCGATCGAAATGTTTAACATCGTCTAGTTTTTTCTACGACCGTAAGTGTAATATGTGGTGTATCGCCGGTTTTGTTGCTATATGTCAACGGCAATTGGGATACGCATATTTACTTACGTTGATGACATGTGATGTTATGTGTTGCTGTATACGTTATATTCGATCGTCGTGTTTTGAATAGCCGGGGGTTTTATGTGAGATGAGAGTTTTTATTTTCATTCATGTAAAATTTAATGTATGTAATATTCTTTTATTGGGGCACTTCCGTGTTGAGGATGATGTTACCATTGTTGTATATTATTTACTTTTCCGCATTGGGATAGATCCAAGTAGGAGAGCACAAGTAACCGGGTTCTAGAGTTCAGTGGGAGACCAACTCGAGGAGTCGAGTCCGGGTCTCCTAACTCTGGAATTGGTAGGGTTGCTTCCTGCTCTCGTAGGGGTCTAGGGGTGTGGGTTTGGCTATTCATCGCGACCGTGGAATCCGTGTTTTATAGAGGCTCAAAATAAAACACAGACCTCCTAGTATATCCAATATTTCATATGTTACTTCTGCTGCGATATCTGTGATGTGATCATTTGATATGTTGAGATGGATACTGTATATAGTGTATATGATATATTATATAGACGTTACTTATGTTTTACACCCGCGCTAGCCCTGCCCCGTTCTGCCGTTAGTTACCTAACCTAACGGTGCACGAAGGGACATCGATGCGAATGTGGATGGCATAAGCGTACGTTGTATTTATCTGTGATGTTTAGGTAACTTAAAATGATGGGACTTCATTAATATGATTAATGAAAGAAAAGAAACCTAAAGATGTTGTGTAATCGAATTTTCAAAAACAGGTAGCTACAATTCTTGCTTTGCATAGCGGTGTTCCTTGTAGAACATCCTGCACCTTATTCGATAAGGAAAGAACCGAGATCCCTTCACCGGGAGTGACCTCTTTAGCAATAACTGGCAGATGCTACAACCCTCGGTTTCGTCTTTTGATTGCTTTTTTAGTTCTTGCTTTGCATAGTGATATTGTGAATATCCCGCACCTCATTCGACGAGGAAAGAGCCGAGATCCCTTTACCGGGAGTGACCTCTTTAGCGAAACTAGCAAAAGCCTAAAAAACAGTCCATTTAAAATCATTTGATTCAACAACGATATCAAGTTCATTACGCAAAAGGTTTTCTTAAAACCTGTTGTAGCCCTCCATCATTTCAGATGAGTCCTACTTAGTATTCATGCTACGTTTGTTGGCCTCCGTCAAGGCGTAATGTATGGTAGCTGAATAGTATTTATCTGCTTATGCATATGATGCAGATTGGATTAGGGTAGTCGTACGACCTTGTTGACCTCCGTCAAGGGTCGTGCGGGTGGGTTTGATTCAATCAAGAAATGGCGGGTTGAACTTGACTAGTAGCCTATGGTTTGTTGACCTCCGTCAAGGTCATAGGGTGCTAGGGGCAAAATTATCGGGAATTTAAAGTGTTGAAATTTGCAATGAGATTGCATACCTTTTATAAGATAGTTGGATCCCGATACCTACTGCGAGTAATTGTTACTCCTGAGAGAGTTTTACACATTACAATTAGCCAATCAAGTAGGTGTCTAGAAAGGTGTCAACGGGGTTTCAGCCCTGGGAAAATGAGGTTTATTTTAATTAGGTCCGTGCAAAAACACGGGGAACCTCCCTCAAAGTACCGGCACTGGCCTGGCTGAAAAATTGGCGAACTTGTAGGGTGTAATTAATCCCAGCCAGTCTTTCCTTTTAGGGTTTGGAGGAAGATTTGATAAAAATAGTGGGAGCCTTCCTGATTAGATAAAATTATAACCAATCTGATCTTATAAGAGCATACGCTGAGTGCTTTCTTCTCTCTCTCTCCAGGCAGCGACCATGTCACGTCTTAATCAAGATAATAATACGGATGTATTGACTTAACCCGCTTGTTATACTGTGCTGGGGAACGTTGGTCCCGCTCCAACTTATAATTGTTATAAGACCAAGCAGGAAATAAGGGATTACCAGAATTCCCGTGCCGCCCAAACGAAGAAAGTGCATGATGATGCATATTCTTCGGGTGTGTTCATTACCGAGAACTGTTTCTCAGTATCGTCTACGTCCTGGGTATGAGATAACGGATCAGGATCCCACATATGTAATCTATTACATGGGCTACAGATAGGTAGAGAACTGAGAACGTGTGATAAAATTTCAAGAGTTGGAAACGGTGCAATTGTTGCAGCCAAGATGTTGGCAGTTATCACCCTGTGTTACCAAATACATTGATTCTGAACGAATGTTATTAGATACCAAACCTGATATACAATATCATATCAGTCTCTTTATTTAGTAAAGAAGGATATAATTTTGTATTGTTGTATAATGTTTTGAACATTTCCTATATCAAGAGTTGATCGGTTCAGGCACGTTATCTAAAAGCATATACGTTCTAAATTAAACTACAGTTCTTAATGTACAAAATACACACAAGAGGAAGAGTTCAGAAATAAATGAATCCTTCTTGAGGCATCGTAGACTAGGTCATATCAATGCGACGCGACTAGCTAAAGTTACATTAAGATGCATATTTAAATCAGTTTGAATTTACATCTTGTGAAACTTGCCAGTCATGTCACAAAGATAATATGACCACAGCTCCGTTTAAAGAAAACAGAGAAAGAGTTAAGTGAACTCTTGGTATTGATACATGATGATGTATGTAAGTCCCCTGTCTACATATGCCAGGACTGGTTCTTTGTACTTCATTACATTCACTGATGATCTCTCATGATTCGGACATATGTTCCTGTTGAAACACAAGGCTGAAGCTTTTGAGAAACTCAATGAATATAAGTCAGAAGTAGAGAACCAAAACGGGTATAAGTATTATGTCCTTTTGATGTGATCAGGGAGGAGAATACTTGTGCACGGAACTCCTGGACTATTCTAAAAGAAAATGAGATTCTCTCTCAGCATTACTCCTCCGTATACACCACAGCACAATGGTGTATCGGGGTGGAGCAATTGCACCCTATTAGATATGGTGCGCTCTATGATGAGTATTACTGAATTGCCTATTTCCTTTTGGGGGTTATGCACTTGAGAAGCTGCATACCTATTGAATGGCGTTCCAACCAAATCAGGTGCCTACCACTCCATATGTGACATGGTATGGGAAGAGCCCATCTCTTAAGTAAGTTAAGATTTAGGGTTGTCCGGCCTATGTCTAAAAGAAAAATCCGGACAAGCTCGAGGTAAGGTCAGTTCTGTGGAAGTTTGTTGGATATCCTGAGCATTCGCAAGGGAATATCTTCTACCACACCGAGGAACAAAAGGTGTTTTGTTTCTCGGCATGCCACCTTTTTAGAAAAGGAATTTATTTTGGAAACAAATTAGTGGTCATGTGGTAGAACTGGAAGGAGTTCCAGCTATACAAACTACAACTGATGATTTGGTAGAACTGGAGGATTCAATAGACCCAATGAAGCTCGGCCTCTCCACCGATCTAGTAGGGTTCCTCACCCACTTGAGAGATACTTTAGTTTCTCTATGACAGTGGGAGAGGGGATTGTATCATGAGATGATGACCCAACTAATTTCGAGCAGGCCATCAAGAGTGGGGACTTTGTAAGAATGGCTGGATGCTATGCGATCTAAGATGAAATCTATGTACACCAACAAAGTATGGACTTTGGTTGCTATATCTAAAGGGTTAAATCCCCATTAGGAGCAAGTATATCTTGAGAAGATTACTTGGTGTACATAGAAAAGTTGAGACTTTCAAAGCTAAGACTCATTGTAAAAGGTTCTCGTCATCGACCAGGTGTGGTTTATGATGTAACCTTTTCTCCAATGGCTATGCTTAAGTCCATCCGGATCCTACTTACCACTGCTACATACCATGACTACGATATCTGGCGGTTGGGTGTCATGACTGCTGTTCTAAATAGTGATTTAAAAGAAAGCATCTATAAGTACACAGCTAGAGGGCTCCGTAGACAGTGGGAGTAGCAGAAACGTGTGCAAGTTACTTTACAGGTTAAAGCAGACATCGCGGAGTTGGAACATCTGTTTTGATGTGGTAGGCAAAGAGTTTGACTTCATTAAAATGGTAGATGAACCTTGTATATACAAAAAGGTAGTAGGGAGTATGGTGGTAATCCTCGTACTGTACGTAGGATGACATACTCTTGATAGGGAAGGAGTTTCCTATACTACACTCGGTCAATCTCCTCTTATCACATGGATTCTCCATATAGGATCATGGTGATACCTCCTAGATCCAGGGTTTTGGATCTATGTGATAGATCTAAATGGATGTTAGGATTCCCACTAGGTGCAGTGAGATGGTATCAATTAATCCTGGGGACAATCATTGGAAACCTTCCAGGGTGATAAGGTCGACTGAATGTCAGTCACAGGCATTGTCTTCACCCTCAGTGGAGGGACGGTATGATTGGAAGTGTTCAAAGCTTGATACCGTGGCATACTAGACGATAAAGGCTGGATACATCGCTACCTAAGATACTACCAAAGAGGCAGTCTGGGAGTATATTAGTTCATGAGATGAACTTCGTTCCTACCATTGTGTGACAATGGGGTTATGGCTTATCCCTAGGAACACCCGTCCCAACAGTGATCCATATATATTCTAAGGCAGTATCACCTGATCATGGAGATGGTTGATCTCCAGGAAATCGAGGTTAGGAGAGTAGACTCAGAGGACAACAAGGCGGATCCACTCACAAAGGCCTTTTCCCAGAGAGAGACTTTTATGGGATGCTTGAGTATGTGATACTACAACCACTGCTATCAGATGGCCCTAGTGCAAGTGGGAGATTATTAGTTATATGTATGCCCTAGAGTCCATTACTATACATGAGATGTATATTGTAGTGGATGCTTGGACATATATAGGGAGGACTTTCTTGCTCGACATGATAGTATGCTATCTGGTTACTCTTTACCTTAATATGTACACTGATTGTCTCTCTGTTACATGTTGGTAAAGCCATTAGGATGTGTACTTGACTACCAGGACTATGATGTAGATCATACTAGTGGGGCCATGGTAGTCCATAAGTACATCCTTTAATGTCCCTAGTCGTGGGTGTATCGAGACAGGGCATCGATATACCAGAGTAGACTAGCGTGTAGCTTCTCGACCCATGTAAATGGGCGATGGATGATCCCATATCCATTGGTGTTTGACATCAGAGATGGTATACGGGTGCTCAGTGGAGACTGAGTACACTGGACGGACTCGCCGAGAACTCCCAGATGGTACTATACCTTACGTCAGATGGAAGTTCTCTGGTGACACTGGTACAGGTTAGTCTGTAGACCCGAGATCGTCATAGAGTCTTATGTGATTCCCACTGTGCTTTGATTTCCACCTTACCACGTCCAAGAGGGCGTGCAAAACGGTGGTTTTTGGGTACAGTCCCGAGTCACATGGAGTCAATGAGCGATAGGAGGGGTTTCGTCTCTCCCGGTATTGGGGGTTGATGTTGCGCTGTGCTCGATTGGCCATAACAGGGAAGTCCCTGGCCAGGGATGGTTTAGAGATTTACTGGTAAGTGTTACCGGTAGTTTCTAGACCAGTTATGAGCCTCATATCGGCATGACTTAGTGGTTATTGGGGTCTGACGTTTACCACCCCTAGACTTGATATGCGACATATCAGACGAGGAGACCGGACTGTACTGTAGTGTCACTGCCAGGCTTTTACAAGAGTTGGAGCGGGCTTGCTTGCTGATCTTCTGATCTCTCAATACCCGGGTAGACGTTACGTCCAGCTAGTACCGCTGATGGCTTATGGGTGCTTGATGTGATCATTACCTACTGCCGGCGTATTGACAAGTCTTTAGAGTCCTACATAGAGGTTTTACTGGGTCAGGCAAAACAAAATAGGAGCGCATATATGATATGTGCGGGACCGAGAATAATGCGTGTATGTGATACCGTATTCTATTCTCGTGACTTTTGTATCGGTCAGTTATATGTGATATAGCCGGGTTATCGAATCAAGTGTTGATTCGATAAGTTGGTACATTTAGTGTTAGTCGGTTATATGTGATATAGCCGGATTATTAAATCAAGTGTTGATTTAATAATTTAGTGTATAATTTTATATTTGATATACTAATTTACATTAACTAACATTGGCTCACTTAAGCATTCTTTTCTCACTTGTGTGTACATGTAATATATATTAATGTGCATTGTTTATTTTTGTGTGTCATGGTTGTTGATACACACTATATGGGTGTATAAGACATACACCATTTTAATTATAATGGTGGGGTTTTAATATTCAAAGTAAATACAAAATTAGTGGATAATTGTTCAAAGCATGAAGCTTGTAGAAGCTTGTGAGTGCTTTGACAAAGTCCACCCATTTTGTTTTACTTAGGATATTTATTAACCTAACCACTATAATTAGCCATGGTTATGTCTCTACATGAGTTTGTATATGATACTCACCCATGGTTTGTTCTCTCACTTGATCATTTTTTCTATTCATCTCTTTCTTCATCTTCTTCTTCCAGAAAAAAAACTTGCTAGGGTTTGATAAAAGTGAGAAAGTAATGTGAGAAAAGAAATTCTAAAGTGAGCCCACTTCCTATTTCACCATCCTTTACTAGATTAGCACTTTAGTATAGGGTGTTTGCTTCAGTTTGGTGAAGTGGTAGCTTGAGTTCGTATTCTCTCGAACGTAGATCATTTTCGGCCTCGAAGACTTCAAGCAAGACCGTTGCCCTCTTCTCATGGAGCCGTCCAAGAGTCAGGGAGTTCGATGATCACAGCGAAGGGACTACTACAAGGAGCTTATGATGTGAAGGACCGATCTACAAAAGTTGTATTTCTATTTCACTTAAATGTAAAATGGTTTACATATGTTTTCGTATTATTTTCTAGTTATCGATTCTAGTTTAGAGTTCCTTTTAACGGCAAATTTTTAAAAATGGAATAGACGATGCCTCCCGAAACCTTGCTGCCGTCGATAGGAACCTTATAGAAATAGCCTCAGTGAGTGGATCCGCTATGATGTTTCTAACTGTATCTCTCCGAATCTCAACTTTGCGGAGTTCAACTATCTCTCGAAATGAGCGATGCCTACCTTAGAACTTTGTTTGGATAGCTGATGCGATCATGTTCATAAATAAACGTATTTATCCAGACAACTTCCTAGGATGTATTATCTACTGAGTCAAAATCAGTATCTAGCGTCTTAACTACCTCAGTGTCCCGCTTCGAACTCTTCCAATATACTGCTCTTTATATGTGGGTAAACTAATGACTCGCGACAGATACTTTGTCACCCTTATTACTACGGAAGATAGAATCGGTAATGTAAGCCGATGTCGCACACCCCAAGGTTCGCGGGGAGGCAGAATTTTCAAAAACGATTAATATTTGACTATGCAACACCGGCTAAACTCCAGGATCTTTACTAAAGCCTTAACTGGCTAATCTATCTAAGAGATTTAACTACTCGGTGAGATGGTTATACCTCCAAGATAAGGTCCTTCGAGTCTTCTAGTGCTCCTCTCCATGGCTCTTCGGTGATCGGACGACGAAAGTTCCATCGTCCTACTTGCGTCAAAGACAATCCACCGCGAGAGAATGTGCTCCAAGCTCCAACCTCTAAATGTGGTAACTAGGGTAGATGGTTCGCTAATCCAACTAGCCTAGGAGATGTAGAGAATGCTAAAGGATTGTAGTGTCTCACTAAACACTTTGTTTCACAGCACATGTGAAGGATAAGGGTTTAGTCTTAAGGTAGAAGGAGATGGAGAAACTCAAGAGAGAGAATGAGGAGAAGAAAATGAACAACCATCAAGAATGGCTAAGTGTGGAGAATGGATAATATATCATACCCTCACTCATTGAGCCATGGAATAAAACACAATAGAATAAAGCACACATGCTTCAATAGTGAGTCAAGATGAATATAATAAACATAATAGCCATGCTTCACCATGCCATCAAAGTCTCCTCCATTTCCACCTCATTAACCCATTTAGAAAATGGATAATACAAATAATGAGGTAGCTCTTTCTGGAAGCATGCCTTGCCAATTACAAGAATGCCCCTCACCGTATATACATATTCGTATTCGTATTCCGAAAAATACGGATACACTGAGATGATAACAATCCAATAATACAATACTATGATCCGGCTTAAACCAAATCCCATTAGTATCGTCCACTCGATCAGCATCCATGTACAAGTACATGTATGTGATTGAAGCCCTGCTGTAAAACCATACAGCGTCTACATCAATTGCCTGAAGCAGGGAAACCCTTTGTGTGGGACTCTAAAAACTCGACAATACGCTGGCAGTGGGTTTAACCATAAGCCAATTTGTTGGGGTCGAAATTTACACCCCGGTTGACCAAGTCAAAATCAAAGTCAACCCCAAGCCAAGTGGGCCCAAGCCCAGGTTAAGTGGGCCAATGCCCGGATCGAGCCCGAACATGGAGCGACCGGCCTCCCCCCCAGCCAAGATAAATTTTTTCTAATAAATAATTTTGGTGTATTACTTTTATTCTATTTTATGAATGAATGTAAAAAAAATGAGCATAAAGCTAAATTTTTGTAAAGCCCATGGCTTATGTGCAAAAAGAAATGGCACATGAGCCATGTGATGGGCAAAATGCCATTTTTGTAGAGCCCAAGGGGCTATATGTAAAGTGTATAGCCTATAAAGGCAAGGATAATGAAAATATCTCAACAACTTTTTTCTCTCTCCTAAAAAAGCATCAAGATCTGTGATCTTCTCCTTCCTCAAGGTTCTAAAACTTTATTCTTTCTTTTGAATTAAATCAAGAGTTTTACTCTTCCTTTTATAAAACTAAATAGTTTTTCACCACAAAACCCATAAAGGAGAACTCAGATCTTCCATCAGATCTCAGAAAGGAGAGATTTTTTTAAAAATCTCATACTTCTTAATCTTCAAGATCCGGCCAACAGAGGAAGAAGAAGAAGACCCATCTCCAGAAACCCCCACTTTGGGGAAGATCCAGGGCTCAAGGGGAGAATCCCCTTTCATCAGCTTCAAAATATCTTAGGAGTTTAACTCCTCATATATATACATATATACAAAATAATAAGTTCTTCTTTCTGGGAGTACAACTCCCATTGCAGGGACCAAGTCCATTTTGCTTCCCGAGCGCCCATGTGCCCGGCACGTGAGGCGCTAGCGCCCAAATCGCTAGAGCTCTTGCGCTCAAAGCACTAGTGCCCGAGCGCCCACATGCCTGGCATGTGGGGCGCTAGCGCACTTGAGCTCAGAGCGCTAGCGCCCGAGCGCCTACATGCCTGGCACATGGGGCGCTAGCGCTCTTGCGCTCAGAGCGCTAGCGCCCGAGCGCCCACGTGCCTGGCATGTGGGGCTCTAGCTCTCAAAGCGCTAGCGCTCTGGCGCTCAAAGCGCTAGCGCCCGAGCGCCGTGCCAAAAGCGCTAGCCCCTTGCGCTCAAAGCGCTAACACTGAAAGCGCTGGCGCTTTTTCCCACGTATCCTTTGGATGCACTTTCCCTTTTTTTTTTTTATATATATGTATATATACATACACACACACACATACTCCACGACACTGTCCCTGTTAGAAAAAAATTTCTAACGAGGCGCTGCCCCGCACCTCGCAAGGGGGCTGCTAGACCTCTTGACTCCCAGCCCGCTATCCGGGTAGCGGGACCCCTGTAAAAACTCTGCGGGCCCCCCGATATATCCAAAACCCCCTTTTAAAACACCACACACATACACTGCACATTGAGTTCGCATGACCTGTTTGACCCGTTAATCGGAGGTTCTCTCGCTCCAAAGGCGACGAGTAATTAACGGTAGCTTAGTCCGTGATTGATGATATTCTCGATGTCGTGTTTAGAAAAGTGTAAAGATCACAACCAAAGAAATTTGTAAACCGCAATCAATAACGGTGTCAATTGTAGGTTCGTTAGCGAGCGCGGATCGTCCACAGGGAAAGTGTGATTTGATCGTAATTGTTTTAGTTGAGTTGAAATTAAAAGATAAAAAAATGATTCGATAAAATATGAAATTTAGTTTCAAGAATCTTCAAGAAAATAAAGATCAAGAATTGTTAAGATGATATCCAAATCGAATGAATTATCAAGATTTGTAATGTGGCTCGTAGGAATCGATCCGATCGATAGTGATGATGAATACTTGTGATTACTAATTCTTATCCATTGATGATTTGTTGCTAGATCGATGACGATCAACGAGATTTAGGGATCTATCGAAGAAACTAGGGTTTCTTCATCATCATCCCTTATCTTTTCGTTGATTATCATTCAAATTCTAGCCTCTAGGAAATTCAATCATCGATCATCGATCGCTAATTAAGAGCGAAAACATTCAAGAAGCATCTTGCTCGAAACTAGGTTGTCGATGATTCAATTTCCTAAAGTTTACAAACTCATAAGACTTCAGAATCGTTCAAGAATTTAATCATCGTCATCTATCAATTTTCTCGATTCCTCCACGAGCGGAGTTTTCACTCAAACATCATGAAAAAGAAAACAATCAAGAATTGAGAACTCTTCATAATGCAAGAATGTAAAGAAAAGCAAGATCAAGAATTTTCACCTTTTATTATTCAACGTTTCGTTACAATTCACTCAAAGAGTACAAGAATTGAGGAGAGAAATCGATCGTCGAACTAGCTTCGCATCGTCTTCGTGAGTAACGGATCGTCGTGGATCACTTGCTCGGATGAAGATCGGCGTTCCTTCAAAAAGGCTCGATGGATTCTTGCTTCATTTGGTACTCGATGAATCTTGATTTGGATTTTGAATTGTGTTTGGGCTAGGGTTTGGATGCACAAGTTGTGTCACACAACTTGTGTTTGGAAATGTTGAACCACCTTTGTGATGAAGCCTTGAGTCCCTTTATATAGCCTTTTTCTTTAGCTTTCCCTAGAAGCTTGATTAGGTTTAGCTTCCTCTAGAAGCTAAGCTAGGTTTAGCTTCTCTTGTAAGCTTGGTAGTTATGAAGGAGGCTTCTAAATTAAGGTAGTTAGCTAGCTTCTTTGAAAAGCTTGGTTGTTGAGGAGAACCTTCTAGATTTAGCTAGCTTGCTTGAGAAGCTTGGAGGTATTGGGCTTGCATAAGAAGCTTGGCTGTTAGAGGAGAAGCTTCTGGAGATATCAGGAGACCGAAGTGTATTGAAGAAGTATTGATCTTGGAAGGAGAAGCCTGAAATAATAATCTGCCGATACTGTCTCCACGTGGCCGCGGATCCGCCGCGAATAGGCCCATTCGGCAGCGGATCCGCGGCCGTTTGGTGAAATTGTTGTATGCAATTTCCAGGGTACTCTTGTGCTGGCCTTAGGTCTATTTCCTGATGTCTGGAATCTCATAAATCTTTCTTGTTCACTGCCAGATCACAAGTCTTGGACTTGGCGTATTTTTATCAGCACTTATAGTATTTCCGCCTCTTTTTCCTGGAATTTCCTGCACACAATCTCGAGACAAGTGTTGCGATATACAAAGATCATGCGTGCAATAACAAACACTCAATTTCCCTCAAAATGCTGGTTATAATGTATAACACAAGTTATTTGGTATTTTGCAGACGAATTGCTAATATGTGCTATATTCATACCGAACACCTTTAGATGATTTCAAAGAATAGGGAAATTGATGTGTTAAAAATGCAATATTTTCGACTGATCAAATTCCCCCAAACTTAATTTTGGTCGTCTCGAGCAAACTTGTTTTATTTAGAAAGAGAAGGAGAAAATATAAGAAAAAAGAGAAACTAACTAGCACACTTTCGTAGGCAACACGATTGCACTGAGCACGTGCAACAAGCCTTTAAACCTCTGGGTGTCCCTAGTAGGAGGAGTGTTGTCTCCTGAGGGTTTTCAGCGGATTGCACCTATAAAATCCAATAATAAAAGGAAGACCGTGAAAGTTACATATAAAGATAAGAATTGTAAAAGAAAGACTTTGAAAATTTAAGTTTCCAACTATACTAGGTTTTCGGTTGTTATGAGCCCTATCTTAATAGTCATGAAAATATTTTAGAAAACACATCATCCCTCAATAAAACATCACATTTATTCTTCATTCCTATCTTTCTTCCAAACATCGATCATATAACCCTACTTGTGTGTAAAAGACATCCCTACACTCGGAGAATTCAATTCAAGCTATCATACTCTTGTCCATCACCTCGGTACTTTTTAATCAATGAATATTTAGATGGATTTGCTCACACATTTTTCATGCGACCGTTAATACTTCTTGAGGTACTAACCGACCGATTACTCATGTGCTTGCTTATTAGGTGTATTAGTATTTTCCTTGCCTTGCACCACCTAAGCCTTAGTAGTGACTCCCAGACCAGTTGGTCTAAGGCACTAGGTGATGAAGCACCCTCGCTATATTTTTTTATTGCTACCTTGGCGATAATAAAACCAGTGTTCATTTTTCTTCACCATTTATTTTATTTATTTATTTATTATTTCCTTCATACTTTGGCTTTTAGACAAGAGCATTTCAAGGTATCCTCTACTATCCCGAGTTTCAAGACGTGTGTAAGTGCGTATAGTAGGTATCAACGTTCAAATGTTTGGCTTCCAGAATAGGAACTATTCTTCAGACTTATTTGTATCCTCAGATTAGTGACTTCCTTCATCTTACTAACCCTTGGGACAACGGCTCATAACTACTTATTACTAGTTCGTTTAAGAAAACTTCTAATTTTCTTGGTTTTCTTAAATTTTTCTAATCTTCTGGATGTAATTTTTCACTATCTAATCTTTTATTATTTAATTAAATATTTTTATATTTTTTTGAAAATATTTATATGTTTTAAATGTTTTGTGCTTATGCAAAGTATGATGCAAATGATGCGTAAATAAGCACAAACCTCCTCCCAAACTTGTTTTCAACAGTGTCCTCACTGTTGCCATCCGCTAGATCACAAAAAAACCTGTAAGCTTGGGAGGAAATTTATTAATGGGGGCAATAAATATGATCGTGAAAATCCTCCCCCAAACTTATTCTTTTCACTCACCTCCATTCTAAAGATGATACAGTAATTTACAGGACATGGAGGTGAGACGGAGGAATTTTAATCAAGATAAAATGGCTCCTGTAAAAACAAGAGCTTCTCCGTGGGTTCAGTGGAAAAATACGATTTTAATCTATGTCCATTTACTTTTAAAAACGTACCGTTTTAAACATTTTCAACCTCAACTGCCCCGTGTGGGTATACAGACCGCACAACAAAAGGTCCTTTCCATTGAGATCGTAGCTTACCCGCATGAAGATGGAGTCGTGAATCATAAAGAAGGACTTGTTGACCAGGTGTAAAAGTTTTTCTCAAAATTTTTTTATCGTGAAATAGTTTAGTCTGATTCTTTACAATCACAACATTATCATAAGCTTCATCGCGGAGTTCGCTTAGCTCGTTTAATTGTAGCTTCCGAAAGTTGCAGGCTTGATTTAAGTCAAAGTTGATTTCTCTAATGGCCCACATTGCTTTGTGCTCAATCTCGACCGGCAGGTGACAAGCCTTACCAAACACTAGTCTGTAAGGAGACATACCTAGATCAGTTTTATATACAGTTCGGAATGCCCAAAGAGCATCCGTCAATTTGGTTGACCAATCTTTTCGATTTTTAGAAACTGTTTTCTCCAAATTTTTTTTGATTTGTCTGTTTGAAATCTTAGCCTGCCCACTCGTTTGGGGATGATAGGGTGTGGAAAGTTTGTGGTTGATTTCATATTTTCACATCAAAGTCTCGAAAGACCGATTACAGAAATGTGTTCCGTTATCGCTAATGATAGCGCGTGGGTGTCCAAATCGCGAAAAGTTGTTTTCTTTTAAAAACTTAATGACCACCTTTTTGTCATTAGTGCGACAAGGAATAGCTTCAACCCACTTCAAGACATAATCAACCGCAAGCAATATGTACAGATTCCCAAAGGAGTTGGGAAAATGACCCATAAAGTCAATACCCCAAACGTCGAAAATTTCAACCACTAAGATGGGTTGCTGTGGTATCTCATTTCTCCAGAAAATCCTACCCGTGTGTTGACACTGTGCACAGGTTTTGCAATGATCAAATGCATCTTTGAACAAAGTCGGCCAATAGAAACCGCATTGCAAAACCTTCTCCGCCGTCTTTCTAGGATCGAAATGACCCCCACATGCCTGATCATGACAAAAAGATCGAACACTCTTGAATTCATCATTAGGGACACATCGGCGAATGATCTGGTCAGGACAATACTTAAACAGATAGGGTTCATCCCAGTAAAAGTGTTTTAGTTGGGATAGAAATCGATGTTTGTCCTGTTTTGACCATTCGCGGGGAATAAGTCCCGTGGCAAGATAATTCACAATATGCCTGAACCAAGGTTTATCAGATACGTTCAAGAGTTGTTCTTCTGGAAAAGAATCATTGATCGGCGGGTCACAGGTGAAGAAGAGATGCGCGACAGATGGTCGGCTACAATGTTTTCACATCCTTTCTTATCTTTAATAACAAGATCAAATTCTTGTAATAGAAGGATCCAACGTATTAGCCTACCTTTAGCATCCTTCTTCGCCAAAAGATATTTCAAGACGGAGTGGTCAGTGTACACAACAATAAGTGAGCCAATCAAGTAAGGCCTGAATTTTTCTAATGCAAATACAACTGCCAAAAGTTCTTTTTCGGTAGTTGTATAATTAATTTGAGCATCATTCTGGGTCTTACTAGCATAATAGATCACGTGTGGCATCTTTTCAATGTGCTGTCCTAAGACTGCACCAACTGCAAAATCTGATGCATCACACATAAGCTCAAAAGGGTGGTTCCAATCTGGAGATGATAGAACGAGGGCTGTAGTGAAAGAGTGTTTGAGTGAGTCGAATGCTGCCTCACAATCCGAGTCAAAGTGAAAGGTTGTATTCTTGGCTAAGAGAAGAGTTAAAGGTCTAGCAATTTTGTTAAAATCCTTAATGAATCTCCTGTAAAAGCCTGTGTGGCCAAGGAAAGATCGTATATCCTTGATGCATTTGGGATGAGGAAGGTTTTGAATGACATCTATTTTGGCTTTGTCAACCTCAATGCCTTTCCGTGAAATAACATGTCCAAGCACAATTCTCTCTTGGACCATGAAATGGCATTTTTCCCAATTCAAGATTAAGTTCTTTTCTTTACAACGAGTAAGAACTGCGTCAAGATGAGATAGGCAGTCGGAAAAAGAATCTATGAATATCGAGAAATCGTCCATGAAAATCTCCAGAAAATTCTCGACCATGTCCGAGAATATCCCCATCATACACCGCTGAAATGTAGCGGAAGCATTACATAGCCCAAAGGGCATGCGTCTATAAGCAAAATTAGCAAAATGACAAGTAAATGTGGTTTTGTCTTGATCCTTTTTGGCAATAGGGACCTGGTTATAGCCAGAGTATCCGTCCATGAAGCAATAGTATTCTCGTCCAGCTAAGCGTTCTAGCATCTGGTCAATGAAAGGAAGAGGAAAGTGGTCTTTCCTTGTTGCGGCATTGAGTTTTCTATAATCAATACATACACGCAACCCGGTTTGAGCGCATGTTTGGATTAACTCATTTGCCTCATTTGTAATGACCGTAATGCCGGATTTCTTAGGGACGACATGAATTGGACTCACCCATTGGCTATCGGAGATTGGGTAAATGATACCATTGTCAAGGCATTTGACGATTTCTTTCTTCACTGCATCCTTCATGACTGGGTTTAACCGTCTCTGTGGTTCTCAGGTTGGCTTGGCTTCATCAATCAAATGTATATGATGTTCAACAATTAAGGGACTAATCCCTTTGATGTCAGCCATAGTCCAACCAAACGCCTGCCTATTAGATCTCATTACCGTCAAAAGCGCATTCTCTTGCTCTGATGCTAGAGAAGCGGATATGATCACCGGTAAAGACTCATTCTCACCTAAATATGCATATTTAAGATGAGAAGGTAAAAATTTGAGATCTAATGCTGGCGGAGAAATTATAGAAGGTGGGGTCATCAAATGATATTCAGAGTCACCAAGAAGCTCGTAGCCTGCAAAAGATACAGACTCAGAATGTGATGAGTCAAGAGTGTCTGACTCAAGCGTGGAAAAAGTGTCCTCACTAAGATTTGCAAGATCAAACATTGATGTGCTAGTGTCATTGAGATTTTCAAAGCAAAGTTCATCAACTTCGCAACTTTCGGGAGCAATCTCGTGGATAGAACATACATCAAGTATGTGAGCAGAGGGTTCAGATAGCTGACTTCCAATTTTGTAGATGTTCAGTTTAATTGTCATTTTTCCAAAAGATAGGTTCATTGAACTGTTTCGACAGTTAATGACAGCATTGGAAGTGGCAAGGAATAGTCGACCCATAATCACCGGAATTTGGTTCCGTGGGTTTGCTACAGGTTGTGTATCGAGAACAATAAATTCCACAGGGAATAAAAATTCCCCGACTTTTATCAACACATCATCCATTTCACCCCTAGGTTTGGTGATTGAACGGTCTTCCATTTGGAGAGTGCAATGAGCTGGTTTCAACTCTCCAATCCCTAACTGCTCGTAGACAAAATATGGAAGCAGGTTAACACTTGTGCCAAGGTCAAGTAAAGTACGGTTGATGTTTTTACCCCCAATAAAAATTGATATCGTAGGACATCCTGGGTCCTTACGTTTCTTTGGTAACTGTGGGGTAAATGCAGTGCTAACATTATTGGTCATGAAAACCCTTTTTGGCACTTGAGTCTTCCTCTTCCTAGTGCACAAGTCTTTGAGAATTTTCGCATAAGCGGGGACTTATTGAATAGTATCTAGGAGATGGATGTTGATGTTAATCTGTTTAAACAATTCCATAATCTTCTCCATATGTGGACTCAATTTGTTACCCCTTAACCAATTCGGATAAGAAGCTTTGGCAATAAGAGCTGGGTCCATCATTGGAGAAGGTGGTGTGTGTGGAAGTGATCCCAGAATAGGAGTGGGGATCATCTTTTGTGGACTAGAAGAGGTTTGTTGAGGTTTCGAGCCTTGGGGGAAACGAAGAATAGGCTCGCAAGAAGGTGGTGGGGTAAAAGAACAAGGATCAGAAGTAGAAGTGTGTGTGGAAGGAAAGGTCTCAGCCGGGGTATTATTGATAAATATTTCATTATCATCAATTTCTTCCCCAACATGATTGTTCAACACTCTTCCTGATCTCAACGTTGTGACGACATTCACATTGTAATGCCCAGGATTCGGTAGGGGTTGAGACGGAAGTTTCCCTTTCTCTCTCGCACTCCTCTCGGCTTTTAATTGTGCAATTTCTGCTTCCATCGATTTAATACTCTCATCTTGGGAGGTGGAGTTTTTCTTTATATCATCGACTGAAGACTGAATCTCAGCCGACACTTACATGAAATTATTCAGAATTAAATTCATGGTTTGTGCGAGTGAAGAGGATTCATCAGAACCGGTCAACTGCAGAGGATTATACGGTGCAGGTGTGTTGACCTGGTTTTGAAAATTTTATGATTGGTAGGGGTGCTGACTCAGTTGAAGTGGTTGCTGTTGTGGTGGAGGAGCCCTTTGGAAATTATTTTGGTTTGGAACCGTGTTTTGATTTTGTTGTTGGTTCCAAGCAAAGTTAGGGTGATTCCTCCAACCCTGATTATAAGTGGAAGAATACGGATCGTTTCTAGGTCTTTGTTGGAAAGCAGCATTGGTATGCTCTTGACCTTGAAACAGAGAATTCAATGGACATTCTTCCGTAAGATGAGATGGATCAGAACAGCATCCATAAACAGTTTTGGGGAGTGACATCTGATTTAGGGAGGCTGCTAAAAATTTATGTTCCATAGCTTCGAGCTTCTTTTGCATTGCTGCCATTTCAGCTCTAACTCCTATGGAAACATCAATTTGGTGAATGCCACCCCTAGACGATGACTGGTTTACACTCTCCCACTGTAAAGATTTTTCAGCGAAATCTTCTAAGAATCTCCAGGCTTCACCATCATTTTTAGTCATGAAAGTGCCTTGACACATGGATTCAAGGTTCTGTTTTGTTGTAGGATTAATGCCCTCATATATGATTCTGCACAGATCCCATCTAGGAATTCCGTGATGTGGACATTGAACTAACAGATCCTTGAAGCGTTCAAAACACTTCGAGAATGGTTCATTTGGAAGCTGGGTAAATTTCTTTATTTTGCTACGGACTCGAGCTGTTTTATGATCAGGGTAGAATTTCTTTAGGAAAGTTGCGACGAATTCATCCCAGTTTGAAATAGAATGTGCGGCTGTGTTATAAAGCCACTTCTCGGCTATATCGCACAAAGTGAATGTGAGAAGACGTAGACGCATAGCATCCACAGAAATCTGTGAAGTACCCATCATAGCGCATACATTTTCAAATTTGGTAATAAAGACGTATGCGTCTTCAGACTCGAGACCGTGATATTTTGGTAGAAGATTGATGTATTGGGGTTTTATTTCAAAATTGTCCCAATTGGCTGGTGGAATGGTGAGACATGTCGAAAGAGGACCTCGCATAGGGTAACATCTCTCTTGGAGAGAGATGCGGGGTGGATTCTGCGCACCTGCGGATGGTGGCAGAGTAGTGTTAAAGAAGTTCGATAGAGAATTGTCCATCGAAGTGGGTGTGGTGGTGGGTAAAGGAAAAGTAGACGTAGAAATACCGACTTCGGAATCGATATGAGGAATGCGGACAAGACGGGCACTAGAATCCTGTGTCCAGCTGAGCATGCACTAAATGGTTTAGCACAAGTGGCAGCGTTGTGATAATTAAGGAAAAGATGAGTTTGGTATTTGTTTTGAAAAAGATACGGATTTTTGAAAAATGCAAATCACACAAACAATGCATAAGCAACCTTAATTCTAGTGGTCACCTAGGTCAAGCCTCTAGACCGCTCTTAGACTTCTAGAAGACAAGTCGCAAGATAAATCCTCTACTGCCTCTTTGTCCCTCCTGTGGCCAGGTAAGTGCCAGGTAAGTGGGAGGTTCTCCACTACGTAAGTAGTAGGCCTAATCAAGTAACCACTTGCCTTAGACACACTTTCCTTAGACACCACAAAAGAAACGCGGATAAGCAATAGATTAACCATGACCTCCTTCTGTCCTAAGTGAGCGCGACGGTACTTAGAGTCATGTCTAGATATTTTTTAGTTAATGAGGGTAATGCAGATGCAGTTTTGTGATTTTTGGGGCTTAGGAAGGGTAATGAACTCCCCACCTAATCTGAATTTGGTCTTTGCCCCTTAATTTCCGTATTAAAAATGCAAACAACCAAGATCAAACACGCAACAATTTTTCTTTTTGCGGCGCTGCGAATTTTGCAAAGAAACCTGCAGAAATTGGTTAATGGACAGAGCAGGGAGGAGATAAGAAAGTGAGAATTATACCTGAGAATTTTCGAACAGTGAACTCCTAGCCTTGCCGCGGAACCGCCGCAATTAGCGCAATATGGCCGCGAAAACGCGGTACTTTGTTGAGATCTCTGCACAAAATTTTCAGTGAATGCTTCTGTTGCCTCACTGAGCTCTCTGGAACATTCAGAAATTTTTTCCTCTCGCTCCACAGATTCCAGATTTCCTTGCAACAAATCACAACAAGTCTTTAGCGTTTGTGCGAATTTTGATCTAAAAATTCTGATGGATTAATAAATCTTTCAACTCAAATTTCAAAAACGAACAAATTAGCACACTATTCCCGGAAACGGCGCCATTTGATTGATGATATTCTCGATATCGTGTTTAGAAAAGTGTAAATATCACAACCAAAGAAATTTGTAAACCGCAATCAATAACGGTGTCAATTGTAGGTTCGTTAGTGAGTGCGGATCGTCCACAGGGAAAGTGTGATTTGATCGTAATTGTTTTAGTTGAGTTGAAATTAAAAGAGAAAAGAAAATGATTCGATAAAATATGAAATTTAGTTTCAAGAATCTTCAAGAAAATAAAGATCAAGAATCAAGAATCAAGAATTGTTAAGATGATATCCAAATCGAATGAATTATCAAGATTTGTAATGAGGCTCGTAGGAATCGATCCGATCGATAGTGATGATGAATACTTGTGATTACAAATTCTTATCCATTGATGATTTGTTGCTAAATTGATGATGATCAACGAGGTTTAGGGATCTATCGAAGAAACTAGGGTTTCTTCATCATCATCCTTTGTCTTTTCGTTGATTATCATTCAAATTCTAGCCTCTAGGAAATTGAATCATCGATCGTTGATCGCTAATTAAGAGCGAAAATATTCAAGAAGCATCTTGCTCGAAACTAGGTTGTCGATGATTCAATTTCCTAAAGTTTACAAACTCATAAGACTTAAGAATCGTTCAAGAATTTAATCATCGTCATCTATCAATTTTCTCGATTCCTCCATGAGCGGAGTTTTCACTCAAACATCATGAAAAAGAGAACAATCAAGAATTGAGAACTCTTCATAATGCAAGAATGTAAAGAAAAGCAAGATCAAGAATTTTCACCTTTTATTATTCAACGTTTCGTTACAATTCACTCAAAGAGTACAAGAATTGAGGAGAGAACTCGATCGTCGAACTAGCTTCGCATCGTCTTCGTGAGTAGCGGATCGTCGTGGATCACTTGCTCGGATGAAGATCGGCGTTGCTTCAAAAAGGCTCGATGGATTCTTGCTTCATTTGGTACTCGATGAATCTTGATTTGGATTTTGAATTGTGTTTGGGATAGGGTTTGGATGCACAAGTTGTGTCACTCAACTTGTGTTTGGAAATGTTGAACAACCTTTATGATGAAGCCTTGAGTCCCTTTATATAGCCTTCTTCTTTAGCATTCCCTAGAAGCTTGATTAAGTTTAGCTTTCTTTAGAAGCTAAACTAGGTTTAGCTTCTCTTGTAAGCTTGGTAGTTATGAAGGAAGCTTCTAGATTAAGGTAGTTAGCTAGCTTCTTTGGAAAGCTTGGTTTTTGAGGAGAACCTTCTAGATTTAGCTAGCTTGCTTGAGAAGCTTGGAGGTATTAGGCTTGCACAAGAAGCTTGGGTGTTAGAGGAGAAGCTTCTGGAGATATCTGGAGACCGAAGTGTATTGAAGAAGTTTTGATCTTGGAAGGAGAATCCTGAAATAATAATCTACCGATACTGTCTCCACGTGGCCGCGGATCCGCCGCGAATAGGCCCATTCGTCCGTGGATCCGTGGCCTTTTGGTGATATTGTTGTATGCCAGGGTACTCTTGTGCTGGCCTTAGGGCTATTTCCTGATTTCTGGAATCTCATAAATCTTTCTTGTTCACTGCCAGATCACAAGTCTTGGACTTGGCGTATTTTTATCAGCACTTTTAGTATTTCCGTCTCTTTTTCCTGGAATTTCCTGCACACAATCTCGAGACTAGTGTTGCGATATACAAAGATCATGCGTGCAATAATAAACACTCAATTTCCTTCAAAACTCCGGTTATAATGTATAACACAAGTTATTTGGTATTTTGCAGACGAATTGCTAATATGTGTTATATTCATACCGAACACCTTTAGATGATTACAAAAAGTAGGGAAATTGATGTGTTAAAAATGCAATATTTTTGACTGATCAGTCCGTTGTTGTCAGAGATTTGGATCCCCGCAATCAATAAACCCTAGCCTACCCTAGGCAGGGAGAGTCTGTAATGCGCCTGACAAGCGCACACGCATTCCCATCTCAATGGGGTGACGAAAAACACTCTACAGATTCTGGCATGCCTGATGGGACCTTTCTCTCCTCCCATATCTCGGGTCAAGTGTTCATGCGAACTCATTTAACATATATGCCGATGTTTGTACTGAAATAATGTTTTTTTCCGTGCAGCAATCAACTTTCCAACGACAATGTCTCCCAAGACGAATTCAGCTTCCGACGCGACCCCGATCCCGTACGTGGTCAAGGTTAATGCTTCTGTGGTTCTCCCCGCAAGCCTTAGTCGACAGTGGGAGGAACTGCCCCACCAGTTTGGCTCCGTCATCATCTACCCTGCCGGAAGCGCTCATCTGGAAGAAATCCCGGCAAAACAGGCGGCCAAGCCGGTCTCAAGGGGCAAGATGCCGAATGTCATGATCGCCAAGGCACCATAACCGAAACTTAAGACGGTGTCTGAATGACTCTCTGGTGCTCCAGCTGGGGGCAAGACTTCCGGTACAAAGGGCAACATCAAATGTTGCGGACAAGCTCAGGCAATGACTCCAACAAGTGCACAATCAGGTGTATCTCCAAAGTCCTCCATCGCCTGGTCTACGACTGCTTCCCGAAGAGCCGTAATCAGCCAAGTGCTGAAAACAGAAAGGCTGAGGCAGAAGCGGATCAGGTATCGAGCCAACAAGAGGGTCAGGGCTTCGACCAAGTGGAATCTTGTGAGGTTCCAAGAGCATAGTTACTCCGCGATGACGGCTGAGTCGGCCGTAAAAATCAACAATTCTTCGAACCTCTGAAGTGGGTTCAGAAAAATGCTATGACCGACAAAATCAAGAAGACAGCGGTCGGAACGTCGCTACGAAGAGACGTGTCCCAGCCCCAACAGAAAAAGTATGACACTGTCTCTTCAAGAGTCTATCAGGCGCTCTGTGCCGTGCGAAAATAGCGGGGCAAAACCAAAAAGGAAGCGTTAGCACCATTCAAGAATCTGGCCAGGCCAGCCGCCTTCAATCGACTGCCCGTTACCGAAACAGCGGGGGTGAAGACAGCGATCCGTGAAATCATCCGCCGATAACAAAAAGGCGGCTGGATATATTATCCATACGGTCTATATGGCGGGCGGGCGCCCCAGCGATAACCTTCGCAGCAAAAGAAAGGATGGGGCCACCACATCCCAAGCCCAATCTGGCTTGAATGTGGTTGCCGCTGCCCAAGAACAGCCGGCTCCGCTGGATGATGAAAAACCTCTCGATGAGGATGATAGGCAGAAAGACCCCTCAGTCCATGCAGAGTCAAGCTCAGACAGCGAGGAAGAGCCGACTTTCCTCCCCAGGACCGCGGAGCAAGAGCTGCTTCAAGAGCTTCGAAAATAGCTCAGGAGCAAAGATAAATAGATGGCCAAGCTCTATTCGAAAATTGACGACCTAACAAATGTTGTGATGCGGCTTATGGCTCAAATTGCTCGAGTGCCTCCCAATCAAGCACAAGTCGCTACTCATGAGCCGGATGATGACAATCCAAAGCGTCCGATGCCTGTACCTTTGGGTCCAAGATTGTTCGAGCCGCATGAAAGCCGGCCACATTCCGCTTCTGGGGACGCCTTGGCCCCAGATAACACTATCCCGCTAACACGAGACCGGATAATGGATTTGGTCATGATCAGTCGAAAATAATGTATTTTTAACACGTCAATTTCTATATCTTTTGCATTCATCTAGAGGTGTTCGGTTTGCATATTACACATATTAGCAAAACAGCTGCAAAATACAAGATTACATGTGTTATATTCTAAAACCGGCATTTTTAGGGAAATTGACTGTTTAGCATGGCATCGCATCATCCTTGTATAGCGCAACACTTGTTTCGAAGTCTGTGCAGGAAATTCTAGGAGAAGAAGCCAAATCAATGAAAGGTGCTGTTAAAAATACGCCAACTCAAAGATTTGAGATCTGGCAGTGATACAGAAAACCAAATGAGATTTCATATATTTTAGAAAGGCTCAAATGTCAGCCCAAGAGATACCAGAGACTTTCATAGCCCAAGGCTTCAAAAGATTCGCGGATCTGCGGCGGGAGCAGGCACATGCCGCGGATCCGCGGCATGATGACGTCATCAGAGAATCAAAATTTCCCCATGTGCTTATTGATAACGGCCAAGCTTCCAGAACTCTCCAGAAATGTCACGTGGCTTCATCTAGAAGGCTCGGCCTAACAAACTATTTCTAGAAGCCTCTTTTTAACAAACTTTTGGAGGGAAATTTGAAATTTGAAATCCTAGATCTAGGGTTATGAGGCTTATAAAAGGGAACCTAGATCTAGGGTTGTGGTTGTTCAAGAATTATCCTTCATCTTCCACCCACAAGTTGAGTGACACAACTTGTGCCTCAAAACCCTAACCCTAATTCCAATTCCAAAACCAAGATCAAGAATTCCGAGTACCACATCAAGCTTGAAGCCTTCGATCCTTTAGAAAGCGACGCCGGACTTCATCGGAGCAAGAGATCCAAGGAGATCCGCGACTCAAGGAGCCGAGTGAAGCCGAAATTGACGATCTAGTTCCTTCCTTTTGTAAATTTCAAGAGAGTTGTAACGAATTTGTCGATAAATAAAGGTGAAATTTCTATATCTTGCTTATCTTTTAATTCAAGCATTATGATTCGATCTCAATTTGTGATTGTGTTTGTTATTATGATGTTTGAGTAAAACTCTGCTCATGTAGGAGTTGTGACGATCGATAGATGATGATGACTTAGACTCTTTTACAATTCTTAAGTCCTTTAATGTTTGTAAATTCTTGTAAATCGAATGATCCACGATCTAGTTTCGATGCGAAATGCTTTCTTGATTATTTTCGCTCAGAACTAGAGATCAACGATCGATCATTAGATTTACTAGAAGCTAGCTTGTGAATGGGATTCATCGAAAGGACAAAGGATGAGATGAGGAATCCCTAGTTTCTTCGCAAGATCCTTAAACCTCGATAAATCATCATCGATCTAGTATCAATTCGTTAATGGATAAGAGTATGTAATCATTAGATCTCATCACATCTATAGATCCGATCTACTCCTACGAGCCTCACTTCGAATCTTGATATTTGGTTTGGAAATCATAAAATTCTCAATTCTTGATTTTAATGTCTTCTAGTTATTAGATCTAAATTTTACTAGTTCGTGACCTTCAATTCTATAAATCATGAATTGTTTCTTTTCTTTTCTTTAAATTTTCGACTCATCTAATTCGAAAATTGAGCGGATCTCACTTTCCCCGTGGACGATCCGCACTCGCTAACGCGCTACAAATCGACACCGTTATTGATTGCGGTCAAATATTTTTGGTTGTGATTTCTATACAATTTTTCTACATACACACACCGGAATTCGTATCAATCAAATGGCGCCGTTGCCGGGGATCGTGCGCTAATTCGTTCTTTATTTGAAATTTGAGTTGAAAGATTTATTCCATCATAATTTTGAGATCAAAATTCGCGCAAAACACTAACGATTCGTTGTGATTTCTTGCAAGAAATTCTGGAGCTTGCTGTGCAATTGGAAAATTATTTGGAACATTCCAGAGGACTCAGGAAGTGAACAGTAGTGTGTGGAAAAAGTTTTGTGCAGGGATCACACTGAACCACCACGTTTCCGCGGCATTATCCCTCTCCTGCGGTGGTTCCGCGGCATCTTCAAGGCATTGCTGCACAAAAATTGCTCTGTAAAATCCTGACTTTCGTATCTCCTTCTAAATCTGCTCCAATTAACAATTTGCTGCAGGTTTCTTTGCAAAATTCGCAGCGCCGCAAAAAGCTAAAATTCTGCGTGTTTTGACTTTTGGTTGTTTGCATATTAATACGGAATTTAAGGGGCACGACCAAATTCAGATTAGGTGGGGAGTTCATTACCCTTCCTAAGCCCCAAAAATCACAAACTTGCATCCGCATTACCCTCATTAACTAAAAAATATCTAGAGATGACTCTAAGGACCGTCGCGCTCACTTAGGACAGAAGAAGGCCGTGGGTAATTCATTGCTTATCCGCGTTTCTTTTGTGGTGTCTAAGGCAAGTGTGTCGAAGGCTGGTGGTTACTTAATTAGGCCCACTACTTACGTAGTGGAGAACCTCCCACTTACCTGGCACTTACCTGGCCACAGGAGAGACAAAGAGGCAGTGGAGGATTGATCCTGCGACTTGTCTTTTGGCAGTTAGGAGCGGTCTAGAGCTTTGACCTAGGTGACCACTAGATTTTAGGGTTTTGCTTGTTGCATTTGTTGTGATCGCATCATTTTTTTCAAAATCCGTATCATTTTTCAAAACAAACACCAAAACACTTCATTCATTTCCCCTAATTATATTCACGCTGCCACTTGTACTAAACCCTTTTTAGTGCAAGATAGGCTGGACATGGGATTCTAGTGCCCGTTTAGTCCGCGTTCCCCCGATCGACTCCGAAGTCGGTATTTCTACATTTACTTCTTCTTTACCCACCACCACACCCACGCCGATGGATCCTTCTCCATCGAACCTCTTTACCACTACTCTGCCGCCGTCCGTAGGTGCGCAGAATCCACCACGCATCTCTCTCCAAGATAGGTGCTATCCTATGCGAGGTCCTCTTTTGACCTGCTTATCTATTCCACCAGCCAACGGGGATAATTTTGAGATTAAACCCCAATACATCAACCTTCTACCCAAATTCCACGGTCTCGAGTCTGAAGACGCATACGTCTTTTTCACCAAATTTGAAAATGTATGCGCAATGATGGGTACGTCACTACTTTCAGTGGATGCTAGGCGTCTACGTCTTCTTCCATTTACCTTGTGCGATATAGCCGAGAAGTGGCTGTATAACACTACCGCACATTCCATTACGAATTGGGAAGAATTCGTTGCGGCATTCCTTAAGAAATTCTACCCTATGCAAAAGACAGCTCGAGTCCGTAGCGAATTAAATCAATTCACCCAGCTTCCGACTGAACCATTCTCGAAATGCTTTGAACGCTTCAAGGATCTTTTTGTTCAATGTCCACATCACGGCATCCCGAGATGGGATCTTTGCCGAATCATATATGAGGGCATTAACCCTACCACTAAACAAAACCTTGAAAACATGTGTCAAGGCACCTTTATGACCAAGGATGATGGGGAAGCTTGGAAATTTTTAGAAGAGTTCGCTGAAAAATCCTTACAGTGGGAGAGTGGAACCTAGTCATCGTCTAGGGGTGGCGTACACCAAATTGATGTGTCCATAGGTGTTCGAGCTGAGATGGCAACGATGCAAAAGAAGCTCGAGGCTATGGAACACAAATTTTTAGCAGCCTCCCTAAATTCGATGTCGCTCCCCAAAACTGTATGTGGATGCTGTTCTGATCCTTCTCATTTGACGGAAGAATGTCCATTGAATTCTCCGTTTCAAGGTCAAAAGCATACCAATGCCGCATTTCAAAGACCTAGAAACGATCGATATTCTTCCACGTATAATCAGGGTTGGAGGAATCACCCTAACTTTGCTTGGAACCAACAACAACAACATCAAAACACGGTTCCAAGCCAAAATAATTTCCAAAGGGCTCTTCCACCACAACAGCAACCACTTCAACTCACTCAGCACCCCTACCAGTCACAAAATTTTCAAAACCAGGTCAACACTCCTGCACCTTCTAATCCTATGCAGTTGACCTGTTCTGATGAGTTCTCTCAATTCACTCAAACCATGAAGCCACTCTTGTCAAATTTCATGGAAGTGTCGTCTGAGGTTAGGTCTTCCGTCAGTGAGATAAAGAAAAACTCAGCGTCCCAAGCTGAGAGTATCAGATCGATGGAAGCAGAAATTGTACGACTTAAAGCCGAAATGAGTGCGAGAGAAAAAGGGAAACTTCCGTCTCAACCCCTACCAAATCCTGGGCATTACAATGTAAATGCCATCATAACGTTGAGATTAGGAAGAGTGCTGAATAACCATGTTGGGGAAGAAATTGATGATATTGAAAATCCTATCAATAACACCCCGGCTGAGACCTTTCCTCACACACACACTTCTACTTCTGATCCTTGTTCTTTTACCCCACCTCCTTCTCACGAGCCTATTCTCCGTTTCCCACTAGACTCGACACCTCAGCAACCCTCTTCTAGTCCACCACAGACGATCCCCACTCCTCTTTTGGGATCACGTCTACACACACCACCTTCTTCTATGATGGACCCAGAGCTTATTGCTAAAGCACCTTATCCTAACCGGTTAAGGGCTAACAAATCGAGTCCACATATGGAGAAAATTATGGAAATGTTCAAACAGGTTAACATCAATATCCCTCTCCTAGATGCGATTCAACAAGTCCCCGCTTATGCGAAAATTCTTAAAGACTTGTGCACTAGGAAGAGGAAGACTCAAGTGCCAAAGAAGGTCTTCATGTCTAATAATATTAGCACTGCTTTTATCCCACAACTACCAAAGAAACGTAAGGATCCAGGATGTCCTACGATATCGATTTCTATTGGGGGTAAAAACATCAACCGTGCTCTTTTAGACCTTGGCTCAAGTGTTAACCTACTTCCATACTCTGTTTATGAGCAGCTAGGGATTGGAGAGTTGAAACCAGCTCACTGCACTCTCCAAATGGCAGACCGTTCGATCACCAAACCTAGGGGTGAACTAGAGGATGTGTTGATAAAGGTCGGGGAATTTGTATTCCCTGTAGACTTCATTGTTCTCGATACAAAACCTGTAGCGAACCCCCGGAGCCAAATTCCGGTGATTTTGGGTCGACCATTCCTTGCCACTTCCAATGCTATCATTAACTGTAGAAACGGTTCAATGAACTTATCATTTGGAAATATGACCATTGAACTGAACATCTACAAAATTGGAAGTCAGCCATCAGAACCCTCTGCTCATATCCTTGATGTGTGCTCTGCCCACGAGATTGCTCCCGAAAGTTGCGGAGTTGAGGAACTTTGCTTTGAAGATCTCGACGACATTACCACATCACTGTTTGATCTTGCACACTATCTTAGTAAGGATACCATTTCCACGCTTGAGTCTGACACTCCTGACTCATCACCATCCGAGTCTGTATCTTTTACAGGATATGAGCTTCTTTGTGACTCCGAAAATCAGTCGATGATCCCACCTTATATTATTTCTCCACCAGCATTAGATCTCAAACTTTTACCTTCTCATCTTAAATATGCATATTTAGGTGAGAATGAGTCTTTACCGGTTATCATATCCGCTTCTTTAGCATCAGAGCAAGAGAATGCACTTTTGACGGTATTGAGATCTAATAGGGAGGCGTTTGGTTGGACCATAGCGGACATCAAAGGGATTAGTCCCTTGATTGTAGAACATCATATACACTTGATGGATGATGCCAAACCAACCCGAGAACCACAGAGACGGTTGAACCCCGTCATGAAGGATGCGGTGAAGAAAGAGATCGTCAAATGCCTTGATAATGGTATCATTTACCCAATCTCCGATAGCCAATAGGTGAGTCCAATTCATGTCATCCCTAAGAAATCCGGCATCACTGTTATTACCAATGAGGCAAATGAGTTAATTCAGACAAGCACCCAAACTGGGTGGCGTGTATGTATTGATTATAGAAAACTCAATGCCGCTACGAGGAAAGACCACTTTCCTCTACCTTTCATTGATCAGATGCTGGAACGCTTAGCTGGACGTGAGTACTATTGCTTTATGGACGGATACTCTGACTATAATCAGGTCCCCACTGCCAAAAAGGATCAAGATAAAACCACATTTACTTTTCCTTTTGGTACCTTTTCTTATAGACACATGCCCTTTGGGTTATGCAATGCTCCCGCTACATTTCAGCGGTGTATGATGGGGATATTCTTGGACATGGTCGAGAATTTTTGGAGATTTTCATGGACGATTTCTCAATTTTCGGAGACTCTTTTTCTGACTGCCTATCGAATCTTGACGTAGTTCTTACTCGTTGCAAAGAGAAGAACTTAACCTTGAATTGGGAAAAATGCCAATTCATGGTCCAAGAGGGAATTGTGCTTGGACATGTTATTTCACGGAAAGGCATTGGGGTTGACAGAGCTAAGATAGATGTCATTCAAAACCTTCCTCATCCCAAAAGCGTCAAGGATATCCGATCATTTCTTGGCCATGCAGGCTTTTACATGAGATTCATTAAGGATTTTAGCAAAATTGCTAGACCTTTAACTCTTCTCTTGGCCAAGGATACGACCTTCCACTTTGACTCGGATTGTGAGGCAGCATTCGACTCACTCAAACACTTCCTTACTACAGCTCCCATTCTATCGTCTCCAGATTGGGACCACCCTTTTGAGCTTATGTGTGATGCATCGGATTTTGCAGTTGGTGCAGTCTTAGAATAGCACATTGAAAAGATGCCACACGTGATCTATTATGTGAGTAAGACCCTGAACGATGCTCAAGTAAACTATACAACTACCGAAAAAGAACTTTTGGCGGTTGTATTTGCATTAGAAAAATTCAGGCCTTACTTGATTGGCTCACCAATAGTTGTGTACACTGACCACTCCTCCTTGAAACATCTTTTGGCGAAGAAAGATGCTAAAGGTAGGCTAATACGTTGGATCCTTCTATTACAAGAATTTGATCTTGTTATCAAAGATAAGAAAGGATGTGAAAACGTTGTAGCCGACCATCTTTCATGCATCTCTTCTTCACCTGTGACCCTGTCGATCAATGATTCTCTTCCGGACGAACAACTCTTGAACGTATCCGATGAACCTTGGTTCAGGGATATTGTGAACTATCTTGTCACGGGACTTATACCCAGCGATTGGTCAAAACAGGACAAACATCGTTTTCTATCCCAAGTAAAACATTTTTACTGGGATGAACCCTATCTGTTTAAGTATTGTCCTGATCAGATCATTCATCGATGTGTCCCGAATGAGGAGTTCAAGAGTGTTCTATCTTTTTGTCATGATCCGGCATGTGGGGGTCACTTCGGTCCTAAAAAGACGGCGGAGAAGGTTTTGCAATGCGGTTATTATTGGTCGACTTTGTTTAAAGACGCATTTGATCATTGCAAAACCTGTATACAGTGTCAACACACGGGTAGGATTTCCCGGAGAAATGAGATGCCCCAGCAACCCATCTTAGTGGTTGAATTTTTCGATGTTTGGGGCATTGACTTTATGGGTCCCTTTCCCAACTCCTTTGAGAATTTGTACATACTGCTTGCGGTTGATTACGTCTCAAAGTGGGTTGAAGCCATTCCATGTCGCACTAATGACAAAAAGGTTGTCATTAAGTTCTTAAAAGAAAACATCTTTTCTCGATTTGGACACCCACGCGCTATTATTAGCGATAACGGGACACATTTCTGCAACAGGTCTTTCGAGACTTTGATGCGGAAATACGCAATCAACCACAAACTTTCTACACCCTATCATCCCCAAACGAGCGGGCAGGCTGAGATTTCAAATAGACAGATCAAACAAATCCTGGAGAAGACTGTTGCGAAGAATAGAAAAGATTGGTCGACCAAATTGACGGATGCTCTTTGGGCATTCCGAACTGCATATAAAACCGATCTAGGAATGTCTCCATATAGGTTAGTGTTTGGGAAGGCTTGTCACTTACCAGTCGAGATTGAGCATAAAGCATTGTGGGCTATTAAGGAAATCAACTTTGACTTAAACCAAGCCTACAACTTTCGGAAGCTGCAATTAAATGAGCTAAGCGAACTCCGCGATGAAGCTTATGATAACGCTGTAATTGTAAAGAATAGGACTAAGCTATTTCACGATAAAAACATTTTGAGGAAAACATTTACACCTGGTCAGCAAGTCCTTCTTTATGATTCACGACTACACCTTCACGCGGGTAAGCTTCGATCTCGGTGGAAGAGACCTTTTATTGTGCGGTCTGTATACCCGCACGGGGCAGTTGAGGTAGAAAATGTTAAAAATGGCACATTTTTCAAAGTGAATGGACATAGATTAAAGACGTATTTTTCCACTGACCCCACGGAGGAGCTCCTGTTCTTACAGGAGCCATTTTATCTTGAGTAAAATTCCTCCGTCTTACCTCCATATCCTGTATATTATTGCATCATCTTTTGAATGGAGGTGAGTGAAAAGAATAAGTTTGGGGGAGGTTCTTCACTTATATATTTTGCCCCCACTAATAAATTCCTCCCAAGCTTACAGGTTTTTGTAGATATAGCGGTTGGCAACAGTGAGGACACTGTTGAAAACAAGTTTGGGGGAGTTTTGTGCTTATTTTCGCATCATTTGCATATCATGTGCATAAGCACGAAACATTTCTATTAAAATTTAAAAAAATTCAAAACCTATAAAAATTTATAAATTTTCAAAATATAAAAATATTTAATATTTAAAATATTTTTGTACATAAATAAGATAATAAAATATTAGATAGTGAAAAATTAAATCCATGAGATTAGAAAAATTTAAGAAAACCAAGAAAATTAGAAGTTTTCTTATACGAACTAGTAATAAGTTGTTATGAGCCGTTGTCCCAAGGGTTAGTAAGATGAAGAAAGTCACTAATCTGAGGATAAAAATAAGTCTGAAAAATAGTTTCTATTCTGGAAGCCAAACATTTTGAACGTTGATACCCTGCTATTCGCACTTACACACGTCTTGAAGCTCGGGATAGTAGAGGATACCTTGAAATGCTCTTGTCTAAAAGCCAAAGTATGAAGGAAAAAAAATGAATAAAATATAAAGTGGTGAGAAAAATGAACACAGGTTTTGTTATCGCCAAGGCAACAATAAAAAAATATAGCGAGGGTGCCTCTTCACCTAGTGCCCTAAAGCCAACTGGTCTGGGAGTCACTGCTAAGCCTTAGGTGGTGCAAGACGAGAAAAAACACCAAATAAGAAAACACAGGAGTAAACGGTCGGTTAGTACCTCAAGAAGTATTAACGGTCGCATGAAAATGTGTGAGCAAATTCATCTAAATATTCATTAATTAAAAAGTACTGAGGCAGATGGACAAGAGTATGATAGCTTGAATTGAATTCTCCGGGTGTAGGGATGTATATTACACACACGTAGGGTGATATGATCGATGTTCGGAAGAAAGATAGGAATGAAGAATAGGAAGATGTTTTATTGAGGGGTTATGTGATTTCTAACATCTTTTCATGACTATTAAGATAGGGCTCCTGACAACCGAAAAGCTAGCTTAGTTGGAAACCCTAATTTTCAAAGTCTTTCTTTTACGATTCTATTCTTTAAATGTAAATTTCATGATCTTCCTTTTATTATTGGATTATGTGGGTGCAATCTGCTGAAAACCCTCAGGAGACAACACTCCTCCTACTAGGGACACCTAGAGGTTTAAAGGCTTGTTGCATGTGCTCAGTGCAATCGTATTGCCTACGAAAGTGTGCTAGTTAGTTTTTCTCTTTCTTTATTTTCTCCTTCTCTTTTTAATAATACAGTTCGCTCGAGACGACCGAAAATAAGTTTGGGGGAATTTGATCAGTCGAAAATAATGTATTTTTAACACGTCAATTTCCCTATCTTTTGCATTCATCTAGAGGTGTTCGGTTTGCATATTACACATATTAGCAAAACAGCTGCAAAATACAAGATTACATGTGTTATACTCTAAAACCGGCATTTTTAGGGAAATTGACTGTTTAGCATGGCATCGCTGTTAGATATGTATGCCCTAGAGGCCATTATTGTATAGTACTGGTTTGTATAATACATTTTGGAGGCTTGGGATATATATAAGGTTTTACGACAGTCTTTCTCGATATAGTAGTATGCTACTTGGTTTGTTTCTATCTTAATATGTGTATATGTTTCTTTTAACATATCGCTAAAAACATATTGGTAGAGCCCTTAGGATCTTTGCTTGACTACCGGCGTTGTGATGGCGATCACACTAGTGGGGGCTGGGTAGTCTATAAGCACATCCTTATTTTTGGTCCCTAGTCGTAGGATTATCGAGACAGGGCATCGATACTCCAGAGTAGACTAGTGCATACGCTTCTCTTCCCAGCTGGGGAGATGGTCTGTCCCATAGCCATCAGTACGTCGTAATGGAGATAGTATGCAGGTGCTCATTAGGTTACGAGTACACTGGACAAGACTCGTTGGGAACTGTTGGTTGGTATTATACCTATCGTCAGTTAACAGTTCCCAGGTGACATGAGTACAGCTTAGTCCGTTGACTTGACACTGTCACTCCGCCTCGAGTGTGTTCCCAATGTTATTAGATTACTACCCTGCCACGGCTCTACCGAGTCATGCAAACAGGTAGTAGTTGGGTGTAGTCCCGAAGCACTTGGAGGCAGTGACGGTTAGATGATATCACGCTGTGTCTAGGAGAGCCATTACACAAAGTCCCTGGCCAGGGCAAGAGAGATAGACTGGTAGGTTTCCAGTGTTATCTCAGGTGTTCTGGGCTACACTCCGGCACGACTTGTACCGCTAGTAGGGGACTGACGTTTACCGCCCCCTAGGCCCGCCATGTGATGTTCTTAGACGAACAGACCGGACTGTACGGAGATTGTCACATACAGGCTCAGTAGGAGTTCGTATGGGTTCACCTCATCAGTCTTCTTATCGGCATCTACCTGGGGACCGTTACGTACAGCTAGTGCCGCTTGCGGTCTGTGGTTAACCCCACTGCCAGCATAGTGTCGAGTCTTTAGAGTCCCACACAGAGGGTTACTCGCCTTTGGGCGAAACTGAGTAGAGGTCGCATGGTTTTGCGACAGGGTTCGTTCACACTCGTGCACTTGTGCACGTTTGGTGACCGGGCAGTTATTACTAGTGGGCTTTGGTTTAAGCCAGATACTGGTATTGGTTTTGGAATTGGTTTTGTCTCATTGTATTCGTGTTCCTCGGAATGCGGATGCGGGTGTGTATGCACAGTTGATAGAGGCAGAGGCAGAGGATTCTCATTAGGGTTGTTGACCGTTTGACTTTGGTTGACTTGTTGACCGTTGACTTTTTCCAAACCCTAATGAGAATGATAAATATGATTAATAATGATAATCAAGGATTGTTGTGTGATGGTTAGGTTGACCATTTGACCATGGTGGACATTTTGTCCATTGTTGACATTTTGATCATAATCATTTCATATCAAAGATGCTTCTTGATCTTTGCAAATTGCATTTATTATGAAATGATAATGGTCATTCCATACTCACCATCACATTTTCCTTTTTGATTATTATTGTTAATCTATTATTCTCATATGAGCATGGTTGCAAGAGAGAGCTCTCATTCTATCATATCTTTTGTCTCTCTTTGCAAAAGCTCTTCTTCTTCCTCTCTCAAAACTTAAGTGTTCCATGTGTTGGAAATCATAAGTTTTTGAGACAAAGACACCATAACACATCTCTACTGATTCTAGGGTACTAGGTTTAGCAAACCAAATACCTTAGTTACCTCTAGGTTGAGGTAGGAGCTCAAGTTCGAGGCCCTCGGGTGGATCTATCTTTGACGAAGAGGAGACGGCGAGGAGGAGCCGTACAAACTACTACAAGGAGCAAGTAAGGAGGAGAACAACAAGAAGAGAAGGAGTTCAAGAGAACAACAAGAAGAGAAGGAGTTCAAGACTAGGTATAACCATTGTACATAGTAGTTAGAACTTGTAGATTTTATGTTAGTTTTGTTTAGCAACGATCTTTCATGATACGGTCCATGTTACCTAGCTAGGGAAATTTTTTCATTTTACCTATTCCGCCTCCCCAAAAGAACCGGGGTGGGTAACGTGGACCTAACAGTGGTATCAGAGCCTAGCTAAACACAAACTAGCATGTTAGCAAAGTATCTAGAATTTCGATCGGACAAAAATCGCAAAACACGTCCGGAAAAACCATGTTTCTGCCGATTTTTATACTGCTCTAAAAATGATTTAACATACATGAAAAATCGGCTCACGGTTTTGTAAAAACACAGAACAAAAACGATCCAGTGACTCGGTCAAAGCGCCGCGGATCCGCGGCAAGAACATGCTTCCTGCCGCGGAACCGCGGCCGAGTTGACTCGGCCGTGGACCGGGTTTTGTGCAGTGTTCTTATTTGGATGTTTTGGGATTTTTAGTATATGTTGTTTCTGCCCAGATTTTCCAGAGAACAAATTTGTTTTTGGGGTGGTTACAAATCCGTATTTTGATCGAACTTCTCTAGACTTTGGCTAATGGGTTATATCTGTGATGTGATATATACACTGAATGTCGGCTAATCGCTATATGTCGATTAGTAGGGGTTGTGCATATCTGTGATCTGTAATGTTGATGGTTTGTGTATATGAATTCGTTGGATTGTCGCGGATGAATAGCCGGGGGGTTGTGAGATGAGAGTTTTCTTTATCTTTCAATTCATGTAACATGTAAATTGATGTAATATTATTTATTTGGCCGCACAACCGGGATGGGGTTGTAGCCGTCATTGTATAATTTCTTTTACTGTTTTTGCTCCTAGGATAGACCCAAGGTGGGGTGCACAAACTACCGGGTACCTCGAAGTGCCGAGTAGCCTACTCACTTTGTTGAGGGAGGTTGCTTCACTTCGGGTATTTGGCGGGTAGTTTGCCGCACCCGTAGGGGTCTAGGGTAGGGTATTTGGCTATTTATCGCGACCGTGTAATCTGTTTTTCGTTGCAGGCTCGAACGGAATGCAGATTCCTGGTATATCCAAAGTATTCATCTGTGATCTGGAATGGCTATCATTGCATCTGACGAATGTGAATATATATCTATATATGATATCTATTTAGGAGTTGCTTATGTTTTGCATCCACGCTAGTCCAGCCCCCGCTCTGTCGTTAGTTAAGTAACCTAACGGGTGATGACGGGACCCCGTGGCGAATGCGGATGGCATAAGCGTACGTCATATTTTCGTTGTTTTCTGCAATGGTAGGATTAACTGATGGGACGCATTAAATTAATGCAAAGAAAAATAAACCAAGAAGACGTTGTTGGAACAATTTTCAAAAAGCTGTTATTGCAAGGACGTTCTCTTTTGCTTTGCATAGAGGTATTCGGTTATGAATGCCCAGCACCTCAGTCGATGAGGCAAGGGCCGAGATCCCTTCATCGGGAGTGACCCCTTGGACAAAAAGTTTGCGTCAGGGTAATAACTTCACTATAGTCGATTATTCTTGCTTTGCATCGAGGTATTCAGTTTGGAATATCCTGCACCTCATTCGACGAGGAAAGAGCCGAGATCCCTTCAGAGGGAGTGACCTCTTTAGCAAAAGTTTTCGCCACTATATTTTCAAAAAGGTTATCAGGTTCCTTCAACGATATCAAGTTCATTACGTTAACGGGTTTTTCACCTAAAACCCAGCCGTAGCCCTCCGTCATTACTTATAAGTTATACTTAGTATTGGTGCTGCGTTTGTTGACTGTGTCAAGGCGCAGTGAACGGTAGCTGAGTATTGCTTATCTGCTGGATACAATGTGATTGGTTAGGACAGTCGTGTAACCTTGTTGACTGTTTCAAGGGTTATGCGGGTGGGTTTAATGCAATCAAGATAATGACGGGTTGAACTTGAGTAGGACTCTTTGATTTGTTGACTGTGTCAAGGTCACTTGGGTCCTAGGGGCAAAAATCCACATCGGGAGTTTCTAAAGAAACTGAAACTTGCAGATTCAGCATACCTTCTGGAGTGTGGTGACTAGAGTGGATTCCATCTAGGTCATCGCACAATGATAGTTGGATCCCGATCCTACTGATGAGTTGGATTACTCTCGGGAGATTATTTCACTTAACAATCAATGCTATAAACCAAGTAGGTGTCTAGAACGGTGTTAGCGGGGCTACGCCTCCAGGGAAAAGAGGTTATTTAATTAAGGAACTTCGCGAAAGCGTTGGAAAACCTCCCTCGAACTACCAACACCAGCCTGGCTGAAAGGTTAAGCAAGTATTGCGACGTGCAATTAATCCTGACTAGTTCTTCTTTTTGGGTTTGAAGAAGAATTTGAGGAAACAGTGGGAGCCATCCTGATTAGATAAATCAATAAACCAATCTAATCTTGCAAGAGCGCACGCTGAGTGTTTCTTTTCTCTCTCTCCAGGTAGCAGCCATTTCACGCCCTAATCAAGATAATAAAATGTATCGCTTGACCGATCCGAATTCTTATTCGGGGCTGGGGAACGTTGGTTCGGCTCTAACTTACGATAACAGTCATAAGTGTGAGCAAGGGAAAGAGGATCGTATGGATTCCAAGGATACCCAGTTGAAGAAGAAGCATGGTTTTGCATCTACTTCAGGTGTTCTTGTAATTGAGAACTGCTTTACGGTCAGCCCTACCTCCTGGGTACTTGATACCGGATCAGGATCTCATATCTGTAATTTATTACAGGGACTGAGAAAAAGTAGGAGAGTTGTACCTGGTGATATGTCGCTAAGAGTAGCGAACGGAGCACAAGTTAATGCTGCAGCCGTTGGTGAATATCACCTAGTGTTGCCAAATGGCAATACTATGATTTTGAACGATTGCTACTATGTACCTTCCATGGTTGCAACATCATATTAGTTTCTTTACTCGATAAAGATGGATATAACTTTGTTATTGATAGAAATATCATGAACATCTACCTTCATAAGGTACTGGTTGCAGAAGGTACACTGTGTAATGGTATCTACATTCTAAATCAGAATACAGTTCTCAATATACAAAACACATGCAAGAGGAAGAATTCAGATACGAATGAATCCTACTTGTGGTATTGTAGACTTGGTCATATCGGAGAGAAAAGACTAAGTAAGTTGCATAAAGATGGAGTCTTGAATACGTTCGAGTTTTCATCTTATGAAACTTGTCAGTCTTGTCTCAAAGGAAAGATGACCAAATCTCCGTTCACCGGACATGGAGAAAGGGCAGCAAAGCTCTTGGGACTCGTACACAGTGATGTATGTGGTCCGATATCTATACATACAAGGGGTGGGTTCTCATACTTCATCACATTCACTGACGATCTCTCTAGATTCGGATATGTGTATCTTATGAAACATAAATCTGAAGCTTTTGAGAAATTCAAGGAATTCAGAAACGAAGTAGAGAACCAGACTAGCAAAAGTATCAAGATCCTCCGATCAGATAGAGGAGGGGAGTACTTAAGCAGGGAATTCCTAGATTACTTAAAAGAGAATGGTATTCTCTCTCAGCTTACTCCTCCTTATACACCACAGCACAACAGTGTATCGGAACGGAGGAATCGTACCCTATTGGATATGGTTCGCTCCATGATGAGTAGTGCTGAGTTGCCTCTTTCATTCTTGGGACATGCGCTTTTAACAGCAGCACATCTATTGAATCAAGTTCCATCCAAATCCCTGCCTAAGACTCCGTATGAAATATGGAGTGGTAAGAGTTTGTATCTTAAACGTATTAAGATTTGGGGTTGCCCAGCTTATGTCAAAAAGCAGAACCCAGACAAACTTGAGGCACGGGCAGTTTTATGTAAGTTTGTGGCATACCCAAAAGATTCAAGTGGGTATCTATTCTACCATGCAGAGGAACAGAAGATAATTATTTCCAGGAATGCCACATTTTTGGAAAAAGAATTTCTTGTTAAAAATATTAGTGGCAGCACGGTAGAACTAGATGAAATTCCAGAAACACAAACTTTAACTAAAGATTTGGAGGAACCGCTAGATTCAGTTACACCCAATGAACCTCAGCCACTCCGCAGATCTGGTAGGATTTCTCATCCGCCCGAGAGATACTACGGTTTTCTCATAGACGGGGATCGAGAGGATTGCATCTTGGAAGAAGATGACCCTACCAGTTTCAGGCAGGCCATTATCAGTAGGGACTCTGATAAGTGGCTGGATGCAATGCAATCCGAAATGGAGTCCATGTACACCAATAAAGTGTGGACCTTGGATATTGCTCCACCTGGGGTAAAACCCGTTGGATGCAAATGGATCTACAAAAGGAAACTTGGTGTAGATGGGCAGGTGGAAACCTATAAAGCTAGACTCGTTGCAAAAGGTTTTCGTCAATGACCTGGTTTGGACTATGACGAAACTTTTTCTCCAGTGGCTATGCTCAAATCTATTCGGATCCTACTTGCCATTGCTGCCTTCCATAACTATGAAATCTGGCAAATGGACGTTAAAACGGCTTTTCTAAACGGCTGTTTAGAAGAGTGCGTTTACATGGATCAGCCAGAAGGTTTCGTGGACAGTGGGAGCAGCGGAAGGTGTGCAAGTTACTCAAATCCATTTATGGATTGAAGCAGGCATCGCGGAGCTGGAACATCTGTTTTGATGAGGCAATCAAGGAATTTGATGTCATCAAGAACGAAGATGAACCTTGTGTCTATAAGAAGATTGTAGGACGAACTGTCGTATTCCTAGTCTTGTACATGGAAGACATTCTTTTGATAGGAAATGACATTCCTATGCTACAATCGGTCAAGCTATTCTTGTCACAACGGTTCTCCATGAAGGACCTAGGTGATGCCTCGTACATTCTAGGGATCAAGGTCTATAGAGATAGATCCAAGAGACTACTGGGACTTTCGCAGTCCAGGTACATAGAGACCGTACTAAAGAGATTTAGTATGGAGGATTCCAAGCGCGGTAACATACCCGCATTGCACGGAATTACCCTCTCCAAGAAGATGTCTCCTAAGACTGACGAGGAGAGGGTTCGCATGAACACTATACCCTACGCTTCGGCGATAGGATCTATAATGTATGCGATGCTATTACAAGACCAGATGTAGCTTACGCGCTGAGCGTGGTGAGCCGGTATCAGTCAGACCCAGGTGAGGACCACTGGACGGCAGTGAAGAACATTCTCAAGTACCTGAGAAGGACTAAGGAGATGTTCCTGGTTTACGGTAATGGAGACCTCAGGGTCAAGTCCTTTACCGATTCAAGCTTCCAGAGTGACAAAGATGACAGCAAGCCTATCTCGGGTTTTGTGTTTACCCTCAACGGAGGGGCGGTATGTTGGAGGAGTTCCAAACAGGATACCGTCGCAGACTCGACGATGGAGGCTGAATACATTGCTGCAAGCGATGCCGCAAAAGAGGCGGTCTGGATGAATAAGTTCATTAGTAAACTTCAAGTGGTTCCGTCCATTGTTGACCCAATACCTTTGTATTGCGATAACAATGGGGCTATAGCTTTAGCGAAGGAACCAAGGTCCCATCAGAAATCCAGACACATCTTAAGGCGGTATCACCTGATCAGGGAGATCATTGATCGCCAGGAGATCGAGGTACGAAGAGTGGACACAAAAGACAACACAGCGGATCCATTCACGAAGGCCCTCCCTCAAACACAGTTCGAGCGACTTTTTGAGCTATTGGGTATGCGGTACGCCGGCAGCTGGCCTTAGTGCAGACGTTGGGTATGCGGTACACCAATTACTGGCCTTTAGTGCAAGTGGGAGATTGTTAGATATGTATGCCCTAGAGGCCATTATTGTATAGTACTGGTTTGTATAATACATTTTGGAGGCTTGGGATATATATATGGTCTTACGACAGTTTTGCTCGATATAGTAGTATGCTACTTGGTTTGTTTCTATCTTAATATGTGTATTTGTTTCTTTTAACATATCGCTAAAAACATATTGGTAGAGCCCTTAGGATCTTTGCTTGACTACCGGCGTTGTGATGGCGATCACACTAGTAGGAGCTGGGTAGTCTATAAGCACATCCTTATTTTTGGTCCCTAGTCGTAGGATTATCGAGACAGGGCATCGATACTCCAGAGTAGACTAGTGAATATGCTTCTCTTCCCAGCGGGGGAGATGGTCTGTCCCACAGCCATCAGTACGTCGTACTGGAGATAGTATGCAGGTGCTCGTTAGGTTACGAGTACACTGGATAGGACTCGTTGGGAACTGTTGGTTGGTATTACACCTATCGTCAGTTAACAGTTCCCAGGTGACATGAGTACAGCTTAGTCCGTTGACTTGACACTGTCACTCCGCCTTGAGTGTGTTCCCACTGTTCTTAGATTACTACCCTACCACGGTTCTACCGAGTCGTGCAAACAGGTAGTAGTTGGGTGCAGTCCCGAAGCACTGGAGGCAGTGACGGTTAGACAGGATTCGTCTCTCCCGGTATTGGGGGTTGATATCGCGCTGTGTCTAGGAGAGCCATTACACAAAGTCCCTGGCCAGGGCAAGCGAGATAGACTGGTAGGTTTCCAGTGTTATCTCAGGTGTTCTGGGCTACACTCCGGCACGACTTGTACCGCTAGTAGGGGACTGACGTTTACCGCCCCCTAGGCCCGCCATGCGATGTTCTTAGATGAACAGACCGGACTGTACGGAGATTGTCACATACAGGCTCAGTAGGAGTTCGGATGGGTTCACCTCATCAGTCTTCTTATCGGCATCTACCTGGGGCCGTTACGTACAGCTAGTGCCGCTTGCGGTCTGTGGTTAACCCCACTGCCAGCGTAGTGTCGAGTCTTTAGAGTCCCACACAGAGGGTTACTCGCCTTTGGGCAAAACTGAGTAGAGGTCGCATGGTTTTGCGACATGGTTCGTTCACACTCGTGCACTTGTGCACGTTTGGTGACCGGGCAGTTATTACTAGTGGGCTTTGGTTTAAGCCAGATACTGGTATTGGTTTTGGGATTGGTTTTGTCTCATTGTATTCGTGTTCCTCGGAACGCGGATGCGGGTGTGTATGCACAGTTGATAGAGGCAGAGGCAGAGGATTCTCATTAGGGTTGTTGACCGTTTGACTTTTGTTGACTTGTTGACCGTTGACTTTTTCCAAACCCTAATGAGAATGATAAATATGATTAATAATGATAATCAAGGATTGTTGTGTGATGGTTTGGTTGACCATTTGACCATGGTGGACATTTTGACCATTGTTGACATTTTGACCATAATCATTTCATATCAAAGATACTTCTTGATCTTTGCAAATTGCATTTATTATGAAATGATAATGGTCATTCCATACTCACCATCACATTTTCCTTTTTGATTATTATTGTTAATCTATTATTCTCATATGAGCATGGTTGCAAGAGAGAGCTCTCATTCTATCATATCTTTTCTCTCTCTTTGCAAAAGCTCTTCTTCTTCCTCTCTCAAAGCTTAAGTGTTCCATGTGTTGGAAATCATAAGTTTTTAAGACAAAGCCACCATAACACATCTCTACTAATTCTAGGGTACTAGGTTTAGCAAACCAAATACCTTAGTTACCTCTAGGTTGAGATAGGAGCTCAAGTTCGAGTCCCTCGGGTGGATCTATCTTCGACAAAGAGGAGACGACGAGGAGGAGCCGTACAAACTACTACAAGGAGCAAGTAAGGAGGAGAACAACAAAAAGAGAAGGAGTTCAAGAGAACAACAAGAAGAGAGGGAGTTCAAGGCTAGGTATAACCATTCTACATAGTAGTTAGAACTTGTAGATTTTATGTTAGTTTTGTTTAGCAACGATCCTTCATGATACGGTCCATGTTACCTAGCTAGGGAAATTTTTTCGTTTTACCTATTCCGCCTCCCCGAAAGAACTGGGGTGGGTAACGTGGACCTAACAATCGCATCATCCTTGTATAGCGCAACACTTGTTTCGAAGTCTGTGCAGGAAATTCCAGGAGAAGAAGCCAAATCAATGAAAGGTGTTGTTAAAAATACGCCAACTCAAAGATTTGAGATCTGGCAGTGATACAGAAAGCCAAATGAGATTTCACATATTTTAGAAAGGCCCAAATGTCAGCCCAAGAGATACCAGAGACTTTCATAGCCCATGGCATCAAAAGAGCCGCGGATCCGCGGCGGGAGCAGGCACATGCCGCGGATCCACGGCATGATGACGTCATCAGAGAATCAAAATTTCCCCATGTGCTTATTGATAACGGCCAAGCTTCCAGAACTCTCCAGAAATGCCGCGTGGCTTCATCTAGAAGGCTCGGCCTAACAAACTATTTCTAGAAGTCTCTCTTTAACAAACTTTTGGAGGGAAATTTGAAATCCTGGATCTAGGGTTATAAGGCTTATAAAAGGGAACCTAGATCTAGGGTTGAGGTTGTTCAAGAATTATCCTTCATCTTCTACCCACAAGTTGAGTGACATAACTTGTGCCTCAAAACCCTAACCCTAATTCCAATTCCAAAACCAAGATCAAGAATTCCGAGTACCACATCAAGCTTGAAGCTTTCGATCCTTTAGAAAGCGACGCCGGACTTCATCGAAGCAAGAGATCCAAGGAGATCCGCGACTCAAGGAGCCGAGCGAAGCCGAAATCGACGATCTAGTTCCTTCCTTTTGTAAATTTCAAGAGAGCTGTAACGAATTTGTCGATAAATAAAGGTGAAATTTCTATATCTTGCTTATCTTTTAATTCAAGAATTATGATTCGATCTCAATTTGTGATTGTGTTTGTTATTATGATGTTTGAGTAAAACTCCGCTCGTGTAGGAGTTGTGACGATCGATAGATGATGATGACTTAGACTCTTTTACAATTCTTAAGTTCTATAATGTTTGTAAATTCTTGTAAATCGAATGATCCACGATCTAGTTTCGATGCGAAATACTTTCTTGATTATTTTCGCTCGGAACTAGAGATCAACGATCGATCATTAGATTTACTAGAAGCTAGCTTGTGAATGAGATTCATCGAAAGGACAAAGGATGAGATGAGGAATCCCTAGTTTCTTCGTAAGATCCTTAAACCTCGATAAATCGTTATCGATCTAGTATCAATTCGTTAATGGATAAAAGTATGTAATCATTAGATCTCATCACATCTATAGATCCGATCTACTCCTACGAGCCTCACTTCGAATCTTGATATTTGGTTTGGAAATCATAAAATTCTCAATTCTTGATTTTAATGTCTTCTAGTTATTAGATCTAAATTTTACTAGTTCTTGAACTTCAATTCTATAAATCATGAATTGTTTCTTTTCTTTAAATTTTCGACTCATCTAATTCGAAAATTGAACGGATCTCACTTTCTCCGTGGATGATCCGCACTCCCTAACGCGCTACAAATCGACACCGTTATTGATTGCGGTCAAATATTTTTGGTTATGATTTCTATACAATTTTTCTACATACACACACCGGAATTCGTATCAATCAGGTCACCAGCAAGGTTAAAACATTGGTGGCAGGAGCTGAAGCTGTGAATGAAATTGGCAGTAGTGGGCGGCCATATCCCGCACAGTATGATCTGATCGAGTTCCAGAGCGGCTATGTCATTCCGAAGTTCGAAAGATTTGACGGGACGGGAAATGCAAATCAGCACGTCGCCCACTTTAAAGAATCGTGCGGAAATACAGGGGGCAATGACTGTTAGTGTATATGCCCTAGGGGACATTATTGTATCATTCTAGTTTATATATTACTTAATGGAAGCTTGGGATATTCACATGTATATAACAGTCTTGCTAAATATGGTAGTATGCTACTTGGTTTTTCTATCTTAATATGTGAGTATACGTATTGATAGAGCTCTTAGGATCTTGCTTGACTACCAGCGTTGTGATGGCAGTCACACTAGTGGGGGCTGGGTAGTCTACAAGCACATCCTTATTCAGGTCCCTGGTCGTTAGATTATCGAGGCAGGGCATCGATACTCCGGAGTAGACTAGTGTGTACGCTTCTCATCCCAGTTGGGGAGATGGTCTGTCCCACAGCCGTCAGTACGTCGTACTGGAGATAGTATGCAGGTGCTCATTAGGTTACGGGTACACCGGACAGGACTCACAGGGAACTGTTGGTTGGTTTTATACCAGTCGTCAGTGAACAGTTCCGAGGTGACATGAGTACAGCATAGTCCGCAGACTTGACACTGCTACTTCGCCTCGAGTGTGTCCCACTGTTCTTAGATAGCTACCCTACCACGGCTCAAAGGAGTCGTGCAAACAGGTAGCAGTTGGGTGCAGTCCCGAGCACTTGGAGGCAGTGGCGGTTAGACAGGATTCGTCTCTCCCGGTATTGGGGGTTGATATCGCGCCGTGTCAGAGAGCCATTACGCAAAGTCCCTGGCCAGGGCAAGTGAGATTTGCTGGTAGGTTCCAGTAGTTTCTCAGGGTGTAATGGGCTTCGCTCCGACACGACTTATACCGCTATTAGGGGACTGACGCTTGCCGCCCCCCTAGGCCCGATATGCGATAGTCTTAGACGAACAGACCGGACTGTACGGAGATTGTCACATCAGACTCAGTAGGAGTTCAGATGGGTTTCCTCATCGGCCTTCTTATCGACATCTACCTGGGGACCGTTACGTACAGCTAGTGCCGCTTGCGGTCTGTGGTTAAACCCACTGCCAGCGTAGTAGTCGAGTCTCTAGAGTCCCACGCAGAGAGTTTCCCTACTCCAGGCGAAACGATATAGAGGTCGTATGGTTTTACGACAAGGGTTCGGACGCATACGTGTGTTTACGCACGTACGACTTTCGGACAGTTTTTACTAGTCGGCTTTGGTTTAAGCCAGTTACTAGTATCCGGTTATTGGATTTATACAGTCTAAAATTTTTCCGTGTTTTCACAGATAGGAGGGGCGTTCTCGTAATTGCGCGAGAAGCTTCTAGAAGATGGTGACTAAGGAGGTTAAGGTGGCATATACATTAAATGAGATTAGTGAGTCATATGGATGATTCATCCATGTTATTAATGCTTCATAATTGCTTAATGACTCATGGAGATGAATCACCATTAGATATTTATCAAGCATGGTTGTAAATCATTATCTTTTCTGTTCTTGATAAAATAAAATGCTTGATATATATTATGATAACTCATTTTCTCATTTCATTATTATTCTCACCTTCTCTCTCCTCAAGCTCTCCCTCTTCAAACCCTAATCCTCCCCTCTCATGTGTTGAGTACAAGGATTAGTTAGACTACTTAATCCATAACCCTCTCTCTATTTCATCTAGATACTTTGATTAGCACTTAAAGATACCTAGTTACCTCAAGTTTAGAGGCAAAGCTTGGAGTTTAGCTCTCGTGGTGGATCGTCTACTACTTGGAGAAGGCCGAGCAGGAGGTGGAGTTCGTAAAGACGAAGGATACGGTTCTTGAGGTATAATCCCTTAACATAGTAGTTGTTAACTTCTACGTTTGATGTTAGTTATCGTTTAACTTCGATTCGTGCGGTTAGTCGATGTTTAAGCAAAGAACAAGATCGTTTTTCATATTTCCGCCTCCCCGCAAGTCGTGGGGTGTTGTACATCGACTTATAGTGGTATCAAAGCCTCGCTAAACAATAATTAACTCATTAGCAAAGTCGTAAGTATTTCGAACGCAAAAAGAACCGGAAAGATCATCGTTTTACACAGTTTCTGTCGAAATTTAAACAGGCCCTAAAAATTTTTCAGGGACCTGCAGAATAACAAGCAGGAAATTATAAGGGTACTCAAGAAATTTGGTCGCGTAACTCGGCTAACTTGCCGCGGAACCGCGGCGGATCCATGCGATCCGCCGCGGATCCGCGGCCGAGTTATGGCCGAGTCGGCCCAAATTTCTTCAGTGACTTTCTGGTGTTAACAGTGATATTCTGGATGTTTAGTTTTCTGCTCAAGTCTCAGGTGCACAGAGAAGTATTGGAGTAGAATCTATAGTGTTTTGCTCGATCGAAATTTTGCGATGTTTGCTAATTTGATTATATCTGTGTTTGTATAATGTGTTCGTAAACCTCCCCTAACTGCTAGTATGTCGGTTGGCAGGGGGTTGTACATTTCTGTAATGGATTTTATCTGTTTGTGTATATGAACTGTGTTGGACTGTTGTGATGTATAGCCGGGGTTAAGTGATGGGTTATTATTTAATTTATTTGATGTAAATGTAATTTGTTGTAATATTATTTTGTGGGGCACATCCAGGTTGCGGTTGTAGCCACCGTTGTATTATTTCATTTTACTGTTTTTGCTCCTAGGACAGACCCAAGGTGGGATGCACAAACTGCCAGGTGGGTAGTTTGCCGTACCCGTTGGGGTCTTAGGTGGGTAATGGCTATTCATCACAACTGTGTAATCCGTCTTTTGTTGCAGGCTCAAAACAAACACGGATTGCTTGTAAATCCAATAAAGTTCATCTGTGATCTGGAATGCCTATTATTGCGTCTGACGAATGTACAATATCTATATATGATAGCTATTTAGACGTCACTTATGTTTTACACCCGCGCTAGCCCAGCCCCCGCTCTGTCGTTAGTTAAGTAACCTAACGGGTGATGACGGGACCCCGTGGTGAATGCGGATGGCATAAGAGGACGTTGTATTTTCGTTGTTTTCTGCAATGATAGGTTAATGATGGGACGCATTATTTATAATGCAAAGAAAATAAACCAAAAGTTTAATCGTTGGAACAATTTAAAAGAAACCACTCGGTTAATTTTAAAACAGATATTTTTAAATGCGGAGCTTTAACCACTCCTGTTAAAATCTATCAGGTTCCTTCGGTTATATCAAGTTCACTACGTTCACGGTTTCGCCAAAACCATTCGTAGCCCTCCGTAATTTCATCTGGGTATTCAGTAGTATTCAAGCTATGTATTTTGACCAACGCCAAGGCATAGTGTTTGGTAGCTGCTGGATATTCATTTGTTGCATAAGATAGATGAGTTAGTTTGGGACAGTCGTATGATCATTTTGGCCAACGTCAAGGATATGTACGGATGGGTTCAAATTAACAAGATAATGATGGGTAGAACTTGACATGTGACTTATGATATTTTGACCAACGCCAAGGTCATAAGAGCATGGGGCAAAAATATAAATCGGGAATTTCTAAAGAAACTGAAATTTGCAAAGAGATGCATATCATTTGAAGTTTGATGAATGTTGGTAGGATTCCTTCAACATTATTATACGATGATATTTGGATCCCGATCCTACTGTGAGTATATGCTACTTATCAGGATATTCGTCACTTAACGATCAATGCTATAAACCAAGTAGGTGTCAAGAAAAGTGTCAGCGGGGTTACGCCCCCAGAGAAAAGAGGTTCTTTAATTAAGGAACTTCGCGAAAGCGTTGGAAAACCTCCCTCGAAATATCGACACTAGCCTGGCTGAACGGTTAAGCAAGAATTGTACAGTGAGAATAGTCCTGGCTAATTCTTCTTTTATGGTTTGAGGAAGGATTCGAGAAACAGTGGGAGCCATCCAGTTTAGATAAACTAAAAACCACTCTAAACTTGCAAGAGCATCATGCTAAAGAGTTTTCTTCTCTCTCTCCTAATTACAGCGACCCTGAAAATGACTGGACTTAAGTTACTTTTAGAGAAAAATATACTGACAGGGCCAAACTATAAAGATTGGCTGCGGAATGTCAAAATGGCTTTGACCTATGACAAATTGGGGTACGTCCTCACCGCTACGGCACCTGCTGTCCCTGGTCCCAAATCCAGTAATGCGGATAAGGAAATCCGCAAAACCTGGGATTTCGATTGCGCGAAAGCCAAGTGCATCGTGCTTGCCTCGATGAACAATGAACATCAGAAGAGGCACGAGGATATGGAACTAGACGCCATATTTCTCCATACAAAGGAACTTTATGGAGAGCAATCTCGTATAGCAAGATACGAGACCTCAAAGAACTTGTTTCGAGCGAGGTTGGCTGTCGGGTCATCGGTAAGAGAACATGTCCTAAAGATGATCGGCTATATAGAAGAGCTCGCAGACCTTGGGACGACTTTGGATAATGAGCTCTATACAGACCTTATTCTCCAGTCCCTTCCTTCCACCTACGCCCAGTTTATCCTGAACTTCAACATTCAAAGAAAAGAAGTTGAACTTCCGGAACTCCTGAACATGTTAAGGAGTGCAGAGGGCACCTTGCAGAAAGCAAGGGAAACACCCGCTATGTTTGTTAGCGGTGCATCTTCTTCCGGGTCTAAGGCTAGGGCCAAAGGAAGGAAGAAGAAGGCCGCCCCCAGACCTAGAGGAGGTGTAAGTAAGGTGGGAGGGAAGGGAAAGAAAAAGTTTGCGGTACCGGTAGTTGGCCAGGATGAGTGCTTCCATTGTCACAGGAAAGGGCACTGGAAGAAGGATTGTAAGGCGTGGAACGCCAAGAACCAGGAACCGAAGCAAGCTGTGGCTTCGACTTCAGGTGTGTTTGTAATTGAGAATTGTCTGTCGATCAACTCTACTTCCTGGGTATTGGATACCGGATCAGGATCTCATATTTGCAATTCATTGCAGGCACTGAGAAACCGTAGAGTGCTGAAGGAAGGTGATATGACCCTAAAGGTTGCTAACGGAGCTAGCATAGGAGCTGCGTCCGTCGGGGATTATCACCTAGGATTGACGAGTGGACACATTTTGGTTTTACATAACTGGTTTTTTATACCAAGCTTAACGTGTAATATCATATCGGTTTCCTTGTTATCAAATAAAGGTTATGATTTCACGTTTGTAAGAGATGTTGTTAACATCCACCTTAATCATGGTTTGATTGGGTCCGGTACACTAAATAACGGTATATATGTTTTAAACCAACTCCAAATTTTCAATGTCCAGAACACACTAAAAAGAAAGTCTCCAGATTTAAATAAAGCTTTCTTATGGCATTGTAGACTGGGTCACATCAATGAGAGAAGGTTGACTAAGTTGCATAGAAAAGGATATTTGGACTCGTTCGAATATCAAACTTATGACACTTGTCAATCTTGTCTCAAAGGAAAGATGACAAAGACTCCATTTACTGGACAAGGAGTAAGAGCGAGCGAGCTCTTAGGACTCATACACAGTGATGTATGTGGTCCAATGTCTACGCATGCAAGAGGTGGTTTTTCCTATTTCATTACTTTCACGGATGATTACTCAAAGATACAGATTCATTTATCTGATGAAACATAAATCCGAGGCTTTTGAGAAATTCCAAGAGTATAAGAATGAAGTAGAAAACCAAACCGGCAGAAGTATCAAGACACTAAGATCTGATCGAGGTGGTGAATACTTGAGTGCCGAGTTCCTAGGTTACCTAAAAGAGAAAGGAATTCTCTCTCAGCTTACTCCTCCATACACTCCACAGCATAACGGTGTATCGGAGAGACGGAATCGAACCCTATTGGATATGGTACGATCCATGATGAGTAATGCTGAGTTACCGCGATCTTTCTGGGGTTATGCGCTGGAATCAGCGGCATATCTTTTGAACATGGTTCCTACCAAGACTGTGCCTACCATGCCATATCAGATGTGGAGTGGGAAGAAACCCTATCTTCAGTATCTGAAAATACGGGGATGTCCAGCTTTTGTTAAAAAGCAGCATGTGGACAAGCTCGAGGCACGATCAGTAAAGTGTAAGTTTGTGGGATATCCAAAGAACTCCAAGGGGTATCTATTCTATTACGCAGAGGAACAAAAGGTGTTTGTTTCTCGTAATGCCCATTTTCTAGAATATCAGTTTTTAGAAAAGGAAATAAGTGGGAGCGAAATAGAACTGGAAAAAATTCCAGAACCACAAACTGCTACTGAAAGTTTGGTAGAACCGGAAGTTCAAGAAGAACAAGACATTCCCACACCCCTCCGCAGGAGTAGTAGGCCGTCTCATCCGCCTGAGAGATACTACGGTTTTCTCATAGATGGGGATAGAGAGGATTGCATCATAGATGATGATGAACCTACTGATTTCCAGCAGGCCATCCAGAGCGGCGACTCGGTACGATGGCTAGATGCAATGCGGACCGAAATGGAGTCCATGTACACCAACAAAGTATGGACTTTGGACTTTGCTCCAGATGGGGTAAAACCCATAGGATGCAAATGGATCTTCAAGAAAAAGATTGGTGTAGATGGGCAGGTGGAAACCTATAAGGCTAGACTTGTTGCAAAGGATTTTCGTCAAAGACCTGGTTTGGACTATGACGAAACTTTTTCTCCAGTGGCTATGCTCAAATCCATTCGGGTCCTTCTTGCTATTGCTGCCTTCCATGATTATGAAATCTGGCAGATGGACGTAAAGACGGCTTTTCTGAATGGAAATTTAGAAGAGTGCGTCTATATGGATCAGCCAGAGGGTTTTAATCAGAGTGGGAGCAGCGGGAAAGTATGCAAGCTGCTAAAGTCCATTTATGGACTAAAGCAGGCATCGCGGATTTGGAACATCTGTTTTGATGAGACAGTCAAAGAATATGACTTTATCAAAAATCCAGATGAACCGTGCATATATAGTAAAGTTGTAGCCAGAAGTGTTGTATTCCTCGTCTTGTACGTGGATGACATTCTATTGATAGGAAATGACATTCCTATGCTACAATCTGTTAAAGGATTCTTGTCACACAGGTTCTCCATGAAAGACCTAGGTGATGCCTCTTACATTCTGGGGATCCGGATCTATCGTGATAGATCCAAGAGGATGTTGGGACTTTCGCAGTCCAGGTATATCGACACTGTACTGAAAAGATTCAGTATGGAAGATTCTAAGCGCGGTAATCTACCGGCTTGTCACGGAATCACCCTCTCCAAAGAGATGTCTCCCAAGACTGATTTGGAAAGGGGACGCATGTCTATTATACCCTACGCTTCTGCGGTAGGCTCTATAATGTATGCGATGTTGTGCACCAGACCAGATGTAGCTTACGCACTGAGCGTGGTAAGCCGGTATCAGTCAGACCCAGGGGAGAAGCACTGGATAGCAGTAAAGAACATTCTCAAGCCTTTGCTGATTCCGGCTTCCAGAGTGATAAGGACGATTCCAAGTCCATGTCGGGTTATGTCTTTACCCTCAATGGAGGGGCGGTGTGCTGGAAGAGCTCCAAGCAGGACACCGTTGCTGACTCAACGATGGAAGCGGAGTATATAGCTGCTTGCGATGCCGCAAAAGAAGCAGTCTGGATGAAGAAGTTCCTAACAGAACTTCAGGTGGTTCCTACCATAGTTGATCCAATACCTCTGTATTGCGACAACAACGGAGCTATAGCTTTAGCGAAGGAACCAAGGTCCCATCAGAAATCCAGACACATCCTAAGGCGGTATCACCTGATCGGGGAGATCATTGATCGTCAGGAGATCGAGGTTCGGAGAGTTGCTTCTGAAGAGAACATTGCTAATCCATTCACAAAGGCCCTACCTCAGATTCAGTTCGAGAGGCTACTCGAGATCATCGGTCTTCGATATGCCAGTACATGGCCCTAGTGCAAGTGTGAGATTGTTAGTGTATATACCCTAGGGGCCATTATTGTATCATACTAGTTTATATATTACTTAATGGGAGCTTGGGATATTCACATGTATATAACAGTCTTGCTAAACATGGTAGTATGCTACTTGGTTTTTCTATCTTAATATGTGAGTATAAGTATTGATAGAGCTCTTAGGATCTTGCTTGACTACCAGCGTTGTGATGGCAGTCACACTAGTGGGGGCTGGGTAGTCTACAAGCACATCCTTATTCAGGTCCCTGGTCGTTGGATTATCGAGACAGGGCATCGATACTCCGGAGTAGACTAGTGTGTACGCTTCTCATCCCAGTTGGGGAGATGGTCTGTCCCACAGCCGTCAGTACGTCGTACTGGAGATAGTATGCAGGTGCTCGTTAGGTTACAGGTACACCGGACAGGACTCACAGGGAACTGTTGGTTGGTTTTATACCAGTCGTCAGTGAACAGTTCCCAGGTGACATGAGTACAGCATAGTCCACAGACTTGACACTGCTACTTCGCCTCGAGTGTGTCCCACTGTTCTTAGATTGCTACCCTACCACGGCTTAAAGGAGTCGTGCAAACAGGTAGCAGTTGGGTGCAGTCCCGAGCACTTGGAGGCAGTGGCGGTTAGACAGGATTCGTCTCTCCCGGTATTGGGGGTTGATATCGCGCTGTGTCAGAGAGCCATTGCGCAAAGTCCCTGGCCAGGGCAAGCGAGATTTGCTGGTAGGTTCCAGTAGTTTCTCAGGGTGTAATGGGCTTCGCTCCGACACGACTTATACCGCTATTAGGGGACTGACGCTTGCCGCCCCCCTAGGCCCGATATGCGATAGTCTTAGATGAACAAACCGGACTGTACGGAGATTGTCACATCAGACTCAGTAGGAGTTCGGATGGGTTTCCTCATCGGCCTTCTTATCGACATCTACCTGGGGACCGTTACGTATAGCTAGTGCCGCTTGCGGGCTGTGGTTAACCCCAATGCCAGCGTAGTAGTCGAGTCTCTAGAGTCCCACGCAGAGAGTTTCCCTACTCCAGGCGAAACGATATAGAGGTCGTATGGTTTTACGACAAGGGTTCGGACGCATACGTGTGTTTACGCACGTACGACTTTCGGACAGTTTTTACTAGTCGGCTTTGGTTTAAGCCAGTTACTAGTATCCGGTTATTGGATTTATACAGTCTAAAGTATTTCCGTGTTTTCACGGATAGGAGGGGCGTTCTCGTAATTGCGCGAGAAGCTTCTAGAAGATGGTGACTAAGGAGGTTAAGGTGGCATATACATTAAATGAGATTAGTGAGTCATATGGATGATTCATCCATGTCATTAATGCTTCATAATTGCTTAATGACTCATGGAGATGAATCACCATTAGATATTTATCAAGCATGGTTGTAAATCATTATCTTTTCTTTTCTTGATAAAATAAAATGCTTGATATATATTATGATAACTCATTTTCTCATTTCATTATTATTCTCACCTTCTCTCTCCTTAAGCTCTCCCTCTTCAAACCCTAATCCTCCCCTCTCATGTGTTGAGTACAAGGATTAGTTAGACTACTTAATCCATAACCCTCTCTCTATTTCATTTAGGTACTTTGATTAGCACTTAAAGATACCTAGTTGCCTTAAGTTTAGAGGCAAAGCTTGGAGTTTATCTCTCGTGGTGGATCGTCTACTACTTGGAGAAGGCCGAGGAGGAGGTGGAGTTCGTAAAGACGAAGGATACGGTTCTTGAGGTATAATCCCTTAACATAGTAGTTGTTAACTTCTATGTTTGATGTTAGTTATCGTTTAGCTTCGATTCGTGCGGTTAGTCGATGTTTAAGCAAAGAAAAAGATCGTTTTTCATATTTTCGCCTCCCCGCAAGTCGTGGGGTGTTGTACATCGACTTACAATGACACGCTCCTTCTTCGTCAGTTTGTCAACAGCCTGACCGGCGTCGCTTTCGACTGGTACGCGAGTATACCAGACGGGTCCGTTATTACCTTTGCCCAAATAGAGTCTCTGTTTCGGCAAAGGTTCATGAGTGTCAGTGATAAAATCTCCATTGCTGACCTTGTAAGGACTAAGCCGGGGAAGAATGAAAGCAACACCGACTTTATTTCCCGATGGCGTAATCTCACAGTCAAGTGCGAACCACCGCTGGAGCAGGACTAGTCCGTAAGCCTTCTCATTGGGAACCTCAGCAATTGGATGGTCCCATTCTTGTGTACAACAGGCCTCAAGACGTTCCAAGAGATAACCAAGAAAGTCCAAATGCTGGAACGCTCGAAGCAAGATTCTACCCCGGACTCTCAAAGAGACAAGACTTGGAAAAGTAAGCGGGACGACAACCATAGAAGCGGGAGTTCCAGCAATACCAATGTCTTCAATGCGTCCGACAATGAAGACAAGCGAAAGGTAGGCGACTCCAAAACCAACCGGTCTCGAAAGCTATTGCTGGGAGGAGAAGGGCCTTCCCTAGAGGAGAAAAAGAACAAGGTTTATCTTTTCAGAAGGGACAAGGTCCGCAAGATATTCAAAGATGCCTTGAACAACGGTCTACAATTGCCAGAGTTGTAAAGACCTCAAGAAGCAAAAATGACCGACAATCCTCTGTATTGCCCGTACCACCGAGTAGTGAGCCATGCGATCGAGGATTGATATATCTTCAAGGACTGGATCAAGAAGCAGTACAAGACTGGAGAGATCGAGCTATCCAAAAGTGTATTGGTGAACAATCAAGTTGCAACCACCAACTTTATACAGACAGAAGCTGAAGCCTTCTGGGAGCAGACAACTGAACCCGCTGCCCTGAGAAACGAAACTGACTCACCGCAGTCCCCGTGGAGTATGCATGTATCCAACAAGACGAAGAAGATGCTAAAGCTACTTAGGAAAGAACCCAGAACGGAATGGGAAGGGCAGAAGAAGCCTGCCGTACCAGCTGCCAATTCGGCTCCATCATGCTTAAAATCCAAAAAGCTCAAGAAGAAGAGAAGTGCAGCTCGACACGAAAAAGAGTCTGTAAGGAGATTGGCCATTCAAAAATATATTGATTCCCTCGAAGACTATGAACAGAAGGAAAGAACTTTAATTCAATTGAAAGAGTTCTTCCCTGTAGAAGCGGCTGAGATTCTGGAGGAGTTAGAAGAAGACTCTAATGAAGAGATCCCTATAGTAATCTGCTACGCCATCCATCTGGGTAGCGACTCTGAGGAGGAGCTCTGTTTTCCAGAAGAGGACGAAGAGCTCGCCACTAAGGCCAACCAAATCCAGCTCAGAACCGGCAAAGCTTTACCGCCAAATCAGGGAAACGCCCCAAAAGGAAAGGAAAAATAGGTGGCTAATGAGGAAGATGGCAGAGAGCTGGCTAATGAAAACTCAAGTCCTTCCCCAGTAGACTATAATGTCTTGGCCCACCTCGGAAAGCTCCCGTCTCTCCTGAGCATCTACGATGCCTAGGTCCTATCTAAAGAGCTTATATATGTTCTCATTCATGCTCTACAAAACCCCAAATGGTATCAGGCTCGCTTTGCGGAAATTAATATGAAGGAAGCCCAGTACGTTTTGCATGCCACCACAGTCACGTTTAAGGATGAATACTTGCTACTGGGAACGGCTGAGCATAATCGACCGCTTTACGTGACCGGGTACAGCGACGAAGATCGAATTAATCGCATATTGATTGATCTGGGGTCCTCCGTGAACATCATGAACTTGCGGATACTGAAGAGTTTGTCAATGGACGTCCGACACCTGTCAAGAGAAAGGATTGTCATTCAAGGCTTCAATCAAAACTGCCAGCAAGTTTTGGGGTCCATAGCTTTGCCAATCAAATTCGGGGATCTGCAAATTGAAGCTAAGATATACATGATCGATGCCGACACGTCTTATAAGATTCTCTTGGGAAGACTGTGGCTCCACGATTACGGCATCATTCCATCAACTCTCCATCAATGTATGAAGTATACTAAAAATGGCGAAGAAAGACGCATTGACGGAGACATCCAGCCGCTCGGTGTGCATGAAGTCCGATATGAAGATTCTCGGTACTTTATGAACCACCAAAATGCTAAGCCACAACTAACTAAGGATAGAGCGGCTCCAAGACTCAAAAGCAAATCTGAGCCGGCTGTCACTTTCAAAAGCAAAAACGACCAAGTGCGCCCGCGTTTCGGTAGCGACACTGATGAGTCCGACGCTGGAAGTCCGTCCTTCTGTAAAACTCTCCCTCGTTTCGGTAGCGATATAGACGAATCTGTTACTGAAGCCCCATCAAGCAGCAAAGTCCGCCCTCATCTTGGCAGCGACACTGAAGAGTCGGAGGAAGAGGACCTGCCGTGCAACAGCTATGCAGATTGGACCCCTATGCAGCAAGCGAAACTACAAGAGACCTTCGAAATTGCAGAAGGGTCCATGGCCATCACAGGGGTGCCGGAACGGATGTGCAAAGAGCTCGATGCATTGCCAGTCTCTACCGTGGACCAGCTGAAAACTTTCTACGTTCCTAGGAGGAAAAGTGGACAGAAGGGCATCCTGTTTTATGGGTCAAATCCTGTTGTGCACCTAGACGATTTTTCTGTCGCGTGCCTTTACTATGAGAGAGGCATAAGAGCCGTCCTCAATCCCAGATACTATGCACCCGAGATGCGGGAATATTTCAAAAAGTGCGAATGCCGATTATATCAAACGGAGTCCGAAGCAAAGTTTTATGAAGGGCTATGGCATCCGCCCCAGGTCCGAGCACTCATCGATGGATGAATTCCAGACAGACGGGGCATAGGCTTCATTCAACCTGATTCCAAAGCGTGCTGCATGATCCATATTGGTGAAGCTAGCGAAAGATCAAATGATGATGACAAGATAGCCCCAGAAGAAGATCCTCACGAGCTCGAAGACAGCGGACAAGCAACCTTCGACGAGCTAGATGAGATTGACTTAGGAACGCCCGATAATCCAAGGCCGACCTACATCAGCTCACTCTTGTCAGATGAAATGAAAGCGCAGATAATCGCCCTGTTGCATGAGTTCATCGACTGCTTCGCGTGGACATATAAAGAAATGCCTGGACTTTCCCCTGAAGTGGCCGTGCATAAACTGGTTGTATCTCCTGATGCTAAGCCAGTCAAACAAGCTCCTCGAAGAATGAGAAAGGAACTAGAAGAAAAGGTCGTTGAGGAAACCAAGAAGCTCATCGATGCCGGCTTCATCAGGGAAGAGAAATATGCGGACTGGATTGCATGCATAGTCCCAGTGAAGAAGAAAAATAGGCAGATCCGAGTTTGTGTCGATTTCAGGTACCTCAACAAGGCTTATCCTAAAGACGACTTCCAGCTACCGGTCATGGAAATGATGGTCGATGACACCTCAAATTATGAGCTGTTCACCTTTATGGATGGATCGTTTGGGTATAATCAGATCAAGATGTCTCCTGAGGATGAGAAGCACACAGCATTTCGAACCCCGATCGGAATATACTGCTACAAAGTGATGCCGTTCGGACTAAAGAACACAGGTGCTACATATCAAAGGGCAATGACCAATATCTTTGATGACCTAATCCATAAAGTCCTCGAATTTTATGTTGATGACCTGGTCGTCAAGACTAAATCCAAGGCCGACCACGTCCAAGATCTTAGGACCGTTCTCACCAGATAGAGGGAATACGATCTGAAGATGAATCCTCTGAAGTGTGCTTTTGGCGTGTCATCGGGAAAATTCCTGGGCTTTATAGTCCGACATCGGGGGATCGAAGTTGACCCATCCAAGATAAAGGCCATCATGGAAATGCCCCCTCCGAAGGATCTGACGCGGCTGAGATCTTTTCAAGGAAAGCTTGTTTATATACGAAGGTTTATCTCAAATTTATCGGGGAGATGTAGGCCCTTCTCAAAGCTCATGAAGAAAGGAGCTCCTTTTGTCTGGGATGCCGAATGTCAAGAAGCATTCGAAAGCATTAAAAAGTAATTATTGCACCCTCCAGCACTGGCCGCTCCCATTCCAAATAAACTGCCGATTCTCTACACTGCCGCGCTAGATGAGTCACTCGGTGCACTCCTTGCCCAGAACAACGAGGAGGGAAAAGAAAATGCCCTCTACTACCTCAGTCGAACTCTATTTGGGGCGGAACACAACTATTCCCCGATCGAAAAGCAATGCCTGGCCCTGATATTTGCTGTGAATAAGCCGAGGAACTATCTGCTCGATCATCAGGTTATGCTGATCTCCAAGGTCGACCCGCTTAAACACTTGATGACCAAAGCAAGCCTAGCCGGCAGAATGGCAAGATGGGCTGTCATGTTACTTGAGTTTGACATAGTTTATACTCCTCAGAAAGCAGTAAAAGGGCAAGCTCTTGAAGACTTTCTCGCTGCTCATCCCATACCAGAGGGGTCACCGCTCAATTGCGAGTTACCCGACGAACAAGTGCTGCATCTCGAGAATGACGAGCCATGTTGTGAGCTCTACTTCGATGGGGCCACATCAATAAGGACCTCCAATAAATCAACCGTCCCGGAGATAAAAGCAGGGATATGATTGATGTTCATCACGCCATCGATGGGAACCCTACGGCGTTCTTTTGCTCTCACCGAGCCTCGCACAAACAATGAGGCTGAGTATGAAGCTCTGATAGCTGGTCTGGAGCTCACCATAGAAATGGAAATCCTTCGGCTACGGGTTTACGGTGACTCCCAGCTCGTCTTCAACCAAGTAAGCAACGACTATAAGATATACAAACCCGAGTTAGCTCGGTACAGAGGCCGAGTGGTGGAACTCATGAAACGGTTCACTCACATTGAACTAATGAGAGTCCCTAGAGCGTTGAATGGAAAGGCTGACATACTCGCTCGCCTAGCCAAGGAGCTGGCTGATCCTAACATGGACAAAATTCTGATCACAATCAGGAGCTGGCAAATTCTACCCCCAGTCTCTCTACGAGAAGAGGAAAGAGCAGAACAGAAGAGCAGTCCTGCCGAAGAAGCTTTGATCATCTAAGATGAGCCCTATTGGAGAGAACCTTTCATAGCGTACCTCCAATACGACAAGCTGCCCGAAGGAAAATCTGCAAGAATTCAGCTAAAGAAGAGAGCTCTCCGATACGTGTTTGTAAATGACACGCTATACCGCAGGTCATATGACCAACTCTGGCTCAGATGTCTGTCATCGGCCGAAGCCCAGAAAGTCATGAAAGAAGTTCACTTGGGCGTTTGCGGTGCTCACCAATCTGGCCCCAAGATGCGACTTCAAATTAAACGGCTTGGGATTACTGACCCACCATGTACGGGATTGCGGAGAGCATGCAAAGAAATGTCATATCTGCCAAATTCATGGCGATTTCATTCAAAAGCATCCCAATCCGTTACATCCTATGGTGGCGTCGTGGCCCTATGAAGTCTGAGGGACCGACATAGTTGGCCCAGTTGATCCTCCGTCATCCAGAGGCCACCGGTTCATATTGGCTACAACTGACTATTTCTCCAGATGGGCTGAAGCTGTCCCGCTAAAAGAAGCCAAGACAGAAAATATTCTTACGTTCTTCCAGCATAATATTTTATACCGCTTCGGTACACCAAGAAGAATCATTTCTGACAACGGGCCTTCTTTCAAGAGCTTCAAAGTCTCAAGATTCGCTACTCAACACAAGATAGACTGGAGATATTTCCCTATCTATAATCCAAGAGCCAATGGGCTAGCCGAAGTCTTCAATAAGACTTTATTCAAGCTCCCGAGGAATAATGCTTCAGCTAACAAGAGAGACTGGAATCTCAAGCTTCACGAGACGTTGTGGGCATATCGTACCACGCACCGTACTCCAACCCAGCCCACTCCATACCCATTGCTCTTCGGAGTGGAAGCGGTCCACCCCCTCGAAGTCGAAGTTCCATGCTTAAGAATGGCCGTTCAGCACGAGTTGACGGAGTAGGAAAACGTGCTCCTTCGGCTTGAAGAGCTCAAAGCCCTCGAAGAAAAGAGGCTCACGGTGCAGCAAAATCTGGAGCTATACCGAGCCCAAATGTCACGGGCCTATGACAAGATAACCCATCCCCATGCTTTCAAGAAAGGTGAATTGGTGTTGGTCCTCAAAAGACCGATCATCCCCAATCGACATACAAAGGTAAAATTCGAGCCAAACTGGGAAGGACCATACGCCATCGAGAAAGTGTTTGACGGAGGATCCTACCAACTGATAAATGCCAAGGGAGAAAGGCCCATGCCACCCATCAATGGCCGATATCTCAAGAAATACTACGTGTGAATGCTCCAAGTCGCAGGCGAATTGAGCACACCATCCCTACGGTCTAGATCATACATCATGTAAAACCGTATACAATCCATAGGCGTAAACAACCCCTATCTCTCCCAAGTACTGCCGGTGAGACTACTTTCAAAGTCCCACCGGTGCAAAAACAAAAAACAAAAAAAAGGTATGTCACGAGCAAAACGGGCACATATGAAAACCCGAAAGGGCTCCGTGAGTAAAAACAGCAGGACTGCCGGCAAGTTTGTGAAAACCCGAAAGGGCGCAAACTCGTGAAAAGAGATAAAATACACTCGCAATGCCCTCTCGACCTTGTGAGGAGAAAACCCCTACGTGAGATCCTTACGACTCACAAAGGAGCAACACACTTAGGAATCCCTACGATTCCTAAGGAGAACATACACCTGCGAGATCCTCTCGACTCGTAGGGAGAAAATGCTTTTATGGGACCCTTACGGCTCATAAAATTGAAAAGTCTTAGGTGATAGGGACCTAAACCTGTCTCCTAAGCCATCGCTCCCCAACGGGAAACGGCAAATGATGAGTCGCTCCTGGCATTTCGCTTCAGTGTTAGCGGTGCTGATGCCGACCAAAACCCAAATCCCAAGTCCTTCCGAGGCAAATAATGAGTTGCTCCTGGCATTGTTCTAGTGCATCAATACTGATGCCAAAAAAGATCCAAATTCCAAGTCCCCAAATGGCGAATGATGAGTCACTCCTGGTACCAAATTCCAGTGTAGCGATGCATACGCCAACCACAATCCAATTTCTTAAAATTCTCCTGGCCCTATGGTTAGTCCCCAAATTGACTGCCGTATACAATCCACGAGCTCAAATAATTCTCAGCATACCCATGCCCCACCGCAATCACCAGTTACGCGGCTGGTCTCCGCCCTCGGAATTATTCTCCATTTGGGAAGACCCACTCATGTGTCCTCACGATACATGAGGAGAACAAACTTTCATCCTTACGACTCACAAAGGAAAAACACACTTGGGAGTCCCCACGACTCCTAAGGAGAAAGTGCACCTACGAGATCCTTTCGACTCATAGGGAGAAAATGCTTTTATGAGACCCTTACGGCTCATAAAATTGAAAAGCCTTAGGTGATAGGGATCTAAACCTGTCTCCTAAGCCATCGCTCCCAAACAGGAAAAGGCAAATGATGAATTGCTCCTGGCACGTGTGCTTCAGTGTTAGCAACGCTGATGCCTACCCTAACCCCAAAATCCCAAAACTCCAATCCAATAGACCCCTAAGTCTTTAAACTGGGAACAGATGACCTCTAAGTCGTTAAACTGGGAACAGATGACCCCTAAGTCGTTAAACTGGGAATGAGGAAAATCGCTTCATGACAAATGATGATTCTCTCCTGGTACCATATTCCAGTGCAGCGGTGCTGATGTCAACCCAAATCACATCGAATCAACAAGTCAACTTCAACCCTGACACTGCAAGAAGCGGAGCAAGTCAAATCAAGCACCGACCGTCCACGTCGCTAAAAGGCCAGAACCGACCGTCCAAGTCGCAAAAAGGGCAGAACCGACCGTCCACGTCGCTAAAAAGGCAGCACCGACCGTCCAAGTCGCAAAAAGGGCAGAACCGACCGTCCACGTCGGTAAAAGGGCAGCACCGACCGTCCAAGTCTCAAAAAGGGCAGAACCGACCATTCACGTCGCTAAAAGGGCAGCACCGACCGTCCAAGTCGCAAAAAGGGCAGAACCGACCGTCCACGTCGCTAAAAGGGCAGCACCGACCGTCCACATCGCTAAAAGGGCAGCACCGACCGTCCACGTCGCTAAAAGGGCAGCACCGACCGTCCAAGTCGCAAAAAGGGCAGAACCGACCGTCCACGTCACTAAAAGGGCATCACCAACCGTCCAAGTCGCAAAAAGGGCAGAACCGACCGTCCAAGTCGCAAAAAGGGCAGCACCGACCGTCCAAATCGCAAAAAGGGCAGAACCGACCGTCCAAGTCGCTAAAAGGGCAACACCGACCGTCCAAGTCGCAAAAAGGGCAGCACCGACTGTCCAAGTCGCTAAAATGGCAGCATCGACCTCCACGTCATTAAAACGGGAACCTGATCAAGTCGACCTCCACGTGAAAGAAGATCCATCAATTTCGTGCACACAACCCATAAATGTGGTGTGCACTTGTTGATGGGGGGCAATTTGTTGGGGTCGAAATTTACACCCCGGTTGACCAAGTCAAAATCAAAGTCAACCCCAAGCCAAGTGGGCCCAAGCCCAGGTCAAGTGGGCCAATGCCTGGGCCGAGCCCGAACATGGAGCGGCCGGCCTCCCCCTATGCCAAGATAAAATTTTTGTAATAAATAATTTTGGTGTATTACTTTTATTCTATTTTATGAATGAATGTAAGAAAAATGGGCATAAAGCCAAATTTTTGTAAAGCCCATGGCTTATGTGCAAAAAGAAATGGCACATGAGCCATAGAATGGGCAAAATGCCATTTTTGTAGAGCCCAAGGGGCTATATGTAAAGTATATAGCCTATAAAAACAAGGATAATGAAAATATCCCAACAACCTTTTCTCTCTCTCCTAAAAAAGCATCAAGATCTGTGATCTTCTCCTTCCTCAAGATTTTAAAACCTTATTCTTTCTTTGGAATTAAATCAAGAGTTTTACTCTTCCTTTTATAAAACTAAATGGTTTTTCACCACAAAACCCACAAAGGGGAACTCGGATCTTCCATCAGATCTCAGAAAGGAGAGATTTTTTAAAAATATCATATTTCTTGATCTTCAAGATCCAGCCAACAAAGGAAGAAGAAGGAGACCCATCTCCAGAAACCCCACTTTGAGGAAGATCCAGGGTTCAAGGGGAGAAGCCCCCTTTATCAGCTTCAAAATATCTTAGGAGTTTAACTCCTCATATATATACATATATACAAAATTATAAGTGCTCCTTTCTGGGAGTACAACGCCCACTGCAGGGACCAAGTCCCTTTTGCCTTCCGAGCGCCCACGTACCCGGCATGTGAGGCGCTAGCGCTCTTGCGCTCAAAGCGCTAACGCCTAAAGCGCCAGCGCCCGAGCGCCCATGTGCCTGGCACATGGGGCGCTAGCGCCTGAGCGCCCACATGCCTGGCACGTGGGGCGCTAGCACTCAAAGCGCTAGCGCTCTTGCGCTCAGAGCGCTAGCGCCCGAGCGCCTGGAACCTGGGGCGCTAGATCTCAAAGCGCTAGCACTCTGGTGCTCAAAGCGCTAGCGCCCGAGCGCCCACGTTCCTGGCACGTGGGGGGCTAGTGCCCAAAGCGCTAGCGCCCTTGCGCTCAAAGCGCTAACACCCAAAGCGCTGGCGCTTTTTCCCACGCATCCTTTGGATGCCCTTTCCCTTTTTTATATATATATATATGTATATATACATATACACACACACACATACTTCACGACACTGTCCTTGTTAGAAAAAAATTTCTAACGGGGCGCTGCCCCGCATCCCGTAAGGGGGCTGCTAGCCCCCTTGACCCCAAACCCGCTATCTGGGTAGCGGGACCCCCGTAAAAACTCTGCGGGGCCCCCGATATATCCAAAACCCCCTTTCAAAACACCACACACACACACTGCACATTGTGTTCGCATGACCTGTTTGACCCGTTAATCGGAGGTTCGCTCGCTCCAAAGGCGAGGGGTAATTAACGGCAGCTTAGTCCGCGGCTGTCGGAGATTTGGATCCCCACAATCAATAAACCCTAGCCTACCCTAGGCAGGGGGAGCCTGTAATGCGCCTGACAAGCGCACGTGCATTCCTGTCTCAATGGGCTGACGAAAAACACCCTACAGCCGTCAGCGGTACTAGCTGCACGTAACGACTATCTAGGTATCTGTCGATAAGAAGGCCGATGAGAAAACTCATCTGGACTCTTACTGAGCCTATCTGTGACAATCTCCATACAGTCTGGTCTGCTCGTCTGAGATACTCACATATCCGCCTAGGTGGATGGTAAATGTCAGACCCCTAACAACGTGATAAGTCGTCCCAGAGGAGAGCCCAATACACAATGAGAAACTACTGGAGTACCTTACCAGTATTTTCTCGACTGCCTTGACCAGGGACTTTGTGTAATGGCTTTTCGAACACTGCGTGATATCAACCCCCAATACCGGGAGAGACGAATCTTTTCTGATCGCTATTGTCTCCAAGTGCTTTGGGACTACACCCAAATACTACCTGTTTGCATGACTCCTTTGAGCATGGTAGGGTAGCAATCAAAGTGCAGTGGGAACACACTAGAGACGAAGTAGCGATGGTAAGTTAACGGACTAAGCTGTACTCATGCCACCTGAGAACTGCTACTTGACGATAGGTATAATACCAACCAGCAGTTCCCGACGAGTCCTGTCCAGTGTAACTCATGACCTAATGAGCACCTGCATACCAACTCCAGTACGGCGTACTAATGGCATTGGGACATACCATATCCCCTGCTGGGATGAGAAGCGTATACACTAGTCTACTCCGGAGTATTGATGCCCCGTCTCGATAATCCAATGACTAGGGACCTGTATAAGGATATGCTTATAGACTACCCAGCTCCCACAAGTATGACTGCCATCATAACGATGGTAGTCAAGCAAAGATCCTAAGGGCACTACCAATATGTATAAGCGATATGCTAAAAGAAACACATGCACATATTGAGCTAGAATCAAACCAAGTAGTATACTACCATATCGAGCAAGAATGTTATTATAACTGTGAAATATCCCAAGCATTCAATATGTAATATACAATCCAGTATGATACAATAATGGCCGCTGGTTCATATATCACTAACAGTCTCCCACTTGCACTAAGGCCATGTATTGGCATATCGCAGACCTATCATCTCGATTAGCTGCTTGAACTGTGTGTGAGGGATGGCCTTTGTGAGTGGATCTGCAGTGTTATCCTCTGTCTCTACTCTCCGCACCTCGATCTCCCGGCGATAAATGATCTCCCTGTTTAAGTGGAACCGCCTCAGGATGTGTCTGGACTTATGATGGGACCTTGGTTCTTTCGCCAAAGCTATAGCGCTATTATTGTCATAATACAACGGTATTGGATCAACAAAGGATGGAACCACCTGAAGCTTTGTCACGAACTTCCTGATCTAGACTGCTTCCTTCACGGCATCACAGGTAGCAATATACGCCGCTTCCATAATCGAGTCAACAACGGTGTTCTACTTGGAGCTCTTCCAAATAACCGCCTCTCTATTGAGGGTAAAGACATGACCCGATGTGGACTTGGAGTCATCCTTGTCACTCTGGAAGCTGGAGTCGGCGAAGGCCTCAATCTGGAGGTCTTCCATGCCATACACCAAGAACATCTCCTTAGTCTTTCTCAAGAACTTGAGAATGTTCTTCACTGCTATCCAGTGTTTCTTTCCTGGATTTGACTGATACCAGCTTACAACGCTTAGGGCGTATGCTACATCTGGTCTGGTACATAACATCGAATACATTATAGAGCCTACCGCAGATGCGTAGGGTATAGTAGACATGCGATCCCTTTCCAAATCAGTCTTGGGAGACATCTCATTGGAGAGGGTGATTCTGCTGGGTTCCTTAGCACCCTAACTAGGTTTTATAAGGCATCAAGCATGCAATTTTAAAAATCTAGAGTGCTAAGAAACCCGGACCAAGGATCTAACTAGAGAATTAGGGTTTTACTAAGCAAGTACACAACTTTACTCTAAGTGAACAAGAAATACAACCTTTTGTAGAACGGTCCTTCACTTCAAAAGCTCCGTGTAGTAGTCCCTTCGCTCCAAGTAGTGGTCTCCCGGACTCTCGTTAGGTTCCACTAGGCGAAAGAAACAAGCTTGCTTAAAGATCTTCGAGGCCAAAGATGATCTATGTCGAGAAATCTCCAACTCAAGCTAACTTTTCATTAATTGAGAATTAGTGAAGCAAACAACCTATACTAAATGGCTAGTCTAGTGTAGATTGATGAAGTAGGAATTTTGCTCACTTTAGAATTATTTCTCTCTCTCTCTCTTTTCACCTCAAGAAAACCTAGAGAGCTAAATTAAGATGAAGAAGAAGATGAAATGGTCAAGAATGGCAACCATAGGGAGAAAATATCATATATGAACTCATGTAGAGACTTAACCATGGCTAAAGATAATGGTTAGGTTAATAAATATCTAGAGTAAAACAAAATTAGTGGACTAAGTCAAAACTTTCACATGCTTCTACAAGCATCTTCAACCATGACATTTTCCACATAATTTTGGTTTTACTCTAAATAATTAATCACCCCAATTATCTATGGTTTGGTATGAGTCTCATACACCCATGTCCAATGTATCATCTAGCATGACACAAAATAAATACATTAATATATATCACATATATATTCAAATGTATTTGGAGAAAATATTTTCTTAAGTGAGCTAATATTAGTTAATGTATGTTAATATATCAAATATATATTTATACATTAAATTATTAAATCAACACTTGATTTAATAACCCGGCTGTATCGCATACAACCGACTAATATCATTTAATAAATTATTGAATAAAAACCTGATTCAATAATCCGGTTGTATCACATATAACCTATATCACGAGATTTGAATACTGTATCACACACAAGTATCAATCTCGGTCCCGCACAAATTACATATGTGCCCTACTTCATTTCGCATGAGCTAGGAAACCTCTGTGTAGGACTCTAAAGACTCGTCAATACGCCGGCAGTAGATAATGATCAAATCAGTTACCCACAAGCCGTCAGCGGTACTAGCTGGACGTAACGGCTACCCGGGTACTGAGCGATCAGAAGACCAACAAGCAAGCCTTCTTATACTCCCGTGAATCCAATAAGAAACACTACTGTACAGTCCGGCCTCTTCGTCTGATATGTCGCATATCTAGCCTAGGGGTGGTAAACATCAGACCCCAATAGTTTGATAAGTCATGCCGATGTGAGGCTCATAACGGAGTCGAGAAATTACTGATAACACTTACCAGTAAATCTCAGTATCAGCCATGGCCAGGGACTTCCCATTATAGCTAATCGAGCATAGCGCAACATCAACCCCCAATACCGGGAGAGACGAAACCCCTCCTATCGCTCATTGCCTCCATGTGACTCGGGGCTGTACCCAAAAACCACCGTTTTGCACGCTCTCTTGAACGTGGTAAGGTGGAAATCAAAGCACAGTGGGAATTACACAAGACTCTATGACGATCTCGGGTCTACAGACTAACCTGTACTAGTTTTACCAGAGAACTGCTATCTGACGATAGGTATAATACCATCTAGGAGTTCTCGGCGAGTCCTGCTCAGTGTACCCAGTCTCCACTGAGCACCCGTATACAATCTTTGATGTCAAACACCAATGGATGTGGGATCATCCATCGCCCATCAAATGGGTGAAGAAACGTATACGCTAGTCTACTATGAAATATCGATGCCCCGTCTCGATACTCATACGACTAGGAACAATTAAAGGATGTACTTGTGGACTACCCTGGCCCCACTGGTATGATCTGCATCATATTCCTGGTAGTCAAGTACACATCCTAAGGGCTTTATCAACATGTAACAAAGAAATAGCACAAGTATACATGTTATGATGAAGAGCAACCAGATAGCATACTTGTCACGACCCGAAATTTAGTTCATGACCGGCACTTAAATCACACAACGTTTAAAAGCGTAACGTAACTTAAGTAAGCCGAAGCCCAGAAATCAAAACCTTTTTAAAGAAAATAAAAGAGGTGAAGTTTTGAAATAAAAGTATGATGAAATCAAACGTTTTCTTAAATGCATAGATAATGGAACATGAAAATGGAAGTGGATTATACTATTTGAAAAACATGTTTCGTTTTTTAAAAATTTGGGCAGTAACTCCCTTGTATATTTTGATCCAAAACCACATATATATAACAACAATAAAGGCATCCTCAAGCGGGAGCTAGTTGTTCGCCAATCGGCGGAATCACAACTACGCAAGTCAGAAATATATGTATACGACGTCCAACGGCGAAGATCAACACAAAAGGATAGTGAATAAAGCAAGACATCAAATCCACCAAACGAACATATAACCCATCGCTCTAAGTCTCGCAACCAAAATTCTTGCTATGTCTTACTACTTATATAAATACTAGTTTCTGATTGATGGAGTTGACTAGATACAACAGGAATAATAAATACAAGAGTGGGCACGATCCAATATGTCCCACCTACCAAAGCAAATCACCCGAATGCAAGCTGTGTGCCAGCGTAACCGCTACTGATCCATGAGGTCAACCTGCAGGAACTGTGGCACAACGGGGTGAGTTGCCAACTCGTGAGTAGAAAACATCAGCAGGTAGAAATCGAATAAAACAACGATTCCTAGGTCAACTATATCATAAAGGTAATACTATGATATCTAGGGTGACCGTATCTGCATATGAGCCAACAATTTAATCAATGCATGTATGCATGTGGATATCATCCACGTGTCCATCAATGACACGACAACATCATGGAACCTGAGTGTCCAACATTGACACTCGAAACATCATGAAAGCATATGCATGTAAATATGAGGATATCAACCAACGTGTGTCCATCAACGACACATCAAATCATGGAACCTGAGTGTCTAACATCGACACTCGAAATATTATGAAACCCGTGCCCAACATCGACACGGAAATCCTCATATCTCGAGCTCCATCAGTCTGGATAGGCCCACGAGCTCCGTCAGTCCAGATCGGCCCATATTATCTCATGACTCCAGTCGGTATCCTCCGGATAACCGCCGAGCCCAATATTATCATTGGTAGGTAGTAGTCCCTCTGCCGGGCTCATCGTCTACTGCACAACATACCTTTCTTACCCCGGGGGTACCATACCGGGTCCACCATGAACCCGCAAACGGATCGTCTATCTCCTCGAATCGGGTTTCACATACTAATCTCAGAACCGAGAAAACTCATGGTGGACACCTCCAAATATCATATCAAGAGAAACCGGGTTTTTAAAACAAAACATAATTTCCTTTAAAATCTAACCACGGTTCTCAAATCCAGAATCTCATGAAAACAACATCTCAATACGTATAATCATAAAGCATGATGTATGCAAACATAGAACAGAAATGTGAGCACATAATGATGTGAGCATAGCAAGTATATCATGCAACATAGCATAATGATGTGAGTATAGCAAGTATATCATGCAACATAGCATAATGATGTGAGCATTTTTACTGTGTAAGTGACATAACGATTATCGATGATGAAAATGTGTGAGCCGGCAATTCTGTGTAAGTGTAACATACGCATCATCAATAATGGTGTAGGTGTAGTAGCACAGGTATATATATAATGAAATGAGAATATCATGAACGTAGTAGAAAGTAAATCGTAAGCGCAATGCTATAAGGTATACGTATCTAATCTAACATCTACGTAAAGGCTAAACTAAAAGGTGTAGACAGGGATTAAATATCTATAACATATCCGAGTCGGTGAATCTATCAATCAGCATCCAGCCTTATAACATCACGTACGATAATCCATCGTACGGCATCCTCTTGTCAAGGCTATGGATCAATCATCCGGTAAAACATCGCGTGCGGTAAACCATCGTGCAGCGACAACAAACAGAATAGGGATTCTATCGACCTATACAAAAATGAGGGTACGGATCTAAAGTCTCGTACGGCATATCATTCATTATTCACATAATTATATATATATACATATATCTCAGGTCACATCCGTATCAATCTCATATCATGGGATCGACAAAGGTATCAATTATCTCATATCTTCTCGCATCCGTATAACGTCCAAGTCATCATATCTCATCGTATACTCTTTTCATCGCATCAAGTCATCTATAAATCTCATGTCGTATTTATCGACCTCATAACATGCCGCTATAATCTCATACTGATTCTCTTGTAACTGCATATATATATCATGATTCACATTCACGTTTCATATCCTTATATATCAATTCGAGAAATCCTTTCTATTATATCAATTCACACTAAAACCATAACTATAACTTAAGTCGTGGCATATCTTGTCTCCAAATTACAAATCACATATCAATCGTTGCGGGGGTCCTATACGCCATCCACCCGACTTCCCCCGTAGATATAAATCTACTCACCTGCGAAACTTCTCGTTCATCTGTATTCAATGTGCTTCGTCGTCTCGGAATCCACGCGAAGGTACTTACAATCAATACACAATCGCAATTCAATTAAAATCAATTCCGAAAACCGATACGGCACACGAATTGCCAATATGTTAGAACCTATAGCCTACGCATGCAAAACAACCAAATAACCCACGTCGTTGACGTACAAATATCCAATGACCAATTCAAATCAAAATACCAAAACCACAAATTCAAATATCGGGAAAAACTTAACCAAAACCAACCCAATATGCTCCTAGATTTTGGTTCATGTCAATAGGGACTAAACAAATAAGTACAAGGGATAGCTTATAGGGTAAGCAAGCAACAACCAAAAACTCAACACCATACCCCACTAGAAATCCGGGGACAGTGCTACAAAATCCGAGCTTGCTGGCCATATTAGGGTAAAATTGCCTCGAACTTTGGTGGTGGTCTTCTGGTCGTTTATGTAGGGTTTACCTTGCACCTCATCATGGTTTGGGTTGCATCAAACATGCTATAATTAAAAATTTTGGGGTGCTAAGTAAACCTACCTAGGATCAAACTAGAAATTAAGGTAGCAAAACATAGTATCACATACTAAAAGAGAGTTTAACACTAAGAGATGAGAAATACAACCTTTGTAGATCTTTCCTTTGTGACTCCTTGGATCAATTCGGTGTTTGGACGGGTCCGCTTGAGTCCTTCGTTGTCCACAACAATCCACCGCAGAGTACCTTGGCTCAAGCTCCTTGCTTCACTAGAACAAAGTAGAAGTGATGCAAATAACCTAAACTAGTGGGCTAAATTAGTATAGATTGGTGATGTGGGTTTGGATCTCACTTAAAAATCTTTTCTTTTTTATCTCCTTGACTCACTTTTGAAGAGGTAGTAAGCTTTTAGGAAGAAGAAGAAGGAGAAGGCTAAGTAAGCTCAAGATAATTGTTATGCCAAAAATAAAATGAATAATGAATATATGAGAGAGTCACACTCACTTATAACCATGGTTCTAAAATATCTAGATATTTTGTTATTGGGTTAATGAATAAGTGTAGAGATTAAACCATGGTTTAAGTCATGGTCAATCAAAGAAAGTGTGTAGAAACAAAGCAACCATGATTTAATCCCAATTAATTCTTTAATCAATAATCAAAATAAATAAATATCCAAACCATGTGAGTCTTGCATAGCCAACTCCAATGTATCATCACCATGACACATGTATGCATGCATGTGTGCATTCACATCAGCATATGTACATACATACATTCATGCATATAACAAATAAATAAAGAAAAGGTTATAAGTAAAATGGCTAATGGTCATTAATATTAAATCAACAATTGATTTAATAACCCGGTCATATTATAAATGACCCGACCAACAGTAACCGCTAGATTATAATGCGGTATCATACACACGCATTTAATCAAGCACCCGCGCATATCACCATATGCACCCCACATCGTTTCGCTTGAGCTAGGTAACCCTTTTGTGGGACTCTAAGACTCGTCAATACACCGGCAGTAGATGATGATCATATCAAACATCCATAAGCCACAAGCGGTCAGCTAAACGTAACGGCCACCCGGGTATTGAGCGAGCAGAAGAAAAACAAGCGAACCTTTCAAAACTCCTGTCGAGCCAACCGGTAACACTTATTGTACAGTCCGGTCTCTTCGTCAGATATGCTGCATATCGAGTCTAGGGATGGCATCGTCGACCCCAATAACTCAATAAGTCATGCCGATGTATGGCCTATAACAGATTGAGAAACTACTGATAATACTTATCATTAAATCTCATCAGCCCTGGCCAGGGACTTGTTGATATAGCCAATCGAGCACAGCGTAACATCAACCCCCAATACCGGGAGAGACGAAAACCCTTTCCTATCGCTCATTGCCTCCATGTGTCTCGGGACTGTACCCAAAAGCCACCCGTTTTCATGACTCAGTAGAGATGTGGTAGGTTGGAAATCAAAGCACAGTGGGAGAACACACAAGACTCCATGACGATCTCGGGTCTACAGACTAACCTGTACCAGTGTCACCTGAGAACTGCTATCCGACGATAGATATAATACCATATAGGAGTTCTCGGTGAGTCCGTCCAGTGTACCCAGTCTCCACTGAACACCTGCATACAATCTTGATGTCAAACATCAATGGATATGGGATCATCCATCGCCCATCTCATGGGTCAAGAATTGTATACACTAGTCTACTATGGAATATCGATGCCCCGTCTCGATACACCCACGACTAGGGACATTACAGGATATACTTATAAACTACACATGTCCCACTAGTATGATCTATCATAATCACAGTAGTCAAGCAAATATCCTCAGGGCTTTATCAACATGTACCAAATGAATAAAAGCATGATCAAGTGAACATGTCAGATAAAGAGTAACCAGATAGTATACTATCATGTCGAGCAAGAATGTCCTCTGAAAAAACACACACACACATGTATAAATACATAAACTATCAAATAATGTCCTCTAGGGCATACATATATCCAACAATCTCCCACTTGCACCAAGGCCAATTATTAGCATATCTCATACCCAACATCTCAAAAAGTCGCTCATGCTGTGGCTAAGGGAGGGCCTTAGTGAGTGGATCCGCGGTGTTATTCTTTGTATGAACTCTCTGAATCTCAATCTCACGGCGATCAACTATCTCCCGGATCAGATGAAATTGCCTCTGGATGTGTCTGGATCGCTGATGGGACCTGAGCTCCTTGGCTAACGCCATAGCCCCATTATTGTCACAATACAATGGTATTGGATCAATAATGGTTGGAACTACTCCTAGTTCCGAGACGAACTTTCTCATCTAGATGGCTTCCTTGGCGGCATTATTTGCAGCAATGTACTCAGCTTTCATCGTAGAGTCTGCAATGATATCCTGTTTGGAACTCTTCCAACACACCGTCCCTCCATTGAGGGTAAATACAAACCCAGAGATAGATTTGTTGTCGTCCTTATCACTCTGGAAGCTCGAATCAGTAAAGACCTCCATTTGGAGATCTCCATTACCATACACCAAGAACAATTCTTTAGTCCTTCGCAAGTACTTAAGAATGTTCTTTACAGCCGTCCAATGATTCTCCCCTGGGTTAGACTGATACCTACTTACTACACCTAGTGCATAAGATACTTCAGGGTGTGTACACAACATCGCATACATTATAGATCCTACGGCTGAAACGTAGGGAATAATGCTTATGCGAGCTCTCTTTTCATCAGTCTTTGGGCTAAAGTCCTTGGAGAGAGTGACTCCATGACAAGCGGGTAAGGCACCCCTCTTGGAGTCTTCCATACTAAATCTCTTTAGGATGGTGTTGATGTACCTGGTTTGGGACAATCCCGATAACCTTTTGGATCTATCCTTATAGATCCGAATGCCCAGTATGTACGTGGCATCACCCAGGTCCTTCATGGATAACCTTTATGATAAGAATGATTTGACCGACTGAAGCATAGGAACATCATTTCTTATCAGAAGAATGTCATCTACGTACAATACGAGGAATGTGACAGTTCTCCCCACAGTCTTCTTATAAACACAAGGTTCATCTGGATTTTTGATGAAATCAAACTCTTTGATAACATCATCAAAACAGATGTTCCAACTACATGATGCCTGCTTTAATCCATAAATGGATTTAAGAAATTTACATGCTTTCCTGCTGCTCCCACTATCAACGAAGCCCTCTGGCTGATCCATATAAACGCATTCTTCTAAATCACCATTTAGAAATGCAGTTTTAACGCTCATCTGCCAGATTTAATAGTAGTAGTGAGAAGCAATAGCAAGTAGGATCCGAATGGATTTAAGCATGGCTACTGGAGAAAAAGTTTCGTCATAGTCCAGACCTGGTCTTTAACGAAATCCTTTCGCCATAAGTCTTGTCTTATAGGTCTCCACCTGCCCATCTACACTAATCTTTCTTTTAAAGATCCATTTGCATCCTATGGGTTTTACCCCAGAGGGTACAATGTCCAAAGTCCATATTTTATTGGTGTACATAGACTCCATTTCAGATCTCATGGCATCCGGCAACTTCACAGAGTCACCACTCATGATAGCTTACAGAAAACTGGTAGGATCATCATCATCATCATCCATGATGCAATCTTCTCTATCACCATCAATGAGAAAACCGTAGTATCTCTCCGGTGGGCGAGAAGTCCTACCAGATCTACGGAGCGGCTGAGGTTCATTAGTTTCTGTTGCAACAATAGTCTCAACCAGGTCATCATTTGTAACTTGTGTCTTTAGAACCTCTTCTATGTCTACCATTTTGCCATCTGTATCCTTTGTAAAAAATTCTTTTTCTAAAAATGTGTCATACTGAGAAACAAACATCTTTTGTTCCTCCTTGTGATAGAAAAGATATCCATAAGAATTCTTTGGATATCTCACAAACTTACACATGACTGACCGTGTCTCGAGTTTGTCCGGATTCTGCTTTTTGACATAGGCCGGACAACCCCAAATCTTAACTCGTTTAAGAGATGATCTCTTCCCATGCCATATCTCATATGGTGTGGTAGACATAGTTTTGGTTGGAACCCTGTTCAATAGAAACGCTTCAGTCTCCAATGCATGCCCTAAAATGAGACATGTAACTCAGCATCACTCATCATGGAATGTACTATATCTAATAGGGTCCGATTCCGTCATTCTGAAAACCGTTGTGCTGTGGTGTGTAAGGAGGAGTGAGCTGAGAGAGAATCCCATTCTTTTTTAGAAAATCTGAAAACTCTGTACTGAGATACTCTCTACCTCGATCCGATCGAAGTATCTTGATACTCAATCTGGTTTGTTTTTCTACTTCAAGTTTATACTCAGTGAATTTCTCGAAAGCTTCAGACTTATGCTTTAATAAAAACACATGACCGAATCTTGAGAAATCATCAGTAAAAGTTATGAAGTAAGAAAAACCGCCTCTAGCCTGTGTAGACATTGGCCCACATACATCACTATGTATGAGGCCTAAGAGCTCATTAGCTCTATCTCCGTGTCCTGTAAACGGAGTTTTGTTCATTTTACCCTTAATACAAGACTAGCAAGTCGCATAAGATTTATATTCAAAGGGATTTAAATATCCATCTTTATGTAGCTTGTTTAGTCTTGTTTCGTTAATATGACCAAGTCTACAATGCCAAAGAAAAGCTTCATTTATATCTGAAAATTTTCTTTTATTAGTGTGTTGTATGCTGAAGACTGTGTGTTGATTTAGGACGTATATCCCGTTATTAAGTGTACTATACCCAACCAACATTTGATTCAGGTTAATGTTCATAACATTGTTCTGCAATACAAAATTATATCCTTCATTGTCTAACAAAGAAACAGATATTATATTACAAAGCATACTAGGTACATAATAACATGGGTTCAAAACCAATATACACCCTGATGGCAACCCCAGGTGATACTCTCCCACTGAAACCGTATGTACATTGGAACCATTTCCAACCCGGAGAGTATGGTCACCTGTCTTCAAAACTCTGCTATTTCTCAGCCCCTGCATTGAGTTGCATATGTGAGAACCTGAACCGGGTTCTAATACCCAGGAAGTAGAGTTTATAGAAAAACTGTTTTCTGTCACAAACACATCTGAAGCGAAAGCATCACCATGCTTCTTCTTCTTGAGATCCAGGTACTCAGCACAGTTGCGCTTCCAGTGTCCTGATTTGTGGCAATGATAACATTCCCTTTTTCCCATTCCCTAGCCTTGGACTTGTCTTTCCCCTTAGCCTTTTTAACTTCACCTCTAGGTTTGGTGGGTTTCTTCTTCATCTTTCCCTTGGCCTTGGATTTTGGGCGAGAAGAGGAAGATGACCCAGCAATCAAAGCAGGAGTCTTCACTGACCTGAGTGTGCTCTCTGCACTCCTCAACATATTAAGGAGTTCAGGTAGTGACTTCTCAATGTTGTGCATGTTGAATTTTACTACAAACTGAGCAAAGACATGGGGAAGAGTCTGTAGAATAATATCAATATATTGTTCGTTCTCTATTGTCCATCCGAGGTCCTCAAGCTCTTCAATAACAGCTATCATCTTCAAGACGTGGTTACCTACTGGTGTGCTAGGAGCCATCCGCATCTGAAACAACTTTCTAGATGCTCCGTATCGTAGGACACGAGATTGCTCCCCATACAACTCTTTTGTATAGAGAAAGATGGATTGAACATCCATCTGCTCGTGCTGCTTTTGGTGTGTGTTATCCATCGATGCAAGCATGAGGAATTTGGCCGTGGCACAGTCAGCGTCCCATGTCTTGCGGATTTCTCTATCCGCAATTGAAGATTTAGAGCCTGGGACGGGCGGGGCTGGGGCTGTGAGGACATATGATACCTTATCATAAGTAAGGGCAATATTAATGTTCCTCAGCCAGTCTTTATAATTGTTCCCATTCAGTTTATTTTTCTCTAGTAGAAGCTTAAGTCCTGTCATTGGTATTTGCCATTAAGAGAGAGAAAAGAATACACTCAGCGAAAGCTCTTGTAAAGATCAGATTGGTTATTATCTTATCTAATCGATGTCTCCCACCGCTTTTATCAAATTTTCCTTCAAACCTTAAAAGGAAAACTAGCCAGGATTAATTACATTCTACAACCTCACTAACTGTTCAGCCAGGCTAGTGTCGGTACTTGCGGGAGGTTCCCATTGCTTTCGTATGGACCTAATTAAAGTAAACCTCATTTTCCCAGAGGCGTAGCCCTGTTGATACCTTTCTAGACACCTAATGGGTTAGCTAATTGTAAAGTGCAAAACTCTCCTGGGAGCAACTCTTGCTCACAGTGGGATCGGGATCCAACCATCATATGGAAGGTATGCAATCTCATTGCAAATTTCAACTCTTGAAATTCCCGATATGGATTTTACCCCTAGTACTCATGACCTTAACTATGGTCAACAAATCATAAGCACTAGTCAAGCTCTACTCGTCATTTCTCGATTAATTAGACCCAGTTATATGATCCTGAACTATGGTCAACAAAGTCATATAATTGTCCCAAGTAATCGCATTATATGTTGTATAGGAAGACATCACTTAGTTACCATACACTACGCCTTAACTATAGTCAACAAACGTAGTACGAATACCAAGTACTCTACTTCTTAAAATGACAGAGGGTTGCGGATGGTTTTTAAGAAAACCTTTAACGCTTTGAACTTAATATCGTTGTAGAATCAAATGGTTTTTAAAAGAAGTGGCTTAAGCTCCGCAATTTTGAAATATAGCTTTTCATAAAAAGCCGAGTGGGTTTGAAATTCGATTCTACAACATCTTTTAGGTTTATTTTTCCTTACATTAATCATATTAATGCAGTCCCATCATTTAAGTCCTTAAGCCATCACAGAAAAAGAAACGAAAATAGAACGTACACTTATGCCATTCGCATTCGCCATGGTGTCCCGTTATGCACCGTTCGGTTACTTAACTAACGGTATAGCGGGACGGGACTAGCATGGATGTAAAACATAAGTAACGCTTATTATATATCATATATATAATAATACCATTCATTTCATCATATAAAGTGATCTCATCACAGAATATCAACAGCAGAAGCACATATATGAAAATATAGGATATACTAGGAATTCCGTATTTCGTATTTAACCAACAATAGAAAATACGGGTTCCACGGTCGTGATGAATAGCCAATCCCACACCCTAGACCCCTATGAGAGCGGCAAGTGACCCTACCAATTCTAGAGTTAGGAGACCCTGTCTCGACCCCTCGATATGGCCTCCCTCTGGACCCTAGAACCCGGTCATTTGTGCTCCCCACCTTGGGTCTATCCTAATGCGGAAAAGAAAATAATATACATCAAAGGTAACATCATCCTCAACCAGGATGTGCCCCAATAAAAGAATATTACATACAATGAGTTTTACATGAATGAAAAAGAAAACTCTCATCTCACATAAAACCCCCGGCCATTCAATCACGACGATCTTATACATCATATCATAGCAACACATAACATCACATGTCATCAATGTAAGCAAGTATGTGTACCCCAATTGTCGTTGACATATAACAACGAAACCGGCGATACACCACATACTACACTTACGGTCGCAGAAAAGAGAGTGAAAAGCTACAATAATTGGAATTCGCAACAACCATAGACATCATATGCCTAACTATAATAAATTCCACATTTTAGTCTCGATACCGAAAACACTTTCCAATATCAAGTCGGGTAATTCGATAAAATTCTAGACAACCTAATCGAATTTTCGTCGGAAACTTTAGTAGACGGCCGAACCCCTGATACCGCCGACAAAGTGTACTTAGGAGGAAAACCGCGGCCGCGAGCACCCGGACTGATACTTTTGGCAACGGGGTTCTCCTATAGTTACTTGGTCGGGGCTATGGGGCGTGGCTATCTAACAATGTTATCCGGTGAGTATCCGCGTACATAATATGATTGCGATGGACTTTTGATCCATATCAAAATTCCGTGGCAACCAATGAATTGAGACTAAATTGCTAGATTTATATAAATACCAATCAGTTTTCACAAATCTGATTATTATGGATTCCAAATATTGTAACATAATCACGGAAACCTAGACGCCGTTAAATAATTCGATCGAATCAACGAATTTCCGAAATTCCCAGAGAGCTCAACACTTGAGCTGTGTTAGAAATACCCAGAGACATACCCAAGTACCGATGGAACAACAGCTGAAGGGCCGTCCCTTGCCTCCATAGTGGCGCCGTGGAACCGCCGCCAAAACCATGTTTTGGCCGCAGTTCCGCGGTCACTAAAGTGAGTTACGGACTCATTCTTCAGGTGGGTCCATAAAATAACCTGCATGATTTTCTGAGAATTTTTAACATGGAAAAATCCAAACTTTTTGAAAATTTCCAGAAAGCGGGTAGTTACGGTTATTCGGAGTTCGTTTCGGACTTTTAACTTCGTCTAGGCTACACCTAATAATCTAGCTTGGCTCTGATACCACTGTAGGGTTTACCTTGCACCTCATCATGGTTTGGGTTGCATCAAACATGCTATAATTAAAAATTTTGGGGTGCTAAGTAAACCCACCTAGGATCAAACTAGAAATTAAGGTAGCAAAACATAATATCACATACTAAAAGAGAGTTTAACACTAAGAGATGAGAAATACAATCTTTGTAGATCTCTCCTTTGTGACTCCATGGATCAATTCGGTGTTTGGACGGGTCCGCTTGAGTCCTTCGTTGTCCAAGACGATCCATCGCGGAGTACCTTGGCTCAAGCTCCTTGCTTCACTAGAACAAAGTAGAAGTGATGCAAACAACCTAAACTAGTGGGCTAAATTAGTGTAGATTGGTGATGTGGGTTTGGATCTCACTTAAAAATCTTTTCTTTTTATCTTCTTGACTCACTTTTGAAGAGGTAGTAAGCTTTTAGGAAGAAGAAGAAGGAGAAGGCTAAGCAAGGTCAAGATAATTGTTATGCCAAAAATAAAAAGAATAATGAATATATGAGAGAGTCACACTCACTCATAACCATGGTTCTAAAATATCTAGATATTTTGTTATTGGGTTAATGAATAAGTGTAGAGATTAAACCATGGTTTAAGTCATGGTCAATCAAAGGAAGTGTGTAGAAACAAAGCAACCATGATTTAATCCCAATTAATTCTTTAATCAATAATCAAAATAAATAAATATCCAAACCATGTGATTCTTGCATAGCCAACTCCAATGTATCATCACCATGACACATGTATGCATGCATGTGTGCATTCACATCAACATATGTACATACATACATTCATGCATACAACAAATAAATAAAGAAAAGGTTATAAGTAAAATAGCTAATGGTCATTAATATTAAATCAACAATTGATTTAATAACCCGGTCATATCATATACGACCCGACCAACAGTAACCGCCAGATTATAATGCGGTATCATATACACGCATTTAATCAAGCACCCGCGCATATCACCATATGCACCCCACATCATTTCGCTTGATCTAGGTAACCCCTTTGTGGGACTCTAAGACTCTTCAATACGCCGACAGTAGGTGATGATCAAACCAAACATCCACAAGCCGCAAGCGGTCAGCTAAACGTAACGGCCACCCGGGTATTGAGCGAGCAGAAGAAAAACAAGCGAACCTGTCAAAACTTCTGTCGAGCCAACCGGTAACACTTACCGTACAGTCCGGTCTCTTCGTCAGATATGCTGCATATCGAGTCTAGGGATGGCATCGTCGACCTCAATAACTCAATAAGTCATGCCGATGTATGGCCTATAACAGATCTAGAAACTACTGATAACACTTATCAGTAAATCTCATCAGCCCTGGCCAGGGACTTTCTGATATAGCCAATCGAGCACAGTGCAACATCAACCCCCAATACCGGGAGAGATAAAAACTCCTCTTATCGCTCATTGCCTCCATGTGTCTCGGGTTGTACCCAAAAGCCACCCGTTTGCATGACTCGGTAGAGCCGTGGTAGGGTGGAAATCAAAGCACAGTGGGAGAACACACAAGACTCCATGATGATCTCGGGTCTACAGACTAACCTGTACCGTGTCACCTTAGAACTGCTATCCGACGATAGATATAATACCATATAAGAGTTCTCGGCGAGTCCGTCCAGTGTACCCAGTCTTCACTGAGCACCCGCATACAATCTTGATGTCAAATATCAATGGATATGGGATCATCCATCGCCCATCTCATGGATCAAGAATTGTATACGCTAGTCTACTCTGGAATATCGATACCCCGTCTCGATACACCCACGACTAGGGACATTACAGGATATTCTTATAAACTACACATGTCCCACTAGTATGATCTCCATCATAATCACAGTAGTCAAGCAAATATCCTCAGGGCTTTATCAACATGTACCAAATGAATAAAAGCATGATCAAGTGAACATGTCAGATAAAGAGTAACCAGATAGCATATTATCATGTTGAGCAAGAATGTCCTCTGAATATAGACACACACACACACACATGTATAAATACATACACTATCAAATAATGGTCTCTAGGGCATACATATATCCAACAGTTTATCTAGGTCACGGACTTGTTTGATTTTCTTGAAAATACCCTAGATAGCTCCAAATACCCTGTAGGGTAAAAACCACCACAAAACCGACATGGAACAATTCTAAGTTCTTATTTTGGTTCTAGTCTTGGGTCTTGGCCAGTAAAACACCACTAAGGGTTATGTAAACACCCACTACAGATCACAACTCCACACAAACACCTAAACCTTCTCTTGGAATTTCCAAACATCATTAATCTAAATCGATTTAACTCTAAACTACTATAGGGTGCTAGGAAACTCAAAAAATAAACTAGAAATGTAGGAATTACCTCATTTGGCAACTCAAGAATTTTCTTGAGTTGCTCAAAGTTTTCAAAATCCAACTTTGATTGGTCCAATGGGTTTGTAGAGAGCTTGTGTTCATTTTTTATGAAGGGGGTGTAGGGTTTTGGTGAAGAAATTAAGATGATATATGAGGGTAGAAGTGGAGGTAGTATGAGGATGAAGAAGATGAAGAAAACAAAGGGAGAAATGTGAAGGGGGCAGCCCACTCTCTCTCTCTTATTCTCAATCACATGGCATGCCACTCTCTCTCATGCCCATGCCCCATGTCATATGTGTGTCCTCTCTCTCTCTCCTCAATAATTTTCTTTTTCTTCTCATAATTAATAAAACCAAACGCAATGAAGAAACATGTAACAAAAATGCAACATGTTATGGGGTACTAACCATGATTAATTAAAAAGACGGATTTGACCTAATCACGATTAGTAGTGCACTAATCAATTTTTATTTAAACTGCATATAATTAATTAAAAAAATGCCAAATCCAATAAATATCTTTTTAATCAATAAATCATTTTAATCTCCCATTATTTTCCAAATATTGGTATATAATTATACTATTTTACGAAAATCCCCATTTCGCAAATCGAATAGTTTTCGCGAAATATATTATTTTATTACAAAAATAATATTTTATATTTTCTGAAATGTTAAAATCTTCCCCCTTAAATAAATTCGGTCCCCGAATTTAAATTTAAACCCCCAAATGCTAAAACATTTCAATAATCAGCTCCACTCAACGGGGCTCCAAAGTCCCGGGAGATGCCGAAATACCACAGCGCATCAAGTGCGCATGAAAACGAGTATAAAACTCTAGGTCGAACTCCTTCAAGCATAACACAATCACTGGAGTTATAAGGGAGATGCAAATCTTGAAATCCAATGCCATTCTCAAATATGCTATACTCTAAAATCATAATATGTAGATAGTATGCATCATGGTAAAACCCTTCTAAAAACTGAATAAATCACATGCAAAAATCTTTCCCGAGTCGCTGTGCGATGCGTACCTCACGGCACAAGTGGCAGACGCTCAATTGTAAAGTAGTAAATATATCTATATATATTTTTGCTCAAATTATACGTTCCGCCTTTTGAAATATCCTAGAAGGTTTTCCTTGTAAAATTTTGTGTCACTCACGGACGCGTAGGAAATAGCAAGACTATAGCTCCTTTTTGAAAAGCACTTGATAAACTTTTAATGCATGCAAAAGTATTTAGGCACTATCCTCAGATCAATCCTGCTCGGTTACTATATATATATAGTACTCAAAATCAAAATATAATGCCCAAGAGCAAAAATCAGCCTTAAAGGCGTATCCAATAATCACGTGTGTCTGGTGCACACGGAAATCAAAGCCAAATACAAGTGCTACGTATGTGCATAAAAACCAAACTAAGTGCAACCGGTGTGCACAAAATCATCTGTTAAATGCAATGGGTGTGCATGACAACAACATCAAGTGCATCTAGAGTGCACGAAAATCTCAACCCAGTGCAACTAACCTGCACGAATGAAAATCTCAATCAAGTGCATCCAACATGCACGAATAAAATCTCAATCAATTGCATCCGACATGCATGAATAAAAATCTAGGTCAAGTGCATCCGGTGCGCACAAAATCACATACCATGAGCCTAATATGCGCAAAAATTCAACCCAAGCACGTCAGGTCTGTATAAATGCCCAGTGCAGTAAAGTGCATGAAAACGAGCGTCATGTGAAAACGCACACGCAAACATAAATCTGGTGAAACAAATGCTCAAAGATATAAATCGGGCGCAACCAATGTACGGAGTATAAATCCAGTGCAACCCATGCACGAAATACAAATCTGGTGCAACCAATGCACGAAATACAAATCCGGTGTAACCAATGCACGAAATACAAATCCGGTGTAACTAATGCACGAAATGAAAATATAGTGCAACAAATGCACGAAATAAAAATCTGGTGCAACAAATGTATGAAATAAAAATCTAGTGCAACAAATGCACGAAATAAAAATCTGGTGCAACAAATGCACGGAAACTCATTAATAACTCAAATGTGTATACAAAGCAACACCGAATGTACCAAGGTGTATAAAATCATAAACATGTGCACTGCGTACACAAAACACATATCAATGCACTGCATGCACATGTGAGCTATACCGAGTGCAAAAATCAAATCGAGTGCGTACCACATGCACAAAATCATATCAACCGTATGAAATCCACGAAATCATAAACACATGCAGCCAAGGCACAAAATCAATATCTAGTGCAATTGATATGCACAAATCGCAAACCGATGTAGCGGTGTATAAACATAAATCAAGTGCAATAACTGTGCACAAAAGAAAATATCCAATAGGTCCAGCCATGGTGCACGAACATATAAATCATGAAACCCAATCCAAGCGATAAAAAAATGTGATACTCGGATCAAGAAACACAAATCACAATAAATGACATTGAGGTACACCTCCTCCAATGTCGAAAATATGTCGGCGCGCCCAAACTGGCAGTGCAAGATCATCTACATGCCTCCTGCTCACGGTCTGGCGTCTTCGGTCTCTGGGTCCTCGTTTACTCTCTGAATTACCAATCTCGTAATCTTTCGGCTCGTCGGCCCGGTCACGTGTACTAGCGGAACAGTCCTCTCTAGCACTCCTCAGGTCATATTTCGGCCAATTAGCATGACCACTCGTAAAGCAGCACGTCACTGGCGTCGGCCTCTGGCCCTCTGAATACACGTGACACAATTGATCCTGGATGCAAATCATATCGCAGCAGTGTCCGGGAAGGAACCTACTCAAGGTCTCTTCCGATCTCGCCTATGCCGAACTATACGGAGGCCGGTACTCTTACATAATCTTTTTTCTCATTTTCTAGACATCTGCATTCTTACCACAACTTTTCCTCGGAAACTGGCTGTATCCCAACACTTCTGTATACATATCAGATCTCTAATCTCAACGGGGAGTAACAACAGCTCATTAACATCTCGCACGAATCATTGTTCCACTCGTCTTTATTATCGCCCACTTCGACGCCACGTCATGCTATCTGCGTACTGCAATTGTTCTCGGCTACAGTCAATCCGGAGTCTCTCACACGGACTCGAAATTACGAACTCGGTATCTTCATCACTCTGTAGAAGATATCTAGCCGAACGCATCCTCGGGAACTCGTCCCAATCATCGGAGGAATACTCTATATTCATTCGTTCTCGATCAACTCACAACGCATCTGGGTGAGGTCCTCATGTAAGTCCACGTTACCTCTCCCGGTTCTTTTGGGCTTGCGGAAATGGTGAAAAACGATTTTTAGGGTTTGGGTAACAAGGACTACAAAAACGGATCTTGGCTAAACTACACACTAGCAACCTAACAAGAGATTTGTCTACTCGGTTAGGGGTTATACCTAACTTGAACTCCTTCTTCTTGAACTCTTTGTAGTGGTTGGATGGTGCTTTCCTCGTCGCCTTCTTTCGTCAAAGATGGATCCACCTGAAGGTTCAACCTTGGGCTCCTTTCTCGAAATTTGAGAGAACTAAGGTCTTTGGCTTGCTAGACCTTCAATCCTAGAGTGAGTAGAGAGTGGTTTAGAGTATTTTATCTCAAGGAGAGGTTTCTCAACACATGAGAATGGATCTCCTTGAACTAGAGGAGGAGGAACAAGAAGATAGGAGAGAGAATGGTTATGATAGAATGAAATGGTTTTTTACAACCATAACAATATCTAGTGAATTATCAAATTAATAAAATTAATCTAAATGAAAAGTTGATGGAAGGTTTGATAAGACTATTATCATTTCACATTAAATGGTTTTGCTAGAATCAAAGAACATCTTTGATGTGTAATGATGATAGTCAATGTTTCAACCATGGTCAACAAGTCAACCTTGGTCAACAAGTCAACAAACCCAACCATGACACAATTTCATTTAATTAATATTATTAATTGATATATCACAAATTCATTAGGGTTTGGAAAAAGACGACTGTCAACTGTGCATACACACCCGTTCCGAAGCCCTAATGAAAATCCTCTTCCTCCGCCTCAATCAACTGTGCATACACACCCGCATTCGTGTTCCGAGGAACATGAATACTATGAGATAAAACTAACCCCAAAACATATACTAGGATCTGGCTCAAACCAGAGCCCGCTAGTAATATCCGTCCGGACGCCAAACGTGCACAAGTGCGCGGATGAGAACGAACCCTGTCGCAAAACCATGCGACCTCTACTCTGTTTTGCCCAAAGGCGAAAAGCCCTCTGTGTGGGACTCTAAAGACTCGACACTACGCTGGCAGTGGGTTTAACCACAGACCGCAAGCGGCACTAGCTGTGCGTAACGGTCCCCAGGTAGATGCCGATAAGAAGACGGACGAGGTGAAACCCATCTGAACTCCTACTGAGTCTGAATGTGACAATCTCCATACAGTCCGGTCTGTTCGTCTGATACATCGCATGGCGGGCCTAGGGGGCGGTAAACGCCAGTCCCCTAATAGCGGTACAAGTCGTGTCGGAGTGAAGCCCAGAACACACTGAGATAACACTGGAAACCTACCAGTATATCTCGCTTGCCCTGGCCAGGGACTACTCGTGTAATGGCTCTCCTAGACACAGCGCGATGTCAACCCCCAATACCGGGAGGGGCGAATCCTGTCTAACCGTCACTGCCTCCAAGTGCTTCGGGACTGCACCCAACTACTACCTGTTTGCACGACTCCTTTGAGCCATGGTAGGGTAGTAATCTAAGTACAGTGGGAACACACTAGAGGCGAAGTGACAGTGTGAAGTCAGCGGACTAAGCTGTACTCATGTCACCTGGGAACTGATAACTGACGATAGGTATAGTACCAACCAACAGTTCCCGACGAGTCCTGTCCAGTGTACTCGTAACCCAACGAGCACCCGCATACTATCTCCAGTACGACGTACTGATGGCTGTGGTACAGACCATCTCCCACACTGGGATGAGAAGCGCATACGCTAGTCTACTCCGGAGTATCGATGCCCTCTCTCGATAGTCCTGCGACTAGGGACCTGCATAAGGATGTGCTTATAGATTACCCTGCCCCCACTAGTGTGACTGCCATCACAACCCTGGTAATCAAGCAAAGATCCTAAGGGCTCCACTAATGTGTATAAGTGATACACTAAAATAATCACATGTACACATTGAAGTAGAAACAAACCAAGTAGCATACTACTATATTGAGCAAGATTGTCTATACAACTGTGAATATCCCAAGCTTCCATTAAGTAATACACAAACTAGTATGATACAGTAATGGCCTATAGGGCATATACACTAACAATCTCCCACTTGCACTAAGGCCATGTACTGGCGTATCGATGACCTATCATCTCGATCAGCCGCTCGAACTGAGTCTGGGGTAAGGCCTTTGTGAATGGATCTGCAGTGTTATCTTCTGAAGCAACCCTCCGAACCTCGATCTCCTTTCGATCCACGATCTCCCTGATCAGGTGATACCGCCTCAAGATGTGTCTGGATTTCTGATGGGACGTGGGTTCCTTTGCTAAAGCTATAGCCCCGTTGTTGTCGCAATACAGAGGTATTGGGTTAACAACGGACGGAACCACCAGAAGTTCTTTCAAGAACTTCCTTATCCAGACGGCTTCTTTTGCGGCATCAGATGCAGCGATATATTCCGCTTCCATAGTCGAGTCAGCAACGGTTTCCTGTTTGGAACTCTTCCAACACACCGCCCCTCCGTTGAGGGTAAAGACAAAACCCGACATGGACTTGGAATCATCCTTGTCACTCTGGAAGCTGGAGTCAGCAAAGACCTCAATCTGGAGGTCTTTTCCACCATACACCAAGAACACCTCCTTAGTCCTTCTCAGGTACTTGAGAATGTTCTTTACTACTATTCAATGTTTCTCCCCTGGGTTTGACTGATACCGGCTTACCACACTTAGTGCATAAGCTACATCTGGTCTGGTACAGAACATCGCATACATTATAGAGCCTACCGCAGAAGCGTAGGGTATAATAGACAATAGATCCCTTTCCAAATCAGTCTTGGGAGACATCTCTTTGGAGAGGGTGATCCCGTGACAAGCCGGTAGATTACCGCGCTTGGAATCTTCCATACTGAATCTTTTCAGTATGGTGTCGATGTACCTGGACTGTGAAAGTCCCAGTATCCTCTTGGATCTGTCACGATAGATCCCGATCCCCAGAATGTATGAGGCATCACCCAGGTCTTTCATGGAGAACCTGTGTGATAAGAACCCCTTGACAGATTGTAGCATAGGAATGTCATTTCCTATTAAGAGAATGTCATCCACGTATAAAACGAGGAATACTACAGTTCTCGCTATAAATCTACTATAGATGCATGGTTCATCAGGATTTTTGATAAAGCCAAATTCCTTGACCGTATCATCAAAACAGATGTTCCAACTCCGCGATGCCTGCTTTAGTCCATAGATGGACTTAAGCAACTTGCACACCTTTCCGCTGCTCCCACTCTGAATGAAACCCTCTGGTTGGTCCATATAGACACACTCCTCTAAATTTCCATTTAGAAAAGCGGTCTTTACGTCCATTTGCCAGATCTCATAATCATGGAAGGCAGCAATGGCAAGAAGGATCCGTATGGATTTCAGCATAGCTACTGGAGAAAAGGTCTCGTCATAGTCCAAACCAGGTCTTTGACGAAAACCCTTTGAACGAGTCTAGCTTTATAGGTCTCAACCTGTCCATCTACACCAATCTTCCTTTTGAAGATCCACTTGCATCCTACGGGTTTTACCCCATCTGGAGCAACGTCCAACGTCCATACTTTGTTGGTGTACATGGACTCCATTTCGGTTCGCACTGCATCCAGCCATTTTACCGAGTCAACGCTCTGAATGGCTTGCTGGAAGCTAGTCGGCTCATCATAATCAATGATGCAATCCTCTCTATCCCCGTCTATGAGAAAACCGTAGTATCTCTCGGGCGGATGAGACTGCCTACTACTCCTGCGGAGCGGCGTAGGAATGTCATTTTCTTTTGAACCCTTTGGTTCCACTAAGCTTTCAGTAATAGTCTGTGGTTCTGGAATTTCTTCAAGTTCTATTGCGCTCACACTTATCTGATTTTCCAAAAATTCAGTTTCCAAGAAGTGGGCATGACGAGAAACATAGATCTTTTGTTCCTCTTCGCAATAGAAAAAATATCCCTTACAGTTCTTTGGATATCCCACAAACTTGCACTGTACTGAGCGTGCCTCGAGCTTGTCCGCATGCTGCATCTTGACAAAAGCTGGACATCCCTATGTCTTAATGTGATTAAGATAAGGTCTCTTCCCACACCACATCTGATATGGTGTAGTAGGCACAGTCTTAATTGGAACTCGGTTCAAAAGGTATGCAGCTGATTCTAGTGCATATCCCCAGAATGATCGCGGTAACTCGGCGTTACTCATCATGGAACGTACCATATCCAATAGGGTCCGGTTCCGTCTCTCCGATACACCGTTATGTTGCGGAGTGTATGGAGGAGTAAGCTGAGAGAGAATTCCATTCTCTTTTAAATAGTCCAGGAACTCGGCACTCAAGTATTCACCGCCTCGATCCGATCTTAGAATCTTGATACTTTTGCCGGTTTGTTTTTCTACTTCATTCTTATATTCCTGGAATTTTCCAAAGGTTTCGGACTTATGTTTCATTAAGAAGACATAACCGTACTTTGAAAAGTCATCCGTAAAAGTAATGAAGTAAGAATAACCGCTTCGCGCATGTGTAGACATTGGACCGCATACGTCGCTGTGTACGAGTCCCAAGAGCTCGCTCGCTCTTACTCCGTGTCCAATGAACGGAGTTTTTGTCATCTTTCCTTTGAGACAGGATTGACAAGTGGCATATGATTGATATTCGAACGGATTCAAATATCCTTCTGTATGTAACTTCGTCAACCTTCTCTCATTGATGTGACCTAGTCTACAATGCCATAAGAAAGTCTGATTTATTTCCGGAGACATTCTTTTGTGTGTATTCTGGACATTGAAAATCTGTGGTTGGTTTAATACGTATATTCCATTGCTTAATGTACCTGACCCAATCAGAACTTGATTAAGGTGAATGTTTACAACATTACTTACAAACGCAAATTCATAACCTTCTTTAGAAGTCAAAGATACAGAAATGATATTACTGTTAGTGTTTATGCCCTAGAAGGCCATTACTGTATCATACTAGCTTGTATATTACTTAATGGAAGCTTGGGATATTCACATGTATATAACAGTCTTGCTAAACATGGTAGTATGCTACTTGGTTTTTCTATCTTAATATGTGAGTGTACGTATTGATAGAGCTCTTAGGATCTTGCTTGTCTACCAGCGTTGTGATGGCAGTCACACTAGTGGGGGCTGGGTAGTCTACAAGCACATCCTTATTCAGGTCCCCGGTCGTTGGATTATCGAGACAGAGCATCGATACTCCGGAGTAGACTGGTGTGTACGCTTCTCATCCCAGTTGGGGAGATGGTCTGTCCCACAGCCGTCAGTACGTCGTACTGGAGATAGTATACAGGTGCTCGTTAGGTTACGGGTACACCGGACAGGACTCACAGGGAACTGTTGGTTGGTTTGATACCAGTCGTCAGTGAACAGTTCCCAGGTGACATGAGTACAGCGTAGTCCGCAGACTTGACACTGCTACTTCGCCTCGAGTGTGTCCCACTGTTCTTAGATTGCTACCCTACCACGGCTCAAAGGAGTCGTGCAAACAGGTAGCAGTTGGGTGCAGTCCCGAGCACTTGGAGGCAGTGGCGGTTAGACAGGATTCGTCCCTCCCGGTATTGGGAGTAGATATCGTGCTGTGTCAGAGAGCCATTACGCAAAGTCCCTGGCCAGGGCAAGCGAGATTTGCTGGTAGGTTCCAGCAGTTTCTCAGGGTGTAATGGGCTTCACTCCGACACGACTTATACCGCTATTAGGGGACTGACGCTTGCCGCCCCCTAGGCCCGATATGCGATAGTCATGGACGAACGGACCGGACTGTATGGAGATTGTCACATCAGACTCAGTAGGAGTTCGGATGGGTTTACTCATCGGCCTTCTTATCGACAACTACCTGGGGACCGTTACGTACAGCTAGTGCCGCTTGCGGTCTGTGGTTAAACCCACTGCCAGCGTAGTAGTCGAGTCTCTAGAGTCCCACACAGAGAGTTTCCTACTCCAGGCGAAACGATATAGAGGTTGCATGGTTTTGCGACAAAGGGTTCGGACGCATACGTGCGTTTACGCGCGTACGACTTTCGGACAGATTTTATCAGTCGGCTTTGGTTTAAGCCAGTTACTGGTATCCGGTTATTGGATTTTTACAGTCTAAAGTTTTTCCGTATTTTTACGGATCGGGGGGGCGTTCTCGTAATTTCTCGAGAAGCTTCTAGAAGATGTGACTAAGGAGGTTTGTTTTGGAAAGAGAGTGAGTCATAGTGGTGATTCATTCACTTCATTAATGCACATTTATTGCTTAATGACTCATGTTAATGAATCATCACAAGATATTTTGTGAAGCATGCTTATTCATTTCCTTTATTGATTTATTGAAAATAAGAATGCTTCATAATATTATGATACACTCTCTCTCTTCTCTCATTATCATATCACACATTCTCTCTCCTCAAGCTCTCATCTTCAAGATACTAACCTTAATCCTCATGTGTTGAGAACAAAGGTTTAGTTAGACTAAACAATCCATAACCTACACTCTATATCATTCTCTCATCTTTGATTAGCAATCAAAGTTGATTAGTTACCTCAAGTTAGAGGTTTAGCTTGGAGTTTCGCTCTCGGGTGGATCGTCTACTACCTAGAGAAGGCCGAGGAGAACCAAGGAGGACATAAAGAAGAAGGACCGGTTCATTAGGTATAATCCCTAATCACTTATGTAAAGAAACTCATAGAATACGGTTATTTAGAGTTTAGCTTCGATTCAAGCGGTTAGTCGATGTTCGTTGTTTAAACTTGATTGTTTTTGTAAATTCCGCCTCCCCATAAGTACTGGGGTGTACTACATCGACTTACAGTGGTATCAGAGCCTCGCTAAACACTAAATAACTTAATCGCAAATTTGTACGAATTTCGAACGAAAAAACCAACCCGGAAAACCCTAATTCTGTATAGTTTCTGTCGAACTGAAAATGAAGTCATAAAATTTTTCTGGAGTGTTCAGAGAGCTAGAAAGGGGTCCAGGAGAACACCCAAGAAATTCGAGCCCATGAATCGGCAACTCGGCCGCGGAACCGCGGCGGATCGGTGGGATCTGCCGCGCTTCCGCGGCGCTTTGGCCGAGTCATGGACTCGTCTTTCTTGTGTGGGTCCCCTGTGACATTTGGGGTTTTCTGGAATATTTAATTATTGCTCAGGTTACTGTTTAACAGAGCAGATTTTGGAGCAATATTGAAGTTGTTTATTCGATCGAAAAATACAGTATTTGCGTATTGGATTATATCTGTGATTGTTTGATGTGTTCGTAAACCTCCCCCAACTGCTAGTATGTCGGTTGGCAGGGGGTTGCACATTTCTGAAATGGTTATAACTGTTTGTGCATATAAACTGTATTGGACTGTTGTGGTGTATAGCCGGGGTTAGCAATGGGTTATTGGATAATTCATTTGTTGTAAATGTAATTTGTTGTAATATTATTTTCGCGGGGCACTTCCAGGTTGCGGTTGTAGCCACCGTTGTATTATTTCATTTTACTGTTTTTGCTCCTAGGACTGACCCAAGGTGGGGTACACAAACTGCCGGGTGGGTAGTTTGCCGTACCCGTAGGGGTCGAGGGTGGGGTAAATGGCTATTCATCACAACTGTGTAATCTGTCTTTTCTTGCAGGCTCAAAAGAAATACAGATTGCTTGCAAATCCAATATTGTTTATCTGTGTTCTGGAATGAATATCATTGCGTCAGACGAATGTAAAATATCTATATTATGATAGCTATTTAGACGTCACTTATGTTTTACACCCGCGCTAGCCCAGCCCCCGCTCTGTCGTTAGTTAAGTAACCTAACGAGTGATGACGGGACCCCGTGGCGAATGCGGATGGCATAAGAGGACGTTGTATTTTCGTTGTTTTCTGCAATGATAGGTTAATGATGGGACGCATTATCTGTAATGCAAAGTAAAACAAACCAAAGTTTTAATCGTTGGAACAATTTAAAAGAAACCACTCGATTATTTTTAAAACAGATAATTTTAAATGCGGAGATTTAACCACTCCTTTTAAAAAGCTATCAGGTTCCTTCGGTTATATCAAGTTCACTACGTTCACGGTTTCGCCAAAACCAGTCGTAGCCCTCCGTCATTTCTTATGGATAGTCAGTAGTATTCAAGCTATGTTTGTTGGCTTTCGTCAAGACATAGTGTTTGGTAGCTGCTGGGGTATTCATTTGTTACATAGATAGATGTGTTGGTTTGGGACAGTCGCATTACCTTGTTGGCTTTCGTCAAGGGTATATACGGGTGGGTTCAAATTAACAAGATAATGATGGGCAGAACTTGACATGTGACTTATGATTTGTTGGCTTTCGTCAAGGTCATAAGAGCATGGGGTAAAAACTTATATCGGGAATTTCTAAAGAAACTGAAATTTGCAAAGAGATGCATACCATTTGGAGTTTGATGAATGTTGGTAGGATTCCTTCAACATTATCATACGATGATATTTGGATCCCGATCCTACTGTGAGTATATGCTACTTATCAGGATATTCGTCGCTTAACGATCAATGCTATAAACCTAGTAGGTGTCCAGAAAAGTGTCAGCGGGGTTACGCCCCCAGAGAAAAGAGGTTCTTTAATTAAGGAACTTCGCGAAAGCGTTGGAAAACCTCCCTCGAAGTATCGACACCGGCCTGGCTGAACGGTTAAGCAAGTATTGTACGGTGAGAATAGTCTTGACTAATTCTTCTTTTATGGTTTGAGGAAGGATTCGAGAAACAGTGGGAGCCATCCAGTTTAGATAAACTAAAAACCACTCTAAACTTGCAAGAGCATCATGCTAAAGAGTTTTCTTCTCTCTCTCCTAATTGCAGCGACCCTGAAAATGACTGGACTTAAGTTACTTTTAGAGAAAAATATACTGACAGGGCCAAACTATAAAGATTGGCTGCGGAATGTCAAGATGGCCTTGACCTACGACAAATTGGGGTACATCCTCACCGCTACGGCACCTGCTGTCCCTGGTCCCAAATCCAGTAATGCGGATAAGGAAATCCGCAAAACCTGGGATTTAGATTGCGCGAGAGCCAAGTGCATCGTGCTTGCCTCGATGAATAATGAACATCAGAGGAGGCACGAGGATATGTCCTTAGATGGCATATTTCTCCATACAAAGGAACTTTATGGAGAGCAATCTCGTATAGCAAGATACGAGACCTCAAAGAAATTGTTTCGAGCGAGGTTGGCTGTCGGGTCATCGGTAGGTGAACATGTCCTACAGATGATCGGCTATATTGAAGAGCTCGCGGACCTTGGGACAACTTTGGATAATGAGCTCTATACAGACCTTGTTCTCCAGTCCCTTCCTCCCACCTACGCCCAGTTTATCCTCAACTTCAATCTTCAAGGAAAAGAAGTTGAACTTGCGGAACTCCTGAACATGTTAAGGAGTGCAGAGGGCACCTTGCAGAAGGCAAGGGAAACACCCGCTATGTTTGTTGGCGGTTCATCTTCTTCCGGGTCCAAGGCTAGGGCCAAAGGAAGGAAGAAGAAGGCCGCACCCAAACCTAGAGGAGGTGTTAGTAAGGTGAGAGGGAAGGGAAAGCAAAAGAAAGCAGCACCGGTAGTTGGCCTGGATGAGTGCTTCCATTGTCACAGGAAAGGGCACTGGAAGAAGGATTGCAAGGCGTGGAACGCCAAGAACCAGGAACCGAAGCAAGCTGTGGCTTCGACTTCAGGTGTGTTTGTAATTGAGAATTGTCTGTCGATCAACTCTACTTCCTGGGTATTGGATACCGGATCAGGATCTCATATTTGCAATTCATTGCAGGCACTGAGAAACCGTAGAGTGCTGAAGGAAGGTGATATGATCCTCAGGGTTGCTAACGGAGCTAGCGTGGGAGCTGCGTCCGTCGGGGATTATCACCTAGGATTGACGAGTGGACACATTTTGGTTTTACATAACTGTTATTTTGTACCCAGCTTAACGTGTAATATCATATCAGTTTCCTTGTTATCAAATAAAGGTTATGATTTCACGTTTGTAAGAGATGTTGTCAACATCCACCTTAATCATGGTTTGATTGGGTCCGGTACTCTAAATAACGGCATATATGTGTTAAACCAACTCCAAATTTTCAATGTCCAGAACACACTAAAAAGAAAGTCTCCAGATTTAAATAAAGCTTTCTTATGGCATTGTAGACTGGGTCACATCAATGAGAGAAGGTTGACTAAGTTGCATAGAGAAGGATATTTGGACACGTTCGAATATCAAACTTATGACACTTGTCAGTCTTGTCTCAAAGGAAAGATGACAAAGACTCCATTCACTGGACAAGGAGTAAGAGCGAGCGAGCTCTTAGGACTCATACACAGCGATGTATGCGGTCCAATGTCTACACATGCGAGAGGTGGTTTTTCCTATTTCATTACTTTCACGGATGATTACTCAAGATACGGATTCATTTATCTGATGAAACATAAATCCGAGGCTTTTGAGAAATTCCAAGAGTATAAGAATGAAGTAGAAAACCAAACCGGCAAAAGTATAAAGACACTTAGATCTGATCGAGGTGGTGAATACTTGAGTGCCGAGTTCCTAGGTTACCTAAAAGAGAAAGGAATTCTCTCTCAGCTTACTCCTCCATACACTCCACAGCACAACGGTGTATCGGAGAGACGGAATCGAACCCTATTGGATATGGTACGATCCATGATGAGTAATGCTGAGTTACCGCGATCTTTCTGGGGTTATGCGCTAGAAACGGCGGCATATCTTTTGAACAAAGTTCCAACCAAGACTGTGCCTACCACACCATATCAGATATGGAGTGGGAAGAAACCCTGTCTTCAGTACCTGAAAACATGGGGATGTCCAGCTTTTGTTAAAAAGCAGCATGTGGACAAGCTCGAGGCACGCTCAGTAGAGTGTAAGTTTGTGGGATATCCAAAGAACTCTATGGGATATTATTTCTATTACGCAGAGGAACAAAAGGTTTTTGTTTCTCGTCATGCCCGCTTCTTAGAAACTGAATTTTTGGAAAATCAGAAGAGTGGGAGCGTAGTAGAACTGGAAGAAATTCCAGAACCACAAACTGCTACTGAAAGTTTGGTAGAACCAGAGGTTCAAGAAGAACAGAACATTCCCGCACCCCTCCGCAGGAGTAGTAGGCCGTCTCGTCCGCCTGAGAGATACTACGGTTTTCTCATAGATGGGGATAGAGAGGATTGCATCATAGATGATGATGAACCTACTGACTTCAGGCAGGCCATCCAGAGCGGCGACTCGGTACGATGGCTAGATGCAATGCGGACCGAAATGGAGTCCATGTACACCAACAAAGTATGGACTTTGGACTTTGCTCCAGATGGGGTAAAACCCATAGGATGCAAATGGATCTTCAAGAAAAAGATTGGTGTAGATGGACAGGTGGAAACCTATAAGGCTAGACTTGTTGCAAAGGGTTTTCGTCAAAGACCTGGTTTGGACTATGACGAAACCTTTTCTCCAGTGGCTATGCTCAAATCCATTCGGGTCCTTCTTGCTATTGCTGCCTTCCATGATTATGAAATCTGGCAGATGGACGTAAAGACGGCTTTTCTGAATGGAAATTTAGAAGAAAGCGTCTATATGGATCAGCCAGAGGGTTTCAATCAGAGTGGGAGCAGCGGGAAAGTATGCAAGCTGCTTAAGTCTATTTATGGACTAAAGCAGGCATCGCGGAGTTGGAACATCTGTTTTGATGAGACAGTCAAAGAATATGACTTTATCAAAAATCCAGATGAACCGTGCATATATAGTAAAGTTGTGGCCAGAAGTGTCGTATTCCTCGTCTTGTACGTGGATGACATTCTATTGATAGGAAATGACATTCCTATGCTACAATCTGTCAAAGGATTCTTGTCACACAGGTTCTCCATGAAAGACCTGGGTGATGCCTCTTACATTCTGGGGATCCGGATCTATCGTGATAGATCCAAGAGGATGTTGGGACTTTCGCAGTCCAGGTATATCGACACTGTACTGAAAAGATTCAGTATGGAAGATTCTAAGCGCGGTAATCTACCGGCTTGTCACGGAATCACCCTCTCCAAAGAGATGTCTCCCAAGACTGATTTGGAAAGGGAACGCATGTCTATTATACCCTACGCTTCTGCGGTAGGCTCTATAATGTATGCGATGTTGTGTACCAGACCAGATGTAGCTTACGCACTGAGCGTGGTAAGCCGGTATCAGTCAGACCCAGGGGAGAAACACTGGATAGCAGTAAAGAACATTCTCAAGTACCTGAGGAGGACTAAGGAGATGTTCTTGGTTTACGGCGGAAAAGACCTCAGGTTGGAGGCCTTTGCTGATTCCGGCTTCCAGAGTGATAAGGACGATTCCAAGTCCATGTCGGGTTATGTCTTTACCCTCAATGGAGGGGCGGTGTGCTGGAAGAGCTCCAAGCAGGACACCGTTGCTGACTCGACGATGGAAGCGGAGTATATAGCTGCTTGCGATGCCGCAAAAGAAGCAGTCTGGATGAAGAAGTTCCTAACAGAACTTCAGGTGGTTCCTACCATAGTTGATCCAATACCTCTGTATTGCGACAACAACGGAGCTATAGCTTTAGCGAAGGAACCAAGGTCCCATCAGAAGTCCAGACACATCTTGAGGCGGTATCACCTGATCAGGGAGATCATTGATCGTCAGGAGATCGAGGTTCGGAGAGTTGCTTCAGAAGAGAACATTGCTGATCCATTCACAAAGGCCCTTCCTCAGATTCAGTTCGAGAGGCTACTCGAGATCATTGGTCTGCGATATGCCAGTACATGGCCCTAGTGCAAGTGGGAGATTGTTAGTGTTTATGCCCTAGAAGGCCATTACTGTATCATACTAGCTTGTATATTACTTAATGGAAGCTTGGGATATTCACATGTATATAACAGTCTTGCTAAACATGGTAGTATGCTACTTGGTTTTTCTATCTTAATATGTGAGTGTACGTATTGATAGAGCTCTTAGGATCTTGCTTGTCTACCAGCGTTGTGATGGCAGTCACACTAGTGGGGGCTGGGTAGTCTACAAGCACATCCTTATTCAGGTCCCCGGTCGTTGGATTATCGAGACAGAGCATCGATACTCCGGAGTAGACTGGTGTGTACGCTTCTCATCCCAGTTGGGGAGATGGTCTGTCCCACAGCCGTCAGTACGTCGTACTGGAGATAGTATACAGGTGCTCGTTAGGTTACGGGTACACCGGACAGGACTCACAGGGAACTGTTGGTTGGTTTGATACCAGTCGTCAGTGAACAGTTCCCAGGTGACATGAGTACAGCGTAGTCCGCAGACTTGACACTGCTACTTCGCCTCGAGTGTGTCCCACTGTTCTTAGATTGCTACCCTACCACGGCTCAAAGGAGTCGTGCAAACAGGTAGCAGTTGGGTGCAGTCCCGAGCACTTGGAGGCAGTGGCGGTTAGACAGGATTCGTCCCTCCCGGTATTGGGAGTAGATATCGTGCTGTGTCAGAGAGCCATTACGCAAAGTCCCTGGCCAGGGCAAGCGAGATTTGCTGGTAGGTTCCAGCAGTTTCTCAGGGTGTAATGGGCTTCACTCCGACACGACTTATACCGCTATTAGGGGACTGACGCTTGCCGCCCCCTAGGCCCGATATGCGATAGTCATGGACGAACGGACCGGACTGTATGGAGATTGTCACATCAGACTCAGTAGGAGTTCGGATGGGTTTACTCATCGGCCTTCTTATCGACAACTACCTGGGGACCGTTACGTACAGCTAGTGCCGCTTGCGGTCTGTGGTTAAACCCACTGCCAGCGTAGTAGTCGAGTCTCTAGAGTCCCACACAGAGAGTTTCCTACTCCAGGCGAAACGATATAGAGGTTGCATGGTTTTGCGACAAAGGGTTCGGACGCATACGTGCGTTTACGCGCGTACGACTTTCGGACAGATTTTATCAGTCGGCTTTGGTTTAAGCCAGTTACTGGTATCCGGTTATTGGATTTTTACAGTCTAAAGTTTTTCCGTATTTTTACGGATCGGGGGGGCGTTCTCGTAATTTCTCGAGAAGCTTCTAGAAGATGTGACTAAGGAGGTTTGTTTTGGAAAGAGAGTGAGTCATAGTGGTGATTCATTCACTTCATTAATGCACATTTATTGCTTAATGACTCATGTTAATGAATCATCACAAGATATTTTGTGAAGCATGCTTATTCATTTCCTTTATTGATTTATTGAAAATAAGAATGCTTCATAATATTATGATACACTCTCTCTCTTCTCTCATTATCATATCACACATTCTCTCTCCTCAAGCTCTCATCTTCAAGATACTAACCTTAATCCTCATGTGTTGAGAACAAAGGTTTAGTTAGACTAAACAATCCATAACCTACACTCTATATCATTCTCTCATCTTTGATTAGCAATCAAAGTTGATTAGTTACCTCAAGTTAGAGGTTTAGCTTGGAGTTTCGCTCTCGGGTGGATCGTCTACTACCTAGAGAAGGCCGAGGAGAACCAAGGAGGACATAAAGAAGAAGGACCGGTTCATTAGGTATAATCCCTAATCACTTATGTAAAGAAACTCATAGAATACGGTTATTTAGAGTTTAGCTTCGATTCAAGCGGTTAGTCGATGTTCGTTGTTTAAACTTGATTGTTTTTGTAAATTCCGCCTCCCCATAAGTACTGGGGTGTACTACATCGACTTACAATTACAAGTTGCGTTGGGTACAAAATAGCAATTACGCAAAACCAAAACGTGTCCATCTGACAACCCGAGGTGATAGTCCCCCACGGCCTTAGCATCCATGCTAGCTCCGTTTCCAACTTTGAGGGCCATGTCACCTGCCTTCAAAACCCTACGGTTTCTCAACGCCTGCAAAGAATTACAGATATGAGATCCTGATCCGGTATCCAATACCCAGGAAGTAGAGTTTATAGATAGATAGTTTTCAATAACATACACACCTGAAGCTGAAGCCGCAACATGCTTCAGTTCCTGTGTTCTGGCTTTCCAAGCCCTGCAATCTTTCTTCCAGTGTCCACTCTTGTGACAGTAAAAGCATTCTTCTTTATCCAGAAGTTTCCCCGCTACCTTTGTTGCTTTCGTCTTTCCCTTCGTTTCCACTTTACTAACACCGCCCCTTGGTTTGGCGGGGGCTTTCTTCTTCTTTCCCTTGGCTTTCGCCCTGGACTTAGAAGAGGAAGATCCTTCTACAAACAAAGTGGATGTTTCCCTACCTTTCTGTAGGGTGCCCTCTGCACTCCTCAGCATGTTGAGGAGTTCTGAAAGTTCAACTTCTTTTTCTTGTAAGTTGAAATTCAGGATGAACTGGGCGTAAGTGGAAGGAAGGGACTGAAGAATCAAGTCCGTATAGAGCTCATTCTCCAACGTGGTCCCAAGGTCCGCGAGCTCCTCAATGAAGCCAATCATCTTAAGCACGTGTTCCGCTACCGATGATCCGGCGGCCAATCTTGCCGAAAACAACTTCTTCGACACTTCGTATCTTGCGATACGAGATTGCTCTCCATACAGTTCTTTTGTATGGAGAAATATGGATTCGAGGTCCATATTCTCATGCCTCCTCTGATGTTCGTTGTCCATAGAGGCAAGCACAAGGCATTTGGCCTTCGTGCTATCTATCTCCCAAGTCTTACGGATTTCCTTATCCGCGACGCTGGAGGTGGGACCTGGGACGGGGGGAGCTTTGGTGGTAAGGAGATACCCCAACTTGTCGTAAGTGATTGCCATCTTGACATTCCTGAGCCAATCTTTGTAGTTTGGCCCTGTCAGTATGTTTTTATCTAGTAGTAACTTAAGTCCAGTCATGATGAATGGTCGCTGCAATTAGGAGAGAGAGAAGAAACACTTTAGCACGATGCTCTTGCAAGTTTAGAGTGGTTTTTAATTTGTCTAAACAGGATGGCTCCCACTGTCTCTCGAATCCCTCCTCAAACCAAAAAGGAAGAATTAGTCAGGATCAATTTCACCGCACAATACTTGCTTAACCGTTCGGCCAGGCTGGTGTCGGTACTTCGAGGGAGGTTTTCCAACGCTTTCGCGAAGTTCCTTAATTTAAGAACCTCTTTTCCCTGGGGGCGTAGCCCCTCTAATACCTTTCTAGACACCTACTAGGTTTATAGCATTGATCGTTTAGTGAGAAATTTCCCGAGGAGTAGCATATACTCACAGTAGGATCGGGATCCAAATATCATTGCGTGGCAAAACTGAAGGAATCCTACCAGAATCATCACACTCCAAATGGTATGCAGCGCTAGCAAGTTTCAGTTCTTTTGAAACTCCCGATGTAGATTTTTGCCCTATGCTCTTATGACCTTGACTTTGGCCAACAAATTATAAGTCACATGTCAAGTTCTACCCATCATTCTCCAGGTTAATTTGAACCCACCCGCACCTACCCTTGACTTTGGTCAATAAGGCAGTACGACTGTCCCAAACCAACACATCTATCTATGCTGCACATGAATGCCCAATAGCTACCAATCACTATGCCTTGACTTTGGCCAACAAACATAGCTTGAATACTATTGACCATCCATGTGAAACGACGGAGGGCTACGAATGGTTTTGGCGAAACCGTGAACGTAGTGAACTTGATATAATCGATGGAACGAGATAGCTTTCAAAAGGAGTGGTTTAAGCTCCGCGTTTAAAAGTTATTTTGAAAAGAAACCGAGTGGTTTTTGAAAGTGTTCCAACGACTTTTACTTGGTTTATTTTTCTTGCATTAGTTCTTTTAATGCGTCCCATCAATAAATCCTACCATTGCAGAAAACAACCAAAATATGACGTACGCTTATGCCAATCGCAATCGCCACGGGGCCCCGTCATCACCCGTTAGGTTACTTAACTAACGACAGAGCGGGGGCTGGGCTAGCGCGGCTGCAAAACATAAGCAACGTCTAAATAATATCATACATAGATATATTGCAATGATAGCCATTTCAGATCACAGATGAATACATTGGATATACTAGGGATCCTCAATTTGTACGAGCCTGTAACGAAAAGCGGATTACACGGTCGCGATGAATAGCCAATACCCCATCCTAGACCCCTACGGGTGCGGCAAACTACCCGCCAAATATCCGAAGTGGAGCAACCTCCCTCAACGACGTGAGTAGGCCACTCGGCACTTCGAGATACCCGGTAGTTTGAGCACCCCACTTTGGGTCTATCCTAGGAGCAAAAACAGTAAAAAGAAATTATACAATGACGGCTACAACCCCAACCCGGTTGTGCGGCCAAAAATAATATTACATCAATTTACATATTACAAGAATAGAAAGATAAAAAAATACTCTCATCTCACAATTCCCCCGGCTATTCATCCGCGGCAATCCAACAAATTCATATACACAAACCATCAACATCACAGATCACAGATATGTATAACCCCCACTAATCGACGTATAGCGATTAGTAGACGTTCAATACATATAAAACATTACAGATATAACCATTAGCCAAAGTCTACAGAAAATCGACCAAAAAAACGGATTTGTAACCACCCCAAAAACAAACTTGTTCTCTGGAAAATCTGGGCAAAAACAAACCATCCCAAAAATCCCAAAATACCCCCAGAAACATTCTGCAGGAGAAACGATCCACGGCCGAGTCAACTCGGCCGCGGATCCGCTGCAGAAGCAAGCTTCTGCCGCGGAACCGCGGCGAGTTGGTCGGCTCGTGCGATCGTTTTTCTTGCCTGTTTATAGAAAAGCCTGAGCTGATTTTTAAGACATGATTTTTTATTTTTAGAGAAGAAAAAAAATCGGCAGCAACTAGGGTTTTCCGGGGTGTTTTGCGGTTTTTTCGTTCGGTCGATATTCTAAATACTTTGCTAACATGCTAGGGTGTGTTTAGTTAGGCTCTGATACCACTGTAAGTCAACGTTACCTCTCCCGGTTCTTTCGGGCTTGCGGAAATGGTGAAAAACGAATTTTAGGGTTTGGGTAACATGGACTACAAAAACGGATCTTGGCTAAAATACACACTAGAAACCTAACAAGAGATTTGTCTACTCGGTTAGGGGTTATACCTCACTTGAACTCCTTCTTCTTAAACTCTTTGTAGTGGTTGGATGGTGCTTTCCTCGTCGCCTTCTTTCGTCAAAGATGGATCCACCTGAGGGTTCAACCTTGGGCTCCTTTCTCGAACTTTGAGAGAACTAAGGTCTTTGGCTTTCTAGACCTTCAGCCTTAGAGTGAGTAGAGAGTGGTTTAGAGTATTTTATCTCAAGGAGAGGTTTCTCAACACATGAGAATGGATCTCCTTGAACTAGAGGAGGAGGAAGAAGAAGTGAGGAGAGAGAATGGTTATGATAGAATGAAATGGTTTTTTACAACCATAACAATATCTAGTGAATTATCAAATTAATAAAATTAATCTAAATGAAAAGTTGATGGAAGGTTTGATAAGACTATTATCATTTCACATTAAATGGTTTTGCTAGAATCAAAGAGCATCTTTGATGTGTAATGATGAAAGTCAATGTTTCAACCATGGTCAACAAGTCAACCTTGGTCAACAAGTCAACAAACCCAACCATGACACAATTTCATTTAATTAATATTATTAATTGATATATCAAAAATTCATTAGGGTTTGGAAAAAGACGACTGTCAACTGTGCATACACACCCGTTCCGAAGCCCTAATGAAAATCCTCTTCCTCCGCCTCAATCAACTGTGCATACACACCCGCATTCATGTTCCGAGGAACATGAATACTATGAAATAAAACTAACCCCAAAACATATACTAGGATCTGGCTCAAACCAGAGCCCGCTAGTAATATCCGTCCGGACGCCAAACGTGCACAAGTGCGCGGATGAGAACGAACCCTGTCGCAAAACCATGCGACCTCTACTCTGTTTTGCCCAAAGGCGAAAAGCCCTTTGTGTGGGACTCTAAAGACTCGACACTACGCTGGCAGTGGGTTTAACCACAGACCGCAAGCGGCACTAGCTGTGCGTAACGGTCCCCAGGTAGATGCCGATAAGAAGACGGACGAGGTGAAACCCATCTGAACTCCTACTGAGTCTGAATGTGACAATCTCCATACAGTCCGGTCTGTTCGTCTGATACATCGCATGGCGGGCCTAGGTGGCGGTAAACGCCAGTCCCCTAATAGCGGTACAAGTCGTGTCGGAGTGAAGCCCAGAACACCCTGAGATAACACTGGAAACCTACCAGTATATCTCGCTTGCCCTGGCCAGGGACTACTCGTGTAATGTCTCTCCTAGACACAGCGCGATGTCAACCCCCAATACCGGGAGAGACGAATCCTGTCTAACCGTCACTGCCTCCAAGTACTTCGGGACTGCACCCAACTACTACCTGTTTGCACGACTCCTTTGAGCCGTGGTAGGGTAGTAATCTAAGTACAGTGGGAACACACTCGAGGCGAAGTGACAGTGTCAAGTCAGCGGACTAAGCTGTACTCATATCACCTGGGAACTGATAACTGACGATAGGTATAGTACCAACCAACAGTTCCCGACGAGTCCTGTCCAGTGTACTCGTAACCCAACGAGCACCCGCATACTATCTCCAGTACGACGTACTGATGGCTGTGGGACAGACCATCTCCCATACTGGGATGAGAAGCTCATACGCTAGTCTACTCCGGAGTATCGATGCCCTTTCTCGATAGTCCTGCGACTAGGGACCTGCATAAGGATGTGCTTATAGATTACCCAGCCCCCACTTGTGTGACTGCCATCACAACGCTGGTAATCAAGCAAAGATCCTAAGGGCTCCACTAATGTGTATAAGTGATACACTAAAATAATCACATGTACATATTGAAGTAGAAACAAACCAAGTAGCATACTACTATATTGAGCAAGATTGTCTATACAACTGTGAATATCCCAAGCTTCCATTAAGTAATACACAAACTAGTATGATACAGTAATGGCCTCTAGGGCATATACACTAACACCTCTATCTGAAGCCGGTCAACTTACTGATCTCCTATCGGATCATCCAACGAACAACGTCATCTCTGGATCGATCTACTCTAGATCTGAATAAGATTCTCCACACTGGAAATCTTCAACTCAACTGAGCCTGCGTCGGCGCATCAAATCAGACGAAGCATCTCAGTCGCTCAACTCAACTCCAGATAGACTAGCTATCTTCTGTCGCATCTCTGTCTGAAAGCTCCATCGATCTCAGCTCATAAGATATGGAAGCGACATCCCATCAATCTCAACAACGGCTGGGTCATCTGTCTATACAGTAGAAAACATCGCAAACTCTAAGGTAAGCTGTACATCAACAGTCCTCTCATAACAGGCAGCCTCTATCAGTGGCCCGATCATCCGATGCAAAACCGAAAACTCACCTCAAACGAGAGGTCACAACACAAACACTAAATCGAGACGTTCCCATGTCACCAGCAAACACGATGGTCAGTCCTCGTCCATGACGAGCTCGCCCTGACCGCATCACTAGCAGCAGCTCAATCTGTGCTCAAACCATGGTGATAGGAATCTCAAGCATGTATCGATGAAGATAGATCAAAGGAACGAAAGGAATTAGCAGATCCAGAATGGATACATGATCATAAGGAGGAACAGAATCAATGAGGGTATGATCATTGGAACGAATAGAATCAAGGATCTCAAGATAAGTACATCATAAGGTCACTTAAGTGGAGTATCGTATCGTAAGTATGTCGCAGAACGTACGCATGGTATGTCCCTCTACTTGAGTTACCCATCCATCCGGGTCAACCTATGTAATAAAAGTTCGAGTCTAATACCCCCTGTTCAAGTCTAAGTTCCGTAAGGTCAAGCCTAGGTTCCGAAATAGATTACGCCCCAGACTCCACATAGTTAAACCTAGACTCGAACCAAGGTTAAACCTAACGCTCTGATACCAACTTTGTCACGACCCGAAATTTAGTTCGTGACCGGCACTTAATCACGCAACTCTAAAGGCGTAACGTAACTTAAGTAAGTCGAAGCCCAGAAATCTAAACCTTTCTAAAGAAAATAAAAAAGGTGAAGTTTTGAAATAAAGGTATGATGAAATCAAACGTTTTCTTAAATGCATAGATAATGGAACATGAAAATGCAAGTGGATTATACTAGTTGAAAAAATGTTTCGTCTTTTAAAAATTTGGGCAGCACCTCCCTTGTATATTTTGATCCAAAACCATATATATATATATAACAACAATAAAGGCATCCCCAAGAGGGAGCTAGCTCTTCGCCAATCAGCGGAATCACAACCACGTAAGTCAGAAATATATGTATACGACGCCTAACGGCGAAGATCAACACAAAAGGATATTGAATAAAGAAAGACATCAAATCTACCAAGCGAACATATAACCCATCTCTCTAAGTCTCGCAACCATAAGTCTTGTTAAGTCTTACTACTTATACAAATACTAGTTTTTGATTGATGGAGTTGACTAGATACAACAGGAATAATAAATACAAGAGTAGGCACGATCCAATATGTCCCGCCTACCAAAGCAAATCACCCGAATGCAAGCTGTGTGCCAGCGATACCGCTACTGATCCATACGGTCAACCTACAGGAACTGTGGCACAACGGGGGTGAATTGCCAACTCGTGAGTAGAAAACATCAGCAGGTAGAAATCGAATAAAACAACGATTCCTAGGTCAACCATATCATAAAGGTAATACTATGATATCTAGGGTGACCGTATCTACATATGAGCCAACAATATAATTAATGCCTGTATACATGTGGATATCATCCACGTGTCCATCAATGACACGACAATATCATGGAACCTGAGTGTCCAACATCGACACTCGAAATATCATGAAAGCATATGCATGTAAATATGAGGATATCAACCAACGTGTGTCCATCAACGACACATCAAATCATGGAACCTGAGTGTCTAACATCGACACTCGAAACATCATAAAACCTATGCCCAATATCGACACGTAAATCCTCATATCTCGGGCTCCGTCAGTCCGGATCGGCCCACGAGCTCCGTCTGTCCGGATCGGCCCATATCATCTCACGACTTCAGTCGGTATCCTCCGGATAACCGCCGAGCCCAATACTATCACCGGTAGGTAGTAGTCCCTTTGTCAGGCTCATCGTCTACTGCATAACATACCTTTCTTGCCTCGGGGTACCATACCGGGTCCACCATGAACCCGCAAATGGATCATCCATCTCCTCGAATCGGGTTTCACATACCAATCTCAGAACCGAGAAAACTCATGGTGGACGCCTCCAAATATCATATCAAGAGAAACCAGGTTTTTAAAACAATACATAATTTCCTTTGAAATCTAACCATGGTTCTCAAATCCAGAATTTCATGAAATCAACATCTCAATGCGTATAATCATAAAGCATGATGTGTGCAAACATAAAACAGAAATGTGAGCACATAATGATGTGAGCATAGCAAGTATATCATGCAACACAGCATAATAATGTGATCATAGCAAGTATATCATGCAACACAGCATAATGATGTGAGCATAGCAAGTATATCATGCAACATAGCATAATGATGTGAGCATTTTTACTGTCTAAGTGACATAGCAATTATCGATGATGAAAGTATGTGAGCCGGCAAATCTGTGTAAGTGTAACATACGCATCATCGATAATGGTGTGGGTGTACTAGCACAGGTATATATATAATGAAATGAGAATATCATGAACGTAGAAGAAAGTAAATCATAAGCGCAATGCTATAAGGTATACGTATCTAATCTAACATCTACGTAAAGGCTAAACTAAGCGGTGTTGACAGAGATTAAATATCTATAACATATCCGAGTCAGTTAGTCTATTAATCGGCATCCAGCCTTAAAACATCACGTACGATATAATCGATCATACGGCTTCGTCTACTCAAGGGTATGGATCAATCATCCGGTAAAATATCGCGTGCGGTAAACCATCGTGCAGCGACAACAAACAGAATAGGGATTCTATCGACCTTTACAATAATGAGGGTACGGATCTAAAGTCTCGTACGGCATATCACTCATTATTCACATAATTATATATATACCTATATCTCAGGTCACATCCGTATCAATCTCATATCATGGGACCGACAAAGGTATCAATTATCTCATATCGCCTCGCATCCGTATAACGACATATCAAACCAAGTCATCATATCTCATCGTATACTCTTTTCATCACATCAATATTTCATATCAAGTCATCTTATAAATCTCATGTTGTATTTGTCGACCTCATAACACGCCACTATAATCTCATACCGATTCTTTTGCAACCACACACACACACACACACACACACATATATATAATGATTTACATTCACGTTTCACATCCTTATATATCAATTTGAGACATTCTTTCTATAATATCATTTCACACTAAATCCATTAACTATAATTTAAGTCATGGCATATCTTGTCTCCAAATTACAAATCACATATTAATGGTTGCGGGGGTGCTATACGCCATCCATCCGACTTCCCCCGTAGATATAAATCTACTCACCCGCGGAACTCCTTATTCAGCCGCAGTCGATGTGCTTCGTCGTCTCGAAATCCACGCGAAGGTACCTACAATCAATACACAATCGCAATGCTATTAAAATCAATTCCAAAAACCGATACGGCACATGAATTGCCTATATGTTAGAACCTATAGCTTACGCATGCAAAAACAACCAAATAACCCTCGTCGTTGACGTACAAACATCCAACAACCAATTCAAATCCAAATACCAAAACTACAAATTCAAATATCAGGAAAAACTTAACCAAAACCAACCTAATGTGCTCCCAGATTTTGGCTCAGGTCAATAGGGACTAAACAAACAAGTACAAGGGATAGGTTATAGGGTAAGCAAGCTACATCTAAAAACTCAACACCATACTCTACTAGAAATCCGGCGACAATGCCACAAAATCCGAGCTCGCCGGCTATATTAGGGTAAAATTGGCTTGAACTTTGGTGGTGGTCTTCTGGTCGTTTAACAAGGTCACTGGACTTGTTTGATTTTCTTGAAAATACCCCAGATAGCTCCAGATACCTTGTAGGCTAAAAACACCACAAAACCGACACAGAAAAATTCTAAGTTCGTATTTTGGTTTTAATCTCGGGTCTTATCCAATAAAACACCACTAACGGTTAAGTAAACACCCACTACAGATCACAAGTCCACACAAACACCTAAACCTTCTGTTGGAATTTCCAATCATTACTAATCTAAATCGATTTAACTCTAAACTACTATAAAGTGCTAGGAAACTCAACAACTAAACAAGAAGTGTAGGAATTATCCCATTTGGCAACTCAAGAATTTTCTTGAATTGCTCAAAGTCTTCAAAATCCAACTTTGATTGGTCCAATTTTTTTGTAGAGAGGCTGTGATCATTTTTTATGAAGGGGGTGTAGGGTGTTGGTGAAAAAATTGAGATGATATATGAGGGTAGAAGTGAAGGTAGTATGAGGATGAAGAAGATGAAGAAAACAAAGGGAGAAATGTGAAGGGGCAGCCCACTCTCTCCTCTTTCTCTTATCCTAACTCACATGGCATGCCACTCTCTCATGCCCATGCCCCATGTCATAAGTGTGTCCTCCTTCTCTCTCTCTTCAATAATTCTCTTTTTCTTCTCATAGTTAATAAAACCAAATGCAATGAACAAAAATGCGACATGTCATGGGGCACTAACCATGACTAATTAAAAAGACGGATTTGGCCTAATCGCGATTAGTAGTACACTAATCAATTTTTATTTAAACTGCATATAATTAATTATAAAAATGCCAAATCCAAAAAATATCTTTTTAATAAATAAATCATTTTAATCTCCCATTATTTTACAAATATTGGTATATAATTATACCATTTTACGAAAATCCCATTTCGCAAATCGACTAGTTTTCGCGAAATATATTATTTTAATATTATATTCCAAAAATAATATTTTATATTTTCTGAAATGTTATAATACTATCATGTCGAGCAAGAAAGTCCTCTCTATATATGTCCAAGCATCCACTATAATATACAATCATGTACAATAATGGCCTCTACGGCATACATACAACTAACAATCTCCCACTTGCACTAAGGTCAGTTGTTGTAGTATCTCATACCCAACATCCCTTAAAGTCTCTCTAGGGAAAGGCCTTCGTGAGTGGATCCACCGTGTTATTCTTCGTCTCAACTCTCCTAACCTCGATCGCCTGGAGATCAACTATCTGTAAATCCATGCTACCCTTCCCCGGTGCTTACGGGGTTGCGGAAGTGGTGAAAAACGATTTTCAAGAGGGTGGTAACATGGACTCATAATACGGATCTTTGTTAAACGACTAACTAACAACCTAACAAGAGTTTACCTACTCGGTTAGGGGGCTATACCTTTCTTGAACTCCTTCATCTTCGACTCCTCCCGGTGTACGGATCGGCCTCACCTCGTCGTCTCCTTGCGCCGAAGATGGATCCACCCGAAAGCTTCTACATTTGGCTTCTTCTTCGAACTTTGAAGAAACTAGATCACTTGGCTTGCTAGGCCTTGTGAACTAGAATGAGTAGAGGAATGTTTTGGTATCTTTTATCTCTAAGGCAATGAGTCTCAACACATGAGAATGGTTTTCCTTGAGCTAGAGAGAGCAAGAGGAAGAGGGAGAGCTTGAGAATGAGAGAGCTCAAGAGAGAGAAAGCAAATGAAAGAATGAGCCTTTCTTTTCTCATCCAACCTCTCATAATCCAAAAGCCATCATAACAAAAATAGTAATCAAGTATTTTGTGATGGTTTAAGTCAAAATGGCTATATCATTTCATGCACTCATTTTGCATAAATAAACAAGCAAGCAAAAGTCTTTTCCATGGAATGATAGCCATTGTCATGATGATGGTCAACTAGTCCAACCTAGTCAACCGGTCAACAAAGTCAACAAAGTCAACCCCTCAACAACCATGTCACTATAATACTTAATTAATATTAATGTTAATAATATTTCTTATTCTCATTAGGGTTAAGCAAAAGTCAATGGTCAACGGTCAACAGTCAATAACCCCAATGAGAATCCTCTTCCTCTGTCTCTCTATCAACTGTGCATACACACCCGCATCCGCGTTCCGAGGAACACGAATACAAACGAGATAAAACCAATCCCAAAACGTACACTAGGATCTGGCTTAAACCAAAGCCCGCTAGTGTTAGCTGTCCGGACACTGTACGTGCACAAGTGAACAGATGTGACCGAACCCTATCGGAAAACCATGCGACCTGTCGCAAAACCATGCGACCTCTACTCTTTTACCTAAAGGCGAATAGCTTTCTGTGTGGGACTCTAAAGACTCGACACTACGCTGGCAGTGGGTTTAACCACAGACCGCAAGCGGCACTGGCTGTGCGTAACGGTCCCCAGGTGATGCCGACAAGAAGACGGACGAGGTGAAACCCATCTGAACTCCTACTGAGTCTGAATGTGACAATCTCTGTACAGTCCGGTCTGTTCGTCTGATACATCGCATGGCGGGCCTAGGGGGCGGTAAACGTCAGTCCCCCAATAGCGGTACAAGTCGTGTCGGAGTGAAGCCCAGAACACCCTGAGATAACACTGGAAACCAACCAGTATATCTCGCTTGCCTTGGCCAGGGACTACTCGTGTAATGGCTCTCCTAGACACAGCGCGATGTCAACCCCCAATACCAGGAGAGACGAATCCTGTCTAACCGTCACTGCCTCCAAGTGCTTCGGGACTGCACCTAACTACTACCTGTTTGCACGACTCCTTTGAGCCATGGTAGGGTAGTAATCTAAGTGCAGTGGGAACACACTTGAGGCGAAGTGACAGTGTCAAGTCAGCGGACTAAGCTGTACTCATGTCACCTGGGAACTGATAACTGACAATAGGTATAGTACCAACCAACAGTTCCCGACGAGTCCTGTCCAGTGTACTCGTAACCCAACGAGCACCCTGATTGAAATGATTTAGCGTGCTTGCGCTTTCTAAAAGATAGATAAAAAATATTTGTAACCGCAATCAAGAACGGCGTCGCTTTGCAGCTAGCCGGTGAGTACGGGTCGGTCCACAGGGATGTTGTGAATTTCCGATTCGCTCTAACGAGTTAATTTCGAAGGGTGTTCAGATTAATTATTAAATCTAAAAACCTAATTATTCTAGGGCAATTAACTAGATCTATTCTTACTAGGGTTAGGTTTAGGGATGGTTTGGAAATGCAAGTAAACCTCAACGCTTTCTATACCCGAATGAAGATCTATGAGGAGTTATGGTAATTATCAATAAAGTGGATTAGATCCGTTCGGGAAGGTGTTCCTTCTCTAGATTCTTGTCCTTCCTTTAGAGATCCTTACCCTAACCTCCATGGAAAACATCACACCCGGGCCTTTATACTACGGTATCACCGCTACCTCGAGGGATAGAGTGCCGTAGGGAGCGGTATGTGCATGTATGCATGGAGTCCTATTGTAAATATTTGGTGGGTACGAAAGGGATGAGAGATCTTATCTCTCAAAATCCTTCCCCAAAGCTAACTCTAAACAAGTTCCTAGGGCATGAAATTAAATCTACCTAGGGCAAGGAATTTAAATCTACACTAAGGCAAGAAATTAAATTACTTACAGATGCATCCCTCCAATCATCCATGCAGGGTTGTCAGATCTGAATTTCTGAATGGAGAAGAAACACCGATGCTCTCCAAAAGATTTCTAAATTTTATTCATTAAAGGGAGGCATAAAGAAAATATAATGTTTTGGGTTCCTATTTATAGAGAATAGGAAACCCTAGGTTATACCTTGAACCGCATGTCTAAAATTACAAATATAGCCCTATAAAGACCAGTCAACGCCGCCACCAATTTATGGTAAAATTTCTATCCCCTAATTGCTCATCACTGCCGCGGAACCGCGGCATTAGGCCTGGTTTGGCCGCGGTTCCGCGGCCAAAAGGAAGGTTTGTGCTTTGAGACTTTTGTTGTGGGCTTCTGGTGTCTTGTGCTTCCTGTATCTTTATGTCTTTTCTTAATTTGGATTCTAGGTTCTTTCAGATCTTCCAGTGAACATTGTTGTGGACTTTAACCGTGGCTTTATGTCGACGTCTTGAACCTTGCTTTGTGACTGTTTCTTATGTAGGCTTGATCAAGAGTATTCTGTTTGTTGGTCAAAGTCCACTTTTTCATCGTCTTTACATCGTTTTCACTATTTTCTGTCCAAGAACCTGTAACCTGTAACATGTAGCAGACATGCGTCAAAAGCACCTGTTTATTTATAAAAAGAATAAGAATGGGGAATATAATAATGCGATATTATGGTGTGAACAAATACCCCCAAACTTATCTTTTGCTCGTCCTCGAGCAAACTTATTTATATTCACTAAAATCCTAACCACACTTTCGCAGGGAAACGCGATTGCACTGAGCACATGCAACAAGCCGTTAAACCTCTAGGTGTCCCTAGTAGGAGGAGTGTTGTCTCCTGAGGGTTTTCAGCGGATTACACCCACAAAATCCTATCAACTCGGCCCATTGACTTTTGTTCTCCAATTAGGTTTTCTAATAAGGAATTCTATTATCGTCGACTTGTGAATTATCCACCCACATTCTTCACACTTCCTCATTATTTAACTTAAGATTATATATGTTATGTAGACCTACTTAGCTTTGGGCATCTCTTAAGTTTTCCTTCTAAAGTTCCATCTCCACTTAGGGATTTCTATCAACTCTACTAAAGATACACGTTCTATTCTTCACCCCTATCTCTCATCTAAACTCTAATCACATATCCCCACGTGTGTGTAAATATCACCCCTACACTTAGAAATTCAAATCAAGCAATCGTACTCTCGTCCATTGTCCAAAGCACTTATTAATTAGTGAATTTTTAAATGAAATTTGCTTACACATCCTTCATACGACCGTTAATACTTCTTGAGGTACCAACAACCGATTACAAAATGCGTTAGCACTTTAAAGCGTACTTCCTAGTTTTGCAACACCCAAGGCTTTAGCAGTGACTCCCAAACCAGTTGGTCTAAGGCACTAGGTGATGAAGCACCCTCGCTAAATATTTTTCTATTTTTTACAGCCTTAAGTAATCACAAAAACCAGTGTCCATTTTTTTTTTCTTTATTCACTTTTTTTCTTTTATTTTCATTGTACTAAGGACTTTTAGACAAGAGCATTTCAAGGTCTCTTCTACTATTCCAAGTTTCAAGGTACGTGATTGTGCAAATTGTAGGGTATACGTTTTCAGAGTCTAGACTTAAGCTAGGAATTATTTTTCAAACTTATACTCTAATAAAAGCTTCAATATTTTTCCTTTGTTTCGACTTAGCCCAAGAAGTGAACCTAAAATTTGCCTATTTCTAAATAAACTACAAAGGCATATACTTTCTACCGTTAAACTTTAAGAAAGGTTATTTTTAGGGTTTTTAATTTACTAAGTCAAAGATCTAGTTGTTACTAGCCAGTTAACCTATCTGTTAAACTCAAATCAATTAGCCAAAATTGAATACATTAATTTTTATAAATTTATGAATTTTTTAAATTTTTATGGGTTTTCAAATAAGTATGCAAATGCAAAAAAAATATGTACAAATGAATGCGAAGGAAGAAGACGTACCGATCATACCCCCAAACTTGAACTTGACAGTGTCCTCACTGTCATGCTAAACCAAGAGGGTCAAAATACCGGCACTCCCCTGTTTATTTATTTACAATTTTTTTTATATTTTTAATGTTTTGAATTTTTTTTTATTTTTTTATAGAAAAGAAAAAAAAAAAATATATATATATATATATATACAAAGATTCCCCCAAACTTAAGCTTGGCCTTGCACAAGCCAAAAGTTAGCACCAACCATTCAAAAATCTTATCGTGGAAATGGTATAGTTGGTGCAAGAAAATGAGAAGCACGCGAGACCGTGTGGAAAGAAGAATGGTAGAATATGGTCTCGGTGGGGGAGAAGAATGGCGAAAAGAAGAAGGAAGTGGAGTACGATCTTGAGGGTGTAAATTGAGTGAATAAATTAGCGTAATATGTGATGACCGATATGTTATAAGCGATTGCGCTAACCTATCTACTCGTCGAGAAATGGGATCAAATCCCTCAAGATTCGCAAGAAAACATGGGTACGCCGAACTTGGTATCGGAGATGAAAGCGTAACGGTCATTTGTACGATCGGGACAATAGGAGAGACGAAAGGGAGTGAATTAGGGATAGTATCTTTCTTACCGTAGTAAACTGTTTCGAACTTGAAAGATTCCATTAATGGTTCGAAACTACTATAATCAATCGAGTCTGATGGCTCATCTGAAAATGTAAAGGACTCAAACTCGGGCGGTGAGTCATCAACATCGTCCGAAAAAGTGAAACACTCATAAGTGTTATTATCTGTGAGAACAGTATCTGATTCAAAGGAAAATCTTTCAAGCTCACAGTTTTCAAGCGGGGTCAGAACGATGGGAAGGAGGGAGGGTGATATAACAGTCAAAGGTTCAGGAGGATGAATTGGAAAATCTGACACATCAAACAAAAATGATTCAACCTCAATATTATCCTCAAGACTCTTCTCGATACTATCCTCAATATTCAACTCATCCATGCCATTATCATCAAAATCTAGACGCATATGAGATTCGGGAGAAACATTTAATAACTCAGGATGATGATTTGAACATAAAATTTCAAGCAAATCGACAGGTTCATCATCCGAAATATTCCCGGCGTCTATATCCTCAAACAAGTGAAAATCAATTTCTTTAGAAACCTCATCAAAAGCATGGATATCTATCGATTTAGGTTCTAGAGTGGAGGTGTAAAGATCGAAAGGATTAGGTATGGTTTCACTCGAAAGGGGTTCCTCACAATCTGGCAAATCAAACACTACAAAATCACACAACTCATTTTTATTTTCAACAGGTGAACTATTTAGGGCAATCGATGGAAAACAGGAGTTGTGGGCTTCAATTGGGTAAGGGTAGGTTTGATTTGAAAATCCTCTCTCATTCTCACTCTGTCCAACTGCCGCCTCATATATTGAAAAATTTGGAGCTAGCGGGACACTAGCTACCGGTTCACTAGGTTGCATAAGGGCGGCCATGGACGCTTCCACATTCCTCATCATTTTATTTGTTGCAGCAATATATACCTCCAACGACTCTTCCAAACTAGACTTGGGTGGTGAGGGGGTTTCGGTAAAAGATTCAAAATTGTTTGGATATGTGAAACTCCCAAAAGGCTGTGTAGAAATAGGGTCTAGTGACGGTGGGAAAGTCGGGTAGGACTGGTAGGAAGTGGGTGATTGGACAGGGGTAGGGTCAACATGTGGATAAAATGGTGAAAAGTCTTGTTGATCCCTAGAACTAGATGTGTGGAGAGGGGTGAAAGATCGGCTACGAGATTGAGCAATATGCTCAGCAATGGACATCGGCTTAGGAGTTACAGCTGAACTTGAAAAAGTGGTGTCAACATACGAAGGTGGTGAAGGTTGACTAGGTTGATACAAAGTGGGTTGAAAAGTCAAACTGTTTCTCCTAGACGCCTCTATGTGATCTTTCAAAGATTTTTTATGCAAGGAAGGATCGTCTTTAAATTGACCGAACAAATTGCCGAACGACGCAAAATTAGGTTCGGGATACCAAAGTTCGGCTAATGATTTATTATGTGGGGTACCCATGTTAAAAGAAGAAAGGTGACAAGAAGGAAGGTTGGGTAGTGCAAGGATTTATTTGGGGCTAAAAAATTTTGCAAGTTCTATAAAATATTTGTCCTTTTTATTTTCATTTTTCATTGATTTTTTTTCTCTTTATTTGGAAAAATTTTTGTTGCAAAAAGATTTTAGAGAAAAGATATGCAACAGCAAAATATTTTATAGAAAAGATATGCAACAGCAAAATATTACTTGCAATTGGTTATTATTTTAAGCATATCACAAGAATCTTTATTTGGAAAAAATTGTTGCAAAAAGATATTCGAGAAAAGATATGCAACAAAAAAGATTACTTGCAATCAATTTCTATTTTGAGCGGGGCCCAAAAAATCCTGCACAAAATTGTTATTTGGAAGCGGAAATATTTTTATAGCGCACGGAATCCTGCAGGAATTTTCAGAAAAGATATTTCAAAATGTACAGAGAAGAAACAGTGGGGCTTACAGAAATTTTTTTCCAAGATGAAGCCTCGAGATAGCCGCGATTCCGCAGCAAATGCGCTCTAACACCGCGGTTCCGCGGTCCCCTGAACTGTTTGGATCCCTAGAAAAATTTTGGTGCGACGATTCGACAGGAAGGCCGCGGTTCCGCGGCCTAAGGTGGGTTTTGTCCGCGGAATCGCGGCTTGGTGGTGGAATTTGGTCTGCAGAAAAATTGCTCTGTTCTGTTATTTAATTCCCCTTCTGTTTCGATCTTCTGATTTCTGTTTCGCCTTCTGGAATTTTCCAGATCCGATTCTGTATATCCTGCAAAAATTCAAACAACACAGTATCCCTTCCAAAAATAACAGATTGTATATATTTTTATATTTTTTTGATTTTTCAGATTTTTATGATTTTTTTAATTTAAGATTAACCCGAAATTGCAAAAAGGAAAGTTCTACGCCATCCCCGGCAACGGCGCCATTTGATTGAAATGATTTAGCGTGCTTGCGCTTTCTAAAAGATAGATCAAAAATATTTGTAACCGCAATCAAGAACGGCGTCGCTTTGCAGCTAGCCGGTGAGTACGGGTCGGTCCACAGGGATGTTGTGAATTTCCGATTCGCTCTAACGAGTTAATTCCGAAGGGTGTTCGGATTAATTATTAAATCTAAAAACCTAATTATTCTAGGGCAATTAACTAGATCTATTCTTGCTAGGGTTAGGTTTAGGGATGGTTTGGAAATGCAAGTAAACCTCAACGCTTTCTATACCCGAATGAAGATCTATGAGGAGTTATGGTAATTATCAATAAAGTGGATTAGATCCGTTCGGGAAGGTGTTCCTTCCTCTAGGTTCTTTTCCTTCCTTTAGAGATCCTTACCCTAACCACCATAGAAAACATCACACCCGGGCCTTTATACTACGGTATCACCGCTACCTCGAGGGATAGAGTGCCGTAGGGAGCGGTATGTGCATGTATGCATGGAGTCCTATTGTAAATATTTGGTGGGTACGAAAGGGATGAGAGATCTCATCTCTCAAAATCCTTCCCCAAAGCTAACTCTAAACAAGTTCCTAGGGCATGAAATTAAATCTACCTAGGGCAAGGAATTTAAATCTACACTAAGGCAAGAAATTAAATTACTTACAGATGCATCCCTCCAATCATCCATGCAGGGTTGTCAGATCTGAATTTCTGAATGGAGAAGAAACACCGATGCTCTCCAAAAGATTTCTAAATTTTATTCATTAAAGGGAGGCATAAAGAAAATACAATGTTTTGGGTTCCTATTTATAGAGAATAGGAAACCCTAGGTTATATCTTGAACCGCATGTCTAAAATTACAAATATAGCCCTATAAAGACCAGTCAACGCCGCCACCAATTTATGGTAAAATTTCCATCCCCTAATTGCTCATCACTGCCGCGGAACCGCGGCATTAGGCCTGGTTTGGCCGCGGTTCCGCAGCCAAAAGGAAGGTTTGTGCTTTGAGACTTTTGTTGTGGGCTTCTGGTGTCTTGTGCTTCCTGTATCTTTATGTCTTTTCTTAATTTGGATTCTAGGTTCTTTCAGATCTTCCAGTGAACATTGTTGTGGACTTTAACCGTGGCTTTATGTCGACGTCTTGAACCTTGCTTTGTGACTGTTTCTTATGTAGGCTTGATCAAGAGTATTCTGTTTGTTGGTCAAAGTCCACTTTTTCATCGTCTTTACATCGTTTTCACTATTTTCTGTCCAAGAACCTGTAACCTGTAACATGTAGCAGACATGCGTCAAAAGCACCTGTTTATTTATAAAAAGAATAAGAATGGGGAATATAATAATGCAATATTATGGTGTGAACACACCCGCATACTATCTCAAGTACGACGTACTGACGGCTGTGGGACAGACCGTCTCCCACACTGGGATGAGAAGCGCATACGCTAGTCTACTCCGGAGTATCGATGCCCTGTCTCGATAGTTCTGCGACTAGGGACCTGCATAAGTATGTGCTTATAGATTACCCAGCCCCCACTAGTGTGACTGCCATCACAACGCTGGTAATCAAGCAAAGATCCTAAGGGCTCCACTAATGTGTATAGGTGATATACTAAAATAAACACATATACACATTGAAGTAGAAACAAACCAAGTAGCATACTACTATATTGAGCAAGATTGTCTATACAAGGTGAATATCCCAAGCTTCCATTAAGTAATATACAAACTAGTATGATACAGTAATGGCCTCTAGGGTATATACACTAACAATCTCCCATTTGCAGTAAGGCCATGTACTGGCGTATCGAAGACCTATCATCTCGATCAGCCGCTCGAACTGAGTCTGGGGTAAGGCCTTTGTGAGTGGATCTGCAGTGTTATCTTCCATAGAAACTCTCCGAACCTCGATCTCCTGGCGACCCACGATCTCCCTGATCAGGTGATACCGCCTCAAGATGTGTATGGACTTCTGATGGGACCTGGGTTCCTTTGCTAAAGCTATAGCCCCGTTGTTGTCGCAATACAGAGGTATTGGATCAACAATGGACGGAACCACCTGAAGTTCAGTTAAGAACTTCCTTATCCAGACGGCTTCTTTTGCGGCATCAGCAGCAGCGATATATTCCGCTTCCATCGTCGAGTCAGCAACGGTTTCCTGTTTGGAACTCTTCCAACACACCGCCCCTCTATTGAGGGTAAAGACATAACACGACATGGACTTAGAATCATCCTTGTCACTCTGGAAGCTGGAGTCAGCAAAGGCCTCGATCTGGAGGTCTTTTCCGCCATACACCAAGAACATCTCCTTAGTCCTTCTCAGGTACTTGAGAATGTTCTTTACTGCTATCCAATGTTTCTCCCCAGGGTTTGACTAATACCGGCTTATCACACTCAGTGCATAAGCTACATCTGGTCTGGTACACAACATCGCATACATTATAGAGCCTACCGCAGAAGCGTAGGGTATAATAGACATGCGATCCCTTTCCAAATCAGTCTTGGGAGACATCTCTTTGGAGAGGGTAATCTCGTGACAAGCCGGTAGATTACCGCGCTTGGAATCTTCCATACTGAATCTTTTCAGTATGGTGTCGATGTAACTGGACTGTGAGAGTCTCAGTATCCTCTTGGATCTGTCACGATAGATCCGGATCCCCAGAATGTATGAGGCATCACCCAGGTCTTTCATGGAGAACCTGTGTGACAAGAACCCCTTGACAGATTGTAGCATAGGAATGTCATTTCCTATTAAGAGAATGTCATCCACGTATAAAACGAGGAATACTACAGTTCTCGCTACAAATCTACTATAGATGCATGGTTCATCTGGATTTTTGATAAATCCAAATTCCTTGACCGTCTCATCAAAACAGATGTTCCAACTCCGCGATGCCTGCTTCAGTCCATAGATGGACTTAAGCAACTTGCACACCTTTCCGCTGCTCCCACTCTGAATGAAACCCTCTGGCTGGTCCATATAAACACACTCCTCTAAATTTCCATTTAGAAAAGCGGTCTTTACGTCCATCTGCCAAATCTCATAATCGTGGAAGGCAGCAATGGCAAGAAGGATCCGAATGGATTTTAGCATAGCTACTGGAGAAAAGGTCTCGTCATGGTCCAAACCAGGTCTTTGACGAAAACCCTTTGCAACCAGTCTAGCTTTATAGGTCTCAACCTGTCCATCTACACCAATCTTCCTTTTGAAGATCCACTTGCATCCTACGGGTTTTACCCCATCTGGAGCAGCGTCCAACGTCCATACTTTGTTGGTGTACATGGACTCCATTTCGGTCCGCATTGCATCCAGCCATTTTACCGAGTCAACGCTCTGAATGGCCTGCTGGATGCTAGTTGGCTCATCATAATCTATGATGCAATCCTCTCTATCCCCGTCTATGAGAAAACCGTAATATCTCTCAGGCGGATGAGACTGCCTACTACTCCTGCGGAGCGGCGTAGGAATGCCATGATCTTTCGAACCCTCTGGTTCTACTAAGCTTTCAGAATAGCTCGTGGCTCTGGAATTTCTTCCAGTTCTTTTGCGCTCCCACTTATCTGATTCTCCAAAAACTGAGTTTCTAAGAAGTGGGCATGCCGAGAAACAAAAACCTTTTGTTCATCTTCGCAATAGAAGAAATATCCCTTGGAGTTCTTTGGATATCCCACAAACTTGCACTGTACTGAGCGTGCCTCGAGCTTGTCCGCATGCTGCTTTTTGACAAAAGCTGGACTTCCCCATGTCTTAATGTGATTAAGATAGGGTCTCTTCCCACACCACATCTCATATGGTGTAGTAGGCACAGTCTTAGTTGGAACTCGGTTCAAAAGGTATGCAGCTGATTCTAGCGCATATCCCCAGAATGATCGCGGTAACTCATCGTTACTCATCATGGACCGTACCATATCCAATAGGGTTCGGTTCCGTTTCTCCGATACACCGTTATGTTGCGGAGTGTATGGAGGAGTAAGTTGAGAGAGAATTCCATTCTCTTTTAAATAGTCCAGGAACTCGGCACTCAAGTATTCACCATCTCGATCCGATCTTAGTGTCTTGATACTTTTGCCGGTTTGTTTTTCTACTTCATTCTTATATTCCTGGAATTTTCCAAAGGCTTCGGACTTATGTTTCATTAAGAATACATAACCGTACCTTGAAAAGTCATCCGTAAAAGTAATGAAGTAAGAATAACCGCTTCGCGTATGTGTAGATATTGGACCGCACACGTCGCTGTGTACGAGTCCCAAGAGCTCGCTCGCCCTTACTCCGTGTCCGGTGAACGGAGTCTTTGTCATCTTTCCTTTGAGACAGGATTGACAAGTGGTATACGATTGATATTCGAACGGATTCAAATATCCTTCTGTATGTAACTTCGTCAATCTTCTCTCATTGATGTGACCCAGTCTACAATGCCATAAGAAAGTCTGATTTATTTCCGGAGACTTTCTTTTGTGTGTATTCTGGACATTGAAAATCTGTGGTTGGTTTAATACGTATATACCATTGCTTAATGTACCTGACCCAATCAGAACTTCATTAAGGTGAATGTTTACAACATTACTTACAAACGCAAATTCATAACCTTCTTTGGAAATCAAAGATACAGAAATGATATTACAAGTTGCGTTGGGTACAAAAAAGCAATTACGCAAAACCAAAACGTGTCCATCTGACAACCCCAGGTGATAGTCCCCCACGGCCTTAGCATCCATGCTAGCTCCGTTTGCAACTTTGAGGGTCATGTCACCTGCCTTCAAAACCTTACGGTTTCTCAACGCCTGCAAAGAATTACAGATATGAGATCCTGATCCGGTATCTAATACCCAGGAAGTAGAGTTTATTGATAGACAGTTTTCAATAACATACACACCTGAAGCTGAAGCCGTAACATGCTTCAGATCATGTGTTCTGGCTTTCCAAGCCCTGCAATCTTTCTTCCAGTGACCACTCTTGTGACAGTAAAAGCATTCTTCCTTATCCACAAGCTTTCCCGCTATCTTTGTTGCTTTTGTCTTTCCCTTCGTATCCACTTTACTAACACCGCCCCTTGGTTTGGCGGAGGTTTTCTTCTTCTTTCCCTTGGCTTTCGCCTTGGACCTAGAAGATGAACATCCTCCTACAAACAAAGTGGATGTTTCCCTACCTTTCTGTAGGGTTCCCTCTGCACTCCTCAGCATGTTGAGGAGCTCTGAAAGTTCAACTTCTTTTTCTTGCAAGTTGAAGTTCAGTATAAACTGGGCGTAAGTGGAAGGAATGGACTGAAGAATCAAGTCCGTATAGAGCTCATTCTCCAACGTGGTCCCAAGGTCCGTGAGCTCCTCAATGAAGCCAATCATCTTAAGCACGTGTTCTGCTACCGATGATCCGATGGCCAACCTTGCCGAAAATAACTTCTTCGACACTTCGTATCTTGCGATACGAGATTGCTCTCCATACAGTTCTTTTGTATGGAGAAATATGAATTTGAGGTCCATATTCTCGTGCCTCCTCTGATGTTCGTTGTCCATAGAGGCAAGCACGAGGCACTTGGCCTTCGCGCTATCGATCTCCCAAGTCTTACGGATTTCCTTATCCGCGACGCTGGAGGTGGGACCTGGGACAGGGGGAGCTTTGGTGGTAAGGAGATACTCCAACTTGTCATAAGTGATTGCCATTTTGACATTCCTGAGCCAATCTTTGTAGTTTGGCCCTGTCAGTATGTTTTTATCTAGTAGTAACTTAAGTCCAGTCATGATGAATGGTCGCTGCAATTAGGAGAGAGAGAAGAAACACTTTAGCACGATGCTCTTGCAAGTTTAGAGTGGTTTTTAATTTGTCTAAACAGGATGGCTCCCACTGTCTCTCGAATCCCTCCTCAAACCAAAAAGGAAGAATTAGTCAGGATCAATTTCACCGTACAATACTTGCTTAACCGTTCGGCCAGGCTGGTGTCGGTACTTCGAAGGAGGTTTTCCAACGCTTTCGCGAAGTTCATTAATTTAAGAACCTCTTTTCCCTGCGGGCGTAGCCCCGCTAACACCTTTCTAGACACCTACTTGGTTTATAGCATTGATCGTTAAGTGAGAAATTTCCTGAGGAGTAGCATATACTCACAGTAGGATCAGGATCCAAATATCATCGCGTGACGAAACTGAAGGAATCCTACCAGAATCATCACACTCCAAATGGTATGCAACACTAGCAAGTTTCAGTTCTTTTGAAACTCCCGATGTGGATTTTTGCCCCATGCTCTTATGACCTTGACTTTGGCCAAAATATCATAAGTCACATGTCAAGTTCCACCCGTCATTCTCCAGGTTAATTTGAGCCCATCAGCACATACCCTTGACTTTGGCCAAAATGGTAGTACGACTGCCCCAAACCAACACATCTATCTATGCTGCACATGAATACCCAATAGCTACCAATCACTATGCCTTGACTTTGGCCAACATACATAGCTTGAATACTATTGACGATCCATGTGAAACGACGGAGGGCTACGAATGGTTTTGGCGAAACCGTGAACGTAGTGAACTTGATATAATCGATGGAACGAGATAGCTTTTAAAAGGAGTGGCTTACGCTCTGCGTTTAAAAGTTATTTTGAAAAGAAACCGAGTGGTTTTTGAAAGTTTTCCAACGACTTTTACTTGGTTTATTTTTTTCTTGCATTAGTTCTTTTAATGCATCCCATCATTTAATCCTACCATTACAGAAAACAACCAAAATATGACGTACGCTTATGCCATTCGCATTCGCCACGGGGCCCCGTCATTACCCGTTAGGTTACTTAACTAACGACAGAGCGCGGGCTGGGCTAGCGCGGCTGCAAAACATAAGCAACGCCTAAATAATATCATACATAGATATATTGCAATGATAGCCATTTCAGATCACAGATGAACACATTGGATATACTAGGAATCCGCAATTCGTACGAGCCTGTAACGAAAAGCGGATTACACGGTCGCGATGAATAGCCAATACCCCACCCTAGACCCCTACGGGTGCGGCAAACTACCCGCCAAATATCCGAAGCGGAGCAACCTCCCTCAACGACGTGAGTAGGCCACTCGGCACTTCGAGATACCCGGTAGTTTGTGCACCCCACCTTGGGTCTAGCCTAGGAGCAAAAACAGTAAAAAGAAATTATACAATGACGGCTACAACCCCGATCCGGTTGTGCGGCCAAAAATAATATTACATTAATTTACATATTACATGAATTGAAAGATAAAAGAAAACTCTCATCTCACAACCCCCTGGCTATTCATCCGCGACAATCCAATGAATTCATATACACATACCATCAACATTACAGATCACAGATATGTATAACCCCCACTAATCGACGTATAGCGATTAGCGGACGTTCAATACATATAACACATCACAGATATATACCCGTTAGCCTTAGTCTTTAGAAGTTCGATAAAAGTACGGATTTTCAAGCCCCAAAAACAAATTTTTCTTTCTGGAAAATCTGGGCTGAAAAGACATGCTCCAAAAATCCCAAAATACCCCACAGAGTATACTGCAATGAAACCGATCCACGGCCGAGTCAACTCGGCCGCGGATCCGCTGTAAGAAGCTGTTCTTGCCGCGGAACCGCGATGAGCTGGACGGCTCTGTCGATCGTTTTTCTGCATAAAAACCCTGAGTTGATTTTTGGTATATGTCAAATAATTTTTACAGCACTTTCAAAATCGACAGAAAGTTTGAGTTCCGGGTGTATTTCGCGACTTTTTCTCCGATCGAACTTCTACTTACATTGCTAACATGTTAGATAGTGTTTAACTAGGCTCTGATACCACTATAAGTCCATGCTACCCTTCCCCGGTGCTTACGGGGTTGCGGAAGTGGTGAAAAACGATTTTCAAGAGGGTGGTAACATGGACTCATAATACGGATCTTTGTTAAACGACTAACTAACAACCTAACAAGAGTTTACCTACTCGGTTAGGGGGCTATACCTTTCTTGAACTCCTTCGTCTTCGACTCCTCCCGGTGAACGGATCGGCCTCACCTCGTCGTCTCCTTGCGTCGAAGATGGATCCACCCGAAAGCTTCTACCTTTGGCTTCTTCTTCGAACTTTGAAGAAACTAGATCACTTGGCTTGCTAGGCCTTATGAACTAGAATGAGTAGAGGAATGTTTTGATGTCTTTTTATCACTAAGGCAACGAGTCTCAACACATGAGAATGGTTTTCCTCGAGCTAGAGAGAGCAAGAGGAAGAGGGAGAGCTTGAGAATGAGAGAGCTCAAGAGAGAGAAAGCAAATGAAAGAATGAGCCTTTCTTTTCTCATCCACCTCTCATAATCCAAAAGCCATCATAACAAAAATAGTAATCAAGTATTGTGTGATGGTTTAAGTCAAAATGGCTATATCATTTCATGCACTCATTTTGCATAAATAAACAAGCAAGCAAAAGTCTTTGCCATGGAATGATAGTCATTGTCATGATGATGGTCAACTAGTCCAACCTAGTCAACCGGTCAACAAAGTCAACAAGTCAACAAAGTCAACCCCTCAACAACCATGTCACTATAATACTTAATTAATATTAATGTTAATAATATTTCTTATTCTCATTAGGGTTAAGCAAAAGTCAATGGTCAACGGTCAACAGTCAATAACCCCAATGAGAATCCTCTGCCTCTGTCTCTCTGTCAACTGTGCATACACACCCGCATCCGCGTTCCGAGGAACACGAATACAAACAAGATAAAACCAATCCCAAAACGTACACTAGGATCTGGCTTAAACCTAAGCCCGCTAGTGTTAACTGTCCGGAAACTGTACGTGCACAAGTGCACAGATGTGACCGAACCCTGTGGCAAAACCATGCGACCTGTCGCAAAACCATGCGACCTCTACTCTTTTGCCTAAAGGAGAATAGCTTTCTGTGTGGGACTCTAAAGACTCGACACTACGCTGGCAGTGGGTTTAACTACAGACCGCAAGCGGCACTAGCTGTGCATAACGGTCCCCAGGTAGATGCCGACAAGAAGACGGACGAGGTGAAACCCATCTGAACTCCTACTGAGTCTGAATGTGACAATCTCCATACAATCCGGTCTGTTCGTCTGATACATCGCATGGCGGGCCTAGGGGGCGGTAAACGTCAGTCCCCCAATAGCGGTACAAGTCGTGTCGGAGTGAAGCCCAGAACACCCTGAGATAACACTGGAAACCTACCAGTATATCTCGCTTGCCCTGGCCAGGGACTACTCGTGTAATGGCTCTCCTAGACACAGCGCGATGTCAACCCCCAATACCGGGAGAGACGAATCATGTCTAACCGTCACTGCCTCCAAGTGCTTCGGGACTGCACCCAACTACTACCTGTTTGCACGACTCCTTTGAGCCGTGGTAGGGTAGTAATCTAAGTGCAGTGGGAACACACTCGAGGCGAAGTGACAGTGTCAAGTCAGCGGACTAAGCTGTACTCATGTCACCTGGGAACTGATAACTGACGATAGGTATAGTACCAACCAACAGTTCCCGACGAGTCCTGTCCAGTGTGCTCGTAACCCAACGAGCACCCGCATACTATCTCAAGTATGACGTACTGACGGCTGTGGGACAGACCGTCTCCCACACTGGGATGAGAAGCGCATACGCTAGTCTACTCCGGAGTATCGATGCCTTGTCTCGATAGTCCTGCGACTAGGGACCTGCATAAGGATGTGCTTATAGATTACCCAACCCCCACTAGTGTGACTGCCATCACAACGCTGGTAATCAAGCCAAGATTCTAAGGGCTCCACTAATGTGTATAGGTGATATACTAAAATAAACATATGTACACATTGAAGTAGAAACAAACCAAGTAGCATACTACTATATTGAGCAAGATTGTCTATACAAGGTGAATATCCCAAGCTTCCATTAAGTAATATACAAACTAGTATGATACAGTAATGGCCTCTAGGGCATATACACTAACAATATCTCCATGATCAGGTGATACTTCCTAAGACTATGTCTAGATCACTGATAGGACCGGGGTTCCTAGGCCTAAGCCACAACTCCATTATCACCACAATGGTAGGAACCAAGTTCATCTCATGAACGTCTATACCCAGACAGCCTCTTTGGTAGCATCGTTAGCAGCGATGTATTCACCCTTTATCGTTGAGTCTACCACGGTATCTAGCTTGGAACTCTTCCAACATACTGTCCCTCCACTAAGGGTAAAGGAAAAACCCGAGACTGTCTTACAGTCGACCTTATCACTCTGGAAGCTCGAATCGGTAAAGTACTCCATTTGGAGTTCACCGTTACCATACACCAAGAACATTTCTTTAGTACTTCTCAAGTACTTAAGAATGTTCTTCATAGCTATCCAGCGTTTCTTCCCAGGATCTGATTGACACTTACTCACTACACCTAGTGAGTATGATACATCCTCTTAGATTTATCTCTATAGATCTTAATCACTGGATGTAGGAGGCATCACCCAGGTCCTACATAGAGAAACATAGTGATAAGAAGAACATGAACGAGTGTAGCATAAGAACACCATTTCCTATCAAGAGTATGTCATCCACGTACAATAGGATGAAGACAACCTTACTCTCTACAAGCTTCTTGTATATACAAGGTTCATCTACCTTTTTGATGAATTCAAACTCTTCGACTGCCACATCAAAACAGATCTTCCAACTCTGCGATGCCTACTTTATGTTAGTTGTATGTATGCCGTAGAGGCCAGTATTGTACAGATGATGTATATTATATTGGATGCTTGGACATATATAGAGAGGACTTTCTTGCTCGATATGATAGTATGCTATCTGGTTGCTCTTTATCTTAACATGTATACTTGTCTCTTGATACTGTTTTATAGTTACATGTTGGTAAAGCCCTTAGGATGTGTACTTGACTACCAGGATTATGATGCAGATCATACTAGTGGGGCCATGGTAGTCCATAAGTACATCCTTTAATGTTCCTAGTCGTAGGTGTATCGAGACAGGGCATCGATATACCAGAGTAGACTAGCGTATACGCTTCTCGACCCATGAGATGGGCGATGGGTGATACCATATCCATTGGTGTTTGACATCAGAGATGGTATACGGGTGCTCAGTGGAGACTGGGTACACTAGACGGACTCGCCGAGAACTCCCAGATGGTATTATACCTCACGTCAGATGGCAGTTCTCTAGTGACACTTGTGCAGGTTAGTCTGTAGACCCGAGATCGTCATAGAGTCTTGTGTGATTCCCACTGTGCTTTGATTTCCACCTTACCACGTCCAAGAGGGCGTGCAAAACGGTGGTTTTTGGGTACAGTCCCGAGTCACATGGAGGCAATGAGCGATAGGAAGGGTTTCGTCTCTCCGGTATTGGGGGTTGATGTTGCGCTGTGCTTGATTGGCCATAACAGGGAAGTCCCTGGCCAGGGATGATTTAGAGATAATCTGGTAAGAGTTACCAGTAGTTTCTCGACCCGTTATGAGCCTCACATCGGCACGACTTATCGGTTATTAGGGTCTGATGTTTGCCACCCCTAGACTTGATATGCGACATATCAGATGAGGAGACCGGACTGTACGGGAAGTGTTACCGTTAGGCTTTTACAGGAGTTGGAGCGGGCTTGCTTGCTGATCTTCTGATCGCTCAATACCCGGGTAGCCGTTACGTCCAGCTAGTACCGCTGACGGCTTGTGGGTGCTTGATGTGATCATCACCTACTGCCGGCGTATTGACGAGTCTTTAGAGTCCTACATAGAGGTTTTACTGGCTCAGGAAAAACGAAATAGGAGCACGCATGTGATATGTGCGGGACCGAGAATAATGCGTGTATGTGATACCGTATTCTATTCTCGCGACTTTTTGTATCGGTCGGTTGTATAAGATATAGCCGGGTTATCGAATCAAGTGTTGATTCGATAAGTCGATACATTGGATGTTAGTCGGTTATATATGATATGACCGGATTATTAAGTCAAGTGTTGATTTAATAATTTAGTGTATAATTGTATATATGATATACTAATTTACATTAACTAACATTTGTTCACTTAAGGATTTTTCTCACATGTGCATAATTTTAATATGTATGTGATATATATTAAAATGTGTTTTCTTTTTGTATCATGGTTGTTGATACACATAACATGGGTGTGAAAGACATACACCATTCTATTTTAAATGGTGGTTAATAATTATTTAAGGTAATTAAAAATTAGTGGACCTTTTGTCGCAAGCATGAAGCTTGTAGAAGCTTGTGGATGCTTTGACAAAGTCCACTAACTTTGTTTTACTTTAGATTTTTATTAACCTAACCATTTAGGATTAGCCATGGTAATGTCTCTACATGAGTTAGTATATGATACTCACTCACCATGGTTAGATCACTCACTTGATCATTATCTTTCTCATTTTATTTCTTCATCTTCTTCCTTGAGCTAAAAAGCTCTCTAGGGTTTGATCCAAAGTGAAACATTGTGAGAAAACAAATTCTAAAGTGAACCCACTTCCTATTTCTCCATCCTCTACTAGATTAACACTTTGGTTTAGGGTGTTTGCTTCACTAATTCTCTAGTTAGTGAAGTAGTAGCTTGAGTTGGTATTCCCTCGACGTAGATTATCTTTGGCCTCGAAGACTTCAAGCAAGGACGCTTCTTTCGCCTCGTGAAGCCATGCAAGAGCCCGGGAGAACCATGATCGCAGCGAAGGGACTACAACAAGGAGCTTTAGAAGTGAAGGACCAATCTACAAAGGTTGTATTTCGTATTCACTTAGTGGTAAATGTCATTTACTTGCATGTGTAACCCTAATTATCTAGCAAAGATCTTGTTTAGGGTTATTCGGCAAGGCTAAAATTTTAAACGGGCATGGTTGATGCCTTGTAGAACCTTATTAGAGTGCCTAGTAACCCTACACTTTAATCCTGATGGACTTAAGCATAGCCACTGGATAAAAGGTTTCATCAAAATCTATACCTGGTTATTGACGAAAACCTTTTACTACAAGTCTAGTTTTGAAAGTCTCAACTTTTCCATCTACACCAAGAATCTTCTCAAGACCCATTTGCTCTCGATGGGTTTTACCACTTCAGGTGAAACTTCCAAAATCATACTTTATTAGCGTACATGGATTCCATCTCAGATCGCATAGCATCCAGCCATTTCACAGAGTCCCGACTCGTGATGGCCTGCTTGAAACTAGTTAGGTCATCATCTTCCATGATGCAATCCTCGCTCCCACTGTCATTGAGAAAACCGTAGTATCTCTCAAACGGATAAGAAACCCTACTAGATCTGCAGAGTGGCTGAGCTTCGTTGGAGATTATTGAATCCCTTGGTTCAACCAAATCATCAACTGTAGTTTGTGTAGCGGGAACTCCTTCTAGTTCTACCTCATGACCACTAATTTGTTTTTTAAGAAATTCCTTTTCTAAAAAGGTGGCACGCCGAGACACAAAACACCTTTTGCTCCTCAGTATGGTAGAATATATACCCTCGCGAATGTTTGGAATATCCAACAAATTTACACAGAACTGACCTTGCCTAGAGCTTGTCTGGATTTTTCTTTTCAACATAGGCCGGACAAACCCATATCTTAACTCGTTAAGACATGGTCTCTTTCCATACCATATCGCATATGAAGTGGTAGGCATTTATTTGGCCGGAACTCTATTCAATAGGTATGCGGATTCTCAAGTGCATAACCCTAAAAGGAAATAGGCAACTCAGCAATACTCATTATAGAGCACACCATATCTAATAGGGTGCGATACCTCTGTCCCGATACACCGTTGTGCTGTGTTGTATACGGAGGAGTAAGCTAAGAGAGAATCCCATTCTCTTTTAAATAGTCAAGGAATTCCATGCTCAAGTATTCTCCTCCCCGATCAGATCGTAGGATTTCAATACTTCTACCCGTTTGGTTCTCTACTTCATGCTTATATTCTTTGAGTTTCTCAAAAGCTTCAGACTTGTGTTTCAACAGGAACACATATCCGAATCTTGAGAGATCATCAGTGAATGTAATGAAGTATGAGAAACCATTCCTAGCATTATGTAGACATGGGACCATATACATCACTATGTATCAGTCCTAAGCGTTCAGTAACTCTTTCTCCGTGTCCAGTAAACGGAGTTTTGGTCATTTTGCCTTTGAGACATGACTGGCAAATTTCATAAGATGTAAATTCGAACGGATTCAAATATCCATCCTTATGTAACTTAGCTAGTCGTGTCACATTGATATGACCTAGTCTACAATGCCACAAGAAAGATTCGTTCATTTCTGAACTTTTCCTCTTGTGTGTGTTCTGTACGTTAAGAACTGTAGTTTGATTTAGAACGTATACGCCATTATATAACATCCAATCAACTTTTGATTTAAGAAAATGTTCATAACATTATCCTGCAATACAAAATTATATCCTTCTTTACTTAATAAAGAAACTGATATAATATTGCATATCAGGTTCGGTATGTAACATTCGTTCAGAATCAATGTATTACCAGTTGGTAATACAAGGTGATATTTGCCAACTGCTTTGGCTGCAATATTTGCACCATTCCTCACTTTTAGAGAATGATCACTCTTTCCCAGTTATCTATCTTTCTTTAGCCCATGCAACATATTACATATGTGGGATCCTGATCCAGTATCTAATACCCAGGACGTAGAGTATACCGAGAAATAGTTCTTGGTGACAAACACACCCGAAGAAGATGCATCAACATGCTCATTCCTCGTTTGGGTCGCATGGGAATCCGGATATTCTCTTATTTCCTGCTCGGACTTATAACAATTATAAGGTAGAGCGGAATCAACGTTCCCCAGCTCAGTATAACAAGCGGGTTTGGTCAATACATCCATATTATTATCTTGATTAAGGCATGTCACAGTCGCTACCTGGAGAGAGAGAGAAGAAAATACTCTGCCTATGCTCTTGCAAGATTAGATTGGTTATTATTTTATCTAATCAGGATGACTCCCACTGTTTTTATCAAATCTTCCTTCAAACCCTAAAAGATAAGACTAGCCGGGATTAATTACACCCTACAAGTTCTCTAATCTTTCAGCCAGGCCAGTGTCGGTATTTTGAGGGAGGTTCCCCCTGCTTTCGCACGGACCTAATTAAAATAAACCTCATTTTCCCAGAGGCTTAACCCTATTAACACCTTTCTAGTCAGCTACTTGATCGGTTAACTGTGAAGTGCAAAAATCTCCCAGGAGTAAATCTTACTCGTAGTGGGTATCGGGATCCAACTATCTTATAGAAGGTATGCAATCTCATTGCAAATTTCAACATTTGAAATTCCCAATAATATTTTGCCCCAATCGATTTATGACCTTGACAAGGTCAACAAACCATAAACCGGAAGTCAAGTTTAACCCGTTCATTTTGTTATTGAATTAAGCTCACCCGCACGACCCTTGACAAGGTCAATAAGGCCGTACGACTACCCTAATCAAATCGCATCATATGCGTTGCAGATAAGCACTAATCATCCACCGCACACTACGTCTTGACAAGGTTAACAAACGCAGCACGAATACTAAATAGTCCTTATCTGAAATGACGGAGGGCTACGGCAGGTTTTTAAGAAAACCTTTTGCGTAATGAACTTGATATCGTTGTAGAATCGAGTGATTTTGAAAAGGAGTGTTTTTGAGGTTTTTACTAGTTTCGCTAAAGAGGTCACTCCCAGTGAAGGGATCTCGGCTCTTTCCTCATCGAATGAGGTGCTGGATATTCATCAAGGAATACCACTATACAAAGCAAGAACTAGAGTAGCAATCAAAAGACAAAACCGATTGGTTTGTAGCATCTGCTAGTTTCGCTAAAGAGGTCACTCCCGGTGAAGGGATCTCGGCTTTTTCCTCATCGAATCAGGTGCTGGATATTCATCAAGGAATATCACTATGCAAAGCAAAAACTAGAGCTGCCCTTTTTGAAAATTTGATTCTACAACATCTTTAGGTTTCTTTCCTTTTCATTAATCTCATTAATGAAGTCTCATCATTTATGCTTCCTAAGCATCACAGATAAAGAGACGAAAATACAACGTACGCTTATGCCATCCGCATTCGCTACGGAGTCCCGTCATGCACCGTTAGGTTAGATAACTAACGACAGACCGGGGAAGGACTAGCGCGGATGTAAAACATAAGCAACATTTCTTATATATCATATATATAATATAAAGCATTCGTCTCACACACTTATATGATCTCATCACAGAACACTGCAGCAGAAGTCAATATTGGTATACTAGGAGGTCCGTGTTTTAAATTAATCCAGTAAAAAACATGGATTCAACGGTCGTGATGAATAGCCAAACCCACATCCCTAGACCCCTACGAGAGCGGAAAGTAACCCTACCAATTCTAGATTTAGAAAACCCGGTCTTGACTCCTCGAGATGGTCTCCCACTGGACTTTAGAACCCGGTTACTTATGCTCCCCGCCTTGGGTCTAACCTAATGCGGAAAAGTAAATAATATACATCAATGGTGACATAATTCTCAACTCTGAAGTGTCCCAATAAAAGAATATTACATACAAGTTTTTACATGAATGAAAATGAAAAACTCTCATCTCACGCAAAACCCCCCGGCTATTCAAACACGACGATCCAATATAACATATCACAGCAACACATAACATCACATGTCATCAACGTAAGTAAATATGCGTATCCCAGTTGTCGTTGACGTATAGAAATGAAACCGGTGATACACCACATATTACACTTACGGTCGCAGAAAAGAAAGTGAAAACTATAACAATTGGAATCTGCAACACCTTTAGACATCATAAACCCAAAATATCACATACTTCGGATTTCATGCCTAACCAAATGAATTCCTTAAACATCATAAACCCGGAATATCATATATTCCGAATTTCATGCCTAACATTATAAACCCTGCATTTTAGTCTCGATATTGAAAACACTTTTCAATAACTAGTCGGGCAATTCAACAAGATTCCCGATATCCTAATCGAATGCTCGTCGGAAACTTTAGTAGATGGCCGCACCCCCGATGCCGTCGACGAAGTGCACTTAGGCGGAACGCCGCGGCCGCGAGCACCTGAACGGATACTTTAGGCAATGGGGTTCTTCTACAGTCATTTGGTCGGGGATATGGGGTGTGGCTATCTAGTAATGTTACCCGGCGAGTATCCGCGTACACTACGTGATTGCGACGGAATTTTGATCCAAATCAAAACCCCGTGGCAACCGATCAAAAGGGACTAAATTGCTAGGTTTACAAAATTCTAACCAGTTTTCACAAAACTAATTATTGTAGATTCCAAATATTGTATCACATATCACAGATATCTAGACGATGTTAAACATTTCGATCGAATTAACAAACACCCACATTTTCCAGAGACCTCAACACTTGAGACAGTTTTAAAAATACCCAAACAACACCCTAAGTACCCACGGACCAACTGAAGAAAGCTCGTTCCCTGCCTCACCAACGGCGCCGTGGAACCGCCGTAAACCCTAGGGTTTGGCCGCGGTTCCATGGTTGTATAGTCGAGTAAGGAGATCGTTTTTCTTGGGGGATCCATAAAATACCCTGCATGATTTTTTGAATATTTTTAACTTGGAAAAATCCAACATTTGGAAAAATTTCCAGAGAACATGGGAAAATGGGTTTTTGAAGTTCAATCGAACACTTTAACTTCGTTTAGACGACTTCTAATGCTCTATCTTAGCTTTGATACCACTGCTGGGTTCCTTAGCACCATCACTAGGTTTTATAAGGCATCAACATGCAATTTTAAAAAATCTAGAGTGCTAAGAAACCCGGACTAAGGATCTAACTAGAGAATTAGCGTTTTACTAAGAAAGTAAACAACTTTATTCTAAGTGAAAAAGAAATACAATCTTTGTAGACTGGTCCTTCACTTCAAAAGCTCCGTGTAGTAGTCTCTTCGCTCCAAGTAGTGGTCTCCCGGACTCTCATTAGGTTTCACTAGGCGAAAGAAACAAGCTTGCTTAAAGATCTTCGAGGCCGAAGATGATCTATGTCGAGGAATCTCCAACTCAAGCTAACTCTTCACTAATTGAGAATTAGTGAAGCAAACAACTTATACTAAATGGCTAGTCTAGTGTTAGATTGATGAAGTAGGAATTTTGCTCACTTTAGAATTATTTCTCTCTCTCTTTTTCTTCACTTCAAGAAAACCTAGAGAGCTAAATTGAGATGATGAAGAAGATGAAGTGGTCAAGAATGGCAACCATGGGTGATAAAATATCATATATGAACTCATGTAGAGACTTAACTATGACTAAAGATAATGGTTATGTTAATAAATATCTAGAGTAAAACAAAATTAGTGGACTAAGTCAAAACTTTCACATGCTTCTACAGGCATCTTCAACCATGACATTTTCAACCTAATTTTGGTTTTACTCTAAATAATTAATCACCCCAATTATCTATGGTTTGGTATGAGTCTCATACACCTATGTCCAATGTATCATCTAGCATGACACAAAATAAATACATTAATATATATCTAATATATATTCAAATGTATTTGGAGAAAATATTTTCTTAAGTGAGCTAATATTAGTTAATGTATGTTAATATATCAAATATATATTTATACATTAAATCATTAAATCAACACTTGATTTAATAACCCGGCTGTATCGCATACAACCGACTAATATCAATTAATAAATTACTGAATCAACACTTGATTCAATAATCCAGTTATATCACACATAACCTATATCGTGAGATTTGAATATTGTATCACACACAAGTATCAATCTCGGTCCCGCACATATCACATATGTGCCCTACTTCGTTTCGCATGAGCTAGGAAACCTCTGTGTAGGACTCTAAAGACTCGTCAACAAGCCGGCAGCAGGTAATGATCATATCAGTTACCCACAAGCCTTCAGCGGTACTAGCTGGACGTAACAGCTACCCGGGTATTGAGCGATCAGAAGATCAACAAGTAAGCCTGCTCATACTCCCGTGAATCCAATAAGTAACACTACCGTACAGTCCGGTCTCTTCTTCTGATATGTCGCATATCTAGCCTGGGGGTCTTAAACGTCAGACCCTAATAGCTTGATAAGTCATGCCAATGTGAGGCTCATAACGGGTCGAGAAACTACTGACAACACTTACCAGTAAAACTCAGTATCGGCCCTGGCCAGGGACTTCCTGTTTTAGCCAATCGAGCACTGCGCAACATCAACCCCCAATACCGGGAGAGACGAAACCCCTCCTATTGCTCATTTCCTCCATGTGACTCGGGAGTGTACCCATAAACCACCGTTTTGCATGCTCTCTTGAACGTGGTAAGGTAGAAATCAAAGCACAGTGGGAATCACACAAGACTCTATGACGATCTCGGGTCTACAGACTAACCTGTACCATTGCCACCAGAGAACTAATATCTGATGATAGGTATAATACCATCTAGGAGTTCTCGACGAGTCCTGTTTAGTGTACCCAGTCTTCACTGAGCACCCGTATACAATCACTGATGTCAAACACCAATGGATGTGGGATCATCCATCGCACATCAAATGGGTGAAGAAACGTATACGCTAGTCTACTATGGAATATTGATGCCCCGTCTCGATACTCCTACGTCTAGAAATAATTAAAGGATGTACTTGTGGACTATCCTGGCCCCACTAGTATGAATTACATCATTGTCCTAGTAGTCAAGTACACATCCTAAGGGCTTTATCAATATGTAACAGAGAGGCAGTACAAGTATACATGTTAAGATAAAGAGGAATCAGATAGCATACTATCATGTCGAGCAAGAAAGTCCTCTCTATATATGTTCAAGCATCCACTATAACATACAATCATGTACAATAATGGCCTCTAGGGCATATATACTGTTAGTGTATATGCCCTAGAGGCCATTACTGTATCATACTAGTTTGTATATTACTTGATGGAAGCTTGGGATATTCACAGTTGTATATACAATCTTGCTCGAAATGGTAGTATGCTACTTGGTTTGTCTCTGCTTTAATATGTGCATGTGTTTCTTTTAGCATATCGCTGATATACATATTAGTAGAGCCCTTAGGATCTTTGCTTGATTACCAGCGTTGTGATGGCGCTCACATTCGTGGGAGCTGGGTAATCCATAAGCACATCCTTATACAGGTCCCTAGTCGTTGGACTATCGAGACAGGGCATCGATACTCCGGAGTAGACTAGCGTATGCGCTTCTCATCCCAGTGTGGGAGACGGTCTGTCCCACAGCCGTCAGTACGTCGTACTTGAGATAGTATACGGGTGCTCGTTAGGTAACGAGTACACTGGACAGGACTCGTCGGGAACTGTTGGTTGGTATTATACCTATCGTCAGTTATCAGTTCCCAGGTGACATGAGTACAGCTTAGTCCGCTGACTTGATACTGTCACTTCGCCTCGAGTGTGTTCCCACTGCACTTTGATTACTACCCTACCACGGCTCAAAGGAGTCGTGCAAACAGGTAGTTTTTGGGTGCAGTCCCGAAGCACTTGGAGGCAGTGACGGTTAGACAGGATTCGTCTCTCCCGGTATTGGGGGTTGACATCGCGCTGTGTCCAGGAGAGCCATTACACGAGTAGTCCCTGGCCAGGGCAAGCGAGATATACTGGTAGGTTTCCAGTGTTATCTCAGGGTGTTCTGGGCTACACTCCGACACGACTTGTACCGCTATTAGGGGACTGACGTTCACCGCCCCCCTAGGCCCGCCATGCGATGTATCAGACGAATAGACCGGACTGTCCGGAGACTGTCACATACAGGCTCAGTAGGAGTTCAGATGGGGTTCACCTCGTCAGTCTTCTTATCGACATCTACCTGGGGACCGTTACGTACAGCTAGTGCCGCTTGCGGTCTGTGGTTAAACCCACTGCCAGCGTAGTGTCGAGTCTTTAGAGTCCCACACAGAGAGCTATTCGCCTTTAGGCAAAATGAGTAGAGGTCGCATGGTTTTGCGACAGGGTTCGTTCATATCCGCGCACTTGTCCACGTTTGTTGTCCGGACGGCTTATACTAGCGGGCTTTGGTTTAAGCCGGATCCTAGTATATGATTTGGGATTGGTTTTATCTCATTGTATTCGTGTTCCTCGGATCACGAATACGGGTGCGTATGCACAGTTGCTTGAAACAGAGGGAGAGGACTTTGATTAGGGTTAATGACCATTGTCATTTTATTAACCCTAATGCTTATGTGTGTATTATGGTTAATTGATATTAGCTTAATATAATTGTGCATGGTTATGGTTGTTGACCATTTGACTATCTTGACTTGTTGACCTTAGTTGACATGTTGACCATCATCATTCCATATAAAAGATGCTCTTTGATCCTTGCAATTAGCATTAAATATGAAATGATAATGGTCATGTCTTGATTAACCATGACAATTATCTAGCTAATTATCTAATTATAATAATTCACACATATATGTGAGAATGGTTATTATTCTCTCATTCTATCATTCACTTTCTCTCTCTTGTTCTTCCTCTCCCTCAAGCTCTCCCTTCTCATGTGTTGAGAAACACTTGAGCTTGAGAAAAACTTCTTCTTGATAATCTCTACTCTCATCTAGGGTTCAAGGATTAGCACTTCTTGCACCCTAGTTACTTCTAGCTTGGAGTTGAAGCCAAAGGTTGAGGCTTTCGGGTGGATCTTTCTTCGACGTGAGAAGACGACAAAGGTGACCTCTTTCCACTACTCCAAAGAGCAAGGAGAGAAGGACATAAAGCCCTAGGTATAACCTTTCTAACACTTAGCTAGTTTCTTGTTAGCTTTAGCTTGTTTTTGTTTAGCAAAGATCCTTCTTTGTCTAGTCCATGTTGCCTAAGTTGATAAAAATTCGATTTTTATTCCGTTTTCCGCCTCCCCGCAAGCACCGGGGTGGGCAACGTGGACTTACATATACAACTAACAGATTTCGTGACAAGCCGGTAGATTATCGCGCTTAGAATCTTCCATACTGAATCGTTTTAGTATAGTGTCGATGTACCTTGTCTGTGAGAATCCCAAAATCCATTTAGATCTATCACGATAGATTTGGATCCCCAGAATATAGGAGGCATCACACCGGTCCTTCATGGAGAACCTTTGTGACAAGAATCTCTTGACTGATTGTAGCATAGGAATGTCATTTTCTATCAAGAGAATGTCATCCACGTACAAGAAAAGGAATACCACAGTTCTTGCTACAATTTTACTATATATGCTTGGTTCGTCTGGATTTTTGATAAAGTCGAATTCCTTGACCTTCTCATCAAAACAGATGTCCCAACTCCGCGATGCCTGCTTTAGTCCATAAATAGACTTAAGCAACTTGCACACCTTTCTGCTGCTCCCACTCTGAATGAAACCCTTCGGCTGATCTATATAGATGCACTCTTCTAAATTTCCATTTAGAAAAGCGGTCTTTACGTCCATCTGCCAGATCTCATAATCGTGGAAGGCAGCAATGGAAAGAAGGATCCTAATGGATTTGAGCATAGTCACTGGAGAAAAGGTTTCATCAAAGTCCAAACCGGGTCTTTGACGAAAACCTTTTGTAACAAGTCTAGCCTTATAGGTTTCAACCCATCCATCTACATCAATCTTCTTTCTGAAGATCCATTTGCAGCCTGCGGGTTTTACCCTTTCTGGAGCAAAGTCCAAAGTCCATACTTTGTTGGTGTACATGGACTCCATTTCGGTCCACATTGCATCCAGCCATTTTACCGAGTCTATGCTCTGAATGGCTTGCTGGAAGCTAGTTGGCTCATCATCGTCGATGATGCAATCCTCTCTATCCCCGTCTATGAGAAAACCGTGGTATCTCTCGGAAGGATGAGACTGCCTACTAGCTCTGCGGAGTGGCGCGAGTGTGTCCGGTTCTTTCAGAACGTTTGGTTCTACCATGCTTTCACTAATAGTCCATAGTTCTGGAATTTCTTCCAATTCTATTGCGCTCCCACTTATCTCATTTTCTAAAAATTGAGTTTCCAAGAAGTGGGCATGCCGAGAAATAAAGACTTTTTGTTTCTCTGCGTAATAGAAAAGATACCGCTTGGAGTTCTTTGGGTATCCCTCAAACTTACACAATACTGAGCGTGCCTCGAGCTTGTCCGCATGCTGTTTTTTTTTATTACAAAAGCTGGACATCCCCATGTATTAAGGTACATAAGATAGGGTTTCTTCCCATTCCATATCTGATGTGGTGTGGTAGGCACTGACTTAGTAGAAACCTTGTTCAAAAGATATGCAGCTAACCCCAGAAGGATCGCGGTAACTCAGCATTACTCATCATTTAACGAACCATATCCAATAGGGTTCTGTTCCGCCTTTTAATACACCGTTGTGCTGAGGTATGTATAGAGGAGTAAGATGAGAAAGAACTCCATTCTCTTTTAAGTAGCCCAGGAACTCGGCACTTAAGTATTCACTACCTCGATCGGATCTCAGTGTCTTGATACTTTTGCCGGTTTGTTTTTCTACTTCATTCTTGTATTTCCGGAATTTCTCAAAGGCCTCAGATTTATGTTTCATCAAGAATACATGTCCATACCTTTAGAAATCATCCGTAAAAGTAATGAAGTAGGAATAACCGCTTCTTGCATGTGTAGACATTGGACCACACACGTCGCTGTGTATGATGTAGGGTTCCTAGGCACTCTTGTGAAGGTTCATAAGGCATCAAACATGCCCGGATAAAAATTTAGACGTGCCGAACAACCCAAAGCCGGGATCTTTGCTAGATTATTAGGGTTTAACATGCAAGATGATAACTTTTATCTAAGTGTGAGGGATTACAACCTTTGTAGTCCGCTCCTTCGCTTCACAAGCTCCGAGTAGAAGTCCCTTTGCCGCGATCCACGATCTCCCGGACTCATGAGAGACTCCACGACTCGAACGATCCATGCTAGCTTGAAGTGTTCCAATTCTCCGATGATCTACGTCGAAGTTGCAAAGACTCAAGCTTTCTCACTCTAAAGAGATGAACACACTAATCTCATGGGCTAGATGAGATGAGGATGAGAGAGTAGTATTTTTGCTTTCTTTTTAAATCATTTTCTCATATTTATTCATCACATAAAGAAAATCAAGTGAGCTTTTTTCAAGAGAGAAGAAGATGATAATGGAAAAGATAATGAATAATTCTTTTGTGATGAATAGAAAACAAAGCTATATGATTGATATATCAACCATGGTCAAGGATGAGTGGCTAAGAATGTGTAGAGAATAAATTAGAGTTAGGGTTTGGTTGGGTTAGAAATGTGTCATCACAAAATATCTTAACCATGACAAAAGAAAATTGCTTCTAGAAGGTTCAAGAAGCAACTAACCCTAATCAAACCCTAACCTCATTTAATCATCCTTAAACATGTTTAACAATAAATCATATCATGTCACAATAATATATATCACATATATATTATATATTTGCAACAAAAGAAAAAAATACAATTAACATATATCGCATATATATCAATGTATCATCCAGTGAGAAAATGAAATAATAAAGCGAGCCAATATTAGATAATGTAATACAATATATCATATATATTATTATACATTAAATCATCGAATCAACACTTGATCCGACGATACGGCTATATCGAATATTACCGACTAATATATCATGTACTGATTCATCGAATCAACACTTGATCCGATGACCCGGTTCATATCTAAATATCGCGAGAATATAATACGGTATCCCATATCGCATTATTCTCGGTCCTACACATATCACATATGTGCCTATACTCCGTTTCGCCTGAGCCAAGAAACCTCTGTGTAGGACTCTAAAGAATCGTCAATACCACGGTAGCAGGTGATGATCATATCAAACACCCACAAGCTGAAAGCGGTCAGCTAAACGTAACAGCCACCCAGGTATTGAGCGATCAGAAGATCAACAAGCTAGCCTGTGCGTTCTCCTGTGAATCCAATCAGTAACACTCCCGTACAGTCCGGTCTGTTCGTCTGATATGTCGCATATCAAGTCTAGGGGTGGTATACGTCAGACCCCAGTAACCGATAAGTCGTGTCGATGTGTGGCTCATAACGGGTCGAGAAACTACTAGTAACACTTACCAGTAAATCTCTATATCAGCCCTGGCCAGGGACTTCCAGTTATAGCCAATCGAACACAGCACAACATCAACTCCCTCCTATCGCTCATTGCCTCCATGTGATTCGGGACTGTACCCAAAAGCCACCGTTTTGCACGCCCTCTTGGACGTGGTAAGGTGGAAATCAAAGCACATTGGGAATCACACAAGACTCCATGACGATCTCGGGTCTACAGACTACCCTGTACCAGTGTCACCGGAGAACTGCCATCTGACGTGTGGTATATCACCATCTGGGAGTTCTCGGCGAGTCCGTCCAGTGTACCCAGTCTCCACTGAGCACCCGTACACCATCTCTGATGTCAAACACCGATGGATATGGGATCATCCATCGCCCATCATATGGGTCAAGATGCGTATACGCTAGTCTACTCTGGTGTATCGATGCCCTGTCTCGATATACCCTCGACTAGGAACTGTTATAGGATGTACTCATCGACTACCAAGGCCCCACTAGTATGATCTCATCATAGTCCCGGTAGTCGAGTATAGATCCTAAGGGCTTTATCAACATGTGAGAGTAAAACAGTAAACCAATACAAGTCAACATGTTAAGATAAAGTGAAACCAAATAGCATACTATCATGACGAGCAAGAAAGTCATCTCTATATATATCCAAGCATCCATTATAATATACATCATATGTACAACAATGGCCTCTAGGGCATATACATAACTAACAATCTCCCACTTGCACTAAGGTCAGCTGCTGTAGTATCTCATACCTAGCATCCCGAATAATCTCTCAAACTGTATCTGGGGAATAGCCTTCGTGAATGGATCCGCAGTGTTGTCCTTCGTATCTACTCTCCTGACCTCGATCTCCCGGCGATCAACTATCTTCCTGATCAGGTGATACCGCCTCAGAATATGTCTGGACTTTTGATGGGACCTGGGTTCCTTGGCCAAAGCCACAGCTCCATTGTTATCGCAATACAAAGGTATTGGATGCTCAATGGATGGAACCACTTCATGTTCAGTAATGAACTTCTTTATCCAGACAGCCTCTTTGGCAGCATCGTTGGCAGCGATGTATTCAACCTCCATCGTCGAGTCTGCAACGGTATCCTGTTTGGAACTCTTCCAACATACCGCCCCTCCATTGAGGGTAAAGACAAAACCCGAGTGCGACTTAGAGTCGTCCTTATCACTTTGGAAGCTGGAATCGGTAAAGGACTCCACCTGGAGTTCTCCATTACCATACACCAAGAACATCTCCTTAGTCCTTCGTAAGTACTTGAGAATGTTCTTCACAGCTGTCCAGTGACTCTCTCCAGGATCTACTTGATACCGACTCACTACACTTAGTGAGTATGCTACATCGGGTCTGGTACATAGCATCGCATACATGATAGAGCCTACCGCCGAAGCATAGGGTATCCCTTGCATGCGAGCTCTCTCCAAATCAGTCTTGGGAGACATCTCTTTGGAGAGAGTGAGTCCAGAGATCGTGGGTTGGTTCCCACGCTTGGATTCTTCCATACTAAACCTCTTTAGTATGGTGTCAATGTACCTGGATTGGGACAATCCCAGTATCCGTTTAGATCTATCTCTATAGATCATGATTCCCAATATGCAGGAGGCATCACCTAGATCTTTCATCGAGAATCTCTGTGATAAGAAGAGCTTGACTGATTGCAGCATAGGAATATCATTTCCTATCAAGAGTATGACATCCACGTACAATACGAGGAAGACAACCTTACCCTCTGCTACATTCTTATAGATACAAGGTTCATCTATATTTTTGATGAAGTCAAACTCTTTGACTACAACATCAAAATAGATGTTCCAACTCCGCGATGCTTGCTTTAACCCATAAATGGATTTAAGCAGCTTGCACGCCTTTCCGCTGCTCCCACTATCTACGAAGCCCTCTGGCTGAGTCATGTACACGCACTCTTCTAAATCACCGTTTAGAAAGGCGGTCTTAACATCCATTTGCCAGATTTCGTAGTCATGGTATGCAGCAATGGCAAGTAAGATCCGGATGGACTTAAGCATAGCCACTGGAGAAAAGGTTTCGTCATAATCCACACCTGGTCGTTGACGAAAACCCTTTGCTACAAGTCTAGCTTTGAAAGTCTCAACTTTTCCATCTACACCAAATTTCCTTTTAAAAATCCACTTGCTCCCAATGGGTTTTACCCCTTCAAGAGCATTTTCCAAAATCCATACTTTATTGGTGTACATGGATTCCATCTCAGATCGCATTGCATCCAGCCATTTCACAGAGTCACCACTCGTGATGGCCTGCTCGAAACTAGTCGGGTCATCATCATCCATGATACAATCCTCGCTTCCACCATCAATGAGAAAACCGTAGTATCTCTCAGGTGGATGAGAAACCCTACTAGATCGGCGGAGAGGCTGGGGTTCGTCGGGTAGTACTGAATCCTCTGGTTCCAATAAATCATCAGTTGTAGTCTGTGGTGCTGGAACCTCTTCCAGCTCTACCTCTTTGCCACTAATTTCTTTTGCAAGAAATTCCTTTTCTAAAAAGGTGGCATATTGAGAAACAAACACTTTTTGTTCCTCAGCGTGATAGAATATATATCCATAAGAATCTTTTGGATATCCTACAAACTTACATATACCTGATCTTGCCTCGAGTTTGTCCGGATTTTGCTTTTTAACATAGGCCGGACAACCCCATATCTTAACTCGTTTAAGAGATGGTCTCTTCCCATTCCATATCTCATATGGAGTGGTAGGCACCGATTTAGTTGGAACTCTATTCAATAGATATGTGGCTGTCTCCAGCGCATAACCCCAAAAGGAGATAGGTAACTCAGCAGTGCTCATCATAGAGCGCACCATATCTAATAGGGTGCGATTCCTCCGCTCCGATACACCGTTGTGCTGTGGTGTATAAGGAGAAGTAAGCTGAGAGAGAATCCCATTCTCTTTTAGATAATCCCGAAACTCATTACTTAAGTATTCACCTCCTCGATCAGATCGAAGAATCTTAATACTTTTGCCCGTTTGATTCTCTACTTCGTGCTTATATTCTCTGAATTTCTCAAAAGCTTCAGACTTGTGTTTCATCAGGAACACATGTCCGAATCTAGAGAGATCGTCAGTGAATGTAATGAAGTAGGAAGAACCGTTCCTGGCATGCGTAGACATGGGACCGCATACATCACTATGTATTAGTCCTAAGAGTTCAGTAACTCTTTCTCCGTGTCCACTAAACGGAGCTTTGGTCATTTTTCCTTTGAGACATGAATGGCAAGTATCATAAGATGATAATTCGAACGGATTCAAATAACCATCCTTATGTAACTTAGCCAGTCGTGTCGCATTGATATGACCAAATCTATAATGCCACAAGTAGGATTCGTTCATATCTGAACTTTTCCTCTTATGTGTGTTTTGTATATTCAGGATTGTATTCTAATTTAGAATGAATATGCCATTATGTAACGAGCCTGATGCAATCAACTTTTGATCTAGGAATATGTTCATAACATTATCCTTTACTACAAAATTATATCCTTCTTTACTTAATAAAGAAACTGATATAATGTTGCACATCATGATCGGTATATAATAACACTCATTCAGAATCAGTGTATTTCGACTTGGTAATACAAGGTGATATTCGCCAACTGCTTTGGCTGCAATATTTGCACCGTTCCCTACTTGAACGGAATGATCACCCTTTTCCCAGTTCTCTACCTTTACGCAGCCCATGTAACTGTTTATATATATGGGATCCTGATCCGGTATCTAATACCCAGGACGTAGGGTGAACTGAGAAACAGTTCTCAATAACTAACACACCTGAAGAAGATGCATCAACATGCATGTTCTTTTGGGCGGCTTGAGAATCCAGATATTCTCCTGTTTCCTGTTCAGTCTTATAACTCTTATAAGAAAGAACGGGTTCAACGTTCCCCTGCACTGTACAATAATGGGTTCAGTTAATACATCCATATTATTATCTTGATTATGGCCTGACATGGTCGCTACCTGGAGAGAGAGAGAAGAAAACACTTTAGCGTACGCTCTTGCAAGATTAGATTGGTTATTATCTTATCTAATCAGGATGTCTCCCACTGTTTTTATCAAATCTACCTTAAAACCCAAAAAGGTAAGATTAGCCGGGATTAATTACACCTTACAATTTCGTCAATCTTTCAGCCAGATCAGTGTCGGTACTTTGAGGGAGGTTCCCCGTCTTTCGCACGGACCTAATTAAAGTAAACCTCGTTTTCCCAGAGGCGTAACCCCGTTAACACTTTTCTAGACACCTACTTGATCGGCTAATTGTCCTGTGTAAAACTCTCCCAGGAGTAACTCTTACTCGCAGTGGGTATCGGGATCCAACTATCTCATAGGAGGTATGCAATCTCATTGCAAATTTCAACGTTTGAAATTCCCGATAATATTTTTACCCCTAGTGTCTTATGACCTTAACTATGGTCAACAAATCATAAGCACTAGTCAAGTTCTACCCGTCATTTCTTGATTAATTTAGACCCACCCACATGACCCTTAACTATGGTCAACAAAGTCATATGACTGTCCCAATTAATCACATCTTATGTTATATAGGAAAACATCACTTAGCTACCGTACACTGCGCCTTAACTATGGTCAACAAATGCAGCACGAATACTAAGTACTCTATTTTCCTAAAATGACGGAGGGTTACACAGGTTTTTCAGAAAACCCCGAGCGCAATGAACTTGATATCGTCGTAGAATCGAGTGTTTTTGAAAAGGAGTGTTTTTTAGGCTTTTCTTGTTTCGTTAAAGGGGTCACTCCCGGTGAAGGGATCATCGGCCCTTTCCTCATCGAATAAGGTGCAGGATATATCATATATACCGCTGTGCAAAACAAAACACTAAAAGCATTCAAAAGACAAACCGCGTTTTGTAGCATCTGCCAGTTTCGCTAAAGGGGTCACTCCCGGTGAAGGGATCGTCGGCCCTTTCCCCATCGAATAAGGTGCAGGATATATCATATATATCACTGTGCAAAGCAAAACTGTAGCTACCCCTTTTATAAAGTTTTGATTCTACAACATCTTTAGGTTTCTTTTCTTTTTATTAATCTCATTAATAAATATCCCATCAGCTTATGCTTCCTAAGCATCACAGAAGAAACGAAAGCAGTAATATTTATATATCAGCATATATATATAGTATAAGCATTCGTCTCAGGCAGTAATATGATCTCATCACAGAACATTGCAGCAGAAGAACATATATGAAATATTGGATATACTAGGATGTCCGTGTTTTCAATACGAGCCTGTATAAAACACGGATTCCACGGTCGCGACGAATAGCCAAACCCACATCCCAAGACCCCTACGAGAGCGGCAAGTAACACTGCCAATTCTAGGGTTAGGAGACCCGGTCTCGACTCCTCGAGATGGCCTCCCACTGGACCCTAGAACCCGGTTACTTGTGCTCCCCTCCTTGGGTCTACCTAATGCGGAAAAGTAAATAATATACACTGGTGACAGCAACCTCAACCTGGAAGTGCCCCAAATAAAAGAATATTACATTACAAATAAATTTTACATGAATGAAAATGAAAACCCTCATCTCACATAAAACCCCCGGCTATTCAGAACGCGACGATCCAATATAATATATCACAGCAACACATAATATCACATATCATCAACGTAAGTAAATATGCGCATCCCAATTGTCGTTGACATATAGCAACGAAACCGGCGGTATCACATATTACACTTACGGTCACAGAAAAGAAAGTGTAAAACTACAATATTTGGAATTCACAATCACTTTAGACATCATAAATCCGAAATATCACATACTCCGTATTTCATGCCTAACTCTATGAATTCCACATATTGTATCACATTCCAGATAAATAAATAGTATTAAAATTTCCGAACAGATAATCAAATACCCAAAATTTCCTAAAGTGCTCAACTCTTGAGCGGAGTTCAAATAATCCCAGAATATGTCAAAGTACCAGTGATCCAGCCGTAGAAGGGTCAAGCCAACGCCTCACATGTGGCACGCCGTACTGCCCCAAACCCGAAGGTTCAAAAGGCAGTTCAAGACGGTCACATAATCGAGTTAAGGTTTGTTGTCTTCTAGAGGGTCCACCGCTTAACTTGTACAATTTTTCCGAAAGATTTAAACCCGATAAAAATTCAACACTTGAAAGTTTTACGTGCCGGGAAAAAGTGGGTTAATGGTATCCGTTCAACTAGTTTAACAGTTTCTAAATATCCGGAAAGAAATACGAAATTAAAATTTCCGATCGAGTCTACTATTACAAAACAAACCCCAGAATATTCAACACTTGAAACAGATTAAAAATACCCAGAAGCATCAACAAGCACCTACGGATATTACCATGAAGCCACGTGTCACAATTCAACAGAACGGCCGCGGAACCGCCGCGGAAAGCATGTTTACACCACGGTTCCGCCGCGTTTTGGTGGAGTTGTGGGCCCGTATTTCATGGTAATTCTTAGAATTCCCTACTGATTTTTTTACATATTTTTAATTCAGAAAAATCCCAAATTTTGAAAAATTTCCAGAGAGGGGTTAAATTTTGTCCGTACGGGTTCGATCGGAGTTTTAACTTCGTAAACACATCGCCTAATGCTCTAGCTAGGCTCTGATACCACTGTAGGGTTTCTAGGCACTCTTGTGAAGGTTCATAAGGCATCAAACATGCCCGGATAAAAATTAGACGTGCCGAACAACCCAAAGCCGGGATCTTTGCTAGATTATTAGGGTTTAACATGCAAGATCATAACTTTTATCTAAGTGTGAGGGATTACAACATTTGTAGTCCGCTCCTTCGCTTCACAAGCTCCGAGTAGAAGTCCCTTTGCCGCGATCCACGATCTCCCGGACTCATGAGAGGCTCCACGACTCGAACGATCCATGCTAGCTTGAAGTGTTCCAATTCTCCGATGATCTACGTCGAAGTTGTAAAGACTCAAGCTTTCTCACTCTAAAGAGATGAACAAACTAATCTCATGGGCTAGATGAGATGAGGATGAGAGAGTAGTATTTTTTCTTTCTTTTTAAATCATTTTCTCATATTTATTCATCACATAAAGAAAATCAAGTGAGCTTTTTTCAAGAGAGAAGAAGATGATAATGGAAAAGATAATGAATAATTCTTTTGTGATGAATAGAAAACAAAGCTATATGATTGATATATCAACCATGGTCAAGGATGAGTGGCTAAGAATGTGTAGAGAATAAACTAGAGTTAGGGTTTGGTTGGGTTAGAAATGTGTCATCACAAAATATCTTAACCATGACAAAAGAAAATTGCTTCTAGAAGGTTCAAGAAGCAACTAACCCTAATCAAACCCTAACCTCATTTAATCATCCTTAAACATGTTTAACAATAAATCATATCATGTCACAATAATATATATCACATATATATTATATATTTGCAACAAAAGAAAATAATACAATTAACATATATCGCATATATATCAATGTATCATCCAGTGAGAAAATGAAATAATAAAGCGAGCCAATATTAGATAATGTAATACAATATATCATATATATTATTATACATTAAATCATCGAATCAACACTTGATCCGACGATACGGCTATATCGAATATTACCGACTAATATATCATGTACCGATTCATCGAATCAACACTTGATCCGATGACCCGGTTCATATCTAAATATCGCGAGAATATAATACGGTATCCCATATCGCATTATTCTCGGTCCTACACATATCACATATATGCCTCTACTCCGTTTCGCTTGAGCCAAGAAACCTCTGTGTAGGACTCTAAAGAATCGTCAATACCACGGTAGCAGGATGATCATATCAAACACCCACAAGCTGCAAGCGGTCAGCTAAACGTAACAGCCACCCAGGTATTGAGCGATCAGAAGATCAACAAGCTAGCCTGTGCGTTCTCCTGTGAATCCAATCAGTAACACTCCCGTACAGTCCGGTCTGTTCGTCTGATATGTCGCATATCAAGTCTAGGGGTGGTATACGTCAGACCCCAGTAACCGATAAGTCGTGTCGATGTGTGGCTCATAACGGGTCGAGAAACTACTAGTAACACTTACCAGTAAATCTCTATATCAGCCCTGGCCAGGGACTTCCAGTTATAGCCAATCGAACACAGCACAACATCAACTCCCTATACCGGGAGAGACGAATCCCCTCCTATCACTCATTGCCTCCATGTGATTCGGGACTGTACCCAAAAGCCACCGTTTTGCACGCCCTCTTGGACGTGGTAAGGTGGAAATCAAAGCACAGTGGGAATCACACAAGACTCCATGACGATCTCGGGTCTGCAGACTACCCTGTACCAGTGTCACCGGAGAACTGCCATCTGACGTGTGGTATATCACCATCTGGGAGTTCTCGGCGAGTCCGTCCAGTGTACCCAGTCTCCACTAAGCACCCGTACACCATCTCTGATGTCAAACACCGATGGATATGGGATCATCCATCGCCCATCATATGGGTCAAGATGCGTATACGCTAGTCTACTCTGGTGTATCGATGCCTTGTCTCGATATACCCTCGACTAGGAACTGTTATAGGATGTACTCATCGACTACCAAGGCCCCACTAGTATGATCTCATCATAGTCCCAGTAGTCGAGTACAGATCCTAAGGGCTTTATCAACATGTGAGAGTAAAACAGTAAACCAATACAAGTCAACATGTTAAGATAAAGTGAAACCAAATAGCATACTATCATGACGAGCAAGAAAGTCATCTATATATATATCCAAGCATCCATTATAATATACATCATATGTACAACAATGGCCTCTAGGGCATATACATAACTAACATATGAGTCCCAAGATCTCGCTCGCTCTTACTCCGTGTCCAGTGAATGGAGTCTTTGTCATCTTTCCATTGAGACATGATTGACAAGTTGCATAGGACTGATATTCGAACGGATCCAAATATCCCACCTTATGTAACTTCATCAATCGTGTTTCATTGATGTGACCTGTTCATACCAGAATATTGCATTTTATACCTCCCATTCTTACGCTCGTTTGTTTATAGGTAGGTACTCTTGAGCCGTGTTTGCTAGTTAATTGCAGGATACAGGTTCTCAGCTCTAAACAGTGAAATTCATGGAAAGGTACGACAAAATCCGGATTACTGCCAACCACAGATAAAACACGGGTCTCCGCTCTCTATCCGTATGTTGCCACACACCAGTTTAAGGGACAAAATGGCAAATCAATGTCATTTTCATGCACAAAGTTCAATATCAACACAAGATCCAACATATCTACGCGGAGCTCAAGGAAATCATGGCAAAAGATCCACATCACATCACCTTTTGATCTACTGAAATTCTGAAAGAAATGTGAAGAGCTTCTGAGAAACAACATATACCACACTAAAGAGTACTGAAAACCAGGAAAACACACCAAAGCATTTGACCCAATTCCTCTTTATGGCCGCGGTTCCGTGGCATAAGCATGCTTAGGCCGCGGAACCGCGGCCTTGTGGGCCCCGCAATTGATTATTTTTCAGGGGTAGTTTGGGAACTTCATCTTGGGTCAGAATTTGGCCCTAGGGTTTCAGCACGCTGCCTATAAATATCCCAGAACTTGCCAAGCCATACATGTTATTTCTTATGCCCACTTTTTGTTAGTTTTTAGTTTTCTTCTTCTTCTTCTTCTTCATTCTTTCCTCCATGAAATTGTTGTGAGAGCTTTTGAGTGGATGTTAAATGAAGATGAGGGTTATTTTGTATCATTCTTTTTTGCTTAGCTTTCCCCTTGAGCTCTCTACCTTAACTTGATCTTACAACCTCTTAAGTGAGCTTGCAAGTTTAAGCTTTGGTCATTGATCTCAAGGGGTTGTATCATTTGTTCTCTCTTTTGTGCTTCATTCTCCATGAGTTCTTTGCCTTTTCTTGATCTTGCAACCTCTTAATTGAGCTTGCAAGTTTAAGATTTGGTTATTGAACCCATGTCTTGTTTTGGGTTCTATGGTTCCTAGTTTCATTTCTTGCTCATTTACTTTCATGCACTTAATTCCATGCACTTTTAATTACTTGCTTGTAATCTTTTCTTTTCTTTGTTTATCTTTTCTTTTGCTCTTTTTGGTTCGTTTTGTAAATGGTTGTAATTGTTGTTGTTAAGAATAAATACAATATTGTAAGTTAATGTTTGTTTGCTCATTTCCTTTTCCCGTTATTTTCCTTTGAACTCCGCCCAAACGTTACGCAAGCGCTCTGTTAGGTACGCTATCCTACCAAGGTAACGGTGATTCCTAACCGCGACCGGTTGCGTTCGGTTTGGCCGGAGGCGAAAGCAAGAGACAAGAACGGACGGACAAGGGTCAATAAGCCGGATTCCATGAATACCGTGCTTAAGTACCCTAATCCACGTTGTTGCCGATTGCTCTAGCTTCAATTGGTCAAGACTCGGCTCGAAGGTTTGAGTGCGGATTTCTTTAGTTTACACTTTCGTATCTTTTTCTTAACAACTTTATACTTGCATATAAAACACATAGGTTAGATTTGAACAAACATATACACATTCTTTATTGACTCGTCTAAAACTCGAACGGACATACAACCATCTCCCTGTGGATCGACCCGTGCTCAACCGGCTAGCTGCAAAGCTACACCGTCCTGATCGCGGTTATAACTTTAGAACTTTGAACATCCGACACGCCAAAAGTGTGCGATCAAATGGCGCCGTTGCCGGGGAGACGGTAACGTATTTTCTTTCTTGTTATTCGGGTTAATATTCTTTTTGTATATATTTATAAATAAAAAAATAAAATCTTTTATTTATTTTTGATAATTTTTTTGAGCAAGTGTGCAGGCTAATCTGGAGCAAGTACAGTAATCCAAAAAGAAAACAGAGGTTTTTATTTTGGAGAAGAGAAGAAGTGGAGTTCGTTGACCAAAGACAAATCCTCAAGTCAACATTTTGACCGCGGAACCTCGGTCAAAAGGTGCCTTGAGCGGCGGTTCCGCGGTCCCATTGAGGCCTCTGTGCCCAATTTTTTCTCCACCACTTTTTCTTTTCTTTTATCTTCTCTGTGAATTCCACCATACTGTATTTTCTGCAGATTTTTGCGGATTTGTGAACTGCGATTGTGGGGAGCAAAGTGTACGTTCAAGGTTAAGGTGATTGCAAAGTACAGTGCCAAAGATCCGGGTAGTTTGACCCGCGCAAGCAAACTTTTCAAGCTTACCGGATTTGATTCAACGGGGGTTTTCTAAACCCGAAAACTTAACGGTACGTACTTTACTAACACCTTCTTCTCAAATCCGACGCATCCACTATAATATCTTTGCAGGATTCTTTGCAAGTCGCTACCAAACGCAAAAAAATTGACTAATCCGTATTTGTTGCAGTGTCGTGCTTAATATAAAAAACAATTGTTTGATTCTTTATAGAATTTTTATTAAATTGCGCATTGCATACATTAATACGGAGTTAAGGGCAAGCGAACCCCACAATATACGGTAAAGGATTTCATCACCTTTTCCGTGGCCCACAAATCACGAACTTGAGCATAACGTTTACCCGCACAAATTTTAAAAGAAATTAGACTTTAAGCCTTAAGGACTCCGCGCTCACTAGGAGAAGTTAACTGTGTTTAGAATACCGCTTAACGGTATATTGTTTACGGGGTGTCTAGGAAAGTGTTCACGGCGAAACCGCCAAAAGAGAAAGGGTTATTTAATTAAGGACCTTCGCGAAAGCGTCGGAAAACCTCCCCTTATCTCTGCACTTACCTGGCCTCGTGATCAGTATATCTTGAGCTCGTTTCTCGACACAGTTTTACTTCGACAATCAAGTTCTTGAGCAGGTCTGGTTGACCTAGGTGAACCCTAGACCGATTAGGTGTGTGGTATTTTTGTGTCGTGATTGTTTTTTTTGGTCCAGGTTCTTTTTATTTGTATATTTCATTCTTTTTGTTAATAACTAACTAAAAATAAAAATAATAATAAAAAAACACATTCTTTCCCCCTCCTTTTCACTTCTTCTTCTTCTTCTTCTCTTCATTTCATGGGTACCCCACCTCGCATAACTCTTGCCGAACTTTGGTACCCACAACCAGACATAACTTCTTACGGTTCTTGCTTTGGTCGAACTTCGAACGACCCCTCCATGCCCAAAATTTCTTTGAAAGATCGGATAGACGCATCTAGGACTACCAATTGGATTCCGCAATCCACTTTGTATCAACCGTTTCAACCTTCACCACCTTCTTACGTTGATACCCCTTTTTCGAGTCCTGTTGCAACTCCAAGACCCATGTCTATTGCTGAACATATCGAACAATCCCGTAGCCGATCTTTCACTCCTTTCACCACTGCGAATTCTTTTGATCAACAATTCCATTCACCTTCGTATCCAAATGTTGATCCTACTCCTGTCCAACCATTCAATTCCTATCCATCCTACCCAACTTTTGCACCTTCCATAGACATTGCTTCTACACAGCCTTTTGGGAGTTTCCAGTATCCAAACCAGTTTGAATCTTTTACTGAAACCCCTTCACAACCCATGTCTAGTCTTGAACAGTCATTGGAAGACTTTAGGGTAGCGTCATGCCAACAGATGAAGGATTTGAATGCGTCCATGGCCGCCCTCATAAAACCTACTGACCCGGTAGCTAGTTTTCAACTAACTCCAAATTTTCCAATATATGATGAGGCGGTAGGACAGGCTGAGAATTTGAGTAGTGAGAGTGAGTTGTAACCCCTTCCAAATCAAACCTACCCATACCAAATTGAATCCCACATCTCCTGTTTTGAAAGTCTATCAAGTGTCCCAAATGATTCATTGATTAAAGATAGAACAGATAATGAGTTGTGTGACTTTGTAGTGTTTGATTTGCCCGATTGTGAAGGGTCCTTTTCGAGTGAAACCACACCCAATCCTTTTTGACCTCTACACCTCCACTCTAGAACCTGAATTGATTAATATCCATGCTTTTGTTGAGGTGTCTGAGAATATTAATTTTCACTTGATTGAGGATATTGATGCCGAGAATATTTTGGATGATGAACCTGTAGATTTGGCAGAGTTTTTCTCTCTAATTCATCATCTCGAGTCATTAACTGTTTTTCCCGAACCCCATATGCGTCTTGATTTTGATGAAAGTTGCATGGATAAGCTGAATTTTGAGGAAACTTTTGAGGATATTTTTGAGGATGAAACAGTTTTAATTGATGAGTCGGATTTTCCAATTCATCCTGTTCCTTTCATTGACTGTGTACACCCTCCTGAACCTTTAACCGATAAGCTTCCTCAATCACCTACCTCCATCCTTTCCATCGTTCCGACCTTGCAAGAAACCGTCTCACTTTCATTTCATATGTCTGGTTTACCGAGTTCGGCGTACCCATGGTTTCTCACGAATCTTGAGGGATTTGACCCAATTTCTCGCCATATTGATAGATTAGTACAATCCATCTTTTCACATCGATCATTACATATTGTACTAATTTATTCAATCCATTTCCACCCTCAAGTTCGTATTCCACTTTTTTCTCCCTTCCGCCATTCTTCTTCTCATATACCGAGACCGTATCCCGCTTCTATCTTCATACGGTCTCACGTATTCTCCATTTCTTACCTCTCCGCGTTCTTTCACCAACCAGCACATTATAGAGATAAAATCTTTGAATGGTTGGTGTTCTCTTTTGGCCTGTGTAAGGCCTTGTATAGTTTGAAACTGTTCTCTTTCCCCCCTAATTCTGAACTTCAACGCTTAACAGTGGAAACAATGTTTTACTTAAGTTTGGGGGGGACCCTTTTTTTGTATATATTTTTTGTTTTCCTTTTTGTTTTGTATATAAATTGTTTTTAGGGAGAGCACCGACAATTTTGACCCTCTTGGTATAGCCTGGCAGTGAGGGCACTGTCAAGTTTAAGTTTGGGGATGTGCTCGGTAAGCTTTCTTCCTTCGTATTCATTTGTATATTTTGCATTTGCATACCTTATTAAAAACCCACAAAAATCGAAAATATTCCAAAAATATAAAAACTTTGTCGTCAAGTTAGCTAATAGGGTAACTTAGATTTTTATTCTGAAAGTTTAGTTGATATGTTAGAAATAACTAAATTCTAGGCTTAGGAATTGAAAATCCTAAAAATAACCCTCATTCTGTCTAACTTTGATAAGTATACGTCCTTACAGTTTTTTTGAGAAATAGGTAATCTTGAGTTCAGTTCTTGAGTTAAGTCAAGATGAAGGGAAAGTATTGAAGCTTTACTGAAGGATAAGTCTGAAAAATAGTTTCTATTCTTGAGTTCAAATTCAGAAAGTATATACCCTACAACTGTACTTACACGCACCTTGAAACTTGGGATAGTAGAGGATACCGAGAAATACTTTTGCCTGAAAACCTAGTATGAAAGAAAAAACGGTATTTAAAGCTAAACACCAAAAAAGCATTATTGAAAAATATATCCGGTCTTGAAAAAGAAAAAAAAAAGAAAAATAAAATAAAATCAAGACCTGGAAACTGCTATTTACGCTTTAAAGCTCACACATTCAGTAATCGGCCGTTAGTGCCTCAAGAAGCATTAATAATCGCATGAAAGGTGTGCAAGCAAATCCGTCCATCCTTAATGAAAAGAAATAGTATTAGGTATTAGGGCAAGGGTATTATAGCTTGAATTGAATTCTTGAGTGTAGGGGTGCAAATATACACACACGTAGGGGTATACATTCGATGTTTGGATAAAAGATAGAAATGAAGAATAAGACTTATGTTTTCTGTAAAGTTGATAAAAATCCCTGATTTGAGACCACACTTTAGAAGGAAAACTCAGGAGAACCAACATCTTTTCAAACTGTTTTGGAACGTATAGGATCTAAAGTTAAATAGATAGGAGGCGTGAAAAATAAGGGTTGGATATTTCTAACTTAGAATGATAGAATTTCTAACGTAAATACTAAACTGTAGGAGTAGAATCGATGTTAACTTATGATACTAGCTTGACGGGATTTTGTGGGTGTAATCCGCTGAAAACCCTCAGGAGAGAACACTCCTCCTACTAGGGACACCTAGAGGTTTAACGGCTTGTTGCACTTGCTCAGTGCAATCGCGTTCCCTGCGAAAGTGCGGTTAGGACTTTTTTGTAAATAATTGGTTTTGCTCCGGACGAGGGTATTTGTTCATACCAGAATATTGCATTTTATACCGCCCATTCTTACACTCGTTTGTTTATAGGTAAGTACTCTTGAGCCGTGTTTGCTAGTTAATTGCAGGATACGGGTTCTCAGCTCTAAACAATGAAATTCATGGAAAAGTACGACAAAATCCGGATTACTGCCAACCACAGATAAAACACGGGTTTCCGCTCTATATCCGTATGTTGCCACACACCAGTTTAAAGGACACAATGGCAAATCAATGTCATTTTCATGCACAAAGCTCCATGTCAACACAAGATCCAACATATCTACGCTGAGCTCAAGGAAATCATGGCAAAAGATCCACATCACATCACCTTTTGATCTACTGAAATTCTGGAAGAAATGTGAAGAGCTTCTGAGAAACAACATATACCACACTAAAGAGTACTGAAAACCAGGAAAACACACCAAAGCATTTGACCCAATTCCTCTTTATGGCCGCGGTTCCGCGGCATAAGCATGCTTAGGCCGCGGAACCGCGGCCATGTGGGCCCCGCAATTGATTATTTTTCAGGGGTAGTTTGGGAACTTCATCTTGGGTCAGAATTTGGCCCTAGGGTTTCAGCACGCTGCCTATAAATATCCCAGAACTTGCCAAGCCATACATGTTAATTCTTATGCCCACTTTTTGTTAGTTTTTAGTTTACTTCTTCTTCTTCTTCTTCTTCATTCTTTCCTCCATGAAATTGTTGTGAGAGCTTTTGAGTAGATGTTAAATGAAGATGAGGGTTATTTTGTATCATTCTTTTTTGCTTAGCTTTCCCCTTGAGCTCTCTACCTTAACTTGATCTTACAACCTCTTAAGTGAGCTTGCAAGTTTAAGCTTTGGTCATTGATCTCAAGGGGTTGTATCATTTGTTCTCTCTTTTGTGCTTCATTCTCCATGAGTTCTTTGCCTTTTCTTGATCTTGCAACCTCTTAATTGAGCTTGCAAGTTTAAGATTTGGTTATTATACCCATGTCTTGTTTTGGGTTCTATGGTTCCTAGTTTCATTTCTTTCTCATTTAATTTCATGCACTTAAATTCCATGCACTTTTAATTACTTGCTTGTAATCTTTTCTTTTCTTTGTTTATCTTTTCTTTTGCTCTTTTTGGTTTGTTTTGTGAATGGTTGTAATTGTTGTTGTTAAGAATAAATACAATATTGTAAGTTAATGTTTCTTTGCTCATTTCCTTTTTCCGTTATTTTCCTTTGAACTCCGCCCAAATGTTACGCAAGCGCTCCGTTAGGCACCCTACCCTACCAAGGTAACGGTGATTCCTAACCGCGACCGGTTGCGTTCGGTTTGGCCGGAAGCGAAAGCAAGAGACAAGAACGGACGGACAAGGGTCAATAAGCCGGATTCCACGAATACCGTGCTTAAGTACCCTAATCCACGTTGTTGCCGATTGCTCTAGTTTCAATTGGTCAAGACTCGGCTCAAAGGTTTGAGTGCGGATTTCTTTAGCTTACACTTTCGTATCTTTTTCTTAACAACTTTATACTTGCATATAAAACACATAGGTTAGATTTGAACAAACATATACATATTCTTTATTGACTCGTCTAAAACTCGAACGGACATACAACCATCTCCCTGTGGATCGACCCGTGCTCAACCGGCTAGCTGCAAAGCTACACCGTCCTGATTGCGGTTATAACTTTAGAACTTTGAACATCCGATACGCCAAAAGCGTGCGATCATGACCCAATCTACAATGCCATAAGAAATCCTGATTTAATTCCAGAGAATTTCTTTTAAGTGTGTTCTAGACATTGAAAACCTGAGCTTGATTTGGTACGTATATTCCGTTATCTAATGTACCTGACCCAATCAAATTTTGATTTAGGTGGATATGTAGTACATCGCTTACAAATGTAAAATCATATCCTTCTTTAGAAAGTAAACATACAGATATGATATTACAAGCTAGACTAGGTACATACAAACAGTTACGTAAAATCAATATCTGCCCACTTGTCAATCCTAGGTGATATTCCCCTATGGATTCAGTGTCCACGCTCATTCCATTAGCAACTCTGAGAGTCATAACACCTACCTTGATAACTCTATGGTTTCTCAAAGCCTATAATGAATAACAGATATGAGATCCTGATCCGGTATCTAGTACTCAGGAAGTAGAGTTAATTGACAGACAGTTTTCAATTACAAACACACTCGAAGCCGAAGCCACAGCGTGCTTCGAATCCTGGCTTCTGGCTTTCCAAGCCCTGCAGTCCTTCTGACAATGCGCTTTCCCGTGACTATAAAGACATGCTTCCTTCCCTACTACTAACCCCGAAACTTTTGCCTTGCCCTTTCCCTCTATCTTACTTACACCGCTTATCGGCTTGGTGGAGGCTTTCTTCTTCTCTCCCCTGGATTTCGCCTTGGATCTAGAAGAGGAAGATTCCCCAATAAGCAGAGCGGGTGTCTCCCTGGATTCTTTCAGGGATCCTTCTGAGATTCTCAATAATTTAAGGAGACTTGGAAGTGTAACTTCCTTCCCATGAATTTTGCAATTCAAGATAAACTGGGCATAAGTAGATGGTAGGGACTATAGAATCAAGTCGATACACAACTCATTCTCCAACGTAATCCCATGGTCCGTGAGCTGTTCAATATAGCTAATCATCGTAAGGACGTGGTCCTCTATAGATGACCCGATAGCCAACCTCGCTTGAAGTAATATCTTCGAGATCTCATATCTTGCGATATGAGATTGCTCTCCATATAAAACTTTGGTATGGAGAAAGATTGAAGCTAAGTCCATCTTCTCATGCTGCCTCTGGTGTTCACAATCCATTGAGGCTAATATGAGGAACTTGGCTCTCGCGCAATCCTTTTCCCATGTCTGACGGATATCAATATCCCCGGCGGTGGAATCTGGACCTGGGACGGCGGGGGGTTTTGTAGTAAGGAGATAGCCCATCTTGTCATGGGTAAGTGCCATATGGACATATCTTAGCCAATCAATATAGTTCAGCTTAGTCAATTTATTATCTAATAACCTATGTTCGGTCATTGTGGTCGCTGCAATTAGAAGAGAGAGAAGAAATACTTAGCACGATGCGCTTGCAAGTTTAGATTGATTATTAGTTTATCTAAACATGATAGCTCCCATTGTTCTCTCGAATCCTTCCTCAAACCATAAAAGAAAAATTAGTCAAGATTAATCCCACCATTACAATTCTTGCTTACCTTTCAATCAGGCTAGTGTCGGTACTTCGAGGGAGGTTTTCCAACGCTTTCACGAACTTCCTTAATTACAAAACCTCTTTTCCTTGGAGGCGTAGCCCCGCTAACACCGTTCTAGATACCTACTTTGTTTATAGCATTGATCGTTTAATGAAAAATCTCCCGAAGAGTAGCGCATACTCACAGTAGGATCGGGATCCAAATATCATTGTGTGATACAATTGAAGGAAGCTTACAAAGATTATCACACTCCTAATGGTATGCAGCACTACCAAGTTTCAGTACCTTAGAAACTCCTGATGTGGATTTTTGCCCCATGCTCTTATGACCTTGATGAAGGCCAACATATCATAAGTCACATGTCAAGTTCTACCCGTCATTATCCAGGTTAATTTGAACCTACCCGTACATACCCTTGACGAAGGCCAAAATATTAGTACGACTGTCCCAAACCAACGCATCTATCTATGCTACAAATGAATACCCAGTAGCTACCAATCACTATGCCTTGGCGAACGTCAAAATACATAGCTTGAATATTATTGAATATTCATATGAAATGACGGAGGGCTATGGATGGTTTTGGCGAAACCGTGAATGTAGTGCACTTGATATAGTCGAAGGAACCATGATAGCTTTTTAAAAGGAGTGGTTTAAGCTCCGCATTTAAAATTTCTTTTTGAAGAAAACCGAGTGGTTTTGAAATTGTTCCAACGATTAACCTTTGGTTTGTTTTATCTTTGCATTAATCAATATTAATGCGGTCCCATCATACAAATCCTATCATTGCAACAAAAGAAATGAAAATATAACGTACGCTTATGCCATCCGCATTCGCCACTGAGCCCCGTTTTACACCGTTAGGTTACTTAACTAACGCTAGAGCGGGTGTTCCCCTCCGAAAGACGCGGCACGAGACGCGGCGGACGTCTTGCCTAAATTTCGGGGCAGATGCTAATTGGTGCTATCCGTCCACCTCTCCGAAGATGCCAAGTTGATTTATGACACCATGTATCGAAGGTTTAAATAGGTGCGGCCGATGTAGCAGACTTCGTTAGATTCCCCCTCGTTTGAGGGGTTTTTGATTGTGGGGACGCTCTTCCCTGCAGGCGCAAGCCCCTGCAGTTAATTACGCTACCGCATTGCGGTAACAACTTTCTCCTTCTCCAGATGGTCACTTCGTGTCGTGAGTGTTTGTTTTGTGTTTGGTTGCCCGTGGATTGTATACGGAGACTAAGTTATGTTGTAGCCCGTATGGCGTGGACTAGTCCAAATCCGTATCTTTCTTAGATTTGGATTTGGGGGTTTGGGTTTAAGAATACGTTAGCCTCATTTGAGACTAAGATCAACTTAAACGTTTGTTAAGGATACGTTAGTCTCATTTGAGACTAAGATCAACTTAACGGGATCGTTTAGATCCGACAAGAGAGCAATTGGGCTCTATAGTTTAGTTTAGTGACATTGCGGTCGATAAATAGTTTAAGGAAATTACGGTCCATTGTTAGTTTAAGGACATCTCGGTCCAATGTTAGTTTTAAGACATCGCGGTCGAGGTTAAGGACATCATAGTCCATGAGTTTAAGGACCTCACAGTCCGATGTTAGTTTTAAGACATCACGGTCGAGGTTAAGGACATCATAGTCCGTGGATTTAAGGACTCCACAGTCCGATATTAGTTTTAAGACATCACGGTCGAGGTTAAGGACATCATAGTCCGTGGGTGTAAGGACTCCACAGTCCGATATTAGTTTTAAGACATCACGGTCGAGGTTAAGGACATCATAGTCCGTGGATTTAAGGACTCCACAGTCCGATATTAGTTTTAAGACATCATGGTCGAGGTAAGGACATCATAGTCCATGAGTTTAAGGACCCCACAGTCCATAGCAATGTGTGGTTGTCGGGACCCGTCACTTCTCTGACGACGTTGAAGGATTACAACGACAGATATCAGAGGAGTAAAGAGATGTACCCTCAAACCGGGTGTAAATTGATCGAAAGAGCAGATGGGCTCAGTTCAATTTAAATTGTGGACTTATGGCCAGAATTGGGCTAAGTCCAGTTAAAAAAAATGTTTAACATTTTATTTTTGTTCTGGCCATTTGGCCTTTATTTGGGCTTGGCCCTTTTAATAATGCTAAGCATTGGGCTCTGACATTTTTTGTCTTATATTGAATGCATAGCATTCATCAGAACAAAGTATGTTCTGACAGCACGCTACGTGGCGCACCAGGTGCTTTGCGCCAGTCAAAGAGCGCATTGCGCTTCTGTCGGGTAGCACACATGAATAGGACACGTGTCGCGCTTAGCGCTAGTTTGTTAGCGCATTGCGCTTTTATTTTATGAGCGTGTTGCGCTAGTCTGTTGGCGCACCAGTGAACGACATGTGGCGCGCTTGGCGCTGAGCGCCAGCCCATGAGCGCAGTGCTCTGTTTTATAAGCGCAAAGCGCAGATTGTGTCTCTGGTTGACACGTGGCGGATTTTGGCGATGAGCGCCGTTTCAATGAGCGCAAGGGCGCAATTCATGAGTGCAATGCACTTTTCAATAGCGCAGGACGCATCTGATCAATTTTAATATCTAAGAACAAATTTTTGTTCTTCAAAGGTGGCTTTGCCTCAAGATCCAAGAACAGAAGTCCTTGTTTTTATAAAGGCTCTACCTTTGTAGATCAAAAGATCTGTGAATGAAGTAAAATACTTTTTTTTATTATTTTATGATTAGATCTTAGATCTTTTCTCTTTTATTAAAGACCTTAGTCTTTTTTAGGTCTCTGATCTTTTTAGAAGATGTTTCTTCTTTTTATGAGATGGATTCATCTCTATTGTTCAAGAACATAGTTCTTTACCGTGAAGAAATGATCTTCTTTTGCTAAAGGCCTGCCTTTCTTTTTCTTTGAGTTTTCTCAAAGTTTTGCAGAGGGTTTTCTCTCATTTTTTTTCCTTTTTTTTGTGACCTGAAGTCTAGGGTCCTTTATATAGGGCCAATTGATTTGTTAAATCAGTTTTAGAGATCTTTCTCTGATTGATTTGGGAATATTTCCCACCGTGGGATCTTTGATCCTAAGGCTTCTGTTTTTTTCAGAAGATAATCTTCTTGTCTCAATAAGATTGAAAAATCTTTTCATAACAGAATTTGTTCTGTCTTTGGTAATTTTTATTAACCATTGGATCATTGATCCGGCGGTGCTAAAAGCACAATCTTATTGTTTGGAAAGATTTTGAGGAATCTTTTCTCAACAGAGTTAAATTCTGGTTAATTAATGATTTATCATTATTATTAGATCTTTTGATCTAGCAGTGGGGGGAATTTTAATTCCAGCGCTGGCGCTCCTTGCGCCAGCGCCCCTACGTTCGACACGTGGCACGCAAAACGCAGCGCAACTGCGCTAGCGCACCAGTGTTGCTTCAACAGAGGTGTCTTTTCACCTTCCTATTTAAGTCAAACTTGTATTCCCTAGAACTTTCATTTCCCAAGTTTTGGAAATAGTTCCTCTGTGCACAAAATTTTCTGTGCCTAGTCTTTATAACTCGAAGCCAAGCTTTTTCTTTTCTCATCTCCGAAGAACCCTTTCAATTATGGCTTGTAACCGCCCGCATGCCCGTCGACAACCGTGGGAAGTGCCCATTCAAGATATTGTCCCTCGTTTTGCTGCACGCTTGGTGGATCCTTCTCTCACGGATGAGCAATGCGACACTGCATTGTACGAGCTTTTGACTCATGTGGGGTCTCCCCTTCCCCCACACTCTATTTGGATTCGGATGATCCTTGTGTCTGTGCTCGCTGATCTTCCCCCTCCTCCAGCAGAGATGTCCTCGGCAATGTTCGATGCTGCCGAAGACAAGATCGAGTGCTTCTTCGAAGCGTACTTGATCACTAAAGCCTTGAGGGATTGCTCCATCTACTTGCTGAGCCAGATACGGGCTCGTCGGGTTGTCATCACCACTTTCTCTGGGAAGTGCGGCGTCGATTGTTGGATGGCTACTCTTCGGGAGGATCGCCGTTTTGACGTGGTGGAGTAGACGGAGAGAGAACTAGATAATCTTCTCCTTAGCTTTCCGAACCCTTGTCCTTTCGATCCCATGTTTGGTGATCTTTTTTCGATGTAATGATAATAAACAAATGTTTTAATTGAATATCTTATGATCCGTTAAGTGTTACTTTATTTTAGCTCTTTGTTATGCTTGTGTGCTGCATAATTTAATTTGCTATAATCAGGTGCAAGTGATTCTTGCAGGGATGAAGTGCTTCTGGCGCTTAGCGCTTTTCATGAAGCATTGCTTCGCTTTCCAGTCTTAGAAATAAATCTTTGCTCTAATTTGTGGCACGCAGCGTAGAGCGCAGAGCAACTGCGTTAGCGCGCCCGTGTTTGAACAGAGCTTTGCTCTGATTGGGGAAACAAATGCCCCCCTCCGTCGCGCTTACGTGGCCCAAACGTGAGTGCGGCGGTGGTAGCATCTCAGTCGTTGGATCAACTTTTGGAAGTTGAAACGTCTCTCAATGCCTATAAATAGGACCTTTGGTCCCTTAGATGATTTTCATCTCCTCCTTGAGAATTATCTCTTCGTCAGAGCATTGCTCTCCTGTTAAAATCTTTTAAGAGTCAGAACCTTGTTAAAATTTAGGTCAAGTTTAAAACTTTCACTAGATTAGGGTTTTACCCATTAACAGAGCTTTGCTCTCCATAGATCTTTGATCTGAAGAAAGGTTCATTAATAGAGCTCTGCTCTCTAAAATGATTTTACTTAAGATTTCTTAATTCATTAATGGAGCTTTTCTCCTTTAAGATCATAATGGAAGAACTCTTAAGAGTTTGTTCATGGATCTTGAAGATCAAAAATGAAATTTTATTTTGATGGATTATATCATCTTCTTAGAGCAAGGCTCTCAGTGTTCTCGGGGAATTTCTTTAAATTCCCCTCATAATTGACTTTGACAGGTGTCACCCCTGTCTGCGGAGCATTGCTCTCGAGGAGTTTAACTCCCTGTGTCTGGTTTTTTCCTCATTTCTAATCTTCTAATGATGTTTCTTTCAGGAACTATGGCTGTTCATTTATACAGTCTGAACAAGTTCATTACTTATGAGGATATCCGCGTACAGGGCCGTCACCAAAACCAAGAGTTTACAGATGCCCAGTGTGCGGAGATTATGGGTCGTCTGTACGCACGCGTTGGTTGGTTGCTTCCTCGCCGTTCTTCTCTCTTGAAAGTCGTACTAGGAGCAATTTGGAGAGAACTTCCGGGGTTTCACGAGGCCATGCCGCTTAATGCGCTGGATGATGCCGAAGACAAGGTGCATTCAGTGTACCTGTCGGGGATGATCTCGAAGAAACGACGAGATAGCCTTATTGATATTCTGCATCAAATTTTTCAACAGACGACAATAATTGCTTCTTATCAAAGGGTGGGGGGGCATTGCCGAAGATCTTGACACGCGTGAGCATGAGAGGATGTACACGAGAATGGTCAAAAAGGCCAGAAAGACTCTAGACGGCCTTACTTTCGAATTCCTTAATCCATGCCCTGGATACGAGGTTTTGTCATTGTAATCATCATGATGATGATTTCGTTTATTGCTTTCATAATTGTAAGAGCCCCTTATTTTAATCCCTTTTTGAAGTATGAATGGCAAATTTCTCATTTCAGTGTGTCTTATTTTATGTACCGAATCTCTTGCACATGCATGAATGGGCATGCCTCGAACGCTTAACTAAATGCAAATCAGATGTTCTTTCCGTTGCTTTCTTCTCCTTGCTGTGTTGTTGCCATGTGATTTTGGTGAGTGCGGTCTGTAGATAGTATACAGCCGTCAATCTTGTGCTCTTTGTAAGGTGGTGATGGTTTAGAACACAGGGTTATGATCTGTCCCCTAAGACTCTTCAACTTTATGAGCCGTGAGGGTCTCATAAAGAATTTTCTCCCTACCGGTTGAGAGGATCCCGTAGGTGTAATTTCTCCTTAAGAATCATGAGGATTCCTAAGTGTGTTTTCTCTTGAAAGTCGTAAGGATCTCACAATAGAATTTACTCCCTTACGAGTCGTGAGGACCCGCAAGTGATGGGTGAAGTTGCCCTTATCTGCATTTCACGGAGTCAGGGGTTGCTCTGGGTGTTTCCCACGGGTTCACTGCCGTGTTCTGCGAGGACCAGGCTCAGCTCTGGACGTTCTCTAGGATACCATAGTTTAAAGACATCGCGGTCGAGGTTAAGGACATCATAGTCCGTGGATTTAAGGACTCCACAGTCCGTTGTTAGTTTTAAGACATCACGGTCGAGGTTAAGGACATCATAGTCCATGAGTTTAAGGACCTCACAGTCCGATGTTAGTTTTAAGACATCCCGGTCGAAGTTAAGGACATCATAGTCCGTGGATTTAAGGACTCCACAGTCTGATGTTAGTTTTAAGACATCACGGTCGAGGTTAAGGACATCATAGTCCATGAGTTTAAGGACTCCACAGTCCGATATTAGTTTTAAGACATCACGGTCGAGGTTAAGGACATCATAGTCCGTTGATTTAAGGACTCCACAGTCCGATATTAGTTTTAAGACATCACGGTCGAGGTTAAGGACATCATAGTCCGTGGATTTAAGGACTCCACAGTCCGATATTAGTTTTAAGACATCACGGTCGAGGTTAAGGACGTCATAGCCCATGAGTTTAAGGACCTCACAGTCCAATGTTATTTTTAAGACATCACGTTCGAGGTTAAGGACATCATAGTCCATGAGTTTAAGGACCTCACAGTCCAATGTTAGTTTCAAGACATCCCGGTCGAGGTTAAGGACGTTATAGTACATGAGTTTAAGGACCTCACAGTCCAATGTTTGCTCTGGGTGCTTCCCACGGGTTCACTGCCGTGTTCGGCGAGGACCAGGCTCCACTCTGGATGCTTCACACGGGGTCATTTCCGTGCTCTGCGAGGACCAGGATCCACTCTGGACGTTTTCCACGGGGTCAGAAGTGACATAATCCGCGTTCCACGTAGCCAGGAATTTGCTCTGGATGCTTCCCACGGGTTCACTGCCGTGTTCGGCGAGGACCAGGCTCCGCTCTGGATTCTTCACACGGGCCATTGCCGTGCTTTGCGAGGACCAGGATCCGCTCTGGACGTTTTCCACGGGGTCAGGAGTGACATAATCCGCGTTCCACCTAGCCAGGAATTTGCTCTGGATGCTTCCCACGGGTTCACTGCCGTGTTCGGCGAGGACCAGGCTCCGCTCTGGATGCTTCACACGGGGTCATTACCGTGCTCTGCGAGGACCAGGATCCGCTCTGGACGTTTTCCACGGGGTCAGAAGTGACATGATCCGCGTTCCACGTAGCCAGGTATTTGCTCTGGATGCTTCCCACGGGTTCACTGCCGTGTTCGGCGATGACCAGGCTCCGCTCTGGATGCTTCACACGGGGTCATTGCCGTGCTCTGCGAGGACCAGGATCCGCTTTAGACGTTTTCCACGGGGTCAGAAGTGACATGATTCGCGTTCCACGTAGCCAGGTATTTGCTCTGGATGCTTCCCACGGGTTCACTGCCATGTTCGGCGAGGACCAGGCTCCGCTCTGGATGCTTCACACGGGGTTATTGTCGTGCTCTGCGAGGACCAGGATCCACTCTGGACGTTTTCCAAGGGGTCAGAAGTGACATGAGCCGCGTTCCACGTAGCCAGGAATTTTTTTGATTATATCCGCATTTCACGGAGTTGGGGTCTGACTTTCGGTCGTTTGTGCATTGCCGAGTCATGGAACTGGGAGTTGCCGTTGTTCCACTTTGCTTGATGTTGTGTTTGTCGTAATGAAATGGATGTTGAGATGATCTCCAGGTCATCTGTGAACCGTTAAGATTTGGCTTCTTCCTCTGATGAAACCTGGGGAGGAAAGGGGTGATTCCCTCTTTGTTTGAGCCCCTGGATTGTATACAGAGATTGATGTAATATCATCTGTAGGGCATAAATTTCTTATTATTTTTTTTTATTTTATTTCTTTCCGCGATGCTCTATCATTTCAGCTTTTATATCGCGAAGGTCGCGATTGCCCAATCATTTCGGCTATTTTTCGCGGTGCCCAATCATTTTGGCTATTCGTTTTGTTTTTACTCGTTGCTTTTTATTGCGAGTTGCCCAATCATTTCGGCTATTTGTTTTATTTTTACTCGCTGATTTTTATTGCGAGTTACCCCATCATTTCGGCTGTTTTGCATGCATATATTTTTACTTGCTGATTTTTTTTGCAAGTTGCCCCATCATTTCGGCTATTTCGTATGCATGTGTGGCTTGTCAGCTTCTTGCTGCAGGCTTGGAATTAGACACCGATTTCGGCATCAGCCCCGCTACAACTGGGATATTGCCAGGAGAGAATCATCATTTTCCTCTGTCGATGTCGCACAAAGGTGGCTTAGCGAACAGGGTTAGGATCCTGTCGACTAAGGCTTTTGACTTTATGAGCCGTAAGGGTATCATAAAGGTATTTCTCCCTACAAGTCGTGAGGATCTCGTAGGTGCGTTTTCTCCTTAAGGGTCGTGAGGATTCCTAAGTGTATGGTCTCTTATAAGTCGTAAGGATCTTACAAGAGTGTTTTCTCCTTATAAGTCGAGAGGACTTAAAAGGGTTGTTCACCGTATAGACATATCCCTAGTTACGGATGGGACTTCGTTAGGTAAACGCTTATTCGCGCCCGTGGATTGTATACAAGGGTCAGCGTTGAGCCGCTTGTAGGGCAGTATCGAAGGTTGTGGGGGTTGCTAAAGAACAGGCACAGATCCCTGTAGCTTAAGACTTTTCAAATCTTATGAGCCGTGAAGGTTCCATAAGAGGGTTCTCCTTACGAGTAGTGAGGATCTCGCAAGTGTAATCTCTCCCTAAGGATCGTGGGGATCCCTAAGTGTGTTGCTCCCTTGTGAGTCGTAAGGATCTCACGCAGGCGGTTTCTCCTTACAAAGTCGAGAGGACCTTGCAAGTGTCTATTAACGAGATTGCGCCCTTTCGGGTTTTCACAAAACTCGCCGGTAGCCCTGCTTTTTTTACTCACGGAGCCCTTTCGGGTTTTCATCCATGCCCATTTTGCTTATGGACATACCGTTTTCTCTTTTTCTATTTTTTATTCTAACGAGGTTGCGCCCTTTCAGGTTTTCATAAGACTCGCCGGTAACCCTGCTGTTTTTACTCACGGAGCCCTTTCGGGTTTTCATCCGTGCCCTTTTGATTGTGGACATACCGTTTTCTTTTTGCTTTCTTTTTTCTTTTTTCTTTATTCTTTTTTTTCGCTTTGGGATGCTGCAATCCACCGTAGTTTATCGACATCTCGGTCAACAGCTAGTTTTAGGACATAGTGGTCCATCGTTAGTTTAGGGACGTTTCGGTCCATCGTTAGTTTAAGGACATTTCGGTCCGCTGGTTAGTTTAAGGACGTTTCGGTCCGTTGTTAGTTTAAGGACGTTTCGGTCCGTCGTTAGTTTAAGGATGTTTCGGTCCGTCTTTAGTTTAAGGATGTTTCGGTCCGTTGTTAGTTTTCGGATGTTTCGGTCCATTGTTAGTTTAAGGACGTTTCGGTCCGTCATTAGTTTAAGGACGTTTCAGTCCATTGTTAGTTTTCAGACGTTTCGGTCCATTTCAAAGGGAGCCGGTTACAACTTATAGAGTTTGGGCTTAGGAAGATAGCGAGCGGACATAGTCGTCGTCATCTATCATTGACCTAGGTCGTGACTCGTTAGGCGTAGTATTTCTTTAGGAAGCGACCGTTTATTAGCCTGAAAGGTCTTTCACCATGCATGTCCATGAGTAGATAGGCTCCACCCCGGTAGACTTTGTCTATGATATACGGGCCTTCATAGTTCGGCTTGAATTTCCCCCATTTGGCGCGATTAGGAATCATAGGCCTTTTGACCACAAGCACGAGTTCGCCTTGGCGGAATGTCCTCGGCCTAGTCAATCTTTCATATGAGCGCGTCATCTTTGCTTTATAAGCCTCCAGATTTTGTTGCGCTATGAGCCGTGTTTCATCAAGGGCGTCGAGCTCCTCAAGCCGAAGGTGAGAATTCTCTTCGTCCGTTAGCTCGTAATGAATTGCCACTCGAAGAGAGGGTAGCTCTATCTCGAGAGGGAGTACCGCCACTGTACCGAATACCAGTGCGTATGGCGTTGTGTTCGTGGCCGTCTTGAACGTGGTTCGATACGTCCAGAGGGCTTCATGTAGTTTCTTGTTCCATTCCTTCTTATTTCGGGACACCGTCTTTTTCACGATCTTTGTCAAGGTCTTGTTGAAAGCCTCAGCTAGACTGTTAGCTCGGGGATTATAGACTGAAGAGTATTGATTGATACGAACTCTCGGTGTGTAGTTTTAGAAAATGTATAGAAATCACAACCAAAAATATTTTGACCGCAATCAATAACGGTGTCAGATGTAGCGCGATAGCGAGTGCGGATCGTCCACGGGGAAAGTGAGATTCGTTCGAATTTGAATTAGATGAATTGAAAATTAAAGAAAGAAAAGAAAAGACAATTCGATTCAAGATTTATAAAATGAATTCAAGAATCATCTAGATCTAAATCTAATTAACAAGAAAACATTAAAATCAAGAATCAAGAATTGATGATATCCAATCCAATAATCAAGAATCGAAGTGAGGCTCGTAGGAATTGATCGAATCTATAGATGTGATGAAATCTATTGATTACGTATTCTTATCCATTAATGATTTGATACTAGATCGATGACGATTAATCGAGGTTTAAGGATCTTTCGAAGAAACTAGGGTTTCTTCATCTCATCCTTTGTCCTTTCGATGAATCTCATTCAAATTCTAGCCTCGAGTAAATTCAAGAATCGATCGTGGATCACTAATTAAGAACGAACACAATCAAGAAAGTATCGCTCGAAACTAGGTTGCCGATTCTTCAATTTACTAGAGTTTACAAAACTTATAGGAATTAAGAATCGTTTCAAGATTTGTCACATCACCATCTATTGATTCTCTCGACTCCTACACCAGCGGAGTTTTACTCAAACATCATAACAAAATACTCAATCAAGAATTGAGATCGAATCATGATGCAAGAATGTAAAGAAAGCAAGATATAGAAATTTCACCTTTATTTATCAACAATTTTGTTACAATTCTCTCAAGATCTATAAGAGGAAAGAACTTGATCGTCGATTTCGGCTTCGCTCGTCTCCTTGAGTCGCGGATCTCCTTGGATCACTTGCTCCGATGATGTCCGGCGTCGCTTTCTAAAGGATCAAAGGCTTCATGCTTGATTTGGTACTTGGAGTTCTTGATTTTTGGCTTTGGAATTTGAATTGGGGATTAGGGTTTACAAGTTGTCACTCAACTTGTATTTGGGGAGATGTAGATTGAACAACCTTTGAGAAGAAGTTTTAGGGTCCCTTTTATAGTCTTCACTAGCTTTGGCTTCCTTTAGAAGCTAGGTTTAGTTTAGCTTCCCTTGTAAGCTAGGTAGTTAGGTAGAAGCTTCTAGAGGTAGTTAGTTAGGCTTTAGCTTCCTTCATAAGCTTAGAAGTTAGGAAGAAACTTCTAGGCTTAGGTAGTTATTTGAGAAGCTTGCTTGAGAAGCTTGGACATTTTTAGCTTGATCAAGGAGCCTTGCTGATCTGGAAGAAGATTCTGGAGTTCTCTGGAGTTTGCACTGGCTTGAATAGGTGTAGGCCTTGAACCAAGAAATCTGACGTAACAAGTTGCTGACGACACGCCTTTATGGCCGCGGATCCGCGGCACCAAGGGGGTTCTGGCCGCGGATCCGCGGCCCATTTGGTGCCTTGGTGCATCAAATTTCTTGCACTGCTTTCTACTGGCTTCTTGATATATTTATGATATGTGGAATCTTATAATTCCCTCTAGTTCATTGCCAGATCTCAAGTCTTGGAGTTGGCGTATTTTTCTCAGCACTTTTGACAATTTTGGCTCTGTTACCTGAAATTTTCTGCACAGATTCTCGAGACAAGTGTTGCGATATACAAAGATTATGCGATGCAATGATAAACACTCAATTTCCCTCAGAAATGTAGGTTTTAATATATAACACATATTATTTGGTATTTTACAGATGTTTTGCTAATATGTGCTATATCAATACCGAACACCTCTAGATAAGTGCAAATGGTAGGGAAATTGTCGTGTTAAAAATGCAATATTTTCGACTGATCAAATTCCCCCAAACTTATTTTCGGTCGTCTCGAGCGAACTGTTTTATTAAAAAGAGAAGGAGAAAATAAAGAAAAAGAAAAACTAACTAGCACACTTTCGTAGGCAACACGATTGCACTGAGCACGTGCAACAAGCCTTTAAATCTCTAGGTGTCCCTAGTAGGAGGAGTGTTGTCTCCTGAGGGTTTTCAGCGGATTGCACCCACAAAATCCAATAATAAAAGGAAGACCGTGAAAGTTACATATAAAGACAAGAATTGTAAAAGAAAGACTTTGAAAATTAGGGTTTCCAACTATGCTAGCTTTTCGGTTGTCATGAGCCCTATCTTAATAGCCATGAAAAGATGTCAGAAATCACATCATCCCTCAATAAAACATCGTCGTTATTCTTCATTCCTATCTTTCTTCCAAACATCGATCATATAACCCTACGTGTGTGTAAAGAACATCCCTACACCCGGAGAATTCAATTCAAGCTATCATACTCTTGTTCATCTGCCTTAGTACTTTTTAATTAATGAATATTTAGATGAATTTGCTCACACACTTTCATGCGACCGTTAATACTTCTTAAGGTACTAACCGACTGATTACTCATGTGCTTGCTTATTTGGTGTTTTTCCTCGTCTTGCACCACCTAAGGTTTAGCAGTGACTCTCAGACCAGTTGGTCTAAGGCACTAGGTGAAGAGGCACCCTCGCTATATTTTTTTATTGCTGCCTTGGCGATAACAAAACCAGTGTTCATTTTTCTGCACCATTTTATATTTTATTCATCATTTTTTTTATTTCCTTCGTACTTTGGCTTTTAGACAAGAGCATTTCAAGGTATCCTCTACTATCCCGAGTTTCAACACGTGTGTAAGTGCGAATAGCAGGGTATCAACGTTCAAATGTTTGGCTTCCAGAATAGGAACTATTTTTCAGACTTATTTTTATCCTCAGATTAGTGACTTCTTTCATCTTACTAACCCTCGGGACAACGGCTCATAACTACTTATTACTGGTTCGTATAAGAAAACTTCTAATTTTCTAGGTTTTCTTAAATTTTTCCAATCTTTTGGATGCAATTTTTCACTATCTAATCTTTTATTATCTTATTTATGTACAAAAAATATTATATTTTTTTTTTAAAATTTTTTAAATTTTTATAGGTTTAAAAATATTTTGTGCTTATGCAAATTATGATGCAAATGATGCGAAAATAAGCACAAACCTCCCCCAAACTTGTTTTCAACAGTGTCCTCACTGTTGTCATCCGCTAAATCTCAAAAACCTGTAAGCCTGGGAGGAAATTTATTAATGGGGGCAAAATATTTAAGTGAAAATCCTCCTCCAAACTTATTCTTGGCTCATCAAAAAAAAAATCTTATCAGGAGCCAGATTATACCCCCCAAACTTGAGTTAAACAATGTTAAGCTTTTGAAAATCACAAGTGGGGGTCAAAAGATCATTGGTCGATGCCAAGCTTTGCAAAGACTGAAAGTTAACACCAACCATTCAAAAATTTTATCAATGTAGTGCTCAGGTTGGTGGAAGAAGAAGTGGGGAAAGGGTAAGTGGTGGAATAGAATGTGTGTGCGTCTCATTTTGGAGAGACGATGCAGTGAATGTGATGGATTACTCGCATTCTTTTTACAGTCCAGAAGAAGGGGTGGAGGTTCAGTTTCAATGTTTTGATGTGGATTCATCTCAACACCCGTGTCATTCAAAAATGCAAGTTCATCAGCGAAGATTTCCTCAAAAGTTTCATCAATACCCCGAAGAATAATGTCATCACAAAGCACGGGGTGATCTTCAGACTCTAAAAGCGGTTCATAATCAGTATTAGTTGTTGACCCGGACAACTCGGTGGAAGAGTCCGTATGTGTATGATACATAGTTGGGTCAAACAACAACATATGAAAAGAGTCTAGATCAGTATCATGAGGCTGATCAAATTCGCTGCTGTCGACATCCATTAAGTCGACAGAACAGACCTGAGCAGTAGGTTCGGAGGGTACACTTCCCAACTTGTAAATGTTCAGTTCAATTGACCTATTCCCGAAGGATAGGGTCATAGAACCGTTACGACAGTTGATGATAGCATTGGAAGTGGCCAAAAATGGGCGACCTAAAATCACCGGAATTTGATTCCGTTGGTTCACTACAGGCTGTGTATCAATTACAATAAAATCTACATGGAATACAAATTCCCCGATTTTTATTAACACATCCTCCAGTTCACCCCTAGGTTAGGTACTTGATTGGTCAGCCATTTAGAGAGTGCAATGGGCTGGTTTCAACTCTCCGATCCCTAACTGCTCGTATACCGAGAAAGGAAGCAGGTTAACACTTGCGCCAAGGTTAAGTAGAGCACGGTTAATATGTTTTTCCCCGATAGAAATGGAAATAGTAGGATATCCAGGATCCTTACGTTTCCTCGGTAATTGCTGGGGGAAAGTCGTGTCTACGGTTTTTGCCATGAATATCTTCTTGGGTACTTGAGTCTTCCTCTTTCTAGTGCACAAGTCTTTAAGAGTTTTCGCATATGCGGGGACTTTTTGGATAGCATCTAGGAGAGGGATGTTGATGTTAACCCGTTTCAAGGTTTCAGTGATCTTCTCCATTTGTGCACTCAGTGTGTTTCCCCTTAACCGATTCAGATAAGGGGCTTGAGCAATAAGGTCAGGGTCCAACATTGGAGAAGATCGTGTGGGTGGAAACGATCTAAGAATAGGAGTGGGGATCGTTTTCGGTGGACTAGAAGAGGTGGGCTGAGGTGTCGAGCCTTGGGGAAAACGGAGAATAGGCTCGGAAGAAGGTGGTGGGGTAGAAAAACTGGGGTTAGAATTAGAGGCAGAAGTGGAAGGAAAGGTCTCAGCCGGGGTATCATCGATAGATTTTTCAGTGTCATCAATCTATTCCCCAACGTGATTGTTAAGCACTCTTCCAGATCTCAACGTGATTGCATTCACATGATGTAAATAGCCAGGATTGGGCAAAGGTTGAGCTGGAAGTTTCCCTTTCTCTCTTGCACTCATTTCGGCTTTTAATCGTGCAATTTATTCTTCCATCGATTTTATAGTCTCGCTTTGGCACGCAGAGTTTTTCTCGATTTTATCGACGGAAGTCTTTATTGTCAAAAGCAAGTTCATGAATGAAGAGGATTCATCAGTGCCGGTCAACTGCAAAGGATTAGATGATGTAGGTGTGTTGACCAGATTTTGGAAGTTTTGTGCTTGGAAGGGGTGCTGACTCAATTGAAGTGGTTGCTGTTGTGGTGGAGGGACCCTTTGGAAATTGTTTTGATTTGGAACCGTGTTTTGAGTGTGTGATTGGTTCCAAGCAAAGTTAGGGCGATTCCTCCAACCCTGATTATATGTGGAAGAAAATGGATCATTTCTAGGTCTTTGAGAAGCAGAATTGATATGCTCATGACCTTGAAACGGGGAGTTTAGTGGACATTCTTCCGTCAAATGAGAAGGATCAGAACATCATCCACATACAGTTTTGGAGAGTGACATTTGATTTAGGGCGGCAACTAAAAATTTGTTTTCCATAGTGTCGAGTTTCTTGTGTATAGCTGAAATGACAGCTCTAACTCCTATGGAAACATCCGATTGGTTATTGCCACCCCTAAACGATTGAATCTCCCACTGTAAAGATTTTTCAGCGGAATCTTCTAAGTATTTCCAAGCTTCCCCATCGTCTTTGGTCATAAAATTGCCTTGACACATGGCTTCAAGGCTCTGTTTAGTGGTAGGGTTACTGCCCTCATATATGATTCGGCACAGATCCCATCTAGGGATTCCGTGATGTGGACATTGAACCAACAGATCCTTAAAGCGGTCAAGACATTTCGAAAATGGTTCATTTGGAAGCTGGGTGAATTGATTTATTTCGCTACAGACTCGAGCTGTCTTGTGATTAGGGTAGAATTTCTTAAGGAATGCTGCAACAAATTCTTCCCAATTCGTAATGGAATGTGTGATAATATTATACAGCCACTTCTCGGCTATATTGCACAAGGTAAATGGAAGAAGACGTAGACTCATAGCATCCACAGAAAGCTGTGAGGTACCCATCATTGCGCATACATTTTCAAATTTGGTGATAAAGACATATGCGTCTTCAGACTCGAGACCGTGGTATTTGGGTAGAAGGTTGATGTATTAGGGTTTAATCTCAAAATTATCCCCGTTGGCTGGTGGAATGGATAGACAGGTCGAAAGAGGACCTCGCATAGGATAGCACCTCTCTTGGAGAGAGATGCGGGGTGAATTCTGTGCACCTACGGACGGCGGCAGATTAGCGGTAAAGAAGTTCGATGGAGAAGCATCCATCGATATGGGTGTGGTGGTGGGTAAAGAAGAAGTAAATGTAGAAATACCAACTTTAGGGTCGATCGGGGGAACGCGGACTAAACGGGCACTAGAATCCCGTGTCTAGCCTATCTTGCACTAAAAGGGTTTAGCACAAGTGACAGCGTTAATATAATTAGGGGAAATGATGTGAGTGGTGTTTGCTTTGAAAAATATACGGATTTTTGAAAAAAATGATGCAAATCACAACAAATGCAACAAGCAACCTTAAGTCTAGTGGTCACCTAGGTCAAGGCTCTAGACCGCTCCTAACTGCCAAAAGACAAGTCGCAGGATCAATCCTCCACTGCCTCTTTGTCTCTCCTGTGGCCAGGTAAGTGCCAGGTAAGTGGGAGATTCTCCACTACATAAGTAGTGGGCCTAATTAAGTAACCACTTGCCTTAGACACACTTTCCTTAGACACCACAAAAGAAACGCGGATAAGCAATAGATTACCCACGGCCTTCTCTTGTCCTAAGTGAGCGCGACGGTCCTTAGAGTCATGTCTAGATCTTTTTTAGTTAATAAGGGTAATGCGGATGCAATTTTATGATTTTCGGGGCTTAGGAAGGGTAATGAACTCTCCACCAAATCTGAATTTTGCCGCTCCCCTTAAATTCCGTATTAATATGCAAACAACCAAGAATCAAAACACACACACTTTTTATTTTTGCGGCGCTGTGAATTTTTGCAAAGAAAACCTGCAGAAAATTGTTATTGGAGCAGACAGAGAAGGAGATAAGAAAGTAAAGAATTTACCAGAGAATTTTGGCACAGAGAAGATGCAAGCCCGCCGCGGATCCGCCGCGGGAGGTAGGTAATTGCCGCGGAAACGCGGTTGAAAGAAGAGATCCCTGCACAAATTTTTAGGCAACTGCCTCTATTGCCTCTCTTAGCTCTCTGGAATATTCAGAAAAAAATTTCCCAAGCTCCACCAATTGCAGATTTCCTCGCAACAAATCACAACGAATCGTTTACTGTTTGCGCGAATTTTGATCAAAACATTTTGATGGAATAAACTTTTCAACTCAAATTTCAAAAACAAACGAATTAGCGCACTATCCCCGGCAACGACGCCATTTGATTGATACGAATTCTCGGTATGTAGTTTTAGAAAATGTATAGAAATCACAACCAAAAATATTTTGACCGCAATCAATAACGGTGTCGGATGTAACGCGTTAGCGAGTGCGGATCGTCCACAGGGAAAGTGAGATTCGTTCGAATTTGAATTAGATGAATTGAAAATTAAAGAAAGAAAAGACAATTCGATTCAAGATTTATAAAATGAATTCAAGAATCATCTAGATCTAAATCTAATTAACAAGAAAACATTAAAATCAAGAATCAAGAATTGATGATATCCAATCCAATAATCAAGAATCGAAGTGAGACTCGTAGGAATCGATCGAATCTATAGATGTGATGAAATCTATTGATTACGTATTCTTATCCATTAATGATTTGATACTAGATCGATGACGATTAATCGAGGTTTAAGGATCTTTCGAAGAAACTAGGGTTTCTTCATCTCATCCTTTGTCCTATCGATGAATCTCATTCAAATTCTAGCCTCGAGTAAATTCAAGAATCGATCGTGGATCACTAACTAAGAGCGAACACAATCAAGAAAGCATCGCTCGAAACTAGGTTGCCGATTCTTCAATTTACTAGAGTTTACAAAACTTATAGGAATTAAGAATCGTTTCAAGATTTGTCACATCATCATCTATTGATTCTCTCGACTCCTTCACGAGCGGAGTTTTACTCAAACACCATAACAAAATACTCAATCAAGAATTGAGATCGAATCATGATGCAAGAATGTAAAGAAAGCAAGATATAGAAATTTCATCTTTATTTATCAACAATTTTGTTACAATTCTCTCAAGATCTACAAGAGGAAAGAACTTGATCGTCGATTTCGGCTTCGCTCGTCTTCTTGAGTCGCGGATCTCTTTGGATCACTTGCTCCGATGAAGTCCTGCGTCGCTTTCTAAAGGATCGAAGGTTTCATGCTTGATTTGGTACTCGGAGTTCTTGATTTTTGGCTTTGGAATTTGAATTGGGGATTAGGGTTTACAAGTTGTGTCACTCAACTTGTATTTGGGAGATGTAGATTGAACAACCTTTGAGAAGAAGCTTTAGGGTCCCTTTTATAGTCTTCACTAGGTTTGGCTTCCTTTAGAAGCTAGGTTTAGTTTAGCTTCCCTTGTAAGCTAGGTAGTTAGGTAGAAGCTTCTAGAGGTAGTTGGTTAGGCTTTAGCTTCCTTCATAAGCTTGGAGGTTAGGGAGAAGCTTCTAGGCTTAGGTAGTTATTTGATAAGCTTGGACATTTTTAGCTTGATCAAGGAGCCTTGCTGATCTGGCAGAAAATTCTGGAGTTCTCTGGAGTTTGCACTGGCTTGAATAGGTGTAGGCCTTGAACCAAGAAATCTGACGTAACAAGTTGCTGACGACACGCCTTTATGGCCGCGGATCCGCGGCGCCAAGGGGGTTCTGGCCGCGGATCCGCAGCCCATTTGGTGCATCAAATTTCTTGCATTGCTTTCTACTGGCTTTTTGATATCTTTCTGATATATGGAATCTTATAATTCCCTCTAGTTCATTGCCAGATCTCAAGTCTTGGAGTTGGCGTATTTTTCTCAGCAATTTTGACAATTTTGGCTCTGTTACCTGAAATTTCTTGCACAGATTCTCGAGACAAGTGTTGCGCTATACAAAGATTATGCGATGCAATGATAAACACTCAATTTCCCTCAGAAATATAGGTTTTAATATATAACACTGTTGGAGATAGTGCCCTCAGAGTCAATTATTGGATCACAGGCACGTGATTGCAATGATTGAGGGAGGACCTATCCCGGTAGAACAGTCTTACTCGAGATGATAGTATACTATCTGGTTTACCTTTATTATCGTGTACTGCTTTAGGTGACCTGACAGGTCGCTATTGCACGTTGATAGAGCCCCTAGGATTCTTGCTTGACTGCCAGCAGTATGAGGGCGATCATATAAGTGAGAGCTGGAGTTCATAAGCACATCCTTAAAAGGTCCCTAGTCATGGGAGTTTCGAGACAGGGCATCGATTCTCCAGAGTAGACTAGTGTATACAGTCGAGACCCCGACGAGGGGCGGTGGCCGGTCTTACAAGCCACTGGTGTCAGTTGGTTCACCTAAGATGTATACAGGTGCTCATTGGGTTATGAGTTCACCGGACAGGACTCGCCGGGAACATGCTAGTTGGTCTTATACCTGACGTCAGATAGCAGTTCCCAGGTGACATGTGTACAGATTAGTTCATCGACCTGGGGATCGTCATTTGTCTCGTGTGAGTTCCCACTGTGCTTTGATTACTACCCTACCACGGCTCAAAGGAGTCGTGCAAACAGGTTTTAGTTGGGTACAGTCCCGAGCCACATGGAGGCAGTGAGAGGATCTTCAGGGGTTCGTCTCTCCCGGTATTGGGGGTGAGGTCGCGCTGTGTCTAGGAGAGCCATTACACGAAGTCCTTGGCCAAGGCAGGAGATTTACTGGTAGGTATTCCAGTAGTATCTCAGGGTGTTCTGGGCTACACTCCGACACGACTTGTACCGCTTTTGGGGGTCTGACTTTTACCAACCCCCTAGGCCCGACATGCGATGCTCATAGACGAACGGACCGGACTGTACGGATATTGTCACTGACAGGCTCAGTAGGGTGTCAGGATGAGTTCGCTCATCGACGTCCCTTTTGGTCAATAGCTGGTGGCCCGTCACGTATTGGCTTATACCTCTGACGTGCTAGTGGTTAAATCCACAGCCATAGTATTGACGAGTCTTTAGAGTCCACCACACTTTCAGTTACTCAAGCTTTCGGGAGAAACGCTGTAGAGGCCGTATGGAGACATGGCAGGGTCCGATCAGATACGTGCGGTATTGCACGGATCAGGATCGGACGGTTAGTACTAGTGGCCGTATGGTTATATGGCAGGGTTCGATCAGATACGCGCGGTATTGCACGGATCAGGATCGGACGGATATTACTGGCCGGCTTTAGTTTAAGCCGGATCCTAGTTTAGTACAGTGTAGATTTTGTCTCATTGCATTTGTATCCGGACGGAATACAGATGCGGGTGTGTATGCACAGTATGGGGGTTTTCCTGTAATTTATTACGGGACCAGTTTTCTGGAGTTGCCAGTTTGCATTCCGTTCCGGGCGGTTTTCCTTTGTTCTTTCCCGGCCGGACTTTTCCGATGGAGGGGGTTATTTGCAAGTTTGCAAATAACATTTGGGGAGGGGGTATCTTGCATATTGGTGGCATCATGATAGCTTTTCATGATGAGATTCTTTTTCCTTCTTATCACTTGCTTTATGAGATTAGAAAGGATTTAGAGTGATTTGAGTGGTTGATGTGAGATTTTCTTTATGTTGTGGTCACCACCTTTGCTCTCCTACACTCACCTCCCTTTGTATTATGTTTTCTTTCCCTCCACCATTTCCAAATAGGGAAGGCCGGACACAACTTTGAGGAGAGGGAAAATGAGAGAGGTTCATTTCATTTTTGGTGTGGGAAATTTATCATCCATCTCATTTTTCCATTGCTACCAAAATCCCCAAGTTCATTTCCCAACCTCATTCCTCCATCAAGGCAACATAACCCCAAAGAGACAAAGCACTACACATTCTACAGCAAATCTTGGGCACGTCGACTTGCCAGCTTCGTGCCCGAGTTGCCTCGGTATTGAGGTGGGAGCCCGTAAAAGATGCAGGCGATGTGGTGCCCTTCCGGCGAAGAGGCGACGACATGGAGACAGGACTTTCCACGGGAGATCGGGACGATGGCGAGAAGACCGGAGGACTCGGATCACTCGGTATACTTCTCTACCCTTCTCTTGTTAGCTAGTATAGGTTAATGGTTAACGATCCGGGTTTTATTGTCCGCGGTAGCGCCAGTTTCCGAGTAAGGAAAATTTTTGATTCCGCATTTTGGCCTCGGATAGAAGGCCGGGGCGCTGCTGTGGCGCAACATGGTATCAGAGCCACGCCATTAACCTTGTCTAGCTTTGTCTAATGTGTTTTACATTTCCGATCGACCAAAATTCCAAAAATACGCGTTTTCTTTACATCAGTTTTCTGTTGATTTTTTTCTTGCTCAAAATTTTTTTCAGGTTGCAGAAAAGTGATGTACTGGAAAATATAAGGCTACTATAGAAATTCAACAGAGTTATTCCTTAGTGAGAGCGCGGAAGCGCGGCCAAACCCCCCTTTGGGCCGCGGTTCCGCCGCACTATGGTCAGATCACTGTGCCGTTTTTCTTCAGTTGCTTTCTGGGATGATTTTAGGGGTTTTGGAACATTAATTTTGGGCCCAGAATTTCTTGATGTGCTGCAGTAGTACTTGGGGGCCCACTTGTTAAAATTTGATCGATCGGATATTTTAAACACATTATTTCACAGTATTTACATTATATCTGCGACCGTGAATATCACTTGTTAGGTAAATCCTGTCTAACTGCTATAGCCCGGTTAGACGGATTTGCGAACATGATTTTCACGTTGATGTTCTGTGTTTATGCTGTGATGTTGCGGATCGGTCGTGGGGGATAGCCTGGATGCAATGTTAGTACAGTTTTGTTTTATATGTACATTTGATATTGCGGGGCGAGCGTCCGACATGTGGACTGCCGTCACTGCCTGTTTGTATTATTCTTTTGGGGCACGACCTGGTTGCGGTCGATGTACCCGGTGTATGTATATTTTACTTTCTGTACTAAGATTACCCCGCGGAGGGGTGCACGGATAGCCGGGTTCTAGAGGGCAACGGACCCGTATCTCATGGCATTGAGACGGAGGGGGCTTCACTCTAGGATTGGCGGGCTATTCGCCGCACTCGTAGGGGGTACAGGTTGACCCAGGAGGGGTGCCCAAGTTACCGGATTCCGTGAAGTGCTGGGTGGTCCATTCTCGGTACTGAAGGGGGCTGCCTCGCTTCAGGTTTTGGCGGGTGACTTGCCGCGCCCATAGGGGTCTAGGATTTCATTGCACAGGCTATCCACACGACCAGGGGAACGTCGGGTTTCACCAGCGGCTCTGTGAAACCCGGGGTTTCCAGATATCTGTATTGTTCTGTGATGCTGTACATTTCTGTGATGTTGCATTTTATCACGCCTTGAGCGAAAATTATATATTGGTATATATATTAGTAGATGTTGTATATGTTTTGCATCCGTGCTAGTCCAGTCCTCGCTCTGTCGTTAGTTAAGTAACCTAACGAGTGATGACGGGACCCAGTGGTGAATGCGGATGGCATATACGTACATTATTATTTTCGTTCTTTATTGGTGTGATCATATGATGGGACTACGTTGATTCGGATCAATGCAAGATAAACAAACCTATTCTGATGTTGTTGGAACACTTTTTCAAAAAGCTGTTATTGCAAGGACGTTCATTTTTGTTTTGCATCGTGGTATTCATTTGGAATATCCTGCTCCTCAGTCGACGAGGCAAGGGCCGAGATCCCTTCACCGGGAGTGACCCCTTGGACAAAAGTTTGCGTCAGGGCAATAACTTCACTATAGCCGATTACTTTTGCTTTGCATCGTGCTATTCAGTTGGAATATCCTGCACCTCATTCTACGGGGAAAGAGCCGAGATCCCCTCACCGGGAGTGACCTCTTTAGTAAAGGTTTTCGTCACTATATTTTTATAAAAAGCTATGCAGTTCCTTCAACGATATCAAGTTCATTACGTTAAAAGTTTTTCGCCAAAAACTAGACGTATCCCTCCGTCATTTCTTACAAGTATTACTTAGTATTCGTGCTGCGTTTGTTGACTGTGTCAAGGCGTAGTGTGCGGTAGCTAAGTAGTGTTTGTTTGCAGCATATTAATGGGATTGGTTAGGACAGTCGTGCGGCCTTGTTGACTGTGTCAAGGGCTCGTACGGGTGGGTTTAATGCAATCCAGGATAATGACGGGTTGAACTTGACTAGGACTCTTTGATTTGTTGACTGTGTCAAGGTCACTTGGGTCCTAGGGGTAAAAACTTTCATCGGGAGTTTCAAAAGAACTGAAACTTGCCAGGCATGCGCATACCTTCTGGAGTGTGGTGACTTGAGTGGATTCCGTCAAGTTATCATGCGATGATAGTTGGATCCGATTTCCACTGATGAGTTGGTTTACTCCTCGGGTGATCCCGACTAATTCTTCTTTCAGGTTTGGAGGAGAATTTGAGGTACAGTAGGAGGTTTCCTGATTAGATAAAGTGATAACCATTCTGATCTAGGTTAGAGTGCACGCTGAGTGTTTCTTTTCTCTCTCTCTCTTTGGCAGCGACCATTGACCCGACCCTGGACTATGACTCAGTGACCAAGTTGACCGAACCTTCTTAACATTGGATTTTGGATTGTCAGAGTTGCAAACCTCATTGCCACTCCTACTTTTACCCTTTTCTCCAAGACACGCCGTATTACTACGAACGTCCACTTCTATTGGACAAAACCATCGTATGGTTAGATACGAACTCGAAGGAATTCGAGGATGGTTTCCGGTTCTGGAGAAAACGGATAGGACTATTCAGTTGTCTTTTCCTTTTACCTTCTCTCAGGTTGCGAGTACTCCTTGGTTTAGGAGATAGTACACCTATTACGCAAATTGGATAGTCTTCTTCCAAACCTTAGGCTGGTGCCGAACAGTGGGGAATGAAGAAAACCAATTAGCATAACGATGGTGTGCAGAAGGTATTAAGTTAAGACAAAGCAAGGGATTAGTAAGAGGGCAAAGTAAATTGCGACTGATATTCACGACCAAACCAAGTATTTCTTCACCAATCCTAAATCACCTTTGTATTTCTCCAGGACACTCCGTATCACTACGAAGATCCACAGTTTATTGGATACTCCATCGTATGGTTATATACGAACTCGAAAGGAACTTGTTCCAGTTCGGGGATGGATTCTGGTCCAGGAGAAATAGGAATAAGGTTTATTCGGTTGTCTTTTATCTTCACCTTCTCTCGCGTTGCGAGTGCTCCTAGGATTAGGACAGTACACCCTTTATTCTTATTGGATAGTCTTCTTCCAAACCATAGGCTGGTGCCGAACGGTAGGGAATGAAGAAAACCATTTGGCCTAAAGGGGTGTACAGAAGGTAATGACTAAAGACATATAAACGGATTTGGAGAGGTGGCAAAGAATTATAAGGTTACAGTCGTGAATCTGGATAATGGAAGAGTCATTACTAGGAATACCAGGAAACCCCGTCGAAACATTTCAATGTTTCAGTTTCACTGTGTAATGTTAAAAGAAAACTGATTTCCCGATTGGACACTTGCTCCAGGGTATGTATTTACCAAGTTTGATTCTCACATCTGTATGGTTTTACAGATGATGAGTGGGAGTAAGTTATTGGGAATTAGGTGACCATCCTCATTATATCGGGATTCGTTGTAATCGGTGATATTTGAGGAGATCACCTGGGCTGTTTGCCGGTCGGCAAATATTTGGTTTTGAATATCCGCTGTTGTGCACCAATTTCAAATTGATATATCTGTATGTCTATTTTCATAGAGTGAGATATACCTTTTGATATTATGTCGATGACATTTACCTATATCAGTGGATGGTTAGGTAAGGAGCATTAAACAGCGGTGTAATTCTTCTTAACCATAAGTACAGTTTTCAACCTACGACACACAGTGAAAGAGTTGTTAAACTCAGCGGACTTATACAGAGTATTGTATGTTGTCCAGTGTCCATTAGGACAGAGGGGTTGGTCCTCATACTATATTCTGTTTACTTTTAACTTCTCTAGTTCTTAGACATGTGTTTCGTAAAAACACAGGGTCTAAGTTTTGAGGAGTTATAGGTATTTGAATAGAGTAGAGAACCAGGTGTAGCAAGTATCGGGATTCTTCAAAGTGATCGAAGATGTAGATACTTGTGTATGGTATTCAGATGATAGTAATGATAAAGTGAAATTGCTTCTCTTTCAGGTTACTCATAATTGGAAGCATTCCTAAGTTGAGTAACGCTGATCGGCCTCTCTCCATTTAGTTGACATGCACTGGAGACAGCTGCATGATTTGAATCTGATTAAATTAAATCAGTGCCTCTGGTTCTATATTGGATGTAGAACAGTTCATATCTTAACGTTGTTAAGGTACGGGGAGTTGTCCAGCTTATGATTAAAACCAGACACTGGACAACTCAAGGCACGTTTCTGTAATGGCTGTTTGTGGGTTGACCCAGGCTATGACGAGGGTTGACTTTCTACCATCTGGCAGATCAATAGAAATATTGTTCTAGACTCGCCACAGTTTTATTAAAAATGGATTTTTTCAAAAACAGTAGTGGGAGTATGGTAGAACTGGAAGTGATTCCAGAACCGCAAACGATTACTGAAGATTTGATAAGGAACCTAAAGATTCAATCTGATTTGACATTCCATTGGCACCCCGCAGATAAGGTGGGTAACTTCAGGCACCCGAGAGGTACTCCGGTAGCCTCAAGGACGGTGACAGGGAAGTTCTTGTTTACCCACACTTGCCATTGCTGTTGTTCCAGGCTGCGAGACCCGGTGGGAGGATGAGTATAGCGTCGTTCTAAACTAGCTTTAGAAGTGCACGTCTATATGACTCTGCCAGAGGGTTGTCGTAGTCAGTGGGAGCAGCGGAAGCATTGGTGGACATCAGGCTTATGTCTATTTATAGACTAAAGCAGATGTAGCGGAGATAGATCATCTATTTCTGACGTGACAGTCATAGGTTTGACTTCATCAGAATAGGGGATGGATCTGTTGAGAAGGTAGTAGGGTGTGATGTCATGGTATTTGGATGACATACACAGAGTAGGAAGTGATATTCCTATACTACGGTCGGTTATACTTTGGTCGTCACACAGTAGTTTCTCCGCACAGGACTTGGACATTACATAAGACATACTGGTTACTAGATCTATAGTTTTAGATCTAGATTTGGGTGGTTTCCCAATCTGGGTACTTAGACAGCATTCTAAGAGTATTTAGAATGGACGACTCCTGGCATGGTAGTGTACCTGCAGGTAATGGAGTCACCCTCTCTAAAGGTGTCTTATAGACTAAAGTAGAGAGGGATGTGCATGATTGGCAGATCACTTGCTCAGGCAATTGAGTCAATCATGAGATGTCAAGTACCACACCGGATGTTGTTCTTGCACTAGATGCAGTAAGTTGATATTGATCCAATCCTGGAGGAACAGTCAGAAGCAGTTTTAGAACATAAGTGGATGTTCTAGGGATATGATAACGACAGCCTCATTTGGGAGACAGTTATCATTCCAGGCTTCCAAGGTGACATGGACGACAAGGAGGTTGTCAGAGTTATAGTTTTCCTTCTAACGAGGGGCAGTATTTTGGACAGGTGGTCCAAGGCAATACTGAGGATGGCATGGCGCAGGATACTGATTAAGTTCAGTTGACGATACAGTATAAGAAGTTTGGATTTGAAGTTCATTTATGAGCTAGGTCCCATCAGACATCCAGACATTCTAAGACAGGTATTGCTCATTTCGGGAGATAGCTTTCTCCGCGAACTTGAGATATAGAGAGACATAGAAAGAGACACCAAGGCGGATCCACTCACTGAGGCTATTCCTCGAACGCAATAGTTTCGCAAACGGATTTTGTGAGACTGACTAGTAAGGGAGTTGGGTGTTCGGTATCACACAGGCTGTGAGTATGCGACATCGCAATAATTAGCCTTGAGTGCAAGTGGGAGATTGTTGGAGATAGTGCCCTCAGAGTCAATTATTGGATCACAGGCACATGATTGCAATGATTGAGGGAGGACCTATCCCGGTAGAACAGTCTTACTCGAGATGATAGTATGCTATCTGGTTTACCTTTATCATCGTGTACTGCTTTAGGTGACCTGACAGGTCGCTATTGCACGTTGATAGAGCCCCTAGGATTCTTGCTTGACTGCCAGCAGTATGAGGGCGATCATATAAGTGAGAGCTGGAGTCCATAAGCACATCCTTAAAAGGTCCCTAGTCGTGGGAGTTTCGAGACAGGGCATCGATTCTCCAGAGTAGACTAGTGTATACAGTCGAGACCCCGACGAGGGGCGGTGGCCGGTCTTACAAGCCACTGGTGTCAGTTGGTTCACCTAAGATGTATACAGGTGCTCATTGGGTTATGAGTTCACCGGACAGGACTCGCCGGGAACATGCTAGTTGGTCTTATACCTGACGTCAGATAGCAGTTCCCAGGTGACATGTGTACAGGTTAGTTCATCGACCTGGGGATCGTCATTTGTCTCGTGTGAGTTCCCACTGTGCTTTGATTACTACCCTACCACGGCTCAAAGGAGTCGTGCAAACAGGTTTTAGTTGGGTACAGTCCCGAGCCACATGGAGGCAGTGAGCGGATCTTCAGGGGTTCGTCTCTCCCGGTATTGGGGGTGAGGTCGCGCTGTGTCTAGGAGAGCCATTACACGAAGTCCTTGGCCAAGGCAGGAGATTTACTGGTAGGTATTCCAGTAGTATCTCAGGGTGTTCTGGGCTACACTCCGACACGACTTGTACCGCTTTTGGGGGTCTGACTTTTACCAACCCCCTAGACCTGACATGCGATGCTCATAGACGAACGGACCGGACTGTACGGATATTGTCACTGACAGGCTCAGTAGGGTGTCAGGATGAGTTCGCTCATCGACGTCCCTTTTGGTCAATAGCTGGTGGCCCGTCACGTATTGGCTTATACCTCTGACGTGCTAGTGGTTAAATCCACAGCCATAGTATTGACGAGTCTTTAGAGTCCACCACACTTTCAGTTACTCAAGCTTTCGGGTGAAACGCTGTAGAGGCCGTATGGAGATATGGCAGGGTCCGATCAGATACGTGCGGTATTGCACGGATCAGGATCGGACGGTTAGTACTAGTGGTCGTATGGTTATATGGCAGGGTTCGATCAGATATGTGCGGTATTGCACGGATCAGGATCGGACGAATATTACTGGCCGGCTTTAGTTTAAGCCGGATCCTAGTTTAGTACAGTGTAGATTTTGTCTCATTGCATTTGTATCCGGACGGAATACAGATGCGGGTGTGTATGCACAGTATGGGGGTTTTCCTGTAATTTATTACGGGACCAGTTTTCTGGAGTTGCCAGTTTGCATTCCGTTCCGGCCGGTTTTCCTTTGTTCTTTCCCGGCCGGACTTTTCCGATGGAGGGGGTTATTTGCTAGTTTGCAAATAACATTTGGGGAGGGGGTATCTTGCATATTGGTGGCATCATGATAGCTTTTCATGATGAGATTCTTTTTCCTTCTTATCACTTGCTTTATGAGATTAGAAAGGATTTAGAGTGATTTGAGTGGTTGATGTGAGATTTGCTTTATGTTGTGGTCACCACCTTTGCTCTCCTACACTCACCTCCCTTTGTATTATGTTTTCTTTCCCTCCACCATTTCCAAATAGGGAAGGCCGGCCACAACTTTGAGGAGAGGGAAAATGAGAGAGGTTCATTTCATTTTTGGTGTGGGAAATTTTTCATCCATCTCATTTTTCCATTGCTACCAAAATCCCCAAGTTCATTTCCCAACCTCATTCCTCCATCAAGGCAACATAACCCCAAAGAGACAAAGCACTACACATTCTACCCCAAATGTTGGGCACGTCGACTTGCCAGCTTCGTGCCCGAGTTGCCTCGGTATTGAGGTGGGAGCCCGTAAAAGATGCAGGCGATGTGGTGCCCTTCCGGCGAAAGGCGACGACATGGAGACAGGACTTTCCACGAGAGATCGGGACGATGGTGAGAAGACCGGAGGACTCGGATCACTCGGTATACTTTTCTACCCTTCTCTTGTTAGCTAGTATAGGTTAATGGTTAACGATCCGGGTTTTATTGTCCGCGGTAGCGCCAGTTTCCGAGTAAGGAAAATTTTTGATTCCGCATTTTGGCCTCGGATAGAAGGCCGGGGCGCTGCCGTGGCGCAACAAACACATGTTATTGGTATTTTACAGATGTTTTGCTAATATGTGCTATATCAATACCGAACACCTCTAGATAAGTGCAAATGGTAGGGAAATTGTCGTGTTAAAAATGCAATATTTTCGACTGATCAAGTATCTCCAGTCTATGTTATGTTGTTGTGCAAAGCGGCTGATTTTTTGGCTCCTGTAGGCCGGCCCATTATCGGAGATGATTCGTCTCGGAATGCCAAACCGATAAATGACGTGTGTCTTGAAGAAATGGTGGATATTCTCCGTATCTACTTCCCTCAGCGGTACTGATTCTGCCCACTTGGAGAAGTAATCAGTTGTTGCCAAAATGAATCGATGTCCTCTGGACGACGCTGGCTCGATGGGACCGATTATGTCAGTTCCCCACATTTCGAACGGCCAGCTGGCCACCGTTGGATGTAGTGGATTTGGATGCTGATGGATAAAATCCCCATGGATCTAGCACGAGTGGCATTGCTTCGCATACTCAAGGCAGTCCTGGATCATTGTGGGCCAATAATAACCCATCCGTTTGATCTTCAGCTTCATCTTCGGCCCGGCTTGGTGAGAACCGCAGAGTGCATCGTGAGTTTCTTGAACGACTCTCTTTGCCTCTTCAGGTCCCAGGCATCTTAACCATAGAGAATCGAATGACCTCTTGTACAGAGTATCATTGACGAAAGCAAAAGACAGAGCTCGTTTCGTGAGCTGATGTTTTGAGGACGCATCTTCAGGCGTTCGACGGGATTTGAAGTAGTCTATAAAGACTTCTCTCCAATCCTTAACCTTTTCGTGGTCTTTTATTTGCAGGGCTATTTGCTCGGTCGTTCCCTTTTCCTCGGACGATTCCGGAGATATTTCTGCCGGTGCAAGAACCCGACGGCTTTGCACCACGATTCTTACGTCATCGAGGTTCTCATCGGCGAGTTCTTTAGCAAGCTTGGATAATGCATCCGCTTTGCTATTTTCCGCACGCGGTATGCTTTCCAAGGCGTAGGAAGGTATTTAGGTCAGCAGTTGTTGTACCCTCTCGACGTACTTCACCAGTTCTGGTTTGCACGTTTGATAGTCGCCGTTTACCTGACTAACGACCAGCTGGGAGTCTCCATATATGAGGAGGTTCTCAATCCCTATGTCAATGGCGATCTCGAGACCTTCTATCAAAGCTTCGTATTCGGCTTCATTGTTTGTCCTCGGCTATGTCAAGGAGAAGGCAAAGCGCATTATCCCTCATTATGGAGTTACGAAGATGAGGCCTATCCCTGATTTGATTATGGGGGTGCTTTGTTTGCGCTTCTTCATGGAAGACGCTCCATCGAAGTAAAGTTCCAATCGGGTATCACTTCCGTCGATCGTGTCAAACGCATGTTCGTCTGGAAGTTCACAATTCAAAGGGGAATCGACAGGTATCGGATGCTCAGCGAGGAAGTCGGCGATGGCCTGGCCTTTCACTGCCTTAAGAGGCTGATAAGTTATTGATAATTCCATCAAGAGAAACGCCCATTTAGCGAGCCGCCCAGTCAATATGGCCTTTGACATCAAATATTTGAGAGGATCCACCTTCTATATGAGACGGACTTCATGCGCCAACGCGTAGTGCCTGAGCTTCGTTATCGCAAAGATCAATGCCAGGCAGTGTTTTTCGATGGGCGAATAATTGCTTTCTGCCCCCAGTAGAACTCGACTCAAATAGTAGAGGGCTCTCTCCTTCCCTTGGTCATTCTCTTGTGCCCATAATGCGCCTAAGGATCCTTCAAGGGCTGTTGTATAAAGAATGAGAGGCTTTCCCTTGACCGGAGCGGCTAGCACCGGCGGGTTCTGCAGGTACTGTTTAATCCTGTCCAGCGCGCTTTGGCATTTGCGGTCCCAGACGAAAGGGGTTCCCTTCTTCATCAAGTGGCTGTAAGGACGGCACTTGCCTGAGAGATTGGCTATAAATTGCCGGATATACGCGAGCTTCCCTTGGAGAGACCGCAATTGTTTGAGAGTCTTTGGCGGGGGGCATTTCCATGATCGCCTTGATCTTCGACGGGTCTATCTTGATGCCTCGGTGTCAGACGATGAATCCTAGGAATTTGCCCGAAGAAACACCGAACGCGCATTTGAGAGGGTTCAGCTTCAAGTTGTATTGCTAGAGGCATTAAAATACGATCTTCAGATGCTCTAGATGTTCCTCGTATGATTTGATTTTCACCACGAGGTTATCGATATAGCATTCGACGATTTCATGTATGAGGTCATCAAAGATCTTCATCATGGCTCTCTGATAGGTGGCACCAGCGTTCTTTAGACCGAAAGGCATCACCTTGTAGCAGAATATACCCAAAGGGGTCCGGAAAGCGGTATGCTTCTGGTCTTCGGGATGCATCTTTATCTGATTATATCCTGATGAGCCGTCCATGAAGGAGAAGACTTCATGAGTGGACGTATTGTCAATCATTAGCTCGGTGACCGGTACTAGGAAGTCATCTTTTGGGCAGGCTTTATTGAGATCCCGAAAATCCACACATATGCGTACTGTCCCGTTTTTCTTCATCACTGAGACGATGTTGGCGATCCAGTCAGGATACTGAACCTCTTGAATGAAGCCAGAGTCGACCAGCTTCTTGACTTCGGCGTTGATGCTCGTCTCAAGCTCGAGTAGCATTCTCCTCGATGCTTGTTTGATTGGCTTGACGTCCGGGGATATTGCCAATTTGTGCATAGCAATCTCAGGACTAGTCCTGGAATCTCGGAATAGTTCCAGGCGAAGCAATCCTTATGCTGCATAAGCACGTCTTTTAGTGTAGCTACCCTTTCTTCAGACAGCAACTTACTGACGAACGTCGGCCGCGGGTCACTTGCCGTCCCCAAATCAATTTTCTTAAGCTCATCTGCAGTAGTATGTATTCCATCTTCCACCTCTTTCGGCGCCGGCGGAAATTCCGAGATCACCTCATCGTCGTTGTTTTCGAAGCACCATAGGAGGTCATCCATATCCTCGGGCTCTTCTTTTGATAGCGTTATCACGTGACAGGTACGAGCTCGCTTCCAAGACCGATGTTGATCTGGTTCTATCCTCGTGGATTTGGGTTCATGCTTCTGCGGTGGGGTTACCCTCCAGCCGCTGGATAGAGCGAATCTACCCTGTCGATATTGATCTTCGACCCAGTTCTTAAAGGTGAAGCAGTCTTCAATAGGATGTCTTATTGCCCTATGATAGGAGCAATAGTCCGAATGAGAGACTTTGCCAGCTTGCTCGGGGTGCTTGGACTCCGGGAGTATAATCAGTTGATGTCTTATGGCGAGAACGAGTATCTTCTGTGTTTTGTTCTGAGGAAAAGAGTATGCTCGACTCATCTTCTTTATAAGAGATGAATCCGGATTGTTCGATTTCCGATCGCATGGCTTCTTGGTCCCGCTTTGCCACTTTTGAACGCTTTTCCCGCTCTTTGATTTATTTTTGTCTCTGCGTCGGGCTTTTTGTATGACGGGTTGATAAGGAAGAGCATTGCCATTCTCCGCGGCTTGTCGAAAGAGGCGCTGCGTCCTGGCTTTTTCGTAAATGGCCATCTCGCGGTTATGGTCATCTCGGATCTTTTAACCTGCTTCCCTTACTAGCCTATCCATTCGTTCTTCAAATGAAGGACTCGGCGTTTTGATGATCAGACCTTGTTTTGGTTCAGGATCAGCATCCTTTAACAGGGCGTCCTCCTCTTCGTCGAAGTAATATATGACATAGCTACCATGGACTCGTTCTCGCTTCTTGGATTGAAGATATCCAAGCCCCTTGGTTTCCATTCTCCCGTTGGGCAACTTGCGCTGAGTTCCAGGGACATACCAAATCCTGTTGTAGAACTGAGCTTGTCGAGTGGTCTGTTTGAAGGGTGCCCCTTGGCGCTTCAATAACCTTTTCAAGCCTTCCGTATAATATCTAGGCAGACGGATAGGCTGGAGCCTGTCGAGTGTAGAATCGGAGCCGTGCCAGGTTTCTTTTTCCATCTTGATTTCCTCGGATCGGTAGAATAAGATTGCCTGTTCACCTTTTCGCCTGGGAAGGACGTAGAATGTCTGTAGTTCTTGCACCCCATAAGTTTCAAGTGCATCGAGATGTAGGGTTACTAGGCACACTAACAAGGCTCTACAAGGCATCGACCATGCCAAAATTAAATTTTTATGTGTCGAATAACACTAAGCAAGATCGTATACTAGAGTTTAGGCGAATCTAATAGCAAGTAAACAACTTTACTTTAAAGGGAATACGAAATAAAACCTTTGTAGATCGGTCCTTCACTTCTTTAGCTCCTTGTTGAAGTCCATTCGCTGCGATCAAGATACTCCCGGACTCTTGCATGGCTTCACGAGGCAAAAGATGCGACCTTGCTTGAAGTCTCCGAGGCCGAAGATGATCTACGTCGAGGGAATTCCGACTCAAGCTCCTACTTCACTAACTAGAGAATTAGTGAAGTAAACACCCTAAACTAAAGTGCTAGTCTAGTAGAGGATGGAGAAATAGGAAGTGGGTTCTTTTTAGAATTTTATTTCTCACAAGCTTTCTCACTTTTTTTAAAACCCTAGCAAGCTTTTTCTCTTGCTCAATGAAGAAGAAAGATGATGAACCAAAAAGAAAAAGAAAAATAGGATAATGATTAAATGAGAAGGCTAACCATGGTGAGTGAGTATTATATACTAACTGTTAGTGTATATGCCCTAGAGGCCATTACTGTATCATACTAGTTTGTATATTACTTAATGGAAGCTTGGGATATTCACCTTGTATTGACAATCTTGCTCAAAATGGTAGTATGCTACTTGGTTTGTTTCTACTTTAATGTGTGCATGCGTTTCTTTTAGCATATTGCTTATACATATTAGTAGAGCCCTTAGGATCTTTGCTTGATTACCAGCGTTGTAATGGCAGTCACACTCGTGGGGGCTGGGTAATCCACAAGCACATCCTTATACAGGTCCCTAGTCGTAGGACTATCGAGACAGGGCATCGATACTCCGGAGTAGACTAGCGTATGCGCTTCTCATCCCAGCAGGGGAGACGGTCTGTCCCACAGCCGTCAGTACGTCGTATTTGAGATAGTATGCGGGTGCTCGTTAGGTTACGAGTACACTAGACAGGACTCGTCGGGAACTGATTGGTTGGTACTATACCTATCGTCAGTTATCAGTTCCCAGGTGACATGAGTACAGCTTAGTCCGCTGACTTGACACTGTCACTTCGCCTCGAGTGTGTTCGCACTGTACTTTGATTACTACCCTACCACGGCTCAAAGGAGTCGTGCAAACAGGTAGTAGTTGGGTGCAGTCCCGAAGCACTTGGAGGCAGTGACGGTTAGACAGGATTCGTCTCTCCCGGTATTGGGGGTTGACATCGCGCTGTGTCTAGGAGAGCCATTACACAAGTAGTCCCTGGCCAGGGCAAGCGAGATATACTGGTAGGTTACCAGTGTTATCTCAGGGTGTTCTGGGCTACACTTCGACACGACTTGTACCGCTTTTAGGGGACTGACGTTTGACGCCCCCTAGGCCCGCCATGCGATGTATCAGACGAACAGACCGGACTGTACGGAAACTGTTACATTCAGGCTCAGTAGGAGTTCAGATGGGTTTCACCTCGTCCATCTTCTTGCCGGCATCTACCTGGGGGCCGTTACGCACAGCTAGTGCCGCTTGCGGTCTGTGGTTAAACCCACTGCCAGCGTAGTGTCGAGTCTTTAAAGTCCCACATAGAGAGCTATTCGCCTTTAGGCAAAAGAGTAGAGATCGCATGGTTTTGCGACAGGTCGCATGGTTTTGCGACAGGGTTCGGTCACATCCGTGCACTTGTGCACGTTTAGTGTCCGGACAGTTAACACTAGTGGGCTTTGGTTTAAGCCAGATCCTAGTGTACGTTTTGGGATTGGTTTTATCTCGTTTGTATTTGTGTTCCCCGGAACGCGGATACGGATATGTATGCACAGTTGACAGAGACAGAGGCAGAGGATTCTCATTGGGGTTGTTGACTGTTGACTTTTGTCAAACCCTAATGAGATTAAGAAACATGATTAACAATAATATTAATTGAGTATTATAGTGACATGGTTAGGGTTGAAAGGTTGACCTAGTTGACTTGTTGACTTTTGTTGACCGGTTGACTAGGTTGGACTTGTTGACCACCATCATGACAATGGTCATCATTTTGTTGCATTGACTTATGCTTGCTTGTTTTGTTCACCATTTGCATTTAATGCAAGAAATGATAGTGTCATTTGTCATGATATCAACCATCACAATATACTCAATTATTATTACTTGTTATCATAATTTTTTTGGATTATGAGAGGTGAGATGAGAAGAGGTTGGCTCACTTTTCATTTGGCTTTCTCTCTCTTGAGCTCTCTCATTCTCAAGCTCTCCCTCTTCCTCTTGCTCTCTCTTGTTCAAGGCAAACCCTTCTCATGTGTTGAGATTCATTGCCTTAGAGATAAAAGCACCAAAACAATCCTCTACTCATCCTAGTTCACAAGGCCTAGCAAGCCAAGTGTTCTAATTTCTTCAAAGTTCGAAGAAGAAGCCAAAGGTAGAAGCTTTCGGGTGGATCCGTCTTCGGCGCGAGAAGACGACGAGGAGAGGCCGGTCTGTACACCACAAGAGTTGAAGACGAAGGAGTTCAAGAAAGGTATAAACCCCTAACCGAGTAGTTAAACAACTCCTAGTTAGGATGTTAGCTAGTTGTTTAACAAAGATCCATATTTGTAGTCCATGTTACCACCCTAGCAAAAATCGTTTTTCACCAATTCCGCAACCCCGTAAGTACCGGGGAAGGGTAGCATGGACTTACAGTGGTATCAGAGCCTAGTTAAACACTATCTAACATGTTAGCAATGTAAGTAGAAGTTCGATCGGAGAAAAAGTCACGAAAAACACCCGGAAAATCAAGTTTCTGTCGATTCTGTATTCTGTTCAAAAATTGATAAATCATACTCCAAAAATCGACTCAGGCTTTTTAAAAGACACTCAAGAAATTTGGTCCAGAGAACCGTTCAAAGCGCTGCGGAACCGCGGCGGGAGCACGCTCCTGCCGCGGATCCGCGGCCGAGTTGAGTCGGTCGTGGCTCAAATTTCTTGCAGTGTGTTTCTTGGGGTATTTTGGGATTTTTACAATATGTTTTTTCTGCCCAGGTTTTCCAGAAAGAAAATTTTGTTTTGGGGGCTTGAAAATCCGTATTTTTATCGAACTTCTAAAGACTAAGGCTAACGGGTTTATATCTGTGCTGTATTATATGTATTGAACATCCGCTAATCGCTATACGTCGATTAGTGGGGGTTATACATATCTGTGATCTGTAATGTTGATGGTATGTGTATATGAATTCGTTGGATTGTCGCGGGTGAATAGCCGGGGGTTGTGAGATGAGAGTTTTCTTTTCTTTCAATTCATGTAAAATATGTAAATTGATGTAATATTATTTGTATGGCCGCACAACCGGGTCGAGGTTGTAGCCGTCATTGTATAATTTCTTTTTACTGTTTTTGCTCCTAGGATAGACCCATGGTGGGGTGCACAAACTACCGGGTATCTCGAAGTGCCGAGTGGCCTACTCACGTCGTTGAGGGAGGTTGCTCCGCTTCGGATATTTGGCGGGTAGTTTGCCGCACCCGTAGGGGTCTTGGGTGGGGTATTGGCTATTCACCGCGACCGTGTAATCCGCTTTTCGTTACAGGCTCGTACGAATTGCGAATTCCTAGTATATCCAATATGTTCATCTGTGATCTGAAATGGCTATCATTGCAATATATCTATATATGATATTATTTAGGCGTTGCTTATGTTTTTCAGCCGCGCTAGCCCAGCCCCCGCTCTGTCGTTAGTTAAGTAACTTAACGGGTAATGACGGGGCCCCGTGGCGAATGCGAATGGCATAAGCGTACGTCATATTTTGGTTGTTTTCTGCAATGGTAGGATTAAATGATGGGACGCATTAAAAGGACTAATGCAAGAAAATAAACCAAGTAAAAGTCGTTGGAACACTTTCAAAACCACTCGGTTCATTTCAAAAACCAACTTTTAAAAACGGAGATTGAGCCACTCCTTTTAAAAGCTATCTCGTTCCATCGATTATATCAAGTTCACTACGTTCACGGTTTTGCCAAAACCATTCGTAGCCCTCCGTCGTTTCACATGAATAGTCAATAGTATTCAAGCTATGTTTGTTGGCCAAAGTCAATGCATAGTGATTGGTAGCTATTGGGTACTCATGTGTAGCATAGATAGATGCGTTGGTTTGGGACAGTCGTACTGCCTTGTTGGCCAAAGTCAAGGGTAGGTACGGGTGGATTCAAATTAACCTGGAGAATGACGGGTAGAACTTGACATGTGACTTATGATTTGTTGGCCAAAGTCAAGGTCATAAGAGCATGGGGCAAAAAATCCACATCGGAAGTTTCATAAGTACTGAAACTTGCTAGCGTTGCATACCATTTGGAGTGTGATGATTCTGGTAGGATTCCTTCAGTTTTGTCACGCAATGATATTTGGATCCCGATCCTACTGTGAGTATATGCTACTCCTCGGAAAATTTCTCACTTAATGATCAATGCTATAAACCAAGTAGGTGTCTAGAAAGGTGTTAGCGGGGCTACGCCCCCAGGGAAAAGAGGTTATTTAATTAAGGAACTTCGCGAAAGCGTTGGAAAACCTCTCTCGAAGTACCAACACTGGCCTGGCTGAACAGTTAAGCAAGTATTGTACGGTGAGATTGATTCCGACTAATTCTTCTTTTTTGGTTTGAGGAGGAATTCGAGATACAGTGGGAGCCATCCTGTTTAGACAAACTAAAAACCACTCTAAACTTGCAAGAGCATCATGCTGAGTGTTTCTTCTCTCTCTCCTAATTGCAGCGACCAATCGACATGACTGGACTTAAGTTACTTCTAGATAAAAACATACTGACAGGGACAAACTACAAAGATTGGCTCAGGAATGTCAAAATGGCAATCACTTACGACAAGCTGGGGTATCTTCTTACCACCAAAGCTCCCCCTGTCCCAGGTCCCACCTCCAGCGTCGCGGATAGGGAAATTCGTAAGACCTGGGAGATCGATTGCGTGAAGGCCAAGTGCCTCGTGCTTGCCTCTATGGACAATGAACATCAGAGCAGGCACGAGAATATGGACCTCGAATCCATATTTCTCCATACAAAAGAACTGTATGGAGAGCAATCTCGTATCGCAAGATACGAAGTGTCGAAGAAGCTATTTTCGGCATGGTTGGCCATCGGATCATCGGTAGCGGAACACGTGCTTAAGATGATTGGCTTCATTGAGGAGCTCGCGGACCTTGGGACCACGTTAGAGAACGAGCTCTATACGGACTTGATTCTCCAGTCCCTTCCTTCCACTTACGCCCAGTTTATCCTGAACTTCAACTTGCAAGGAAAAAAAGTTGAACTTCCGGAGCTCCTCAACATGCTGAGGAGTGCAGAGGGCACCCTACAGAAAAGTAGGGATACATCCACCTTGTTTGTAGGAGGATCTTCCTCTTCTAAGTCCAAGGCGAAAGCCAAGGGAAAGAAGAAGAAAACCCCCGCCAAACCAAGGGGCGGTGTTAGTAAAGTGGATACGAAGGGAAAAGGAAAGGCAACAAAGATAGCGGGGCAGCTGGTGGGTAAGGAAGAATGCTTCTATTGTCATAAGAAGGGACACTGGAAGAAAGATTGCAGGGCTTGGAAGGCCAGAACACAGGATCTGAAGCAAGTTACGGCTTCAGCTTCAGGTGTGTATGTTATTGAAAACTGTCTTTCAATAAACTCTACTTCCTGTGTATTGGATACCGGATCAGGATCTCATATCTGTAATTCTTTGCAGGCACTGAGAAAGCGTAGGGTTTTGAAGGCAGGTGATATGACCCTCAGAGTTGCAAACGGAGCTGGCATGGATGCTGAGTCCGTGGGGGACTATCACCTGGGCTTGTCAGATGGACACGTTTTGGTTTTGCGTAATTGCTATTTTGTACCCAATGCAACTTGTAATATCATTTCTGTATCTTTATTATCTAAAGAAGGTTATGAATTTGCATTTGTAAGTAATGTTGTGAACATTCACCTTAATCAAGTTCTGATTGGGTCAGGTACATTAAGCAATGGTATATACGTACTAAACCAACTACAGATTTTCAATGTCCAGAATACACACAAAAGAAAGTCTCCGGAAACTAATCAGGCTTTCTTATGGCATTGTAGACTGGGTCACATCAATGAGAGAAGATTGACTAAGTTACATAAAGAAGGATATTTGGATCCATTCCAATATCAATCATATGCAACTTGTCAATCCTGTCACAAAGGAAAGATGACAAAGACTCTGTTCACTGGACACGGAGTAAGAGCGAGCGAGCTCTTGGGACTCGTACACAGCGACGTGTGCGGTCCAATGTCTACACATGCGCGAAGCGGTTTTTCTTACTTCATTACTTTTACGGATGACTTTTCAAGGTACGGATATGTCTTCTTAATGAAACATAAATCCGAAGCCTTTGGAAAGTTCCAGGAATATAAGAATGAAGTAGAAAAACAAACCGGCAAAAGTATCAAGACACTAAGATCTGATCGAGGTGGAGAATATTTGAGTGCCGAGTTCCTGGATTACCTAAAAGAGAATGGTATTCTCTCTCAGCTTACTCCTCCATACACTCCTCAACACAACGGTGTATCGGAGAGACGGAACAGGACCCTATTGGATATGGTACGTTCCATGATGAGTAACGCTGAGTTACCGCGATCATTCTGGGGATATGCGCTAGAATCAGCCGCATATCTTTTGAACCGAGTTCCAACTAAGACTGTGCCTACCACACCATATCAGATGTGGTGTGGGAAGAAACCCTATCTTAAGCACATTAAGACATGGGGATGTCCGGCTTTTGTCAAAAAGCAGCATGCGGAAAAACTCGAGGCATGCTCAGTACAGTGCAAGTTCGTGGGATATCCAAAGAACTCCAAGGGATATTTCTTCTATTGCGAAGAGGAACAAAAGGTTTTTGTTTCTCGTCATGCCTGCTTCATGGAAACTGAGTTTTTGGAAAACCAGATAAGTGGGAGCGCAGTAGAACTGGAAGAAATTCTAGAACCACGAGCTATTACTGAGAGCTTAGTAGAACCAGAGGGTTCAAAAGAACAGGACATTCCTACGCCGCTCCGCAGGAGTAGTAGGCAGTCTCATCCACCCGAGAGATACTACGGTTTTCTCATAGACGGGGATAGAGAGGACTGCATCATTGATTATGATGAGCCTACTAGCTTCCAACAGGCCGTTCAGAGCGTTGACTCGGTAAAATGGCTGGATGCAATGCGGACCGAAATGGAGTCCATGTACACCAACAAAGTATGGGCATTGGACATTGCTCCAGATGGGGTAAAACCCGTAGGATGCAAGTGGATCTTCAAAAGGAAGATTGGTGTAGATAGACAGGTTGAGACCTATAAGGCTAGACTTGTTGCAAAGGGTTTTCGTCAAAGACCTAGTTTAGACTATGACGAGACCTTTTCTCCAGTGGCTATGCTGAAATCCATTCGGATCCTTCTTGCCATTGCTGCCTTCCACGATTATGAGATTTGGCAGATGGACGTAAAGACCGCTTTTCTAAATGGAAATTTAGAGGAGTGTGTCTATATGGACCAGCCAGAGGGTTTCATTCAGAGTAGGAGAAGCGGAAAGGTGTGCAAGTTGCTTAAGTCCATCTATGGACTAAAGCAGGCATCGCGGAGTTGGAACATCTGCTTTGATGAGACAGTCAAAGAATTTGGCTTTATCAAAAATCCAGATGAACCATGCATCTATAATAGATTTGTAGCAAGAACTGTCGTATTTCTCGTTTTATACGTGGATGACATTCTCTTGATAGGAAATGACATTCTTATGCTACAATCTGTCAAAGGGTTCTTGTCACACAGGTTCTCCATGAAGGACCTGGGCGATACCAACTATATTCTGGGGATCCAGATCTATCGTGATAGATCTAAAAGGATGTTGGGACTTTCACAGTCAAGGTACATCGACACCATACTGAAACGATTCAGTATGGAAGATTCCAAGCACGGTAATCTGCCGTCTTGTCACGGAATCACCCTCTCCAAAGAGATGTCTCCCAAGACTGATTTAGAATAGGCTCGCATGTCATCAATACCCTACGCATCTGCGGTAGGCTCTATTATGTATGCGATGTTGTGTACCATACCAGATGTAGCATACGCATTAAGCGTTGTAAGCCGGTATCAGTCGGGCCCAGGGGAGAAGCACTGGATAGCGGTAAAGAACATTCTCAAGTACCTGAGAAGGACTAAGGAGATGTTCTTGGTGTATGGCGGAAAGGACCTCCAGATCGAGGCCTTTGCTGACTCCAGCTTCCAGAGTGACAAGGATGATTCCAAGTCCATGTCGAGTTTTGTCTTTACCCTCAATCGAGGGGCGGTGTGTTGGAAGAGTTCCAAACAGGAAACCGTTGCTGACTCGATGATGGAAGCGGAATACATCGCTGCTGCTGATGCCGCAAAAGAAGCCGTCTGGATGAGGAAGTTCTTGAAAGAACTTCAGGTGGTTCCGTCCATTGTTGATCCAATACCTTTGTATTGCGACAACAACGGGGCTATAGCTTTAGCGAAGGAACCCAGGTCCCATCAGAAATCCAGACACATCTTGAGGCGGTATCACCTAATCAAGGAGATCGTGGATCGCCAGGAGACCGTAGGTTCGGAGGGTTGCTTCAGAAGATAACACTGCAGATCCATTCACCAAGGCCTTGCCCTAGACTCAGTTCGAGCGGCTGATCGAGATGATAGGTCTTCGATACGCCAGTACATGGCCTTAGTGCAAGTGGGAGATTGTTAGTGTATATGCCCTAGAGGCCATTACTGTATCATACTAGTTTGTATATTACTTAATGGAAGCTTGGGATATTCACCTTGTATTGACAATCTTGCTCAAAATGGTAGTATGCTACTTTGTTTGTTTCTACTTTAATATGTGCATGTGTTTCTTTTAGCATATTGCTTATACATATTAGTAGAGCCCTTAGGATCTTTGCTTGATTACCAGCGTTGTGATGGCAATCACACTCGTGGGGGCTGGGTAATCCACAAGTACATCCTTATACAGGTCCCTAGTCGTAGGACTATCGAGACAGGGCATCGATACTCCGGAGTAGACTAGCGTATGCGCTTCTCATCCCAGCAGGGGAGGTCTGTCCCACAGCCGTCAGTACGTCGTACTTGAGATAGTATGCGGGTGCTCGTTAGGTTACGAGTACACTGGACAGGAATCGTCGGGAACTGATTGGTTGGTACTATATCTATCGTCAGTTATCAGTTCCCAGGTGACATGAGTACAGCTTAGTCCGCTGACTTGACACTGTCACTTCGCCTCGAGTGTGTTCCCACTGTACTTTGATTACTACCCTACAACGGCTCAAAGAAGTCGTGCAAACAGGTAGTAGTTGGGTGCAGTCCCGAAGCACTTGGAGGCAGTGACGGTTAGACAGGATTCGTCTCTCCCGGTATTGGGGGTTGACATCGCGCTGTGTCTAGGAGAGCCATTACACAAGTAGTCCCTGGCCAGGGCAAGCGAGATATACTGGTAGGTTACCAGTGTTATCTCAGGGTGTTCTCGGCTACACTCCGACACGACTTGTACCGCTATTAGGGGACTGACGTTTGACGCCCCCCTAGGCCCGCCATGCGATGTATCAGACGAACAGACCGGACTGTATGGAGACTGTCACATTCAGGCTCAGTAGGAGTTCAGATGGGTTTCACCTCGTCCGTCTTCTTGTCGGCATCTACCTGGGGGTCGTTACGCACAGCTAGTGCTGCTTGCGATCTGTGGTTAAACCCATTGCTAGCGTAGTGTCGAGTCTTTAGAGTCCCACACAGAGAGCTATTCGCCTTTAGGCAAAAGAGTAAAGGTCGTATGGTTTTGCGACAGGTCGCATGGTTTTGCGACAGGTTGCATGGTATTGCGACAGGGTTCGGTCACATCCGTGCACATGTGCACGTTTAGTGTCCGGACAGTTAACACTAGTGGGCTTTGGTTTAAGCCAGATCCTAGTGTATGTTTTGGGATTGGTTTTATCTCGTTTGTATTCGTGTTCCCCGGAACGCGGATACGGATGTGTATGCACAGTTGACAGAGACAGAGGCAGAGGATTCTCATTTGGGTTGTTGACTGTTGACTTTTGTCAAACCCTAATGAGATTAAGAAACATGATTAACAATAATATTAATTGAGTATTATAGTGACATGGTTAGGGTTGAAAGGTTGACCTAGTTGGCTTGTTGACTTTTGTTGACCGGTTGACTAGGTTGGACTTGTTGACCACCATCATGACAATGGCCATCATTTGGTTGCATTGACTTATGCTTGCTTGTTTTGTTCACCATTTGCATTTAATGCAAGAAATGATAGTGTCATTTGTCATGATATCAACCATCACAATATACTCAATTATTATTACTTGTTATCATAATTTTTTTGGATTATGAGAGGTGAGATGAGAAGAGGTTGGCTCACTTTTCATTTTACTTTCTCTCTCTTGAGCTCTCTCATTCTCAAGCTCTCCCTCTTCCTCTTGCTCTCTCTTGCTCAAGGCAAACCCTTCTCATGTGTTGAGATTCATTTCCTTAGAGATAAAAGCACCAAAACAATCCTCTACTCATCCTAGTTCACAAGGCCTAGCAAGCCAAGTGTTCTAGTTTCTTCAAAGTTCGAAGAAAAAGCCAAAGGTAGAAGCTTTCGGGTGGATCCATCTTCGGCGCGAGAAGACGACGAGGAGAGGCCGGTCCGTACACCACAAGAGTTGAAGATGAAGGAGTTCAAGAAAGGTATAAACCCCTAACCGAGTAGTTAAACAACTCCTAGTTAGGATGTTAGCTAGTTGTTTAACAAAGATCCGTATTTGTAGTCCATGTTACCACCCTAGCAAAAATCGTTTTTCACCAATTCCGCAACCCCGTAAGTACCGGGGAAGGGTAGCATGGACTTACACTAACTCTTGTAGAGCCATAACCATAGCTAACACTTATGGTTGGGTTAAGAAATATCTATGGTAAAAACAAACTCGAGTGGACTTAGTCAATGCATCCACAAGCTTCCACAAGCTTCATGCATTGATCTAATCCTCCACTTAATTTTGTAATTACTTAAAATATAAAAACCCAACATAATATATAGCATGGTGTAAGTCTCTTACACCCAAGTCATGTGTATCATCAGCCATGATACTTTAAGAAAACACAATTTTAATATATATTATATATACATTAAAATTGTGCTAAAGTGAGAAAAACCCTAAAGTGAACAAGTGTTAGTAAATGTAAACTAGTATATCTAATATACAATTATACACTTAATTATTAAATGAACACTTGACTTAATAATCCGGTCATATCTTATATAACTGACTAACACCCATTATATCGACTTATCGAATCAACACTTGATTCGATAACCCGGCTATATCATATATAACCGACCGATACAAAAAGTCGCGAGAATAGAATACGGTATCACATACACGCATTATTCTCGGTCCCGTACATATCACATACGTGCTCCTATTTCGTTTTTCCTGAGCCAGTAAAACCTCTATGTAGGACTCTAAAGACTCGTCAATACTCCGGCAGTAGGTGATGATCACATCAAGCACCCACAAGCCGTCAGCGATACTAGCTGGACGTAACGGCTACCCGGGTATTGAGCGATCAGAATATCAGCAAGTAAGCCCGCTCCAACTCCTGTAAAAGCCTGCCGATAACACTTCCCGTACAGTCCGGTCTCCTCGTCTGATATGTCGCATATCAAGTCTAGGGGTGGTAAACGTCAGACCCTAATAACCGATAAGTCGTGCCGATGTGAGGCTCATAACGGGTCGAGAAACTACTGGTAACACTTACCAGTAAATCTCTAAATCAGCCCTAGCCAGGGACTTCCCTGTTACGGCCAATTGAGCACAGCGCAATATCAACCCCCAATACCGGGAGAGACGAAACCTCTCCTATCGCTCATTGCCTCCATGTGACTCGGGACTGTACCCAAAAACCACCGTTTTGCACGCCCTCATGGACGTGGTAAGGTGGAAATCAAAGCACAGTGGGAATCACACAAGACACTATGACGATCTCGGGTCTACAGACTAACCTGCACAAGTGTCACCAGAGAACTGCCATCTGATGTGAGGTATAATACCATCTGGGAGTTCTCGGCGAGTCCGTCCAGTGTACCGAGTCTCAACTGAGCACCCGTACACCATCTCTGATGTCAAACACCAATGGATATGGGATCATCCATCGCCCATCTCATGGGTCGAGAAGCGTATACGCTAGTCTACACTGGTATATCGATGCCCCGTCTCGATACACCCACAACTAGGGACCTTGAAGGATGTACTTATGGACTACCATGTCCCCACTATTATGATCCGCATCATAGTCCAGGTAGTCAAGTACACATCCTAAGGGCTTTACCAACATGTAACTATAAGACAGTATAAAGAGACAAGTATACATGTTAAGATAAAGAGCAACCAGATAGCATACTATCATATCGAGCAAGAAAGTCCTCTCTATATATGTCCAAGCATCCAATATAATATACATCATCTGTACAATACTGGCCTCTAGGGCATACATACAACTAACAATCTCCCACTTGCACTAGGGCCAGCTGCTGTAGTATCGCATACCGAGCATCCCGAAGAGTCTCTCAAACTGTATCTTGGGAATGGCCTTCATGAGTGGATCCGCTGTGTTGTTCTTCGTGTCAACCCTCCTGACCTCGATCTCCCGGCGATCAACTATCTCCCGAATCAGGTGATACCGCCTCAGAATATGCCTGGATCGCTGATGGGACCTGGGTTCCTTGGCCAAAGCCACCGCTCCATTGTTATCGCAATACAAAGGTATTGGATGCTCAATGGATGGAACTACTCCAAGTTCAGTAATGAACTTCTTGATCCAGACAGCCTCTTTGGCAGCGATGTATTCAGCCTCCATCGTCGAGTCTGCCATGGTTTCCTGCTTAGAACTCTTCCAGCTAACCGCCCCTCCGTAAAGGGTAAAGACAAATCCCGACCGCGACTTAGATTCGTCCTTATCACTCTGGAAGCTCGAATCGGTAAAGGACTCCACTTGGAGTTCTCCGTTACCATACACCAAGAGCATCTCCTTAGTCCTTCGTAAGTACTTGAGAATGCTCTTCACAGCTATCCAGTGACTCTCTCCAGGATCAGCTTGATACCTACTCACTACACTTAGTGAGTATGCTACATCGGGTCTGGTACATAGCATCGCGTACATGATAGAGCCTACAGCCGAAGCATAGGGTATCCCTTACATGCGAGCTCTCTCCAAATCAGTCGTGGGAGACATCTCTTTGGAGAGAGTGAGCCCTGAGATCGTGGGTAAAAACCCATGTTTGGACTCTTCCATACTAAACCTCTTTAGTATGGTGTCAATGTACTTGGATTGGGACAATCCCAATATCCTTTTAGATCTATCTCTATAGATCATAATTCCCAATATGCATGAGGCATCACCAAGATCTTTCATTGAGAATCTTTGTGATAAGAAGAGCTTTACCGATTGCAGCATAGGAATGTCATTTCCTATCAAGAGTATGTCGTCCACATACAATATGAGGAAGACAACCTTACTCTTTGCCACCTTCTTGTAGATACAAGGTTCATCTACATTTTTGACGAAATCAAACTCTTTGATAACGACGTCAAAGCAGATGTTCTAACTCCGCGATGCTTGCTTTAATCCATAAATGGATTTAAGCAGCTTGCACACCTTCCCGCTGCTCCCACTATCTACGAAGCCCTCTGGCTGAGTCATGTACACGCACTCTTCTAAATCACCGTTTAGAAAGGAGGTCTTAACATCCATTTGCCAGATTTCGTAGTCATGATATGCAGCGATGGCAAGCATGATCCGGATGGATTTAAGCATAGCCACTGGAGAAAAGGTTTTGTCATAGTCCACACCTGGTCTTTGATGAAAACCCTTTGCCATAAGTCTAGCTTTGAAAGTCTCCACTTTCCCATCTACACCAAGTTTTTTCTTGAAGATCCACTTGCTCCCAATGGGTTTTACCCCTTCAGGAGCAACTTCCAAAGTCCACACTTTGTTGGTGTACATGGATTCCATCTCGGACCGCATTGCATCCAGCCATTTCACTGAGTCCCCACTCGTGATGGCCTGTTCGAAGCTAGTTGGGTCATCATCAACCATGATGCAATCCTCGCTCCCACCATCCATGAGAAAACCATAGTATCTCTCAGGTGGGTGAGGAACCCTACTAGATCGGCGGAGTGGATGGGGTCATCGGGAACTACCGAATCCTCTGGTTCCACCAGATCTTCTGTTGCAGCTTTTGTAGCTGGAACCTCTTCCAGTTCTACCTCATGACCACTAATCTCTTTTGCAAGAAATTCCTTTTCTAAAAAGGTGGCATGCCGAGAAACAAACACCCTTTGTTCCTCAGTGTGGTAGAAGATATACCCTTGAGAATTCTTGAGATATCCTACAAATTTGCATAGAACAGACCGTGCCTCGAGTTTGTCCGGATTTTGTCGTTTGACATAGGCTGGACAACCCCATATCTTTACATAGTTAAGACATGGTCTCTTCCCTTTCCATATCTCATATGGAGTGGTAGGCACAGATTTGGTGGGGGCCATATTCAATAGATGTATGGCACTGTAGGTCTCTAGCGCATACCCCCAGAAGGAAATAGGTAACTCAGCTGTGCTCATCATAGAGCGCACCATATCTAATAGGGTGCGGTTCCTCCGTTCAGATACACCGTTGTGCTGTGGTGTATATGGAGGAGTCAGCTGAGAGAGAATCCCATTCTCTTTTAGGAAGTCCAGGAATTCATTGCTCAAGTATTCACCTCCTCGATCAGATCGTAGGATTTTAATACTTTTTCCGGTTTGGTTCTCGACTTCTTGTTTATATTCTCTAAATTTCTCAAAAGCTTCAGACTTGTGTCTTATCAAGAACACATGTCTGTATCTTGAGAGATTGTCAGTGAATGTAATGAAGTACGAAGAACCATCCCTGACATGTGTAGACATGGGACCGCATACATCACTATGTATCAGTCCCAAGAGTTCGGTAACTCTTTCTCCGTGTCCCGTAAACGGAGTTTTGGTCATTTTGCCTTTGAGACATGACTGGCAAGTGTCATAAGATGAAAATTCGAACGGTTTCAAGTATCCATCCTTATGCAACTTAGTTAGCCGTGTCGCATTTATATGACCGAGTCTACAATGCCACAAGAAGGATTCGTTCAGTTCTGAACTCTTCCTCTTGTGTGTGTTTGTTATTCTCAGAACTGTTGATTGATTTAGAACATAAATGCCATTGCACAACGTGCCTAATTCAACCAACTTTTGGTTAAGGAAAATATTCATAACATTATCCTGTAATACAAAATTATATCCCTCTTTACTTAGTAAAGAAACTGATATAATGTTGCATATCAGGTTCGGTATGTAATAACATTCGTTCAGAACCAATGTATTACCAGTTAGCAATACAAGGTGATATTCCCCGACGGTTTTAGCTGCAACAATTGCACCATTTCCAACCCTTATGTATTTATCACCTTCTCCAAGTTCTCTACCTTTTCTAAGCCCATGTAACTGATTACATATATGGGATCCTGACCCGGTATCTAATACCCAGGATGTAGAGCAAATGGAGAAACAGTTCTCTGTAACGAACACACCCGAAGAAAATACATCAGCATGTACTTTCTTCATTCGGGTGGCATGGGAATCCTGGTATTCCCCTATATCCTGTTCAGTCCTATAACTCTTATAAGAAAGAACAGAACCAACGTTCCCCAGCACAGTATAACATGCGGGTTCGGTCAATACATCCATATTATTATCTTGATTAAGGCTTGATATGGTCGCTACCTGGAGAGAGAGAGAAGAAAACACTTTAGCGTATGCTCTTGCAAGATCAGATTGGTTATTATTTTATCTAATCAGGATGGCTCCCACTGTTTTTATCAAATCTTCCTTCAAACCCTAAAAGGAAAGACTAGCCAGGATTAATTACACCCTACAATTTCGCCAATCTTTCAGCCAGGCCAGTGTCGGTACTTTGAGGGAGGTTCCCCGTGCTTTCGCACGGACCTAATTAAAGTAAACCTCGTTTTCCCAGAGGCGTAACCCCGTTGACACCTTTCTAGACACCTACTTGATCGGCTAATTGTCCTGTATAAAACTCTCCCGGGAGTAACAATTACTCGCAGTGGGTATCGGGATCCAACTATCTCATAGAAGGTATGCAATCTCATTGCAAATCTCAACACTTGAAATTCCCGATAATATTTTGCCCCTAACGTGCTATGACCTTGACGAAAGCCAACAAACCATAGCCCGCTAGTCAAGTTCAACCCGTACATTTCTTGATTGAATTAAACCTACCCGCACGACCCTTGACGAAAGCCAACAAAGCCGTACGACTATCCTAATCCAATCGCATCATATACAGCAGATAAGCAGTATATAGCTACCGCACACTACACCTTGACGAAAGCCAACAAATGCAGCACGAATACTATGTACAACTTATCTGAAATGACGGAGGGCTACGGCAGGTTTTTCTGAAAACCTATTGCGTAATGAACTTGATATCGTCGTAGAATCATATGAATTTTGAAATGGAGTGATTTTGAGGCTTTTATTAGTTTTGCTAAAGAGGTCACTGATCGCACGCTTTTGGCGTGTCGGATGTTCAAAGAATTAAAGTATAACCGCGATCAGGACGGTGTCGCTATGCAGCTAGCCGGTTGAGCACGGGTCGGTCCACAGGGAGATGGTGGTATTTTACCTTCTTGTCTTAGACGAGTCAATAAAGAATCTGTATGTTTGTTTGATCTAACCTATGTGTTTATTTGCAAGTATAAAGTTGTTAAGAAGAAAATACGAGATTGTAAGCTAAAGAAATCCGTACTCGAAACCTTTGAGCCGAGTCTTGACCAATTGAAGCTCGAGCAATCGGCAACAACGTGGATTAGGGGATTTAAGCGCGGTATTCGTGGAATCCGGCTTATTTACCCTTGTCCTTCCGTTCTTGTCTCTTGCTTTCGCCTCCGGCCAAACCGAACGCAACCGGTCGCGGTTAGGAATCACCGTTACCTTGTCAGGGTAGGGTGCCTAACGGAGCGCTTGCGTATGGTTTGGGCGGAGTTCAATGGAAAATAACGGGAAAAGGAAAAGAGCAAAGAAATGTTAACTTACAATATCATATGGATTCTTAACAACAACAATAATTACAACATTCACAAAATGAACAAAAGAGAACAAAAAGAAAAGAACAAAGAAAAGAATACAAGTAATTAAGTGCATGAATATAAATTGCAAGTAATTAAAGTGCATGGAAATAAATTGCAAGTAATAAAAAGCGATAAAAAGAACACGAAACTAGGACTCAAGACAAGCATGTGATCAATAGCCAACCCTTAAACTTGCAAGCTCAATGAAGAGGTTGCAAGATCAAGGGAAGGGTAGAGAACGCATGTGAAATGAAGTGCTAATTCCATGAAAGAATACGACCCTTGAGATCAATAACTAACCCTTAACCATTCAAGCTCATGAAGAGGTTGAATGATCAAGAGAAAGCAAGAATCTCAAGGGGAAGAAGAAACAAAAGAGAATGATACAAAACCCTCATCTTCATTAATCTCCCACTCAAAAAGCTCTCACTACAATTTTCATGGAACAAGAATGAAGAAGAAGAAGAAAAAAGAACTAAAACTACAAAAGAAAGATGAACAAAAGAATGACCCTTGGCTTTGGCAAGTTCTGCTGTATTTATAGGCTGGAGAATGGAAATCTAGGGCAACCACCAGAACATATGTAAAAAGACCCAAATACCCACCAAAAATGATGCTCTGTCGAGGCCGTACGGCCGCGTTTCCGCGGCCAATACCCCCTATTGGCCGCGGAAACGCGGCGGGTTAGAGGAGTTGGCTCCTCGGGTTTTGGGCACTTTCCTGGTTTGGTGTTTCCTTGTGTTTGCAAAATTCAAAATGCACAAAAGTCTTCTGAAATAACAGCAGATATCCAAGTCCAAGATTGCATTATCTTTTTCACTTTTGACTTCTCTCTCCCTCGAGCTCCGCGCACCCATTGATTCTTGTGCTGCCCCCCTCGTGCTCTGTGCTTGTCCGAGACACGAATGACCACTGTCATATGTCTTGTCTCTGGAACTGGTACTCGGCACTGAACGGATATGGATGACCGGAACCCGGCTTTTATCTGCTGTGACAGATGTTCTGTATTTGGTGTAACTGTGGAGATTTTGTCTTGATTTGCAATGTTTGGACTGAAAACCTGTACTCTGTAAATATGTAACAAACACGGATTAAAAGTACCTACTTATAAACACACGAGCATAAGAATGGGCGGTATAAAATGCAGTATTCTGTTGTGAACAAATACCCCCAAACTTAACTTTTGCTCGTCCCGAGCAAAACCAATTATTCGCAAAAAAGAAAATCCTAACCGCACTTTCGCAGGGAACGCGATTGCACTGAGCATGTGCAACAAGCCGTTAAACCTCTAGGTGTCCCTAGTAGGAGGAGTGTTGTCTCCTGAGGGTTTTCAGCGGATACTACCCACAAAATCCGGTCAAGTTGGTTTTGTACAATAACTAAGATTCAAACCCTAAAGTTTTTGTTTCAGAAAATAACAATTCTATAATCCTAAGTCTAGACTATCGAACCTTTATTTTTCACACCTCGCTTCTTATTTAACTACAGATTTTATATGTCTTTACGTGCAGTGCAATTAGTGTCGTTAAGTTCCAGAAGGATCGATTAAAGTCATCATGTCGCACAATAAAGCCCAGATAACAATTTTAAAAGGATCACATAAGTTTTATAACGAGTTAAGCTTTTTTCAAGTTTCGTTTTCCAGTAAGGTTTCAACTTCAGAATTTCTATCTTCCTTAACAGGAAACTAAGTCGTATTTTTCACTCCACCTTTTTCTTGTTTTCATTTCATACACACCTCTGTGAACGTGCAATAGTCTTTATCAAAGAGTAAAACCTTCATATCTCCGTTAAAAATTTTTTTAAAAGCCTGTTTTTTATCAAGATTATTCTCACACAAAGAACCGTTAGGAATTTTAACTCGGAGAGAACACTTGCTTGACTTTGTTTTAAACTGGACTTTCTAGGCTTCTTAGCGAGCTTTGGGCCAATGCACCCAAACCAGTTGGTTTCAGGGCATTAGGTGTAGAAACACCCCAGCGGACTTAATTACTCAAGTTACCTAGGTCCAAAAATAAAAGACAGTTTGTCGTGAAAATCAGATGATTTAATACGAACGGAGATATAACCGGCAGTTCAAATATTTTTTTTGGATAAAAGACGTGTTTAGTGAGTTTGGTGTGTAATCATTCCAATCAAGTTTCCGATGGGTTATTTTTCAGACTTAGCTCCAATTACGGCATCAATAACATTCCTTCATATTCGCTTTACTTCATAAACTATTCTTGACATTTACTTATTTCAGAACAAACCTATTTGATCCTCAGAAAATCATTTATCTGTTTAAAAGTTTAAACATGAAAGACTTGTCATCTAATTCCAAAAATTCACGATACGTGTAGTGTGATGTAAAGACGTATATCAGCTATAGTTAACTTCAAAGGAGAGTTATCTTTCAGGTTTTCAAAATCTAAACATAAGATTTAGTTATTCCTATTTTTTCAAACAAAAACCGTCGAATGTTGAATCAGAGTTCTTCCACAAGCTAACTTGACAAAAAAGTTTTTATATTTTAAGAAAATTTTCAGATTTTTATGGATTTTATGGTTTTAATATGCAGATGCAAAATATACATATGAATGCGAAGGAAGAAAGCTTACCGAGCACACCCCCAAACTTAACTTTGACAGTGCCCTCACTGTCAGGCTATACTAAGAGGGTCAAAATTGCCGGCGCTCCCTAAAAACAAATTATATACAAAAAAAAAAAAAAAAAAATATATATACAAAAAAGGTGTCCCCCCCAAACTTAAGTAAAACAGTGTTTCCACTGTTAATCGTTGAAATTCAGGATCAGGGGGGAAAGAGAACAGTATCAAGCTATACAAGGCCTTACACAGGCCAAAAGTTAGTACCAACCATTCAAAGATCTTATCGTGATAAAGCAGTGGTTGGTGAAAGAAGGTGAAGAGGAAGGAAATGGAGAATACGCGAGACCGTATGCAGAGAGAAGCGGGATACGGTCTCGGTATATGAGAGGAAGAAGAATGGCGGAAGGGAAAAAGAAGTGGAATACGAACTTGAGGGTGCAAATGGAGTAAATAGATTAGCACAACTTGTGATGACCGATGTGTGAAAAGCGATTGTGCTAATATATTTATCCGTCGAGAGATTGGGTCAAATCCCTCAAGATTCGTAAGAAGCCATGGGTACGCCGAACTTGGTAAACCAGACACAGGAAGTGAAAATGGTACGGGTTCTTGCAAGGTCGGAACGATGGAAAGGATGGAGGGAAGTGGTTGAGGAAGGGTATCGGTTAAGGGTTCTGGAGGGTGTACACAGTCAGTGAAAGGAACAGGATGAATTGGAAAATCCGACTCATCATCTAGAACTGTTTCATCCTCAAAAATATCCTCAAAATTCTCCTCAAAGTTAAGCTTATCCATGCATATTTCATCAAAGTCCAGACGCATATGTTGTTCGGGAAAAACATTTAATGACTCGGGATGATGAATTGGAGAGAAAAACTCAGTCAAATCTATGGGTTCATCATCCAAAATAGTCCCAGCGTCAATATCCTTAATCAAGTGAAAGTCAATTTTCTCAGACACCTCATCAAAAGCATGGATTTCAATCAATTCAGGTTCTAAGATGGAGGTGTAGAGGTCAAAAGGATTGGGTGTGGTTTCACTTGGCAAGGTCCCTTCACAATTTGGCAAATCAAATACTACAAAATCGCACAACTCATTAAACATTCTATCTTCAACTGATAATTCATTTGGGACACTTGATAGACTTTCAACACAGGAGTTGTGGGATTTAATTTGAGACGGGTAGGTTTGATTTGGAAGGGTATACAGCTCACTTTCTCCACTCAAATTCTCAGCCTGTCCTGCCGCCTCATCATACATTGAAAAATTTGGAGCTAGTTGGAAACTAGCTACCGGGTCAGTAGGTTGTATGAGAGCGGCCATGGACGCATTCAAATCCATCATCTGTTGGCTTGACGCTACCCTAAAATCTTCCAACGACTGTTCCAGACTAGACATAGATTGTGATGGGGTTTCAGTAAAAGATTCAAAGTTATTTGGATACTGAAAACTCCCAAACGGCTGTTCTGAAGTAATGTCTAGGGAAGGTGCAAAAGCAGGGTAGGACTGGTAGGAATTGAATGGCTGGACAGGAGCAGGATCAACATTTGGATAAGAAGGTGAATGGAATTGTTGATCCCAAGAATTTGAAGTGGTGAAAGGAGTGAAAGATCGGCTACGGGATTGTTCAATACGTTCAGCAATAGACATTGGTCTTGTGGCTACAACTGGACTTTCAAAAGGGGTATCAACGCAAGAAGGGGTGAATGTTTGAAATGGTTGATACGAAGTGGATTGCGGGGTCCAGTTGTTCGTCCTAGACGCGTCTATCCGATCTTTCAAAGAAATTTTGGGCATGGAGGGATCGTTCGAAGTTCGACCAAAACAAGAACCGTAAGAAGTTATGTCTGGTTGTGGGTACCAAAGTTCGGCAAGAGTTTTGCGAGGTGGAGTACCCATGATATGAAGAGAGAGAAAGAAAGGTAGAGAAAAGGAGGGGAAAAAAATGTGATATTTTTTTTTATAGACAAAAGAATGAAATATACACAAAAAGAATATGGACAAAAATAATCACGACACAAAAATACCACACACCTAATCGTTCTAGGGTTAACCTAGGTCAACTAGACCTGCTCCAGAACTTGATTGTCGAAGTAAAACTGTGTCGAGAAACAGGCTCAAGATACACTGATCACGAGGCCAGGTAAGTGCAGAGATAAGGGGAGGTTTTCCAACGCTTTCGCGAAGTTCCTTAATTAAATAACCCTTTCTCTTTTGGCGGTTTCGCCGTTAACACTTTCCTAGACACCCCGTAAACAATATACCGTTAAGCAAGGTTCTAAACATAATTAACTTCTCCTAGTGAGCGCGAAGTCCTTAAGGCTTAAAGTCTAGTTTCTTTTAAATTTGTGCGGGTAAACGTTATGCGCAAGTTCGTGATTTGTGGGCCACGGAAAAGGTGATGAAATCCTTTACCGTATGTTGTGGGGTTCGCTTGCCCTTAAGTCCGTATTAATGTATGCAATGCGCAATTCAATAAAAATTCTATAAAGAATCAAACAATCGTTTTTTAGTTTAAGCGCGGCACTGCAACAAATACGGGTTAGTCAATTTTTAGCGTTTTGCTAGCGAACTTGCAAAGAATCCTGCAAAGAATAGTATATTGGATGCGTCGGATTTGAGAAGAAGGTGTTAGTAAAGTACGTACCGTTAAGTTTTGGGTTAGGAAACCCCCGTTGAATCAAATCCGGTAAGCTTGAAAGTTTCGCTTGCGCGGGTCAAACTACCCGGATCTTTGGCACTGTACTTCGTAATCACTTTTGCCTTGAATGCACACTTTGCTCCCACAATCGCAGTTTGCAAATACGTAAAAATCTGCACACTTGCCCACAAAAATTATCAAAAATAACAAAAAGATTTTTTTTTTATATATATATTTTTTTAAATATATACAAAAAGAATATTAACCCGAATAACAAGAAAAAAAATACGCTACCGTCTCCCCGGCAACGGCGCCATTTGATCGCACGGTTTTGGCGTGTCGGATGTTCAAAGAATTAAAGTATAACCGCGATCAGGACGGTGTCGCTATGCAGCTAGCCGGTTGAGCACGGGTCGGCCCATAGAGAGATGGTGGTATTTTACCTTCTTGTCTTAGACGAGTCAATAAAGAATCTGTATGTTTGTTTGATCTAACCTATGTGTTTATTTGCAAGTATAAAGTTGTTAAGAAGAAAATACGAGATTGTAAGCTAAAGAAATCCGTACTCGAAACCTTTGAGCCGAGTCTTGACCAATTGAAGCTCGAGCAATCGGCAACAACGTGGATTAGGGGATTTAAGCGCGGTATTCGTGGAATCCGGCTTATTTACCCTTGTCCTTCCGTTCTTGTCTCTTGCTTTCGCCTCCGGCCAAACCGAACGCAACCGGTCGCGGTTAGGAATCACCGTTACCTTGTCAGGGTAGGGTACCTAACGGAGCGCTTGCGTATGGTTTGGACGGAGTTCAATGGAAAATAACGGGAAAAGGAAAAGAGCAAAGAAATGTTAACTTACAATATCATATGGATTCTTAACAACAACAATAATTACAACATTCACAAAATGAACAAAAGAGAACAAAAAGAAAAGAACATAGAAAAGAATACAAGTAATTAAGTGCATGAATATAAATTGCAAGTAATTAAAGTGCATGGAAATAAATTGCAAGTAATAAAAAGCGATAAAAAGAACACGAAACTAGGACTCAAGACAAGCATGTGATCAATAGCCAACCCTTAAACTTGCAAGCTCAATGAAGAGGTTGCAAGATCAAGGGAAGGGTAGAGAACGCATGTGAAATGAAGTGCTAATTCCATGAAAGAATACGACCCTTGAGATCAATAACTAACCCTTAACCATTCAAGCTCAATGAAGAGGTTGAATGATCAAGAGAAAGCAAGAATCTCAAGAGGAAGAAGAAACAAAAGAGAATGATACAAAACCCTCATCTTCATTAATCTCCCACTCAAAAAGCTCTCACTACAATTTTCATGGAACAAGAATGAAGAAGAAGAAGAAAAAAGAACTAAAACTACAAAAGAAAGATGAACAAAAGAATGACCCTTGGCTTTGGCAAGTTCTGCTGTATTTATAGGCTGGAGAATGGAAATCTAGGGCAACCACCAGAACATATGTAAAAAGACCCAAATACCCACCAAAAATGATGCTCTGTCGAGGCCGTACGGCCGTGTTTCCGCGGCCAATACCCACTATTGGCCGCGGAAACGCGGCGGGTTAGAGGAGTTGGCTCCTCGGGTTTTGGGCACTTTCCTGGTTTGGTGTTTCCTTGTGTTTGCAAAATTCAAAATGCATAAAAGTCTTCTGGAATAACAGCAGATATCTAAGTCCAAGATTGCATTATCTTTTTCACTTTTGACTTCTCTCTCCCTCGAGCTCCGCGCACCCATTGATTCTTGTGCTGCCCCCCTCGTGCTCTGTGCTTGTCCGAGACACGAATGACCACTGTCATATGTCTTGTCTCTGGAACTGGTACTCGGCACTGGACGGATATGGATGACCGGAACCCGGCTTTTATCTGCTGTGACAGATGTTCTGTATTTGGTGTAACTGTGGAGATTTTGTCTTGATTTGCAATGTTTGGACTGAAAACCTGTACTCTGTAAATATGTAACAAACACGGATTAAAAGTACCTACTTATAAACACACGAGCATAAGAATGGGCGGTATAAAATGCAGTATTCTGTTGTGAACAGTCACTCCCCGTGAAGGGATCTCGGCTCTTTCCTTATGGAATAAGGTGCGGGATATATCATATATATCGCTATGCAAAGCAAAACTCCAAAAGCAATCAAAAAACAAATCGAGTGTTGTAGTATCTGCCAGTTTGCTAAAGAGGTCACTCCCGGTGAAGGGATCTTGGCTCTTTCCTCATCGAATAAGGTGCGGGATATATCATATATATCGCTATGCAAAGCAAAACTGTAGCTACCCTTTTTGAAAAATTTGATTCTACAACATCTTTTAGGTTTCTTTTCTTTCATTAATCACATTAATGAAATCCCATCATTTAAGTCACCTAAACATCACAGATAAATACGACGTACACTTATGTCATCCGCATTCGCCTCGATGTCCCCTCGTGCACCGTTAGGTTAGGTAACTAACGGCAGAGCGAGCGGGGCAGGGCTAGCGCGGGTGTAAAACATAAGTAACGCCTATATAATATATCATATATACTATATACAGTATTTATCACAGAACATCAAATGATCACATCACAGATATCGCAGCAGAAGAAACATATAAAACATTGGATATACTAGGACGTCCGTGTTTTATTTTGAGCCTCTATAAAACACGGATTCTACGGTCGCGACGAATAGCCAAACCCACACCCCTAGACCCCTACGAGAGCGGCAAGCAACCCTACCAATTCTAGAGTTAGGAGACCCGGACTCGACTCCTCGAGTTGGTCTCCCACTGGACTCCAGAACCCGGTTACTTGTGCTCTCCTCCTTGGGTCTATCCTAGTGCGGAAAAGTAAATAATATACAAATGGTGACATCGACCTCATCCCGGAAGTGCCCCAATAAAAGAATATTACATACATTTAAAATTACATGAATGAAAATAAAAACTCTCATCTCACATATAAACCCCCGGCTATTCAGAACACGACGATCCAATATAACATATCCAGCAACACATAACATCACATGTCATCAACGTAAGTAAATATGCGCATTCCAATTGTCATTTACATATAGCAACGAAACCGGCGATATCACATATTACACTTACGGTTGCAGAAAAGAAAGAGTAAAACTATAACATTTAGAATCCATAATCTCTTTAGACATCGTAAATCCGAAATATCACATATTTCGCATTTCATGCCTAACATGTATGAATTCCACATATTGTATCACATTCCAGACAAATAGACAGTATTAAACTTTCCGATCGAATAATCAAATACTCAAGATTTCCATAATAGCTCAACACTTGAGCGGAGTTCAAAGATTCCAGAATACGTCACAGTAGCAACGGTCCAGCCGTAGAAGGGTCAAGCCAACGCCTCACATGTGGCACGCTGTACTGCCCCAAACCCTAAGGTTCAAAGGGCAGTTTAAGACGGTCACATAATCGAGTTAAGGTTTGTTGTCTTCTAGAGGGTCCATCGCATCACATGCACGTTTTTCCGAAAGATTTAAACCCGAGAAAAATTCAACACTTGAATGTTTTTCGTGCCGGGAAAAATTGAGTTAATGATATCCGTTCAAACATTTTAGTACTTTCTAAATTATCCGGAATAACATAACAAAATTAAATTCTCCGATCGAATCAACGATTTCAAAATAAACCCTAAAATACTCAACACTTGAGTTAATTTAAAAAAATACCCAGAAAAAACAAATAACAGCAAAAGTAATTGCAGTGGAAAAGTTATGGCATGTGCCCTCTGTACGGCCGCGGAACCGCGGCCCAAGCAGGGTACGGCCGCGATTCCGCGGTGGATTGTACTGTTCATCATTTCGTTTTGCACTGTAATTCTTATATTTACCTGCTGATTTTTTTAGGCATTTTTAATTCTGAAAAAAACCCAGTTTTTAAAAATTGTCCAGAGAGGGGTATAATTTGACGTGTTCGGGTTCGTTCGGAGTTTTAACTTCGTTAACACATCGCCTAATGCTCTAGCTAGGCTCTGATACCACTGTAGGGTTACTAGGCACACTAACAAGGCTCTACAAGGCACCGACCATGCCAAAATTAAATTTTTATGTGCCGAATAACACTAAGCAAGATCGTATACTAGAGTTTAGGCGAATCTAATAGCAAGTAAACAACTTTACTTTAAAGGGAATACGAAATACAACCTTCGTATATCGGTCCTTCACTTCTTTAGCTCCTTATTGAAGTCCCTTCGCTGCGATCAAGGTACTCCCGGGCACTTGCATGGCTTCACGAGGCGAAAGATGCGACCTTGCTTGAAGTCTCCGAGGCCGAAGATGATCTACGTCGAGGGAATTCCGACTCAAGCTCCTACTTCACTAACTAGAGAATTAGTGAAGTAAACACCCTAAACTAAAGTGCTAGTCTAGTAGAGGATGGAGAAATAGGAAGTGGGTTCTCTTTAGAATTTTATTTCTCACAAGCTTTCTCACTTTTTTTAAAACCCTAGCAAGCTTTTTCTCTTGCTCAATGAAGAAGAAGACGATGAACCAAAAAAAAAGAAAATAGGATAATGATTAAGTGAGAAGGCTAACCATGGTGAGTGAGTATCTTATACTAACTCTTGTAGAGCCATAACCATAGCTAACACTTATGGTTGGGTTAAGAAATATCTATGGTAAAAACAAACTCAAGTGGACTTAGTCAATGCATCCACAAGCTTCATGCATTGATCTAATCCTCCACTTAATTTTGTAATTACTTAAAATATAAAAACCCAACATAATATATAGCATGGTGTAAGTCTCTTACACCCAAGTCATGTGTATCATCAACCATGATACTTTAAGAAAACACAATTTTAATATATATCATATATACATTAAAATTGTGCTAAAGTGAGAAAAACCCTAAAGTGAACAAGTGTTAGTAAATGTAAACTAGTATATCTAATATACAATTATACACTTAATTATTAAATGAACACTTGACTTAATAATCCGGTCATATCTTATATAACCGACTAACACCCATTATATCGACTTATCGAATCAACACTTGATTCGATAACCCGGCTATATCATATATAACCGACCGATACAAAAAGTCACGAGAATAGAATACGGTATCACATACACGCATTATTCTCGGTCACGCACATATCACATGCGTGCTCCTATTTCGTTTTTCCTGAGCCAGTAAAACCTCTATGTAGGACTCTAAAGACTCGTCAATACTCCGGCAGTAGGTGATGATCACATCAAGCACCCACAAGCTGTCAGCGGTACTAGCTGAACGTAACGGCTACCCGGGTATTGAGCGATCAGAAAATCAGCAAGCAAGCCCGCTCCAATTCCTGTAAAAGCCTGCCGGTAACACTTCCCGTACAGTCCGGTCTCCTCGTCTGATATGTCGCATATCTGTTGGTTATATGTATGCCCTAGAGGCCATTACTGTACATAGGATGTATATTGTAGTGGATGCTGGGACATATATAGGGAGGACTTTCTTGCTCGACATGATAGTATGCTATCTGGTTGCTCTTTACCTTAACGTGTATACTGAATGTCTCTCTGTTACATGTTGGTAAAGCCCTTAGGATGTGTACTTGACTACCTGGACTATGATGCGGATCATACTAGTAGGGACATGGTAGTCTATAAGTACATCCTTCAAGGTCCCTAGTCGTGGGTGTATCGAGACTGGGCATCGATATACCAGAGTAGACTAGCGTATACCTTCTCGACCCATACAGATGGGCGATGGATGATCCCATATCTATTGGTGTTTGACATCAGAGATGATATACGGGTGCTCAGTAGAGACTGGGTACACTGGACGGACTCGCCGAGAACTCCCAGATGGTATTATACCTTACGTCAGATGGCAGTTCTCAGGTGACACTAGTACAGAGTAGTCTGTTGACCCGAGATCGTCATAGAGTCTTGTGTGATTCCCACTGTGCTTTGATTTCCATCTTACCACGTCCAAGAGGGCTTGCAAAACGGTGGTTTTGGGGTACTGTCCCGAGTCACATGGAGGCAATGAGCGATAGGAGGGGATTCGTCTCTCCCGGTATAGGGAGTTGATGTTGCACTGTGTTCGATTGGCTATAACAGGAAGTCCCTGGCCAGGGCTGATCAGAGAATTGCTGGTAAGTGTTACCAGTAGTTTCTCGACCCGTTATGAGCCTCATATCGACACGACTTATCGAGCTATTGGGGTCTGACGTTTACCACCCCTAGGCAAGATATGCGACATATCAGACGAACAGACCGGACTGTACGGTAAGTGTTACTGGTTGGATTCACTGGAGTGTGAGTGGGCTTGCTCGTCGATCTTCTGATCGCTCAATTCCAGGGTGGCTGTTACGTTTAGCAGACCGCTTGCGGCTTGTGGGTGCTTGATATGATCATCACCTGCTGCCGGCGTATTGACGAGTCTTTAGAGTCCTACACAGAGGTTTCCTGGCTTAAGCGAAACGAAATAGGAGCTCATATGAGATATGTGCGGGACCGAGAATAATGCGTGTATGTGATACCGTATTCCATTCTCGCGATGAATGTATCAATTGGTTGTATGCGATATAACCTAGTTATCGATTCAAGCGTTGATTCGATAAGTCGATACATTGAATACTAGTCGGTTATGTTCGACATGACCGGGTCGTTAAATCAAGTGTTGATTTAATGATTTAATGTATAATTATATATTTGATATATTACTTTGCATTAACTAGTATTGGTTCACTTTAAATGGATTTTCTCACTTGAACTGTGCTAGTTGTATATGTGATATACTTTTGTGCACTTGATTGTATCATGTTTGATGATACATGTTTACTTGGTTAAGTGTAAAGAATTAAGCCATGGTTAAACTAATGATTAGGGTTTTCTTTTCTTACTTATTTATTTATTTATTTATTTTGAAAAGATGAGAAAAGAATGGTTGCTAGTTTTGTCTTTTCGTTTGAAGCTTCTTGAAGCTTTGAACTAGCCCACCATTCTTATCTTATACTTAACCCTAACCATTCAAGTTAACCATGGTCCATTCTCTACAATTAACCAAGGGTTAATATATGATAAGTATTGATTTATTTATGAAAAAGTTTTAACACTTATCATATTCTTCATCTTCTTCTTCTTCTACTACTTGAAGAAAAAGCTTGCCTCATCAATGGCAACTTGAGAAAATGAGTGAGAAATCCAATTCTAAAGTGAACCCACTTCCTATTTCTTCATCCTCTACCTCTTGCCAAGTAGTATAGGGTGTTTCCTTCACAAGTTTTCATGGCTTGGTGAAGGTGGAGCTTGATCTAGTGATGCCTCGACGTAGATCATCTTCGGCATCGTCGTCGATGACCTAGCCCGTCCATTCTCCGATGAAGCCGATGCTAGAGTCATGGTTCGATTTGGACAGCGGAGAGGACTTCATCACGGAGCTTTGGAGGTGGAGAAACGGATCTACAAAGGTTGTATGTTCGTTTACTTTTAGTTAAGATGTTAACTTGCTTATCGATTCGCCTAAAATCTAGTTAACGATCCGTATTAGGGTTTCTCGGCACCCCTAAAATTTGAAATTGGCATGGTTGATGCCTTGTGAGACCTCTTGAGAGTGCCTAGGAACCCTACAGTGGTATCAGAGCTACTAGGCATTGGATGTCGACCTATGGGGGGTTCTCACTGTGTGACAGTGTGGCGAAGCATAGGCTCTTACCCCCAGGGTGTCCCGAGACCGGAAGGTGTTCCGGCGGGTTGTAGTCCTCGTGAGGGAGCATGCGTAAAAAGTAGCGGCTGAGGGACCCGTTGGTGCCACGGCGACCCCATTGGATGGGGTGGCTGCCTGACCTATAGTGGTATCAGAGCCTAGCTAGAGCCTTAGGCGAAGTCTAGACGGAGTTTGAAACCCGAACGAACCGAAACCCTAACAAAAACCATGCTCTCTGTCCAATTTTTAAAAATCTGGATTTTTCAATATTAAAAATATGCAGAAAATTAAGCTGGGTTTTTTATGAATTACTGTGCAAAACGGAGCCCTAACTCCGTCAAATCGCCGCGGAACCGCGGCCTTACCCCACGTGGAGCGGCGTTTCCGCGGCCAATATGTTGAATCTTTGACTAATTTTTGCACAGTAATTGTTATATTTGAGTCCTGTGTTTTCTGGATAATTTCAATATTTTATTCAAGAGTTGAATTTTCTGGGGTTGTTTTGGGGATTCGATTATTCGATCGGTTTGTCAAACTTTGTCTATGTGTCTTTCCGGATAATTTTTGAATATGTTAAAAAGTTCGACCGGATATAAATACCCAATTTTTCCCCTGTCGGGAAATTTCCAAGTGTTGGACTTTTCCGTAGTTTAACGACGTTCTAAGTAGTGCAAGTAACGCGATGGTCCCTCTAGAAGACAACAAACCTTAACTCGATTATGTGACCGTCTTGAACTGCCCTTTGAACCTTCGGGTTTGGGGCAGTACGGCGTGCCACATGTGAGGCATTGGCTTGACCCTTCTACGGCTGGACCGTTGGTACTGAGGCACGAACTGAATGTTGTTAGACTTGTTTCATGTGTTGATCAGTATTGGGAAAACTTGGGTGTTCGATTGTTCGATCGGAAAGTTTAACATTTTCTGTTTATCTGGAATGTGATACAATAATTGGAATCTGCTAATGAATGTTATAAACATAGCAGTTTAGTCTCACTTGATCGGTTGCCACGGAATTTTGATGTGATCAAAACTCCGTCGCAATCACGTAGCGTACGCGGATACTCGCCGGTTAAACTTAATAGACAGCCTCACCCCATAGCCCCGACCAAGTGACTGTAGGAGAACCCCGTCGCCAAAAAGCATCCGTTCGGGTGCTCGCGGCAGCGGTGTTCCGCCTTGGTGCACTTCGTCGACAGTATCGGGGGTGCGGCCGTCTACTAAAGTTTGCGACGAGCATTCGATCAGGATGTCGGGAATCCTGTTGAATTGCCCGACTTGATATTGAAAAGAGTTTTCGATAATGAGACTAAAATGCGGAGTTTATAATTGTTAGGCATGCGATGTCTAAGGAATTCATTTGATTAGGCATGCGATGTCTATGTAGGTTGCGGATTCCAACTGTTGTAGTTTTACACTTTCTTTTCTGTGACTGTAAGTGTAATATGTGATATCGCCGGTTTTGTTGCTATATGTCAACGACAATTGGGATGGGCATATTTACTTACGTTGATGACATGTGATGTTATGTGTTGCTGGATATGTTATATTGGATCGTCGTGTTTGAATAGCCGGGGGTTTTTATGTGAGATGAGTGTTTTTCATTTTCATTCATGTAAAAACTTGTATGTAATATTCTTTTATTTGGGGCGCTTCCACGTAGCGGAAGATGTCACCCTTTGTATATTATTTACTTTTCCGCACTAGGATAGACCCAAGGAGGAGGGCACAAGTAACCGGGTTCTGGAGTCCAGTGGGAGACCAACTCGAGGAGTCGAGTCCGGGTCTCCTAACTCTAGAATTTGTAGGGTTGCTTGCCGCTCTCGTAGGGGTCTAGGGGTGTGGGTTTGGCTATTCATCGCGACCGTGGAATCCGTGTTTTATACTGGCTCGTATTGAAAACACGGACATCCTAGTATATCCAATATTTCATATGTTTCTTCTGCTGCGATATCTGTGATGTGATCATGTGATGTTCTGTGATAGATACAGTATATAGTATATATGATATATTATATAGACGTTACTTATGTTTTACATCCGCGCTAGCCCTGCCCCGCTCTGCCGTTAGTTACCTAACCTAACGGTGCACGAGGGGACATCGAGGCGAATGCGAATGGCATAAGTGTACGTCGTATTTATCTGTGATGTTTAGGTACTTAAATGATGGGACTTCATTAATGAGATTAATGAAATAAAAGAAACCTAAGATGTTGTGGAATCGAATTTCAAAATAAAACAGGTAGCTACAGTTCTTGCTTTGCACAGCGGTATATATGATATATCTGCACCTTATTCGATAAGGAAAGGACCGAGATCCCTTCACAGGGAGTGACTCCTTTAGCAATAACTGGCAGATGCTACACACTCGGTTTGTCTTTTGATTGCTTTTAAGAGTTTTTGCTTTGCACAGTGATATATATGATATATCCTGCACCTCATTCGACGAGGAAAGGACCGACGATCCCTTCACAGGGAGTGACTCCTTTAGCAAAACTAGAAAAGCCTCAAAAACACTCCATTTCAAAAATCATTTGATTCTACAACGATATCAAGTTCATTACGCAATAGGTTTTCTGAAAAACCTGTCGTAGCCCTCCGTCATTTCAGATAAGTACTAGTTAGTATTCGTGCTACGTTTGTTGACTATGTTAAGGCGTAGTGTGCGGTTGCTAATTAGTGCTTATCTGCATAAGCATATGATGCGATTGGATTAGGGTAGTCGTGCGACTTTGTTGACTATGTTAAGGGTCGTGCGGGTGGGTTTAATTCAATCGGGAAATGACGGGTTGAACTTGACTAGCACTTATGATTTGTTGACTATGTTAAGGTCATATAGCTGCTAGGGGCAAAATATTATCGGGAATTTCAAGTGTTGAAATTTGCAATGAGATTGCATACCTTCTATGAGATAGTTGGATCCCGATACCCGCTGCGAGTAAGAGTTACTCCTGGGAGAGTTTTACACATTGCAATTAGCCGATCAAGTAGGTGTCTAGAAAGGTGTCAACAGGGTTACGCCTCTGGGAAAACGAGGTTTACATTAATTAGGTTCGTGCGAAAGCACGGAGGACCTCCCTCAAAGTACCAACACTGGCCTGGCTGAAAGATTGGCGAACTTGTAGTGTGTAATTAATCCCGGCTAGTCTATCCTTTTAGGGTTTGAAGGAAGATTTGATAAAAAGCAGTAGGAGCCATCCTGATTAGATAAAATAAATAACCAATCTATTCTTGCAAGAGCGCACGCTGAGTGTTTTCTTCTCTCTCTCCAGGTAGCGACCATATCACGCCTTAATCAAGATAATAATACGGATTATTGACCGAACCCGCTTGTTATACTGAGCTGGGGAACGTTGGTCCCGCTCCAACTTATAATTGTTATAAGACAGCGCAGGAAATTGGGAAATACTAGATTTCCCGTGCTGCCCAAACGAGGAAAGTGCATATGATGCATCATCTTCGGGTGTGTTCGTTACAAAGAACTGTTTCTCTGTATCCTCTACGTCCTGGGTATTTGATACCGGATCAGGATCCCAGATATGTAATATGTTACATAGGGCTACAGATAGGTAGAGAACTGAGAACGGGTGATAAGTTTCATGAGGCAGAAAACGGGGCAAGTGTTGCAGCCAAGTCTGTCGGTCACTGTCACCCTGTATTACCAATACATTGATTCTGAACGAATGTTATTAGATACCGAACCTGATATACAAAATCATATCAGTCTCTTTATTAGTAAAGAAATGATAAAATTTTGTATTGTTGGATAATGTTTTGAACATTTCCTATATCAAAAGTTGATCGGTTCAGGCACGTTATCTAAAAGCATTGATGTTCTAAATCAAACTACAGTTCTTAGTATATGGAACACACACAAGAGGAAGAGTTCAGAAATGGACGAATCCTTCTTGAGGTATTGTAGACTAGGTCAGATCAATGTGACCCGACTAGCTAGAGTTACATATAGATGTTTATTTAAATTAGTTTGAATTTACATCTTGTGAAAACTTGCCAGTCATGTCACAAAGATAAGATGACCATAGCTCTGTTTATTGGAAACAGAGAAAGAGTTAGTGAACTCTTGGGATGATACATGTTGATGTATGTAGGTCCCCTGTCTACACATGCCAAGACCGGTTCTTTGTACTTCATTACATTCTCTGATAATCTCTCAAGATTCAGTCATATGTTCCTGTTGAAACATGAGTCCGAACCTTTTGAGATATTCACAGAATATAAGTTAGAAGTAGAGAACCAAAATACGGGTATAAGTATTATGTCCTATGATGAGATCAGGGAGGAGAATACTTGTGCATGGAATTCCTGGACTATTCTAAAGGAGAATGAGATTCTCTCTCAGTATTACTCCTCTGAATACACCACAGCACAACGGTGTATCAGGGCGGAGCAGATACACCCTATTTGATATGGTGTGCTCTATGATGAGTACTACTGAGTCACCTATTTCCTTTTAGGGGGTTATGCACTTGAGAAGTTGCATACCTATTGAATAGGGTTCCGATCAAATCAGATGCCTACCACTTCAAATGTGATATGGAAAGGGAAGAGCCCATATCTTAAGTTGGTTAAGATTTGGGGTTGTTCGGCCTATGTCTAAAAGCAAAATCTGGACAAGCTCGAGGCAACGTCTGTTATGTAGAACTGGAAACGTTCCAGCTATACAAACCGCAGCTGATGATTTGATAGAACCGATGGATTCAGTAGATACCAACGAACCTCAGCCTCTCCGCCGATCTAGTAGGGTTCCTCACCCACCTGAGAGTTACTACGGTTTCTCTGTGACAGTGGGAGCGAGGATTGCATCATGAGATGATGACCTAACTAGTTTCGAGCTGGCCATCAGGAGTGAGACTCTGTAAGAATGGCTGGATGCTTAGCGATCTGAGATGGAATCCTTATACACCAACAAAGTATGGACTTTGGCTGCTATATCTGAAGGGTTAAATCCCCATCAGGAGCAAGTATATCTTGAGAAGATTACTTGGTGTAGATGGAAAAGTTGAGACTTTCAAGGCTAGACTTGTTAAAGGTTTTCGCCATTGACCAGGCGTGGATAATGATGAAACCTTTTTCCAGTGGCTATGCTTAAGTCCATCCAGATCCTACTTGCCACGGCTACATACCATGACTACGATATCTGGTGGTTGGGTGTCATGACAGCTTTTCTAAATGATGTTTTAGAATAGAGCGTCTATAAGTACACAGCCAGAGGGCCTCGTAGACAGTGGGAGCAGCGGAAACGTGTGCAAGATGCTTTATAGGATAAAGCAGGCATCGCGGAGTTGGAACATCTGTTTTGATGAAGTAGTCAAAGAGTTTGACATCATCAAAATGGTAGATGAACCTTGTATATACAAAAAGGTAGTAGGGAGTATGCTGGTGATCCTCGTAGAGTACGTGGACGACATACTCTTGATAGGGAAGGAGTTTCCTATGCTACGCTCGATCAATCTCCGCTTATCACAATGATTCTCCACAAAGGATCAAGATGATACCTCATAAATCCTGAGTTTTCATCTATGAGATAGATGTTATTTGGATATTAGGATACTCACTAGTTGTAGTGAGATGGTATCAATCGATCCTGGGGAGAATCACTGGAAAGGTTCCAGGGTGATAAAGACGACTGAATGTCAGTCGCAGGCATTGTCTTTACCCTAAGTAAAGGGACGGTATGTTGGAAGAGTTCCAAGCTAGATACCGTGGCATACTAGATGATAAAGGCTGGATACATCGCTGCTTAAGATACTACCAAAGAGGCTGTCTGGGTGTATATTGGTTCATGAGATGAACTATGTTTCTCCCATTGTGTGACAATGGAGTTGTGGCTTATGCCAAGGAACACCCGTCCCATCAGTGATCCAGACATATTCTAAGGCAGTATCACCTGATCATGGAGATAGTTGATCTCCAGGGTGATCGAGGTTGGGAGAGTAGACTCAGAGGACAACATGGCGGATCCACTCACGAAGGCCTATTCCCAGAGAGAGATTTTTATGGGATGGTTGAGTATGAGATACTACAACCACTGCTACAGATGGCCCTAGTGCAAGTGGGAGATTGTTAGTTATATGTATGCCCTAGATGCCATTACTGTACATAGGATGTATATTGTAGTGGATGCTGGGACATATATAGGGAGGACTTTCTTGCTCGACATGATAGTATGCTATCTGGTTGCTCTTTACCTTAACGTGTATACTAAATGTCTCTCTGTTACATGTTGGTAAAGCCCTTAGGATGTGTACTTGACTACCTGGACTATGATGCGGATCATACTAGTGGGGACATGGTAGTCTATAAGTACATCCTTCAAGGTCCCTAGTCGTGGGTGTATCGAGACGGGGCATCGATATACCAGAGTAGACTAGCGTATACCTTCTCGACCCATACAGATGGGCGATGGATAATCCCATATCCATTGGTGTTTGACATCAGAGATGATATACGGGTGCTCAGTAGAGACTGGGTACACTGGACGGACTCGCCGAGAACTCCCAGATGGTATTATACCTTACGTCAGATGGCAGTTCTCAGGTGACACTGGTACAGAGTAGTCTGTTGACCCGAGATCGTCATAGAGTCTTGTGTGATTCCCACTGTGCTTTGATTTCCATCTTACCACGTCCAAGAGGGCATGCAAAACGGTGGTTTTTGGGTACAGTCCCGAGTCACATGGAGGCAATGAGCGATAGGAGGGGATTCGTCTCTCCCGGTATAGGGAGTTAATGTTGCACTGTGTTCGATTGGCTATAACAGGAAGTCCCTGGCCAAGGCTGATCAGAGAATTGCTGGTAAGTGTTACCAGTAGTTTCTCGACCCGTTATGAGCCTCATATCGACACGACTTATCGAGCTATTGGGGTCTGACGTTTACCACCCCTAGGCAAGATATGCGACATATCAGATGAACAGACCGGACTGTACGGTAAGTGTTACTGGTTGGATTCACTGGAGTGTGAGTTGGCTTGCTCGTCGATCTTCTGATCGCTCAATACCCGGGTGGCCGTTACGTTTAGCAAACCGCTTGCGGCTTGTGGGTGCTTGATATGATCATCACCTGCTGCCGGCGTATTGACGAGTCTTTAGAGTCCTACACAGAGGTTTCCTGGCTCAAGCGAAACGAAATAGGAGCGCATATGAGATATGTGCGGGACCGAGAATAATGCGTGTATGTGATACCGTATTCCATTCTCGCGATGAATGTATCAATTGGTTGTATGCGATATAACCTAGTTATCGATTCAAGCGTTGATTCGATAAGTCGATACATTGAATACTAGTCTGTTATGTTCGACATGACCGGGTCGTTAAATCATGTGTTGATTTAATGATTTAATGTATAATTATATATTTGATATATTACTTTGCATTAACTAGTATTGGTTCACTTTAAATGGATTTTCTCACTTGAACTGTGCAAGTTGTATATGTGATATACTTTTGTGCACTTGATTGTATCATGTTTGATGATACATGTTTACTTGGTTAAGTGTAAAGAATTAAGCCATGGTTAAACTAATGATTAGGGTTTTCTTTTCTTACTTATTTATTTATTTATTTATTTTGAAAAGATGAGAAAAGAATGGTTGCTAGTTTTGTCTTTTCGTTTGAAGCTTCTTGAAGCTTTGAACTAGTCCACCATTCTTATCTTATACTTAACCCTAACCATTCAAGTTAACCATGGTCCATTCTCTACAATTAACCAAGGGTTAATATATGATAAGTATTGATTTATTTATGAAAAAGGTTTAACACTTATCATATTCTTCATCTTCTTCTTCTTCTTCTACTTGAAGAAAAAGCTTGCCTCATCAATGGCAACTTGAGAAAATGAGTGAGAAATCCAATTCTAAAGTGAACCCACTTCCTATTTCTTCATCCTATACCTCTTGCCAAGTAGTATAGGGTGTTTCCTTCACAAGTTTTCATGGCTTGGTGAAGGTGGAGCTTGATCTAGTGATGCCTCGACGTAGATCATCTTCGGCATCGTCGTCGATGACCTAGCCCGTCCATTCTCCGATGAAGCCGATGCTAGAGTCATGGTTCGATTTGGACAGCGGAGAGGACTTCATCACGGAGCTTTGGAGGTGGAGAAACGGATCTACAAAGGTTGTATGTTCGTTTACTTTTAGTTAAGATGTTAACTTGCTTATCGATTCGCCTAAAATCTAGTTAACGATCCGTATTAGGGTTTCTCGGCACCCCTAAAATTTGAAATTGGCATGGTTGATGCCTTGTGAGACCTCTTGAGAGTGCCTAGGAACCCTACAGTCTAGGGGTGGTAAACGTCAGACCCCAATAACCGATAAGTCATGCCGATGTGAGGCTCATAACGGGTCGAGAAACTACTGGTAACACTTACCAGTAAATCTCTAAATCAGCCCAGGGACTTCCCTGTTACGGCCAATCGAGCACAGCGCAACATCAACCCCCAATACCGGGAGAGACGAAACCCCTCCTATCGCTCATTGCCTCCATGTGACTCGGGTCTGTACCCAAAAACCACCGTTTTGCACGCCCTCATGGACGTGGTAAGGTGGAAATCAAAGCACAGTGGGAATCACACAAGACACTATGACGATCTCGGGTCTACAGACTAACCTGCACAAGTGTCACCAGAGAACTGCCATCTGACGTGAGGTATAATACCATCTGGGAGTTCTCGGCGAGTCCGTCCAGTGTACCCAATCTCCACTGAGCACCCGTACACCATCTCTGATGTCAAACACCAATGGATATGGGATCATCCATCGCCCATCTCATGGGTCGAGAAGCGTATACACTAGTCTACACTGGTATATCGATGCCCCGTCTCGATACACCCACGACTAGGGACCTTGAAGGATGTACTTATGGACTACCATGTCCCCACTAGTATGATCCGCATCATAGTCCAGGTAGTCAAGTACACATCCTAAGGGCTTTACCAACATGTAACTATAAGACAGTATAAACAGACAAGTATACATGTTAAGATAAAGAGCAACCAGATAGCATACTATCATATCGAGCAAGAAAGTCCTCTCTATATATGTCCAAGCATCCAATACAATATACATCATCTGTACAATACTGGCCTCTAGGGCATACATACAACTAACACGAGATCCTTGTAATGCTCTTGCGGAACCATGCTAATTTGCAGGCTCTGATTATCGCCAGCGGAGGCTTGTATTAATGGCCGAGCAGAAAATACGGCGTTAGCCTCGTCTTCCGAGTCGCTGCCGAAGATCAACATAGGAGCGGACGGTCCCGGGTGGTTGCGTTGAGGCGGCCCTGAATAAACTATCTCTTCCTCTTCCTCGGTGTCACTCCCGAAGACCGGAATGGTGGTGATAGCTTTGTTCTCCGGTTTGTGACATCTATCTGTGTCTTCAAAGTGTGGCAAGAAGTATTTCGCATCTTCGTACTTGCGGACTTTGTTCACGGAGAATGGGTTTAGCTCTCATGTCATAGAATATTCGAGACCATCCTTGAAATACTTCATACACTGGTGTTGTGTAGTGTTGTGTAAATGGGATGATGCTGTACTCATGTAACCAGGGTCGGCTGAGCAAAGCGTTGTAGCATGTCTTGGCGTCAATGACGTGAAATTTAATATCCGTGACAAGTAGTCCAAAGCGCAGCGTCAGTATCACAGACCCGAGAGTCCGTGATGACTGTGATTCGAAACCAGAGATGGTGATTTTATCACGAGCGAGGTGTTGGACGCTCATGCAGATTTCCTTCAACACTCGCACGTTGAGGAGATTGACGGAGGACCCATTGTCGACCAGGATTTTACCTATCTTGATGTCATGACAATATCCGGAGACGTAAAGGGGACAATTGTGTTCGCACGTCCCAAGGAGGAGATCTTCATCGCCAAAGGTAATATCGGCTGTGTGTACTTCTTCCAGTCTGTCCTTCATCTTTTCTTCGGCGAGAAAAGCTTGGAATTGCTCTGGCTCTTGTAGCGCCTTGATCAATGAATCCCTTGCTTCTTTTGATAGTAAAAGAGCGTCGAGAATGCTGAGCTGCGAGGGTAACTTCCTCAAGTGTGCCAGAATGTTGTAGTCCACCTTACTTTTTCTTGGCGAGTCGTTGGCGGTCAGCTCTTTGACGACTTGGTCATCTAGGGCGATATCCTCAGAGACCTTCTCTTTTCCCTTATCTTTTCTGTTCGCGGGTTCGAGATTCTTTTCGGGCAGCGTACGATTGCGCAGCTGGATATTTTCACAGGTCTTCGATTCTCCCTCCTTTCCCGAGGTGGATTCCTTGAATATAGGGCCAAGAGCCATCTCTTCATCGGAGTCGCTCCCGAATGTGAGAACTTGCGATCCCCCGGCACTGATCGTGCGACAGTTGCCGGTAATTCTTCTAAGCTCCTCGGTCGTATTTCTTCGCTCCCGACGAGTTTTGTGTTTCATCCTCTTGAAATACTGCCGGTGACCGACATACCCTTGCTACCATCTTTTAAAAGCGTCGCATTCTTCGGTGGGGTGCGAAATCTTTCGATGGTATGAGCAGTAGCTAGGATGCATCTCTTCTTCACCGACAGTGTTTCCTTCGGAGGATGGTAGCTTCATCCCTATTGATATGGCTTTAGCAAACCTTTTCCTTGTCTTGAATTTGTTTTTATTCACGACGGATGTCCCTTGATTCGGCAGGGGTGTCTCGACTCTTTCTTCCAGTCGCTGACGCTTGGCCTTTTCAAATATGGCCATTTCACGCTCTCGATCGGCTTTACTTTTCAAATGAATTTCACTCAGGAAGGCGTCGATCATTTCGTTTGACGTCCATAGAAGTTCCGGTTCAAAACCTGCCCCCCGTCTCTCGGTGCAAGGAGCTTCTTTATCGTCTATCGACGAGTGAGAGATCACATGACAACTTGCTACGTAATCCTCAGATCCATCTGATGAGTCTTCTCCATCATATCCATCTTCAAGGACGTGGCCGAGGAATTCTTGGAGCGTGATTGGAGTCCGCACCTTCTAGTTGTACTCTTCCAGCGCTTCGATCTGTTTCTGCAGGTCCGTGCGCTTGTCATCAGGCTTCACGGGCTTCTTGGATTTCTTTTTCTTCTCCGAAGGTTTCGACGGCTGGGTGTGCGAGCTTTGGCTATCGCCACCAATCTTTAGAGTTGGGCGCGACTTCAGCATCCTTTCGATGACCTGGGGTTCCAGTGGATTCTTCCATTTGATCGCCGGACATGTCTGAATATCATTCAGCATCCTTTTGGTTTTGGCCGAAAGGGCCACTTCCCATGGGGCTTCTTCAACAAAAGAGCATGTTGCCCCCCCCACCGGTGTATCCGTTTTCTTAGGAGTGTGCGGTTGTGGTGGGTTTACCTTCTACTTCTCAGACAGCGCAAACTTGCCTTGTAGGTACTGATCCTCGATCCATCCCTTAAAGACGAAGCAATTTTCGATCGGATGGCTTACTGTTTGGTGGTAAGGACAATAATTGGGATTATTCACTTCGCCGGGTTGCGATGGTCGCCTTGGATTCGGCAAATTGATAAGCATGTTGCGTACCGCTAGCTCGAATAGCCTTTTCGTTTTATCCCGCGGGAAGGAGTAGTGGCGCTTCATCTTCTCATTATAATACCGCCGTCTCTCTTTCAGTTGATCCGATAGCTTTGGGGCGCTGGGCTGCTGTTGGGTGTTCGCAATGAAGATCGCCTTCCCTTTACCTTTTTTGTTCTGCAGTTCCGGCTTTAGGGGAGACGGTCTGTGACCCATTTGATCCATCTGAGCTAGCTTGTCGATAAAAGCCTGGAATGTGGTCGGTTTGAAGAACATCATGAACTGTGAAATAGTTGCATGAGAGTCTAGGGTGCCCACGAACATGCCCACCGCTGGTGCTTCTTCGATGCGCTATTCACACTTCGACCACAGATTCCGCCATCGGATTGTGTACTGAACCCATGTCTCACCCGGCTTCACCCCGGCATTGATCAATGCCGTTATTGGGGTGCGTTCACTGGCACTCGCGAATCGCTGGGTGAACAATAACTCCATTTCCGCAAAAGTTTTGACGGAGTCGTTTGGAAGTTCGGAGTACCATTCAAACGTCGTCTTCGATAAGCTGCCGACGAATTGGCGGAGCAAGAGCTTATCATCGCCACCAGTATTGCCGCAAAGGGCCCTGAACTGAGCAACATGTTGATGGGGATTGCCCGTCCCCTTGTACACATGGAATTTCGGGATCGTGTAGCCTGACGGGTACTTTATCTGATCATACCAGCCTGGATACGGTCACCCAGTTCTAACAATCTGCCCAGCCGCTTCATTTGCCTGGTGAACTCTTATCTGCTGGGCGATATAGTCATCCAGGGCAGCTTTGGAGATTTTCTCCTCCTTGGCTGCTGACAGAGCCGACAGGGGATTCGATGTTTCTCCTCTGTCATCTTCAATTATTACAGAGGATCTTCGGCTGGGGGATCCGGCTGGATCATCATGCCCACCATATCTTGGAATAGAAGGGCCATTCGTTTTATATTGGCTGCTTGTTCAGCAGCCTCTTTGTTCTTCTTCTCAAGTATTCTCCGAAGGAATTCGACATCAGTTTCTTGCTCATGACGTTGCTCCGAGGATGCCTCTGGGCTTTCTTTTGGTCCTGTGAGCGCGGCCATAGCAGTCATCATCTCGTGGAGCTTCTGCTGCTGCTCTTGAGCTTTTGTCACAGATCGCGTAAGCGGTCGATGACCTGTGGAGATACGGCTATCCTCTTTCCCGGATGCCGTATAGGCGGTATGCACCACCATGCCCCCAGACTTAGGGCATTTGGGCTCAGTGCCTTTGACGTTTGTCGCAGGCATGGGGATTTTCTCCGGCCTTCTCCTCTTATGAGCGGTCGAAGTTGGGGGGTTCGTTGCAGTAGGCACCCAAGTAGCCGTCGTTTTGTGCGGCTTAACAGGACGGTTTTCTTCCTGTCGGGCCTTCAGCTTCTTCTGCCGGCGGGGATAGTCTTGATCGATCACTGACTCCTGGACCCGTCGCCATACTTTGTAAATTTTGGAGGATAGCCGTTGAGGGGGCTGCTCTGGATTTATTTCTGTAATGGTCTCCACTGGTGGCGGAGATCTTTTCAGTACGGCGATAGGTGAGTTCCGGCGCACCTTATTCAGCAGCTCAAAGCTGTTCCCGGTTGGAACAACAGCATTAATTTCCACTGTGGGAGCTGGTGGAGTTATCCCAGAAGGGGAGTTGCCCCCCACCTTCCTTACTCGGCGCCAGTGGAGACGTCGAGCGTGTTGAGTTGTTAGGGTTGGCTCGACGATGGGGACGGCTTTGTCTTTCCCCCTGTCTAGGTGAAGGGCTGTTGCTGGCGTCAGCCTCTTAAAGACTGATGTCCGTTGAGAAGCCGTATACAACCGGTCAAAAACAGATTTCTGAACGGGAGCGGGAGTGGGAGAAGTCAGTCTTGTAAAGACCGACCTTTTAGAAGGGGAAGCCGCCTTAACGACTTCAGGAGCAGGGATGGCTATCTTCTTTGGGATGGCCACTTCGGGTATCATGGGCTTCTTGGCGGGCCCATCGGAGTTCAATCTCAGCCTGGTGAAGACCGAGGAGTTGGAGTTGGACGACCCGTTGAGAGGGGCCGTGGTAGTAGTGAGTCGATCAAAGACCGACTTCTTTTGCGCTTCATGCGGTAGCGGGATATTAATGTTCACTGGCGGGAGCATGGTCCCGAAGAATAGACCGGTGGTAGCCTGCGTCACCTGTTCTACTGGTATTGTGAACAGGGAAGCCGCCTGAGGCCCATAAGCTACACCTCCAGGTGAGGCGGAGCGTAGGTTGCAGTTGCATGTGGAACACTTCGAGCAGGTGAACGCTATTGATCCTTTGCTTTCTGCACCAAGCAAAACGCCAAATCATAGTACCTCGAAACCCAAGGGCAACCATTGGCAAACCGTGATTAGTTCGCGAACACGACACACGAAGTGTGGAGTGGAAAGAGGAAAAGGTCCCACCGGGCGTGCCAGAATCTGTTCCCCTCCGAAAGACGAGGCATGAGATGCGGCGGACGTCTTGCCAGAAATTCGGGGCAGATGCTAATTAGTGCTATCCGTCCACCTCTCCGAAGATGCCAAGTTGATTTATGACACCATGTATCGAAGGTTTAAACGGGTGCGGCCGATATAGCAGACTTCGTCAGGTTCTCCCTCGTTTGAGGGGGGTTTGATTGTGGGGACGCTCTTCCCTGCAGGCGCAAGCCCCTGCAGTTAATTATGCTACCGCATTGCGGTAACAACTTTCCCCTTCTCCAGATGGTCACTTCGTGTCGTGAGTGTTTGTTTTGTGTTTGGTTGCCCGTGGATTGTATACGGAGACTAAGTTATGTTGTCGCCCGTAGGGCGTGGACTAGTCCAAATCCGTATCTTTCTTAGATTTGGGTTTGGGGGTTTGGGTTTAAGGATACATTAACCTCATTTGAGACTAAGATCAACTTAAACGTTTGTTAAGGATACGTTAGTCTCATTTAAGACTAAGATCAACTTAACTGGATCGTTTAGATCCGACAAGAGAGCAATTGGGCTCTATTGTTTAGTTTAGTGACATTGCGGTCGATAAATAGTTTAAGGACATTACGGTCCATTGTTAGTTTAAGGACATCTTGGTCCAATGTTAGTTTTAAGACATCGCGGTCGAGGTTAAGGACATCATAGTCCGTGAGTTTAAGGTCCTCACAGTCCGATGTTAGTTTGAAGACATCACGGTCGAGGTTAAGGACATCATAGTCCGTGGATTTAAGGACTCCACAGTCCGATATTAGTTTTAAGACATCACGGTCGAGGTTAAGGACGTCATAGTCCGTGGGTTTAAGGACTCCACAGTCCGATATTAGTTTTAAGACATCACGGTCGAGGTTAAGGACATCATAGTCCGTGGATTTAAGGACTCCACAGTCCAATATTAGTTTTAAGACATCACGGTCGAGGTTAAGGACATCATAGTTCATGAGTTTAAGGGCCCCACAGTCCATAGCAATGTGTGGTTGTCAGGACCCGTCACTTCTCTGACGACGTTGAAGGATTACAACGACAAATATCAGAGGAGTAAAGAGATGTACCCTCGAACCGGGTGTAAATTGATCAAAAGAGCAGATGGGCTCAGTTCAATTTAAATTGAGGACTTATGGCCAGAATTGGGCTAAGTACAGTTAAAAAAATACTTAACATTTTATTTTTGTTCTGGCCATTAGGCCTTTATTTGGGCTTTGCCCTTTTAATAATGCTAAGCATTGGGCTCTGACATTTTTTGTCTTATATTGAATGCATAGCATTCATAAGAACAAAGTATGTTCTGACAGCACGCCACGTGGCACACCAGGCGCTTTGCGTCAGTCAAAGAGCGCATTGCGCTTCTGTCGGGTAGCGCACACAAATAGGACACGTGTCGCGCTTAGCGCTAAGCGCTAGTTTGTTAGCGCATTGCGCTTTTAGTTTATAAGCGCGTTGCTCTAGTCTGTTGGCGCACCAGTGAACGACACGTGACATGCTTGGCGCTGAGCGCCAGCCCATGAGCGCAGTGCTCTGTTTTAGAAGCGCAAAGCACAGATTGTGTCTTTGGTTGACACGTGGCGGGTTTTGGCGCTGAGCACCGTTCAAATGAGCGCAAGGGCGCAATTCATGAGTGCAATGCACTTTTCAATAGCGCAGGGCGCATCTGATCAATTTTAAGATCTAAGAACAAATTTTTGTTCTTCAAAGGAGGCTTTGCCTCAAGATCCAAGAACAGAAGTCCTTTGTTTTTTATAAAGGCTCTGCCTTTGTAGATCAAAAGATCTGTGAATTAAGTAAAATACTTCTTTTTATTATTTTATGATTAGATCTTTGATCTTTTCTCTTTTATTAAAGACCATGGTCTTTTTTAGGTCTCTGATCTTTTTACAAGATGTTTCTTTTTTTTATGAGATGGATCCATCTCTGTTGTTCAAGAACATAGTTCTTTACCTTGAAGAAATGATCTTCTTTTGCTAAAGGCTTGCCCTTCTTTTTCTTTGAGTTTTCTCAAAGTTTTGCATAGGGTTTTCTCTCTCTCTCTTTTTTCTCCTTTTTTTTGTGACTTGACGTCTAGGGGCCTTTATATATAGCCAATTGATTTGTTAAATCAGTTTTAGAGATCTTTCTCTGATTGATTTGGGAATATTTCCCACCGTTAGATCTTTGATCCTAAGGCTTCTGTTTTTTTCAGAAGATAATCTTCTTGTCTCAATAAGATTGAAAAATCTTTTCATAACAGAATTTGTTCTGTCTTTGGTAATTTTTATTAACCAATGGATCATTGATCCGGCAGTGCTAAAAGCACAATCTTATTGTTTTGAAAGATTTTGAGGAATCTTTCCTTAACAGAGTTCAATTCTGGTTAATTAATAATTTATCATTATTATTAGATCTTTTGATCTAGCGTTGGGGGGAATTTTAATTCCAGCACTGGCGCCCCTTGCGCCAGAAAAGCAGTACCGCTAAGAGAAGTGAATACGGAGAACATTCTCCATTTCTTTAAGACACACACCATCTATCGGTTCGGCACTCCGCGACGGATTATCTCTTATAACGGGCCGGCCTACAGAAGTCACAAAATCAGCCGCTTCGCACAGCAATATAATATAGACTGGAGATACTCTTCGGTCTATAATTCCCAAGCTAACGGTCTAGCTGAGGCTTTCAACAAGACCTTAACGAAGATAATAAAGAAGACGGTGTCCAAAAATTAAAAGGATTGGCACGAGAGACTGCATGAAGCTCTCTAGGCATATCAGACAACGTTCAAGACGGCCACGAACACAACGCCATTCACGTTGGTATTCGGCGCAGAAGCGGTACTCCTCCTCGAGATAGAGCTTCCCTCTCTACGAGTGGAGGTTCATTACGAGCTAACAGATGAAGAGAATGCTCATCTTCAGCTTGAGGAGATCGACGCCCTCGATGAAACTCGTCTCATGGCGCAGCAAAACTTGGAGGTTTACAAAGCAAAAATGACGCGCTCATACGAGAGATTAACCTGGCCGAGAACATTTCGCCAAGGCGAACTCGTGCTAGTAGTCAAGAGACTTATGATCCCCAATCGTGCCAAACGGGGGAAATTCGAGCCGAACTATGAGGGCCCATACATCATAGATAAAGTCTACAAAGGTGGGGCTTACTTGCTTATGGATATGCATGGCGAAAGACCCTTCATGCCAATAAACGGCCGGTTCCTGAAGAGATACTACGCCTGACTAGTGACAGCCTAGGTTAACGATAGATGACGATGCCTATGTCCGCTCGCTATCTTCCCAAGCCCAAACTCTATAAGTAGTATCCAGCGAAAACTTCCCTCAAAATCACTGTGGACCGAAACGTCCATAAACTAACAACGGACCGAAACGTCTTTAAACTACTACAAACCGCAGCATTCTAGGGCTGACGCAAAAAAAAGGTACGTCTATAAGCAAGATGGGCATGGATGAAAACCCGAAAGGGCTCCGTAAGTAAAACAACAAGACTACCAGCGATGTTTGTGAAAACCCGAAAGGGCGCAAACTCGTAAAAATAATTCATGCACACATGCAAGGTCTTCTCGACCTTGTAAGGAGAAAATACCTGCGTAAGATCCTTACGACTCACAAGGGAGCAACACACTTAGGGATCCCCACGATTCCTGAGGAGAAATTACACTTATGAGATCCGCACGACTCGTAAGGAGAACCCTCTTATGAGACCCTCACAGCTTATAAGATTCAAAAGCCTTAAGCTATAGGGATCTGAACCTGTTCTTAAGCCATCACATTTTCTAGACTGCCCTACAAACGGTTCAATATTGACCCTTGTATACAATCCACGGGCATAAATAAACGTTTCCCCAACCCAGTTCCACCAATGGCACGAAATTTCCTCATGTGGTGAATGGCACTTGTAAGTCCTCTCGACTTATAAGGAGAAAACACTCTTGTAAGATTCTTACGACTTATAAGAGAACGCACGCTTAAGAATCCTCACGATTCTTAAGGAGAAAACGCACCTACGAGATCCTCACGGCTCGTAGGGAGAAACACCTTTATGAGACCCTTACGGCTCATGAAGTCAAAAGCCTTAGTCGATATGATTCTAATCCTGTTTGCTAAGCCATCTTTGTTTAAATCGACAAAGGAAAATGATGATTCGCTCCTGGCAATATCCCAGTTGTAGCGATGTTGATGCCTAAATCGGTATCAAATTCCAAGTCCTTTCACGGCAAATGATAATTCGCTCCTGGCAATATTCTACTCGCAGCGATGTTAATGCTAAGATTGGCATCAGATTCCAAGTTTCATACTCGCAACAAAATCATTGAGCCAAAAATACATATAAAAATAGTCAAAATGATTGGGCAACTCGCAATAAAAAGCAGCGAGTAAAAAGATAGCCGAAATGATTGGGCACCACGAAAAATAGCTGAAATGATTGGGCAATCGCGACTTTCGCGATATAAAAAGCTGGAATGATAGAGTATCGCAGAAAGAAATAAAAAAAATGAAAGAGTGAAACTTTTACCCTGCAGGAAAGTCCATACTGACCCCTGTATACAATCCATGGGCATAAACAAAAAGGGAACCACATGTCCCAACAAACTCTGCCGAAGGGAAAGTCAGATATCGACAGCAACATTTGCATCCCAGAAGACCAACAACGTGCTCCTACTCATTCCAGCAGGGCACAGACGCAACACCACCAATCGGAGCGACGGCAAAGTCCCCAGTTCCATGACTCTACAGTTCACAGATAATCTAGAGCTAGCCCCGACACCGCAGAAAGCGGAAACACGTCATCCAATGACCCTGTCTTGGAAATACGTCATCTAATGACCTCGTCGTGGAGATACGTCATCCAATGACCCCATCGCGGAAATACGTCAGCAAATGACCCCATCTCGGAAACACGTCAGCCAGTGACCTCAGTCTCGGAAATACGTCAGCCGGTGACCTCCGCCTCGGAAACACGTCATCCAGTGACCTCCGTCTCGGAAACACGTCATCCAGTGACCTCCATCTCGGAAACACGTCAGCCAATGACCTCCTTCTCAGAAATACGGAAATACGTCATCAAATGACCTCCGTCTCGGAAACACGTCATCCAATGACCCCGTCTCGGTAATACGTCAGCAAATGACCTCCGTCTCGGAAATACGTCAGCAAATGACCTCCGTCTCGGAAACACGTCAGCAAATGACCTCCGTCTCGGAAATACGTCAGCAAATGACCTCCGTCTCGGAAACACGTCAGCAAATGACCTCCGTCTTGGAAACACGTCAGCAAATTACCTCCGTCTCGGAAACACGTCAGCCAATGACCTCCGTTTTGGAAACACTTCAGCAAATGACCTCCGTCTCGGAAACACGTCAACAAATGACCTTCGTCTCGGAAACACGTCATCCAATGACCCCGTCTCGGTAATACGTCAGCAAATGACCCCGTCTCGGAAACACGTTGTCCAATGATCTCTGTCTCGGTAATACGTCAGCAAATGACCTCCGTCTCAGAAACACGTCAGCCAATGACCTCCGTCTCGGAAACACGTCAACAAATGACCTCTGTCTCAAAAACAAGTCAGCCAACGACTTCCCCGTCGGAGAAATACTTCGACTCGGAAACAAGTCAACTCACCAACAACTTACGAGTCCTCTCGACTTGTAAGGGAGAAAATTCTCTTGTGAGATCCTTACGACTCTCAAGAGAAAACGCACTTAGGAATCCTCACAATTCCTAAAGAGAAAATACACCTACGAGATCCTCTTGACTCGAAGGGAGAAAAATCTTTATGAGCCCCTCACGGCTCATAAAGTTGAAAAGTCTTAGGCGGCAGATCTGAACCTATTTCCTAAGCCATCATTGCCCTGCAAGGAGGTCAAGATGGACCATCTATAGGCCACACTCGCCAAAGTTACATGCCACTGAAATGGAGGTGCTACTCAAGTGTGCATAAACTACTTCGCGCCAAGTCAAAACAAAAAGGCATAACCCATGGACATCAGCCGCATACTACGCAAGGCAACAAAGAGAACATTCGACTCGTATCCAATTAAGCTTTCGAAGCATACCCACTCATGTATACGCGGAAAGGATTAATGCGTGAAATAAAATTTGTCATTCATACTACAGAAAATTCTTATATTGATGAAGACGGTAAAACAAAAAACATCATTAAAATGTTTACAATGGTAAAACATTAAATCCTGGACATGGATTGAGGAATTAAGAAGTAAGGCCGTCTAAAATGCTTATGGACTTTCTGACCATTCTCGTGTGCATCTTCTCGCGAATACAAGCGTCAAGATTTTCACTGATATCATCCGCCCTTTGATAGGCAGAGATTATCGTTGTCTGTTGGAAAACTTGGTGCAAGATATCAACAAGACTATCTCGCCGCCTCTTCGAGATCAAGCCCATCAGATACACTTAGTGTACCTTGTCTTCGGCGTTATCAAGCGCCTCCAGCGGCATGGCTTCATAAAATCCAGGAAGGGCTTCCCAAATCGCTCCCACGATGATCTTCAACAAAGCAGAACGACGGGGGAGTAGTCGACCATTGTGTTCATCGAGGCAACGCATAACCTCAGCGCATTGAGCATCCGTAAACTCTTGGTTTTGACAACGGCCTTGGATGCGAATGTCTTCATAGGAGATAATTTCTTCAAGATCGTACAAATAAACGGCCATAGTACCTACGCAAAAAAAAACAAGGATTAGCTGTTAATGCTACAGTCCAAATTCTGACACTTGGTACTTTAAATTTGTACCACACTGCAATGCAGTAGAAAGGGACCAAAGGGGACCCACAAAATCAAGGTGACGGCTCATCATTGATGAGACAGTCACCCATTAAAGGGTAAATCCTAAAAGGATTCTTATTTAATGAGAGGCCCATTTGGCCTAGGAGTTAAACTCCCTCGAGAGCAGCGCTCTGCAACAGAAATCAAATCTGTCATTATGAGGGGAATAAAAATTCCCCAAGAATTCTAAAAGAGCTATGCTCTATGAAAATGATGGAGTAACCCATCAAAATCCCTAAAAAGCAAAGCTTTTACTGAGTTAAAAAACTCCAAGATCTTCTGAACAAACTCTAAGAGTTCTTCATGGAAGATGAACAGTGTTCCAATTCATGGGTTAAAATCACTCTAAAAAAATTATATCTTGAAGATCTATGATCTAAAAATGAGCATGGCTCTGTTAATGGGTAAAACCCTAAAACATTTTTTTAACATCTACGATCTGAGAAGAGCAAAGCTCTGTTAATGAGTTCAATCCTTACCAAATTTGGGAAGAGTTTTGACTTTAAGTGTCTCTTAAGGCAGAGAGCTAAGCTCTGAAAGGGGGAGAATTATATTCTGAGGAGAAACAAAAAGAACAAAGCAAGAAGATGAACAGCGGTCATCTCAAAGGGCCAAAGGCCCTATTTATAGGCACTGGAAGTCAATCCAACTTCCAAGTTGATCTAACGGTTGAAAGGCTGCCACCGCTGCACTCACGTGTAAGCCACGTGAGCGCAAGGGTGGGGGGGCTTTTGTTTCCCCCAATCAGAGAGCAAATCTATATTCAAAATTTAAAATTTGAACTGAGACAGCGCCTCATGAGAGCGCTAGCGCCAAGAGCACCAGTGCTAAGAGTCAAAGACTCTGAGGCAGTGCCTCATGTGCAAAGCACGAGAGCGCTAGCGCCAAGAGCGCCAGCTCTAAGAGTCAAAGACTCTGAGGCAGCGCCTCATGTGCAAAGCATGAGAGTGCTCGTGCCAAGAGCGCCAGCTCTAAGAGTAAAAGGCTTTGAGGCAGCGCCTCACGTGCAAAGCACGAGAGCGCTGCGCCAAAAGCGCCAGCGCTAAGAATCAAAAGACTCTAAGGCAGCATCTCACGTGCAAAGCACGAAAGCGCTAGCGCCAAGAGCGCCAGTGCTAAGAGTCAAAAGATTCTGAGGTAGCGCCTCACGTGCAAAGCACGAGAGTGCCAGCACTAGAACTAAGTGTTCTCCACCCTTGGATCAAAGATCCAACGAAGATGATAAATCATCAGAGCACAGAATCAAATTCTGACTTGGGAAATACTCCTTAAATCTTTCTAAATAAGAAAGATTGTGCTCTGTAAATCAGAGCATCGTTGGATCAAAAATCCAACGGTGATTAAATATCACCAAGATACAGAATAAGTTCTGTATGGGAAAATATTTTCCAATCTTGCTAAAAACAAGAAAGATGTCTTCTGTAAAACAGAAGCCCTTGGATCAAAGATCCAATGGTGGGAAACATCCCCAAATCAAACTTTAAGTTCTCAGAAAAGAAAAGGATAAGAGCAAGCTCTAAGAAGAAGAACTTTCTTCAAGCTAAATAAAAAGAAGAGAGATCATAGCATCTCCTCCGTATTTGAGAGTTAAACTCTCACAACAGAAGAACTTCGTTCATTTTCCAGATCACAGATTTATAAGACAAAGTCTTTAATAAAAGAAGGGAGATCATAGATCTCCTCCACATCTATGAGTTTAACTCTCACATCAGAAGATCTTAGTTCTTTTTCCAGATCTCAGATCTATAAAACGAATTCTTTCACAAAGGAGAGCCAAATTCTCATAGAATTGAATTGGGCAGAACGAAAAACTCGGTGCTTAGCACACCAATCTGGCGCTCCACGCCGAGCGCTCCACATGCTCCTCACGTGGATGCTATTTAATAAAGAGTGCTTACCACTCAAATCTGACGCTCGGCACCGAGCGCTCCACGTGCTCCTCACGTGAGCACTATTTAATAAGAGCGCTCAACACTCAAATGCTGGCACTCAGCGCCAAGCGCTCCACGTGCCCCTCACGTGGGCGCTGCTCAAAATAAAGAGCGCTTAGCTCTCAAATGCTAGCGCTCAGCGCCAAGCGCCCCACGTGCCCCTCACATGGGCGCTACTTAACACAGAGCGCTCTGCGCTCCTCAAGAAGAGCCTAGCGCCATGAAGGGTGTTCAACACTCATAAAAAACAAAAAAAGTGGGTGTCAGTATTCACATAAATATTTAGCATTATGTGCACAGAGAAAGGACTGTGTCCTAGCAAGTGTCTAACACTTTATAAAAAAGGGAAATAACAGAGACTAAGTAGCTGAGCCCAAGATTGGCCAAACCCCAAAATCGACCGAGCCTATAGATCTTCTTCTAAATTAGACTTAGTACCAAACAAGATTATCAAATCTTTGATGAACATTCATTGGTTCAAGGGTACATCTCTCCACACCTCTGATATATGTCGTTGTAATTCTTCAACGTCTTCAAAGAGGAGGACGGTCCCAATAACCAATAACTCTTGGCACATCCCCAAACTATCAAACTAAGACCCTACAGACTATGATGTCTTTAAATATGGACTATGAGGTCGTTAAACTCATGGACTATAATGTCCTTAAACCTAATGGACCGCAACATCCCTAAACTAAACTCTATGTACTATGATGTCCTTAAACTACATGGGCTATGATGTCCTTAAACCCAATGGACCGCAACGTCCCTAAACTAAGACGATAAAGCCCAAATGCTCTTTCGTTGGATCTAAATGATCCTCAAATCATGTTGAGTAGATCTTAGTCTAAAATTACACTAACGTATCCTCAACAAATGTTTGAGTTGATCTTAATCTAAAACAAGATTAACGATCCTTAAACCAACCCAAACCCAAATCTAAGAAAATACAGATTTGGACTAATCCACGCCGTACGGACGACAACACAAATTAGTCTCCGTATACAATCCATGGGCAACCAAAAATAAAACAAACACAACACGACACGAAGTGAACATCTGGAGCAGGAGAAAGTGGTTATCGCTATGCGGTAACGTAATTAACTGCAGGGGCTTGCATGTGCAGTGAAGAGCGTCCCCATAATCAAAAACCCTTCACAACGAGGGAGAATCTGATGAAGTCTGCTACAACGGCTGCATCCGTCTAAACCTCCGATACATGGTACCATAAATCAACTTGGCATCTTCAGAGAGGTGGACAGATAAAATCAAATAGCATCTGCCCGCCAAAATTCAGGCCAGACGTCCCAACGTCTCGGCCGCGTTTTTCGTCGGCGAACAGTGGTCTCCAGGTCCGTGAGATTTTTAATATAGCTAATCATTGTAGGGATGTGGTCCCCTACAGATGATCCGACAGCCAATCTCACTTGAAGCAATTCTTTCGAGGTATCATATCTTGCAATACGAGATTGATCTCCATATAAAACATTGTTATGGAGTAAGATGGAAACTAAGTCCATCTTCTGGTGCTGCCTATGGTATACACCATCAACTGAGGACAACACGAAACACTTAGCATTCGCACTGTACTTTTTCTTTGTCTTACGGATATCCTTATCCGCGACAGTGGAAACAGGACCTGAGACGGCGGGGCTTGAGTAGTAATGAGGTGGTCCAGCTTGTCATAGGTAATGGACATCTGTACAAACCTTTGCCAGTCATTATAGTATAACTCAGTCATTTTATTATCTATCTGTAACCTAATCTGGTCACCTGGTCGCTGCAATTAGGAGATAGAGAAGAATACACTCAGCATGATGCTCTTGCAAGTTTAGATTGGTTTTTAATTTATCTAAACAAGATGGCTCCCACTGTTTCTCGAATCCTTCCTCAAACCATAAAAGAAGAATTAGTCAGGATTAATCTCACCGTACAATACTTGCTTAACCGTTCAGCCAGGCTAGTGTTGGTACTTCGAGGGAGGTTTTACGACGCTTTCGCGAAGTTTCTTAATTAAATAACCCTTTTTTCCCTGGTGGCGTAACCCCGCTAACACTGTTCTAGACACCTACTTGGTTTATAGCATTGATCGTTAAGTGAAGAATGTCCCGTGGAGTAGAGGATACTCACAGTAGGATCGAGATCCAAATATCATTGTGTGATAATCTTGAAGGAATCCTACCAACATTATCACACGGTATTCAGCACTAGCAAGTTTCAGTTTCTTTAGAAACTCCTGATGTGGATTTTTGCCCCATGCTCTTATGACCTTGGCGAAGGTCAACAAATCATAAGTCACATGTCAAGTTCTACCCATCATTGTTCGGGTTAATTTGAACCCACCCGTATATGCCCTTGACGAAGGTCAATAAGGTAATATGACTATCCCAAGCCAACGCATCTATCTATGCTACATATGAACACCCAGCAGCTACCAATCACTATGCCTTGACGAAGGTCAACAAACATAGCTTGAATACTATTGAATATTCATATGAAATGACGGAGGGCTACAGATGGTTTTAGCGAAACCGTGAACATAGTGAACTTGATATAATCGAAGGAACCTGATAGTTTTTAAAAGGAGTGGTTTAAGCTCCGCATTTAAAAGTCTCCTGTTTTAAAATAACCGAGTGGTTTTTAAAATTTATTCCAACGATTCAGTTTTGGTTTGTTTGCTTTGCATTAATGTAATGCAGTCCCATCAATTAACCTACCATTGCAGAAAACAACGAAAATACAGCGTATGCTTATGCCATCTGCATTCGCCACGGGACCCCGTCATCACCCATTAGGTTACTTAACTAACGACAGAGCAGGGGCTAGACTAGAACGGATGCAAAACATAAGCAACATCTATTACATAATATATATATATATATATATCCATTCGTCAGACGCAATGATAGGAATTCCAGATCACAGATGAACACATTGGATATACTAGGAATTTCGTGTTTCGTTTGATCCTGTAACGAAAAACAGATTTCACGGTCGTGATGAATAGCCAAACCCTACCGTAGACCCCTATGGGTGCGGCAAACTACCCGCCAAATTCCCGAAGTGAAGCAATCTCCCTCAACAAAGTGAGTAGGCCACTCGGCACATCAAAATACCCGGTTGTTTTTGCACCCCCATCTTGGGTCTATCTTAGGAGCATAAAATAGTAAAAGAAATAATACAATGGTGGCTACAACCTCAACCCGGATGTGCCCCGCAAAATTAATATTACATCACTTTACAAATTTACATCGAATGAAGGAATGAAAACCCTCATCTCACATCCCCGGCTATCCATTCATGACGATCGAACAAGTTCATATACACAAACCATCATAACATCATCACAGATATGTGCAACCCCGACTAATCGAAGTATATCAATTAGTCGACATTTCAAAACACATATATAAATCACAAAGCTTGTAAAATAAATACGACATTAGAATTCCGCACGCAATTAGCAAACTTAACCAATTTTCCAAGACTTGAAAATCCAGTGAGCTAAAGTTTCAAAAATGATGGTTTGAAGCCAATTCGGAAGTCCGAATCAAAATGAAATACGCCCGAACCTTCACAGAGAGTTAGAGCATGAAATTAACTTCGAGTTGGGGGGCTTAGACACCCCCGAGGCCACCACGAGGTGGCCATGGGGTGAGGCAAACCCGAAACTGCCTAATGTGGGGCAATTTCGAGTCCCCACCGCCAAGACCACCTTGTGGTGGTTTTGGGGAGTGGGCCCAGCCGTTCGCCCCCCTCCCCCCTGAAGGGTCCCCAGGGTGCGCACGCTCTACCCGGCGGCTTCTCGGTTCAAACCGTAAGCCCGCGGGATGTGCAAACAATTCAAAACATCAATTTTGGAAACTGTTTTTTTCGGCAGTTTTTGCATGACAAAAACGGCGGATTTCTAATGTCGCTATAAACCATATAAGATTTATGAGAGGCTCTGATACCATTGTAAGTCAATGTCGCGCACCCCACGTGTTCGCGGGGAGGCAGAATTTGCAAAAAATGATTTTTACGGGCTTCGCAACACCGACTGGAACCAAGGATCGACCATAAACCCTAGATAGCAAACTACATGAGGTTTAACTACTATGATACGAAGTTATACCTCACGATTCAAGTCCTTTGGGTCTTCATTGCTGTCTTCCACTCATCGTTGGCTCCAAGGATCGTAACGAATCGTAGCAATCTCGACGGCCTCCTCGAGTCAAAGATGATCCACCAGAGAGTCTATAGTCCGAGCTCTTACCTCAAATCCGAGGTAACTACAGCTTCTAGTTCGCTAAACTAGATGTCCTAGAGGGTGTAGATTGTGAAGATGGAGTGCTTTGTCTCTTGGAACCCTAGGATTCTCAACACATGAGAGCTTTTAGGATTTTTAGTTAAGATGAAGAAGAAGAGAGCTAGCTTGAGGAAAGAGAAATGGTTTTTGATAATGATAATAGAAAATGAGATGGCTCACTTGATTTGACTACATGCATGGCAAGAAAATATCTCACCCAAAAATATCTAGTCCACAAAAATATCTAAGTCAAAGAGTCAAACCAAGTCAAGTGGTCAAACCAAGTCAAGTAACCATGCCACAATTATCATTTTAAAAAAATAACAAATACTTTCCTCCACATCATAATTGTTGTAATCAAGTCAATGGTCAAAACCCTAATGAGGTGTCTCCTTCTATGCCCCTCTCATCCGTATATACATACCCGAATCCGTGTTCCAAGAAACACGAATACAAAGAGACGAAACTGATCCATCATCATAATATTAGGATCCGGCTTAAACCAAAGCCCACTAGTATTATCCACCCGATCATCATACGTGCATAAGTATACGTAAGTGATCGAAGCCCTACCGTAAAACCATACGGCCTCTACATCTTTCGCCCGATATAGAGAAACTCTCTATGTGAGACTCTAAAAACTCGACACTACGCTGGCAGTGGGTTTAACCACAGGCCGCAAGCGGTACTAACTGCACGTAACGGTCCCCAGATAGATGTCGATAAAAAGCCGGATGAGCTAACTCATCCGCACTCCTACTGAGCCTGAATGTAACAATCTCTGTACAGTCCGGTCTATTCGTCTAAGAGTATCGCATATCGGGCCTAGGGACGGTAATCGTCAGACCCCTAATAGCGCAATAAGTCGTGTCGGAGAATAGCCCAATACACCCTGAGAAACTACTGGAATACCTACCAGTAAATCTCTCTTTCCTTGGCCAAGAACTTTGTGTAATGGCCTTCCGAACACAGCGCGATATTAAACCCCAATACCGGGAGAGACGAATCATATCTAACCGCCACTGCCTCCAAGTGCTTCGGGACTGCACCCAACTACTACCTGTTTGCATGACTCTTTTGAGCCATGGTAGGGTAGTAATCAAAGTACAGTGGGAACACACTCGAGGAGAAGTAGCAGTGTCAAGTCCACGGACTAAGCTGCACTCATGTCACCTGGGAACTGCTACCCGACGACAGGTATAATACCCACCAACAGTTCTCGACGAGTCCTGTCCAGTGTACTCATAACCTAATGAGCACATGCATACTATCTTCAGTACGACGTACCGATGGCTATGGGACAGACCATCTTCCCTGCTGGGATGAGAAGCATATACACTAGTCTACTGTGGATTATCGATGCCCTGTCTCTATAATCCTACGACTAGGGACCTTTATAGGATGTGCTTATAGACTACCCAGCCCCCACTAGTGTGACTGCCATCACAACGCTGGTAATCAAGCAAAGATCTTAAGGGCTCTACCAATATGTATAAGCGATATGCTAAGAAAACACATGCACATATTGAGGTAGAAACAAACCAGGTAGCATACTACCATTTTGAGCAAGACTGTTACTATATCCGTGTATATCCTAAGCTCCCATTAAGTAATATACAATCCAATATGATACAATAATGTCCTCTAGGGCATATATCACTAACAATGAGGAGAGGGCTCGCATAAGTATTATACCCTATAATTCGGTAGTGGGGTCGATAATGTATGCAATATTATGTACCAAACCAGATGTAGCTTATGCACTTAGCGTCGTAAGCAGGTATCAGTCCAACCTAGGTGAGAAGCATTGGATAGCAGTAAAGAACATTCTTAAGTACTTGAGAAGGACTAAGGAGATGTTCTTGGTATACTGTAATGGGGACCTCCAGGTCGAGATTTTTACCGACTCTGGCTTCCAAAGTGATAAGGATGACTCTAAATCTCTCTCGGGTTATGTGTTTACCCTCAACAGAAGAGAGGTCTGTTGGAAGAGTTCCAAACATGACACCGTAGCAGACTCGACGATGGAGGCTGAGTACATCGCTGCTAACGATACCGCAAAAGAGGCACTCTGGATGAGGAAGTTCATTTTGAACGTCAGGTGGTTCCATCCATTGCTGATCTAATACCTTTGTATTTCGATAATAATGGAGCCATGGTTTTGGAAAAGGAACCATGGTCCCATCAGAATTCCAATCATATCTTGAGGCGGTATCACCTGATTAGGGAGATCGTTGATCGCCGGAAGATCGAGGTGTGAAAGTAGATACAAAGGACAACACGGTAGATCCATTCACCAAGGCCATCCCTCAAGTCCAATTTAAGAGATTGTTCGCGATGTTGTGTATGCGGTTGATTGTTTAGGAATTTTGTGCATGCTTATGCGCTTTTAAAAGATGAATCAAAGAATATTTAACTGCAATCAAGAACGGCGTCGCTTGGTAGCTAGCCGGTGAGTACGGGTCGGTCTACAGGGATTTTGTGTATTTTCTATTTGTTCTAACGAGTTAATTCCAATTGTGGTGGATTGGATTATCACTAAAAACTAAGGTTGATTTATATCAGGATTAAAACCTTGCTAGGGTTAGGTTTAGGTTAAGTTTGGAAATTTAATATTCCTCACCGCTTTCAATACCCTAATTAAGATCTATTTAGGTGTTATGGTAATAATTAATAAAGTGAATTAGTCCCATCGGGAAGAAACTAGGTTTCTTCCTCTAGGTCCTTGTCCGTCCTTTCTTAATTCTTACCCTTACCTCCATGGAAAACATAGACAACCGGTCTTTTAAACTACGGTATCACCGCTACCTCTTGGGATAGGATGCCGTAGTGAGCGGTGTGTGTATGTATGCATGGAGTCCTATAAAAATATATGATGGGCAAGAAAGGGGTGAGAGATTTTCATCTCTCAGACCTTTCCTATTCCTAACCCTAACAAGTGAGGAACTACTCACTCATTAGGAAATTGATAAAAGGAGACATTTTTGTTTGTGATTGTTTTTAATAACCTAAACTATGGCAAATGAATAAAATTTCTAAAGTAATTAACTAGGGCAGATAATTAAAATTACTAAACTACGGCAGAAAAGAAATTAAGTAGGGCAAGGTAAAGAAAAACTACTTACTTTATTTGATGCTCTCTTCAAATATTTACAACGAATTAAAATTCTGAAATAGATGAATAAAAAGAGGCATAGGAAGAGGAATGCTCCAAAAAGAGCTTTAGCGTTTCTATTTATAGATTATAGAAACCCTAGGGTTACATCTGATCCCTATCTGCATTTACAAAATTACCCTAAGAAGCCTAGTCAACGCACCGCCGCCACCGTCAAAAAATGCACCGACACGTGCTTAACATGGCCACGGAACCGCGGCCAAAAGCCCTGTTTGGGCGTGGATCCGCGGCCATCTTGGAGGCTCTTGGGCTTCTGTTTCTCTGGTAATTCTCATGTTGCTTTTTACTTGGCTTTTCTTTACTTGGTTCTTCAGAATGTCTTCTAGTCTCTTCCAGATTTCCATAGTGCATAATGTCGTGAACTTTTACCGTTTGCTTCATGTCGAAGTCTTGAACCTTGCTCTGCCTTTGTACTTTGTGAAATTGTTCATTGATCTTCATTTGTCCCTCAAACTGTAGGCATGATCAAGATTCTTTCATTTGTTGGTCGTAGTCTCACTTTTGTATCGTCTTTTCATCATTTTCACTGTTTTGTTCCAAGAACCTGTAACCTGCAACTATGTAGCAGACATGGATCAAAAGCACCTGTTTATTTGTAAAATGAATAAGAATGGGGAACATAATAATGCAAAATTATGATATGAACAAATACCCCCAAACTTATCTTTTGCTCGTCCTCGAGCAAAACTAGTTTTATTCTCGAAAAAAACCTAGACTCACTTTCGCAGGGAAACGCGATTGCACTGAGCTCGTGCAACAAGCCGTTAAAGCTCTAGGTGTCCCTAGTAGGAGGAGTGTTGTCTCCTGAGGGTTTTCAGCGGATACTACCTACAAAATCCTATCAATTTGGCCTATTGACTTTTATTCTCCAATTCGGTTTTCTAACAAAAAACTCTATTATCTTCAACTCAGAAATTATCAACCCGTATTTTCACGCTTCCTTATCATTTAACTTTAGATTGTATATGTTCTGTAAATTCACTTAGCTTTTAGCATCTTTTGAATTTTCCTTCTAAGGTTCCATCTCAACTTAAAAAATTTTATCATCTCTACTAAAGATATAAGTCATATTTTTCATTCTTATCTCTCATCCAAACCCCAATCATATACCCATACGTGTGTGTATGTATCACCCGTACACTTGGAAATTCAATTCAAGCTCTTATACTCTTGTCCATTGTCCAAAGTACTTTGGTGAATTTTTTAGATGAAATTGCTCACACATTCTTCATGCGACCGTTATTACTTCTTAAGGTACTAACGACCGATTACAAAATGTGTTTGCATATTAAACCGTAATTCCTAGTCTTGTAACACCTAAGGCTTTAGCAGTGACTCCCAAACCAGTTGGTCTAAGGCACTAGGTGTTAAAGCACCCTCGCTAAATATTTTTTCTATTTATGCAGCCTTAAGTAATTACAAAAACCAGTGTTCATTTTTTATCTCTTTATTCACACTTTTATTTTTATTTTATTTTCCTTCATACTAAGGACTTTAGACAAGAGTATTTCAAGGTTTCTTCTACTATTCCAAGTTTCAAGGTTCGTGTTTGTGCAAGTTGTAGGGTATATATTTTCAGAATTTAGACTTAAGCATCGGAATTATTTTTCAGACTTATACTTTAATAAAAATATCAATACTATTCCTTTATTTTGACTTAGCCCAAGAAGTGAACTCAAAATTTACCTATTTCTAAGTAAACCACAAAGACATATTTTCTACCGTTAAATTTTTAAGAAAGGTTATCTTTAGGGTTTTTAATTTACTAAGTCTAGGATCTAGTTGTTCGTAGCTAGTTAACCTTTTTATCAAACTCGAGTCAATTATTTTTTAAAATTTTTCAATTTTTATGGGTTTTAAAATAAGTATGAAAATGCAAATATATACATATGAATGCGAAGGAAGAAACCTTACCGAGCACACCCCCAAACTTAAACTTGACAGTGTCTTCACTGTCATGCCACATCAAGGGGGTCAAAAATATCGGCACTCCCCTGTTTATTTATTTATTTCTTATAAATTTTTTTTGAAAGAAAAACAAAATATATAGACAAAAAGGTCCCCCCCAAACTTAAGTGAGGCAGTTTTTCCACTGTTTAAGCGTTAAAATTCAAAGTTAGGGAGGAGAAAAAAAACACAGTATCAAGCTATACAAGGCCTCACACAGGTCAAAGGTTAGCACCAACCATTCAAAAATTTTATCGTTATAATGGTGTGGTTGATGAAAGAATGGAGTGTAGAGAAAAGAAATGAGAAACACACGAGACCGTATGGGAAGAAAGGTGGAATATGGTCTCGGTATATTAGGAGAAGAATGGCGGAAGAGAGAAAGAAGTGTAGCACGAACTTGAGGGTGTAAATTGAGTGAATAAATTAGCATAAATTGTGATGACCGGTGTGTTAAAAGCGATTGTGCTAATCTATCAACCCGTCGAGAAATGGGGTCAAATCCCTCAAGATTTGCAGGAAAACATGGGTACGTTGAACTTGGTAAACCAGACATTGAAAATGGAAGCGTGACGGATTCTTGTGCGGTCGAAACGATGGAAAGGACGAAGGGGAGTGATTTAGGAAGGGTCTCATTCTCACCTAAGTAAGCGTATGTAAGGTGAGATGACAACAGTTTTAGTTCGAGTTTCAGAGGTGAAACAATTGAAGGTGAAATTGGTGAAACTGTCTCGAACTCGAAGGATTCCATCAATGGTTCGAAATGACTGTAAGCAACCGAGTCTGATGGTTCAACTAACTCATCTGAAAATTCAATGGACTCAAACTCGGGCGGTGGATCTTCAAAATCGTCCGAAAAAGTGAAACACTTGTAATCGTTATCGGTTGTGAGAACTGTGTCAGATTCAAGGAGGAACGCACTAGTTGCGTCAAAACTGCTATGATCGAACAGAAATTTTTCAAGCTCACAGTCCTCCTGCGTGATCTCTTGTATGGTTGGAATGATGAAAAGGATGAAGGGGGTGATTTAGGAAGTATAACAGTTAAAGGTTCAGGAGGATGAATTGGAAAATCCGACTCATCAAACAAAACTGGTTCATCCTCAATACTATCCTCAATACTCTCCTCAATACTATCCTCATAATTCTCCTCAAAAGTTATCCCATCCATGCAATTATCATCAAAATCAAGACGCATATGAAGTTCGGGAGAAACATTTAATGACTCATGATGATGAATTGGAGAGAAAAATTCAGTCAAATCTGCGGGTTCATCATCCAAAATATTCCCTGAGTCAATATCCTTAATCAAGTGAAAATCAATTTTTTTGGACACCTCATCAAAAGCATGGACATTTATTAATTCAAGTTCTAGATTGGAGGTGTAGAGGTCGAAAGGATTGGTGATGGTTTCACTCGAAAGGGACCCTTCACAATCTGGCCAATCAAGCACTACAAAGTCGCAAACTCATTAAATGTTTTATTTTCAACTGGTGAATCATTTGGGACACTTGATAGACATTCAAAACCGGAGTTGTGGGATTCAATTGGTGATGGGTAGGTTTGATTTGGAAGGGTGCACAGCTCACTCTCTCCACTCAAATTCTCAATCTGTCCAACCGCCTCATCATACATTGGAATTTTTGGAGATAGTTGGAAACTAACTACCGGGTCACTAGGTTGAATAAGGGCGACAATGGACGCATCCAAATTCCTCATCTGTCGGTTTGTTGCTACAATATAAGCTTCCAACGACTGTTCCAGACTGGACATGGGTTGTGAAGGGGTTTCAGTAAAAGATTCAAAATTTTTTGGATACGTGAAACTCCCAAATGGTTGTGTAGAAGCAATGTCTAGGGAAGGAGCGAAAGTCAGGTAGGACTGATAGAAATTGAATGGTTGGACAGGAGTAGGATCAACATTTGGATAAAAAGGTGAATGGACTTGTTGATCCCAAGAACTGGAAGTGTTGAAAGGAGTGAAAGATCGGCTACGAGATTGTTCAATATGTTCAGCAATAGACATGGGTTTCGGAGTTACCTCCGGACTCTCAAAAGGGGTATCAACGTAAGAAGGTGGTGAAGATTGAAATGGTTGATACAAAGTGGATTGCGGAGTTGAACTGTTTCTCCTAGACGCTTCTATTCGATCTTTCAAAGAAATTTTGGGCATGGAGGGGTCGTCCGTAATTCGACCAAAACAATTCGCGTAGGAAGCAATGCTTGGATGAGGGTACCAAAGTTCGGCAAGAGTTTTGCGAGGTGGGGTACCCATGATGTAAGAAAGGAGAAGAAAAAGAATGTGGGTGCAAGTGGGGTGCAATGGATTTCTAGCGACAAAATTGGCAAGTCTTTTTGTAAAATTTTCTGTTTTGTGTTTTTTTATATATATATGGAGCTTTTTGCAAAAAGATTTTTAATAAGGAGCTTAGACACACGTTCAATCAATCACAATATGCACAATCAAGCCTAGATCCAGGGTCACCTAGGTCAACTAGACTGCTCCTAACTGTTCCAAAGGGCAAATTGTGAGGACCTCAAATCGCCTCTTCACCGCCAATTGTGGCCAGGTAAGCACAAGTAGAGAAAGGAGGGATCCGCTCACGAATCACCGTGAGCCGGGACTTTTAAAGTTACCTTTCCCCACTTGTCTAGCCTATTCACCACAAAGTCTGGTTTACATAAATGATCAATACCTACAACTATTTCTTTGTCCTATTGAGCGCGACAGTCCTTAAGGCTGAGTCTAATCTTTTTTAATTAACTCGATGGTCAATGCAATATGTTTTTTATGATTTTTGGGGTCCTAGGAAGGGTAATGAAATCCCCACCCAATCTGGATTGGTGTTCAAGCCCCTTAAAGTCAATTTTAAAGATGCAAAGCAGTAAAACACACAAAACACTTGCAAATTTTTTTTTATTGCGGCGCAAAGAATCCTGCACAAGATAAAGTTATTGGAGAAGGGAGAGAAGTTTTTGCGTAAAGAAACCTGCAGGAAAATTTTTCAGAGGAGATAAAGGGGTTACAGAGAAGAAAAGAAAGCTTACAGCGATTTTTCCACGTGCTGACGTCACCAAGGAGCCGCGGTTCCGCGGTCAAAAGGTGCTATCTGTCGCGGTTCCGCGGTCAACTAATCGGTTCAGATCCCCAAACCTTTTCTGTTTCTCTGTTTTGATTTTCCTCTGTCTGTTCAAATCTGATGTTTTCTGTTTTGCTCACTGGAATTATCCAGATCTGAATTCGCTCATCGATCCTGCACAATTCAAACGAAAACCCTTCAAAGAATAACAAGAAGATAAAAAATTTATATTTTTTTATTTTTTATGATTTTTCAATTTTTATATTATCCTGAAATTACAAAAAGAAAATAACTACGTCATCCCCGGCAACGGTGCCATTTGATTGTTTAGGAATTTTGTGCATGCTTATGCGGTTTTAAAAGATGAATCAAAGAATATTTAACCGCAATCAAGAACGGTGCCGCTTGGTAGCTAGCCGGTGAGTACGGGTCGGTCCACAGGGATTTTTTGTATTTTCTATTTGTTCTAACGAGTTAATTCCAATTGTGGTGGATTGGATTATCACTAAAAACTAAGGTTGATTTATATCAGGATTAAAACCTTGCTAGGGTTAGGTTTAGGTTATGTTTGGAAATTTAATATTCGTCACCGCTTTCAATTCCCTAATTAAGATCTATTTAGGTGTTATGGTAATAATTAATAAAGTGGATTAGTACCATCGGGAAGAAACTAGGTTTCTTCCTCTAGGTCCTTGTCCGTCCTTTCTTAATTCTTACCCTAACCTTCATGGAAAACATACACAACCGGTCTTTTAAACTACGGTATCACCGCTACCTCTTGGGATAGGGTGCCGTAGTGAGCGGTGTGTGTATGTATGCATGGAGTCCTATAAAAATATATGATGGGAAAGAAAGGGGTGAGAGATTTTAATCTCTCAGACATTTCCTATTCCTAACCCTAACAAGTGAGGAACTACTCACTCATTAGGGAATTGATAAAAGAATACATTTTTGTTTGTGATTGTTTTTAATAACCTAAACTACGGCAAATGAATAAAAGTGTTAAACTAATTAACTAGGGCAGATAATTAAAATTACTAAACTACGGCAGAAAAGAAATTAACTAGGGCAAGATAAAAAAAAACTACTTACTTTATTTGATGCTCTCTTCAAACATTAACAGCGAATTAAAATTCTGAAATTGATGAATAAAAAGAGGCATAGGAAGAGGCATGCTCCAAAAAGAGCTTTAGGGTTTCTATTTATAGATTATAGAAACCCTAGGGTTACATCTGATCCCTATCTGCATTTACAAAATTACCTTAAGAAGCCTAGTCAACGCATCGCCGCCGCCGTCAAAAAATGCACCGACACGTGCTTAACTTGGCCGCGAAATCGCGGCCAAAAGCCCTGTTTGGCCGCGGATCCACGGCCATCTTGTAGGCCCTTGGGCTTTTGTTTCTCTGGTAATTCTCATGTTGCTTTTTACTTGGCTTTTCTTTACTTGGTTCTTCAGAATGTCTTCTAGTCTCTTCCAGATTTCCACAGTGCATAATGTCGTGGACTTTTACCGTTTGCTTCGTGTCGAAGTCTTGAACCTTGCGCTGCCTTTGTACTTTGTGAAATTGTTCATTGATCTTCATTTTTCCCTCAAATTGTAGGCATGATCAAGATTCTTCCATTTGTTGGTCGTAGTCTCACTTTTGTATCGTCTTTTCATCATTTTCACTATTTTGTTCCGAGAACCTGTAACCTGCAACTATGTAGCAGACATGGATCAAAAGAACCTGTTTATTTGTAAAATGAATAAGAATGGGGAACATAATAATGCAAAATTATGATATGAACAGCGGTACGCTAGCAATTGGCCCTAGTGCAGATGTTGGATACACGATACGCCAATAACTAGCCTTAGTGTAAGTGAGAGATTGTTGGATATGTATGCCCAAGAGGCCTTTATTATATAGGATGCTAGGGGTATGTATGTACAGCACAATCTTGCTCAATATGATAGTATATTATTTGGTTTGCCTTTATCTTAATATATATATATATATATATATATATATATATATATATATATATATATATATTACTTATTATTTCATATAGCTTATACATGTTGATAAAGCCCTTAGGATTCTTGTTTGACTACTAGCCTTGTGATGGAAATCATACTTGTAGGAGCTAGGAAGTCGATAAGTGAAGGGTTGCCTAGGACGGCAGCAACATTTTGGGAGGCATCGTCCATGCCAAATTCAAAAATTTGCCGTTCAAGCTAACCCCAACTTAGAATCGTTGACTAGAAATCCGACGTAATAATATACAAACACTTTGTAACTAAAAGCGAACAAGGAATACAACCTTTGTAGACCGTTCCTTCACTTCATTAGCTCCGTGTAGTCATCCCTTCACTGCGATCATGAAGTCCCGGACTCTAGAGAAGCTCCCTTGAAGAAACGAACATGCTTGCTTCGAAGTCTTCGAGACCGAAGATGATCTACGTCGAGGAGACACTAACCCAAGCTATCTCTTCACTAATCGTGGAATTAGTGAAGCAAACACCTTATACTAAATGGCAAGTAGTAGAGGATGATGAAATAGGAATTTTGCTCACTTTAGATTTCATATTCTCACAATTATTCATCACCATTGAAAAAGCTAGAAAGCTTTTTTGTGTAGAAAAAGAAGAAGAACAAGTGATGAAATGAATTCATTGTGTGAGGTTAGAAATGCAACCATAGGTTAAGCATGGCATGCTTAACCTTTGTAGAGAATAAACCATGGGCTATGGTTAGGATTATGTTAATAAAATATCTTAGAAATATCTACAAGGGTGGACTAAGTCAACAAAAGCATAATATATTTGCATAATCCACTCATTTTAGATTTATCCAAAATAAAATATAAACCCTAAACTAAACCCTAGCATGGTATAATCTCAAAAAATCCTAGTTGCATTTGTAACCTAACATGTTACAATTATACATATCTTATATATACAATTTTGTAACAAAAGAAAATAAAACAATTAATATATATCACATATATATCAATGTATCATCAAGTGAGAAAAAGAATCATTTAAGTGAGCTTATATTAGTTAATGTAATGTAATTTATCACATATATAATTATACATTAAATTATTAAATCAACTTTTGATTTAATAATCTGGCTATGTTACAAATAACCGACTAATATAATATGTATCAATTCATCGAATCAACACTTGATCTGATGACCCGGCTATATCACATATACCCGGCCGATATCACATATCGTGAGAATACAATACGGTATCACATACTCGTATCAATCTCGGTCCCGCACATATCACATATGTGCTCCTACTCCGTTTCGCTTGAGCCAAGAAACCTTTGTGTAGGACTCTAAAGACTCGTCAATACGCCGGCAGTAGGTGATGATCATATCAAACACCCACAAGCCGCAAGCGGTCTGCTAAACGTAACGGCCACCCGGGTATTGAGCGATCAAAAGATCAACAAGCAAGCCTGCTCATACTCCTGCGAGTCCAATCAGTAACAATAACGTACGGTCCGGTCTCTTCGTCTGATATGTCGCATATCTCGTCTAGGGGTAGTAAACGTCAGACCCCAGTAACTCGATAAGTCGTGTCGATATGAGGCTTATAATAGGTCGAGAAACTACTGATAACACTTACCAGTATATTTCCGAAGCAGCCCTGGCCAGGGACTTCCTGTTATAGACAATCGAGCACGGCGCAACATCAAGTCCCAATACCGGGAGAGAAGAAACCCCTCCTATCGCTCATTGCCTCCATGTGATTCGGGACTATACCCAAAAGCCACCGTTTTGCACGTTCTCTTGAACGTGGTAAGGTAGAAATTAAAGCACAGTAGGAATCACACAAGACTTTATGACGATCTCGGGTCTACAGACTAACCTGTAACAGTGTCACCAGAGAACTGCCATCTGACGTGAGGTATAATACCATCTAGGAGTTCTCGGCGAGTCCGTTCAATGTACCCAGTCTCCACTGAGCACCCGCATACCTTCTCTGATGTCAAACACCAATGGATATGGGATCATCCATCGCCCATCAAATGGGTCGAGAAGCGTATACGCTAGTCTACTCTGGAGAATCGATGCCCTGTCTCGATACACCCTCGACTAGGAACAATTTATAGGATGTACTTGTGGACTACTCTGGCCCCACTAGTATGACCTGCATCATAGTCCTAGTAGTCAAGTACATATCCTAAGGGCTTTATCAACATGTGATCACAAAACAGTATTTGTTAACATGTTAAGATAAAGTGCAACCAGATAGCATACTATCATGTCGAGCAAGAAAGTCCTCCATGTATATGTCCAAGCATCCACTACAATATATATCGCAGGTACAGTAATGGCCTCTAGGGCATACATATAACTAACAATCTCCCACTTGCACTGAGGCCATCTGTTGTAGTATCCAATACCCAACAATATAGCAGTGGTTGTAGTATCCCATACTCAGCCATCCCATAATATTCTCTTTTGGGAAAATGCCTTCATGAGTGGATCCGCCATGTTGTCCTCAAAATCTCCCCTCCTAACCTCGATCTCCCTGGAGATCAACCATCTCCATGATCAGGTGATACTTCCTTAGAATATGTCTAGATCACGGATAGGACGGGGGTTCCTAGGCCAAAGCCACAACTCCATTGTCTCACAATAGTAGGAACGAAGTTCATCTCATGAACTTATATATATCCAGACTGCCTTTTTGGTAGCATCCTTGGTAGCAATGTATCCAGCCTTTATCGTCTAGTATGTCACGGTATCTAGCTTGGAACTCTTCCAACATACCATCCCTCCACTGAGGTTAAAGACAATGCCTGTAACTGACATTCAGTTGAACTTACCACCCTGAAAGCTATCCAGTGATTCTCCCCAGGATCGATTGATACCATCTTACTACAGCTAGTGAGAATCCTAACATCCAATTAGATCTATCTCATAGATCCAAAAACTCAGGATTTAGGAGGTATCACCTTGATCTTATATGGAGAATCTTTGTGATAAGAGGAGATTGACCGAGTGTAGCATAGGAAACTCCTTTCCTATCAAGAGTATGTCATCCACATACAATACGAGGATCGCCACCATACTCCTTACTACCTTTTTTGTATATACAAAGTTCATCTACCATTTTGATGAAATCAAACTCTTTGACTACCACATCAAAACAGACGTTCTAACTCCGCGATGCCTGCTTTAACTCATAAAGCAACTTGAACATGTTTCCGTTGCTCCCACTGTCTACGAAGCCCTCTGGCTGTGTACTTATAGACGCTCTCTTCTAAATCATTATTTAGAAAAGCAGTCATGAAACCCAACCGCCAGATATCATAGTCATGGTATGTAGCAATGGCAAGTAGGATCTGGATGGATTTAAGCATAGGCACTAGAAAATGTTTCATCATTATCCGCACCTGGTCGATGACGAGAACCTTTTGCAACAAGTCTTATAGCTTTGAAAGTCTCAACTTTTCCATGTACACCAAGTAATCTTCTCAAGATATACTTGCTCCTGATGGGGATTTAACCCTTCAGATAAAGCAACCAAAGTTCATACTTTACATAGATTCCATCTCAGATCGCTTAGCATCCAGCCATTCTTACAGAGTCCCCACTCTTGATGGCCTACTCAAAACTAGTTGGGTCATAGAGAAAACCGAAGTATTTCTCAGGTGGGTGAGGAACCCTACCAGATCCGCGGAGAGGCTGAAGTTCGTCGGGAACTATTGAATCCTCCGGTTCTACCAAATCATCAGCTGCAGTTTGTATAGCTGGAACTGCTTCCAGTTCTACCTAATGACCACTAATTTCTTCATAAAAAATTCCCTTTCCAAAAGGTGGCATGCTGAGAAATAAAACACCTTTTTCTCCTCAGTGTGGTAGAAGATATTCCCTTACGAATGCTTGGAATATCCAACAAACTTCCACAGAACTGACCTTAGCTCGAGCTTGTCCGGATTTTGCTTTTAGACATAGGCCGGACAACCCCAAATCTTAACATCCTTAAGAGATGGTCTCTTCCCATACCATATCATATATGGAGTGGTAGGCACCTGATTTGGTTGGAAACCAATTCAATAGGTATGAAGCTTCTCAAGTGCATAACCCTCAAAAGGAAATAGGCAACTCAGTAGTACTCATCATAGAGCACACCATATCACATAGGGTGCGATTGCTCCGCCTCGATATACCAATATGTTGTGATGTATACGGAGGAGTAATGCTGAGAGAGAATCTCATTCTCCTTTAGAATAATCCAAGAATTCCGTACTCAAGTATTCTCCTCCCTGATCACATCAAAGGATATAATACTTATACCCATTTTGGTTCTCTGCCTCTAACTTATATTCATTAAATTTCTCAAAAGCTTCAGACTTGTGTTTCAACAGGAAAATATGTATGAATCTTAAGAGATCACCAGTGAATGTAATGAAGTAAAAAAGAACCAGTCCTGGCATGTGTAGACAGGGGACCTACATACATCATCATGTATCAATCCTAAGAGTTCACTAACTCTTTCTCTGTTTCCAATGAACGGAGTTATGGCCATCTTATCTTTGTAACATGACTGGCAAGTTTTACAAGATATAAATTCAAACTGATTTAAATATGCATCTTTATGTAACTTAGCTAGTCGGGTCGTGTTGATATGACCTAGTCTACAATGCCTCAAGAAGGATTCGTTCATTTCCAAACTCTTCCTCTTGTGTGTGTTCTGTACTTTAAGAACTGTAGTTTGATTTAGAACGTATATGCTTTTAGATAACGTGCCTGAACCGATCAACTCTTGATATAGGAAATGGTCAAAACATTATCCAACCATACAAAATTATATCCTTCTTTACTAAATAAAGAGAGTGATATTGTAGCGTCTTGAAAAGTCGTTTTGGTGTTTTCTTGAAATTCGGTGAAAATTCGGCATTTTTCCGAAAACCGTCTTTCTCGATATTTTGCAGTTTAGGGCTAATTATACTTAAAGTGGATAGATAATTACTTGTTTTTAATAGCTAATGAGTTTAATATGAAATTTTGGTCATTTAAAAATTTTTCACTATTTTTCAATTTTTTTAATATTATTTAAGCCGGTAAGAAAATACATTAAATAAGCGATAAATACAAATTTTTCCGGGCTAATTTTAATCTCAAAAATTATGATAATTATAATCTAGTGATAACATGAATTTTTAGTAATTTATTTTGATTTTTAACCAATTTTTATGAATTGAATCGAAATTATTGAATTTTGGGCTAAAACTTGCAATTTTTGAGTTGTAGGGGGCCTTTTTGCATAAAATTTCTTTTGTAAAACCCCTCCATCTTTTCCCTCAGCCCTATAACAGCCCAAGTCTTGGTCAAGACCAGAAAATTCTGGGCTCTTTCTTTAGTTGCCTTCTTGTGTGAATTGGAGTTGTTTTTTTTGGATTTATTTTAAATATAATAGTTAAAATATGATACATTGACTTTAGAAACTTGACCATGACTTTCCCCACTTGCCCATACCCTCCCCCATTCCCCTCCTCTGGCCGAAACTGAACCCTCCCCTTCTTCATCTTTTTCCTTTTCATTTTTCTTCAATTTTCTTCAAAATTTACAAGAAAATTCAACAAATATCCATAAATCCTTCTCTTTTTCAACACAAAATCCTTATGCTACCTCTTCTCAAGCCTAATATGGTTGAAATCATGTGGAAAGGAGGCATTTTTGGAGGAAACTTTCTTGCTTGATCTTTTGATCAAGAGGTATAAATTCCATCTTGTTAAATTTCTTGTTTAAGTGCTTATATAATATATGGTTTAGTGTTAATTTAGTGTAGTTAATCTAGATTTCTTAGATTTTGTGAAAATTGATACTAGGTTTTGAGCCATGATAATTAATTAAGTAGTTTATTAGTTAATCTAGTTGTTAGTAAACTAATCTATATAGTTACCTTGTTGTTGTAGTTTCAACTTTGCTAAATTAGTTAACTTTTGAAATGTGAAATTGTTGTTTTAGGATTTCAAGAAAAGGGTTTTTGTATGGAATTGGTATTTAGAACTTGATTAGTGAGTTGTTTAGGGTTTAGAAACCCTTATTTAGTTGATTAAACCTAATTTGTTAACTAGTATTTTGCTAACCTAAATCTAAGAGATGAACTTGCTAATTGGGGTTGATATTAGTGTTAATTAAGTTTTTCAAGTATGGTTTTTGAATTGCAATTGCTATTATAAAAATCAAGAGAAGGTTTTGTTATGTAAATTAGTTTTTTTTAAGCTTAGTTAATGGTTTAGAATTGGTGTTTTGGCTAACTTTTTGGTTAGTTTGGAATGTTGGCGTTGGGTGGTGTTGACCTTGTCGCTTTATTGTCGATGTTTGCATCAATTGCAAATTTCTGCTTACTAGATTCTTATCAAAGTTGTGTGATGAGTTAATTGTGGCGTCTTGTTGATTTTGTTGGCTTGTCCTACGACTTTTAGGATGCGTGAGTGCGGTTTTTGGGTAGTCGGGTTTTAGTTTTGCCGGGTGACCCAAATCGGTGTTTTTGGCAGTTTTTGCGATTTTCGCGTGTGTCCGCGCACTTTGTGCACGTTGTACCCAGTTAGCGAACTTTAGTAGTTTCGTTGGGGTTTTGCGTCGTTCTTGATACGTCACCTTATATTTGGTATTGATGTAAATTCCAGGTTCGGTCGCGGAAACGTCAGACGCGGCGCGAAAGGGAAAGGCGGTGATCGGACACAGCTAGCCAGGGATCCCGGTGAGTAGATTTAACATCTACGGGGGACGATCGTCTGGATGGCGCAAGTCGCCCGATAGATTTAGTAAACTGGAAAATAGTAAATTTGGATAATCACTTGTGACATAGAATAATAATACTGGCATGAAAATTTCTGCCATTAGATCAGTAGGTTATATCCATATACGCAAACTTAATTGTAGGACACATGCACCATTACCAGGTTTTTATATGCAGCACGAGCACTATTCATGTTTACACACACACCCTGGTAATTGCCATGCCACCACACTAGATAACCTTTAATTTAAACCTTTTTTTAATTGGTACTTAAATTGTGCTATTTCCTTAAAATGAAACCCTAGGATTGCTATTCATGTGCATGTAATTCATCATATTAATTGTTCATGCTTAATACATTAATCACACATCGTAACTTGATTATTGATATCATACGCATTCATTATCATTGATATATGCACTTATGAGGATTTTCGTGAGATTTTATGATATTGCTGGATTTCGGGGGAAAGCCGCAAAATTTCCAAACTTATGATATTTTTTAAAACATGTAAATTGCGGTTTTTTAGTGATGTAAGTGTCGTCCACCATGAGTTTGCTGTGGTTTTTGGAGACCCGTTTCGAGGAGTTGGATGAACCGTTTCGGGTACATGGTGGACCCGGTAAGGTACCCCGGGGCAAGAAGACGTGGTGTTGACGATGAGCCTGGCAGGGGACGGATTACCTACCGGTGATTTCATTGGGCACGGCGGATATCCAGAGGATACCGACCGGGGCCGCGAGAGGATGATATATTGATACTGAGATGGGTCAGCCGGATGGCTGAGGCCAGAGACACTATGACATGGATTTATGAGATTTGAGACAGCTTTTGGGTGTCGTTGCTGGACACCGATTTTTGTCGATTCATTGACATTATGCAGGCATTCTAAAAGAGTTTCAAAAACAAAAGAAGATAAAATATTTCTTATATATATACCTTTTGAGACCTCAGATATTCATGTTGCATGCATACCAGTACACTGATGCTATATACATACCTGCTAGTGCATCCAGTCATACCTGTATTTTAGATGCTAGGATGCTTGTGTGCATGCATACGATAGCCTTTGTAGATGTTATTTATTACTCACGAGTTGGCAACTCACCCCCGTTGTGCCACAGTCTTTTGCAGGTCCGCTCCGTCAGTTCAGTAGCGGCGGGCGCACTTGTCTTTTGCCTCTTTTGCCTGAGCTCGAGAGTTGCTCATAGGTGGGTTATGCTTTTTTTTTGTACCACCTTGTATATTCTTGTATCTAGTGTACTCCATCTACTGTTCTACCAGATTATTGTATATTGACTTAGAGATGAGACGGTGAGGTTTGTGGATTTTATACTGTATTTGGGGTCGAGCTCACTTGAGCCGACATGCTATTTTTTTTTCATGCTTCCTTATGCTTTATTATGCTTTATTATGCTTGTTGTCATTTACATTGCGTGGGATTTGTGACCGCCGTATGGCGAAGAGCTAGCTCCCGCTTGGGGATGCCCTATTTTGTGGATTCATGTATATATTTTGTTGTACCCATTTTTGGGGGTCAGTATTTACAAAGGAGACTCTGCCGAAATTTTCGGGAAAATTTGTATTGTTTTTAAAAAGTGTTTTACATGACTTATTTGATAACTCGCTTTCAATTGATTGGGTTTTCTTCACTCTTTTGCTTCATTGGTTTTGTTTTCTGGGCTTTGGCTTACTTATTTTACGGACGCCTTTAGACGTTTCGTGAACTTAAGTGCCAGTCACGTTCCGTACCCTGCGGGTCGTGACAAAGTTGGTATCAGAGCGATAGGTTTTACCTTTGTGAGTGTAGGATGACCCTTGGTAGATGGAGTAAGTGACTTAAGCAGGGTAACGTAGCGTGCGTATGTCCGCGGCATACTTACGATACGGTACACCGCCTAAGTGACTTTAGGATATACTTGCTTGAAAAAAAAATTCCTTCTTCAATTCCGTGTATCCTATGATCCTATTGCACTGTCCTTACTATCCGTTTTCCTGTGACAGCCACTATGCCGCCGAAGGCTACGAGGGCACAGAGGGCTGCTGCCAGAGACGAGATTCGAGCTGGCTCGTCCGAGACTAGGACTGAGCAGGGTGGTATGCCTACGCCGCTGGGACAGACCGATCCACCTTCCCCAGGACGTATGGATAGGCTCGAGACCGGTATGGAGGAGTTGCGACAGATGATGGGAGGCATGCAGGAGCTGCGTCAGATGGTAGGATCCCTAGTTGCAGCCAGTCGTACACCGAGGCCGGATGACGTACCTACTGCGTCACAGACGACCATGATACCTGCTCCTACTACTACCACCGTGGCCATTCCGGTTTCACTACAGGATTTCATGAGGCTGAGACCTCCAGTATTCACCGGCACCGAGGCAGCGGAGGACCCACAGACGTTCCTTGATAGTTTAGCCAGGATCTGCCGTTCGCTGAGATGTTCGGATGATCGATGGGTAGAGCTTGCCAGTTTCCGGCTAGAGGGTCTCGCGCAGACATGGTGGGAGTCAGTCTTGAGAGGTCGAGCTGCAGATCTACCGCCTATGACTTGGGTCGAGTTTACAGCGGTCTTTCTAGCCCGTTTCCTTCCAGAGAGCGTTCGTGACGCCAGAGCTCGCAGTTTCGAGGCCTTAGTCAAGACACCTGGGATGACGGTGTCTGAGTATGACATCCAGTTTACTCAGTTGTCCCGATATGCTCAGTATTTGGTGGATACCGAGGAGAAGATGGTGAAGAGGTTCGTACAGGGACTTGATGCCCAGCTATATCTTGCCATTGGCGCCCAGCGCTACGACACTTATTCAGCTGCTAGGGATACGGCATTGCGGATGGAGGCACGCATATCACAGACTTCGGCCGTTTCTGGGCCGAAGAGGATGCGCACCGATGTACCGCCTCAGAGGCAGCGCGCCAGATTCTTTCCGAGAGATAGGCCAGGCAGAGGATTTGGACGGGGACAGTTATATGGTTCTTATCCCCAGGGACAGCAGCCGTCGCCAGGATGTTTTGGGTGCGGGAGTTTGCACCACCTTGTCAGAGACTGCCCAGTGAGACGACAGGGAGCAGCGGCAGTTCCGCACGTGACCCTACCACCATCACCACCCCCTCCTCAGAGAGCCCTACTTCCTACCCCAGGCGATGCTCCACGCCAGTTAGGTGCACCGAGAGGCCGTGGACGCGGCGGTCCTGTTCAGAGAGGACGAGGAGGCAGAGGCCGAGGTCGAGGTCAGCCCGCTATCGGTGGAGGACAGGCCCGAGTTTTTGCTTTGACACCGCAGGATGCGCAGGCATCCAATGCCGTCGTGACAGGTACCTTGCCAGTTTGTTCTTTCGACGCACGGGTATTATTCGACCCAGGTTCCACACATTCGTACGTCTCTACACACTTTGCACCGATGTTGGGCCGTGAGTCGTCGTCGTTAGACCAGCCGCTTGTTGTTGTTACTCCGGTAGGCGAGTCGTTTGTCGCTCGGTTTGTATTTCGTTTGTGTTCCGTTCGTATCGGGGAGAGGGATTCATCAGTTGATTTGATACTCCTCGATATGTTGGACTTTGATGTGCTTCTGGGCATGGATTGGCTAGCCACTTGTTATGCTTCGGTGGACTGCCGTGAGAAGGCAGTCAGATTTAGCATTCCGGGAGAGCCAGTCCTTGTTATTCAGGGAGACCGCAGTGTCGCCCTTCCCAGCTTAATTTCTTCTCTTCGCGCTGGTCAGCTCTTGCGGAAGGGATGTCAGGGATTCTTAGCGTTTGTTTGTGATACTCGAGCTACAGAGGTTCCGTTGGACCAGGTCCCGGTAGTTTGTGAGTTCCCTGATGTTTTCCCTGATGAGCTACCTGGGCTACCGCCTGAGCGCGATGTTGAGTTCTGCATTGATTTGATTCCCGGCTCGGGGCCTATTTCTATACCGCCTTATCGGATGGCCCCGGCAGAGCTTCGAGAGCTGAAGGATCAGTTGCAGGATTTGTTGGATAAGGGGCTTATTCGACCGAGTGTTTCTCCGTGGGGTGCTCCGGTCCTGTTTGTCAAGAAGAAGGATGGAAGTTTGCGCTTGTGTATCGACTACCGCCAGCTGAACAAAGTTACCGTTCGGAACAGATATCCGTTGCCGCGCATTGATGATTTGTTCGACCAGCTTCAGGGTGCGGGGTATTTTTCGAGGATCGACTTGCGATCAGGATACCATCAGCTGCGAGTCCGACAGGAGGATATACCGAGGACAGCTTTCCGTACACGCTATGGCCACTACGAGTTTTTGGTGATGTCGTTCGGACTCACCAACGCCCCAGCTGCATTTATGGATTTGATGAACCGTACCTTCAGGCCGTATCTTGACTTGTTCATCATCGTGTTTATCGACGATATCTTGGTGTACTCCCGGAGCAGAGAGGAGCACGAGCAGCACTTGCGGATTACGTTACAGACTCTGAGGGAGCACCAGCTGTTCGCGAAGTTCTCCAAGTGTGCTTTCTGGCTGGACAGCGTCGGATTCTTGGGTCACGTGGTTACGAGAGACGGCATTTGTGTGGACCCGAAGAAGATTGAGGCTGTTCAGCAGTGGCCCCGACCTACATCGGTTACTGAGATCCGTAGTTTTCTAGGCTTGGCGGGCTACTACAGGCGTTTTGTTCAGGACTTCTCCCGTATAGCTGCACCGTTGACCAGTTTGACCCGGAAGGGAGTTCCGTTCGTTTGGACAGAGGAGTGCGAGCGCAGTTTTCAGCAGCTGCGGACATGTTTGACTACGGCGCCGGTATTATCTTTACCTTCGGGATCTGGCGGATTTGTTGTCTACTGTGATGCTTCGCGAGTGGGATTAGGATGCGTTTTGATGCAGCATGGCCGGGTGATCGCTTATGCTTCTCGGCAGTTGAAGAAGCATGAACAGAACTACCCCACTCATGATTTGGAGATGGCTGCAGTGGTCTTTGCACTGAAGATTTGGCGACATTACCTTTACGGCGAGTCATGTCAGATATTCACCGATCACAAGAGCTTAAAGTACATATTTCAGCAGCGAGACCTGAACCTCAGACAGCGTCGTTGGATGGAGTTGGTGAAAGACTACGACTGCGAGATCTTATATCACCCCGGCAAGGCGAATGTGGTGGCAGATGCGTTGAGTAGGAGGCCCGGGGGTAGTCTATCCTTTTTGCGCACAGTGCAGAGGCAGTCGTCAGCAGATTGGCAGACGTTATGCGACAGCCGAGTTGAGTTCGAGTTCACTCAGACAGGGGGACAGCTCGCGCATGTTCGTGCACGGCCACAGTTGCTTGACCGTATATATGAGGCACAGCGTAGTGACGACCGTTGCTCAGAGATCATGGCACAGATGGGACAGGGCAGATTTTCCGAGTTCGTGATTGACGATCAGGGGATTTTACGATATGGATCTAGACTGTGCGTACCAGATGCTGATGGATTGCGGCGCGACATTCTTGAGGAGGCACACCGATCAGTGTATAGTGTCCACCCCGGTTCCACCAAGATGTACCATGATATGAGAGAGACCTACTGGTGGGACGGGATGAAGAGGGACATTGCGGAGTTCGTTTCGAGATGCCTGACTTGTCAGCAAGTCAAGGCCGAGCACCAGAGGCCCGCAGGAGAGCTACAGCCGTTACCCATTCCAGAGTGGAAATGGGAGCAGATTTCGATGGACTTCGTTGTGGGTCTACCCAGGACCAGTCGAGGGTACGACTCCATCTGGGTGATCGTGGACAGATTGACGAAAGCGGCTCACTTCCTTCCAGTGAAGACGACTTTCAGCTTCGCTCAGTATGCTCAGCTCTATATTGACGAGATCGTGCGACTACATGGCGTACCGACTTGTATCGTGTCAGATCGAGGCACTCAGTTCACCAGCCGACTTTGGCAGAGACTTCAGGAGGCTTTGGGCACCCGTTTGAGCTTCAGCACAGCATTTCATCCGCAGACGGACGGACAGTCAGAGCGGACCATTCAGACCCTCGAGGACATGCTCAGAGCGTGCGTTTTAGACTTTGGTGGTAGCTGGGATCGTCATTTGCCTCTAGTGGAGTTCTCCTACAACAATAGCTTCCAGGATACTATTCAGATGGCACCTTTCGAGGCATTGTATGGGAGGAGATGCAGATCGCCCGTTTGTTGGACAGAGCTCAGCGAGAGCAGTATTTTGGGGCCGCAGCTTGTTGAGGAGACGACAGCAAAGATACAGATGATCCGAGACCGGATGAGAGCGGCTCAGAGCAGGCAGAAATCGTATGCAGACAGGCGCCGTCGCAGTTTAGAGTTCGCAGTTGGCGACCATGTTTTTCTGAAGGTCTCACCGATGAAGGGCGTGATGCGTTTTGGGCGAAAGGGGAAGCTTAGCCCTAGATTCGTAGGTCCCTTCGAGATCCTCGAGCGTGTCGGCGCTGTTGCATATCGTTTGGCTCTTCCACCCAGCTTTCCCGATGTTCACCCCGTTTTTCATGTTTCGATGCTCCGCAAGTACCTTCACGACCCTTCGCATGCGATTCAGCACCCGACAGTCCAGCTAGAGCGCGACCTTTCCTTTGCAGAGCAGCCGGTGGCCATCCTGGATCGGCAGGTGAAGAAGTTGAGGTCGAAGATTATACCAACCGTCAAGGTCCCTTGGCGTAGCCCGAGCAGCGAGGAGGTTACCTGGGAGACCGAGGGCGAGATGAGGAAGAAATATCCCCATCTCTTTGAAGGTACGCGTAGCTATATTCTTAAATTCGGGGACCGAATTTCTTTAAGGGGGGAAGATTGTAGCGTCTTGAAAAGTCGTTTTGGTGTTTTCTTGAAATTCGGTGAAAATTCGGCATTTTTCCGAAAACCGTCTTTCTCGATATTTTGCAGTTTAGGGCTAATTATACTTAAAGTGGATAGATAATTACTTGTTTTTAATAGCTAATGAGTTTAATATGAAATTTTGGTCATTTAAAAATTTTTCACTATTTTTCAATTTTTTTAATATTATTTAAGCCGGTAAGAAAATACATTAAATAAGCGATAAATACAAATTTTTCCGGGCTAATTTTAATCTCAAAAATTATGATAATTATAATCTAGTGATAACATGAATTTTTAGTAATTTATTTTGATTTTTAACCAATTTTTATGAATTGAATCGAAATTATTGAATTTTGGGCTAAAACTTGCAATTTTTGAGTTGTAGGGGGCCTTTTTGCATAAAATTTCTTTTGTAAAACCCCTCCATCTTTTCCCTCAGCCCTATAACAGCCCAAGTCTTGGTCAAGACCAGAAAATTCTGGGCTCTTTCTTTAGTTGCCTTCTTGTGTGAATTGGAGTTGTTTTTTTTGGATTTATTTTAAATATAATAGTTAAAATATGATACATTGACTTTAGAAACTTGACCATGACTTTCCCCACTTGCCCATACCCTCCCCCATTCCCCTCCTCTGGCCGAAACTGAACCCTCCCCTTCTTCATCTTTTTCCTTTTCATTTTTCTTCAATTTTCTTCAAAATTTACAAGAAAATTCAACAAATATCCATAAATCCTTCTCTTTTTCAACACAAAATCCTTATGCTACCTCTTCTCAAGCCTAATATGGTTGAAATCATGTGGAAAGGAGGCATTTTTGGAGGAAACTTTCTTGCTTGATCTTTTGATCAAGAGGTATAAATTCCATCTTGTTAAATTTCTTGTTTAAGTGCTTATATAATATATGGTTTAGTGTTAATTTAGTGTAGTTAATCTAGATTTCTTAGATTTTGTGAAAATTGATACTAGGTTTTGAGCCATGATAATTAATTAAGTAGTTTATTAGTTAATCTAGTTGTTAGTAAACTAATCTATATAGTTACCTTGTTGTTGTAGTTTCAACTTTGCTAAATTAGTTAACTTTTGAAATGTGAAATTGTTGTTTTAGGATTTCAAGAAAAGGGTTTTTGTATGGAATTGGTATTTAGAACTTGATTAGTGAGTTGTTTAGGGTTTAGAAACCCTTATTTAGTTGATTAAACCTAATTTGTTAACTAGTATTTTGCTAACCTAAATCTAAGAGATGAACTTGCTAATTGGGGTTGATATTAGTGTTAATTAAGTTTTTCAAGTATGGTTTTTGAATTGCAATTGCTATTATAAAAATCAAGAGAAGGTTTTGTTATGTAAATTAGTTTTTTTTTAGCTTAGTTAATGGTTTAGAATTGGTGTTTTGGCTAACTTTTTGGTTAGTTTGGAATGTTGGCGTTGGGTGGTGTTGACCTTGTCGCTTTATTGTCGATGTTTGCATCAATTGCAAATTTCTGCTTACTAGATTCTTATCAAAGTTGTGTGATGAGTTAATTGTGGCGTCTTGTTGATTTTGTTGGCTTGTCCTACGACTTTTAGGATGCGTGAGTGCGGTTTTTGGGTAGTCGGGTTTTAGTTTTGCCGGGTGACCCAAATCGGTGTTTTTGGCAGTTTTTGCGATTTTCGCGTGTGTCCGCGCACTTTGTGCACGTTGTACCCAGTTAGCGAACTTTAGTAGTTTCGTTGGGGTTTTGCGTCGTTCTTGATACGTCACCTTATATTTGGTATTGATGTAAATTCCAGGTTCGGTCGCGGAAACGTCAGACGCGGCGCGAAAGGGAAAGGCGGTGATCGGACACAGCTAGCCAGGGATCCCGGTGAGTAGATTTAACATCTACGGGGGACGATCGTCTGGATGGCGCAAGTCGCCCGATAGATTTAGTAAACTGGAAAATAGTAAATTTGGATAATCACTTGTGACATAGAATAATAATACTGGCATGAAAATTTCTGCCATTAGATCAGTAGGTTATATCCATATACGCAAACTTAATTGTAGGACACATGCACCATTACCAGGTTTTTATATGCAGCACGAGCACTATTCATGTTTACACACACACCCTGGTAATTGCCATGCCACCACACTAGATAACCTTTAATTTAAACCTTTTTTTAATTGGTACTTAAATTGTGCTATTTCCTTAAAATGAAACCCTAGGATTGCTATTCATGTGCATGTAATTCATCATATTAATTGTTCATGCTTAATACATTAATCACACATCGTAACTTGATTATTGATATCATACGCATTCATTATCATTGATATATGCACTTATGAGGATTTTCGTGAGATTTTATGATATTGCTGGATTTCGGGGGAAAGCCGCAAAATTTCCAAACTTATGATATTTTTTAAAACATGTAAATTGCGGTTTTTTAGTGATGTAAGTGTCGTCCACCATGAGTTTGCTGTGGTTTTTGGAGACCCGTTTCGAGGAGTTGGATGAACCGTTTCGGGTACATGGTGGACCCGGTAAGGTACCCCGGGGCAAGAAGACGTGGTGTTGACGATGAGCCTGGCAGGGGACGGATTACCTACCGGTGATTTCATTGGGCACGGCGGATATCCAGAGGATACCGACCGGGGCCGCGAGAGGATGATATATTGATACTGAGATGGGTCAGCCGGATGGCTGAGGCCAGAGACACTATGACATGGATTTATGAGATTTGAGACAGCTTTTGGGTGTCGTTGCTGGACACCGATTTTTGTCGATTCATTGACATTATGCAGGCATTCTAAAAGAGTTTCAAAAACAAAAGAAGATAAAATATTTCTTATATATATACCTTTTGAGACCTCAGATATTCATGTTGCATGCATACCAGTACACTGATGCTATATACATACCTGCTAGTGCATCCAGTCATACCTGTATTTTAGATGCTAGGATGCTTGTGTGCATGCATACGATAGCCTTTGTAGATGTTATTTATTACTCACGAGTTGGCAACTCACCCCCGTTGTGCCACAGTCTTTTGCAGGTCCGCTCCGTCAGTTCAGTAGCGGCGGGCGCACTTGTCTTTTGCCTCTTTTGCCTGAGCTCGAGAGTTGCTCATAGGTGGGTTATGCTTTTTTTTTGTACCACCTTGTATATTCTTGTATCTAGTGTACTCCATCTACTGTTCTACCAGATTATTGTATATTGACTTAGAGATGAGACGGTGAGGTTTGTGGATTTTATACTGTATTTGGGGTCGAGCTCACTTGAGCCGACATGCTATTTTTTTTTCATGCTTCCTTATGCTTTATTATGCTTTATTATGCTTGTTGTCATTTACATTGCGTGGGATTTGTGACCGCCGTATGGCGAAGAGCTAGCTCCCGCTTGGGGATGCCCTATTTTGTGGATTCATGTATATATTTTGTTGTACCCATTTTTGGGGGTCAGTATTTACAAAGGAGACTCTGCCGAAATTTTCGGGAAAATTTGTATTGTTTTTAAAAAGTGTTTTACATGACTTATTTGATAACTCGCTTTCAATTGATTGGGTTTTCTTCACTCTTTTGCTTCATTGGTTTTGTTTTCTGGGCTTTGGCTTACTTATTTTACGGACGCCTTTAGACGTTTCGTGAACTTAAGTGCCAGTCACGTTCCGTACCCTGCGGGTCGTGACAGATATGATATTGTATATCAGGTTCGGTATCTAATAACATTCGTTCAGAATCAATATATTTGTTAATACAGGGTGATAACTGCCAACAGCTTTGGCTGCAACACTTGCACCGTTTCCAACTCTTGAAACTTATCACCCCTTCTAAGTTCTCTACCTATCTGTAGCCCATGTAACAGATTACATATGTGGGATCCTGATCTGGTATCTCATACCCATGACGTAAAGGATACTGAGAAACGGTTCTCGGTAATGAACACACCCGAAGAAGATGTATCAACATACACTTTCTTCATTTGGGTGGAACGGGAATCCTGGTAATCCCCTATTTCCTGCTCGGTCTTATAACAATTATAAGTTGGAGCAGGACCAACGTTCCTAGCTCAGTATAACAAGCGGGTTCGGTCAATACATCCGTATTATTATCTTGATTAAGGCGTGACATGGTCGCTACCTAGAGAGAGAGAGAAGAAAACACTCTGCGTGCGCTCTTGCGAGACTAGATTGGTTATTAATTTATCTAATCAGGATGGCTCCTACTGTTTTAGTCTAATCTTCCTTCAAACCCTAAAAGGAAAGACTAGCCGGGATTAATTACACCTTACAAGTTCGCCAATTTTTCAGCCAGGCCAGTGCCTGTACTTTGAGGGAGGTTCCCTGTGCTTTCGCACGGACCTAATTAAAATAAACCTCATTTTCCCAAAGGCATAACCCCGTTAACACATTTCTAGACACCTACTTGATCGACAAATTGTAATGTATAAAACTCTTCCAGGAGTAACTCTTACTCGCAGTGGATATCGGGATCCAACTATCTCATAGAAGGTATGCAATCTCATTGTAAATTTCAATACTTGAAATTCCTGATAATATTTTGCCCCTAGCAAATTATGACCTTGGCTAAGTCAACAAATCATAAGCGCTAGCCAAGTTCAACCCGTCATTTCCCGATTGAATTAAACCTATCCGCACGACCCTTGGCTAAGGTCAACAAAGTCGTACGACTACCCTAACTCAATCGCATCATATGCTTAGCAGATAAGCACTAATTAGCTACCGCACACTACGCCTTGGTTAAGGTCCACAAACACAGCACGAATACTAACTAGTACTTATCTGAAATGACGGAGGGCTACGACAGGTTTTTAAGAAAACCTTTTGCGTAATGAAATTGATATCGTCGTAGAATCGAGTGATTTTGAAAAGGAGTGTTTTTTAGGCTTTTACTAGTTTTGCTAAAGAGGTCACTCCCGGTGAAGGGATCTTGGCTCTTTCCTTATCGAATAAGGTGCGGGATATTTCACAAATACCACTATGCAAAGCAAAAACTATAAAAGCAATCAAAAGACAAACCGAGTTTGTAGCATCTACTAGTTTCGCTAAAGAAGTCACTCCCGGTGAAGGGATCTCGATTCTTTCCTTATCGAATAAGGTGCTGGATATTCTACAAGGAATACCACTATGCAAAGCAAGAACTAGAGCTACCAGTTTTTAAAACAAGTTTCTACAACAACTTTAGGTTTCTTTTATTTCATTAATCTCATTAATGAAGTCCAATTTTATTATGCTTCCTAAGCATCATATATGAAACGAAAGCAGCAATATCAATTATATCTCATATATATAATATATAGGCATTCGTCTGAACATATCACAGTGATCACATCATAGAGCAGCAAAAGATAACATATAAAATATTGGATATACTAGGATTTCCGTGTTTTAAATTAAGCCTGTATAAAACATGGATTTCACGGCCGTGATGAATAGCTAAACCCACATCCCTAGACCCCCACGTGAACATATACTTTAACCAGGGGTAATGGGGAAATCGAGGATGAAATCGAACTCATATTTAGCGAGGTACAGTGTTTAGAAAATGATCATTCAATATTAGAGATATATATACTGATTAGGTCGTGGGCTAAGTGGGACGGTTGTAGGGTTATGTTCCGGGCAATAGCGGACCGTAGGCTCGGACATGCACGAAACCCTTGTTAAACACGATCATTCTTTTCTACCGATCGATTTCAAATGACATAAAAACGGATAGGTTTAGTGACATACATATTGCCTAAATTACTGTCATGATTCACATATATACTGCTTACCATTCTTGATATTCCATGCACTGTTATTGTTTTATGATTTCTAGATTATCTTTCTTGTTATTGCACATATTATATATTATTATATTGGGTCGCCCTGACGACTTGAGAATGCATGCTTAAAGTAAGAAGAGAACTCGGTTCCAGAACAGGACATGCCATACTTCGACGAGATCACTGAGATATAGACGAGCGACGCCCATTTTGCTGCTTCTCCAGTTTCCAATAAAGAACTCTTGTTATCTTTTGGGTTTGTTATTTATTTAACTATTAGAATTTTGTATCCGTTGAACTCTTTTGATAAAATGTAATAAAATTGTGATTATGATTTCTTTTACTTGTGTTGTGTTTACTGCTTACCATATAATTCTAGAACCCAAAATGTGACTACGACGGGATTATTCCTTAACCATAGGAGTATGGCTGGTCTAGTCACCCCTCGTATTCCGTATTTTGGGAAGAGGGACATGTCACTCTCTGATTTCCGATATCATGTATTACATAATTAACATCTCATTTTAACATTTAGTTTATGACTTGTAGTTAAGGTTTAATATTTTAGTTTGATCCATCAATACACCACATTGGCTGTCGGGGGTAAGGTTTCTATCCCATTAAGAATTTATAATACATACACCTCTGCATTTGTGTTTTCATTCGTTTCGAGAAAATTTCGGCAGCACCTCCTCGCTGATCTCCGAATACACTACAATGAAGGGATAATAATTATTTCAATACTAAATATTAATACTGAAATGATCATCCTCTTTATATTTGTATGCGGAGAACCTGTAAAAGGATGCCAACGAAACTAATCTTGAAACGAATAAAAGTACAAATGCAAGGTATGTTTACGTTATAAATTCTTAACTTGTCCACACTGGACAAATCAATCGGTTATAATATTGTCATGCCCCGCTTCCCAGTATACGGGCAGAGGAAGCGACTGAGCCGCTACGTATTTACTGTGAAGTAAATACGCTAAGAGTATCTAAGCAATATAAAAATAAGTGCACAAGAGACAAGATATAATCAAAACAACAACTTTATTTATTCACATTCTTTCTGTACAATACATGGAAAGTAAATACAACTGATAAAAAGCAATGCCTAAACAATGGCATAACAAAAATGAAAAGTACTGAATGGAAAGTGTACAATGAACTAGAGCTCGGGGTCATCACCGAATTGGTCTAAATCTTCAGCAGTAGCTCGATCTCTGACGTGTCCAGATCACCTGACGACATTCAAAGAAGAAAGAAAGAGAATGTCGTCGGCGAATAGATCGCTCGGTAAGTCATAAAGATAAGGGAGAAATAAAATAGACAGAGTAAGAATGTATCTTTTAAAGTTGTATTATATTGTTATAATATTGTGTTAACGTTGTTGTTTGTAGCTTGGTACAGAAGGATGCCGGTGTATACGAGAAGGGTCCCTATATGCTAGAGACTAGGGCAAACGATATGTACAAGGAACCGTTGGGCCACAGTACAACAGCAACGGAATATAGGTTAGGTGTCTTAATCTTACTGTCCCGTACCACTTTTAACACCTTCAGTACCAATCTACCCCTTAAACCCCGTAGTGTTTTGATTGTATTGTTTGTCTTGTATTGTAACTGTATAGATTGTATAATTGGATGACTGACCGAAACCATGATATCAGTAAATGGATGTAACTGGAGAATCATGTAAATGGATGTAACTGGAGAATCATGTAAATGGAAGTATATCCATGGTTCGGTTCGGTCAATATAGATTGAATGTATTAAACAGCTTGAATATAGGGATTCATGTTGAATTGGAATATTGTAGATTATAAATTGTAGATTGTAGATTGTACTTGAATCATATTCAAGTCAGATTATTAATGAGACTCACTCTGAGTCAGACAATTAGAAAAGTAAATTGAAGTCCTGATTGTTTTGATGTTATCGGTAACCGCTGCACATGGGCAGCAGGATTTGTGTCTTTTTCAAAGACGATTACCGTATTGATAACACCGTTGTTAAGTTGTCTACCTTAAATAGGCAAGCACCCACTTCTCCGGCTCCCTGAGGCTCAAGAGATTGGTCCCGCTTAAACCTATGTTTACTAGGGTTCTTAGGGTAATTTATAGAACTTGAGGGGGTTTATGTAAAAATACTATTATATACATTTCAAAATACTCCCCAAGTATTTAGTTATCGTATTTAGAGTTGTAATGAATGTAGATTTTATATTGTGATATTTCTAGTGAAAATATCATAATTTCATAAATAAAGGTATTTATTTGTAATATTGATTTGTATGGAATTCATGGTATTTTAGTGTAAAATGATTCTTGTGATATTTTTAGAAAAATGTGGAATATTTATATTATTACAAAATAGATATTTTAAGGATATATATACATATATTTATATGAAAATAATTTTTAATATATATATCATTTCTAGAAATCTCATTTTCTTTAGATTTTCGTATTTTAAATCTTTCGAAACCGAATGCTCCTTGCGGAGGTCTGCATCTCGCACTGCTAAGCCCGAGGATGTGCGATAATTTGCACCATCCCAAACGGGTTCCCCAAATAGGTTGTAGCGGCGCTTTGCAAAGATTTGTATAAATACTAAATCGTTTAGAAAAATGGCTTTATTATTAAAAGGTATTTAAATGAAAATGTGTCGTTTTCCCGTATTCTATGTTCCCGAGGGTATTGTGCTATATTGCATATGAGTGTGTGAGGAGGTAGGTCATTACCTCGTGATCTACTTAAAGGTATAGCAAGGGTTTTGATGGTTTAAATGTAGAAAAGAAACTATATGGTATTTTAATGAAAAAATACGGTAAAATGGAAATAGCAATTACTTTTGATATAGAACTTGTTCAATATAATTAGTTAGTGTTTAATAGTCAACATGAATTGGTTTTAGAATAATTGTATTAAAGAAAAGTGAGGTTTTAGGAAGAAACCGAATCGGAAATCAGATTTGTTCCGATTCCGTCGGGTTTTGGAAGTTCGTATTTTTAGAAAAGAGTAAAGGAGAGAAATTGGGGCTTACGGGTTTAGGACTTTAAAGGAGAGGAAGGGGAGACGAGAGGAGTCGACGGTGTGTCGTTTCGTCGCCGGGAGTTCCTACGGTTGTCGCCAGAAAATCCGCCGGAGCTACGCCTTTGGCTCACTTCGATTACACACTAGGGTTTCTAGAGATTTCTTGAGAGTTGTCTCAGAGTTTTGGGGTGAGGGGGTAGAGTGTTGTTCATATCAGATTTTTGCATTTTCATACCGCCCAATTTTTATCACATTGCATATCCGTAGATACTCTTGAGCCGTGTTTGCTAGTCAATTGCAGGATACAGGTTCTCGGTTCTAAAACGGTGAAATTCATGGAAAACACGACAAAATCCGGGTTCCTGCCAACCAAAGATAAAACACGGTCTCCGCTCTTCGTCCGTATGCTGCCAGATACCAGTTTAGGAAGACAAAATATCAAATCAATGTCATTCTCATGCACAAGGCTCAATGGTAGCACAAGATCCAAGAGATCTACGCGGAGCTCAAGGCAATCATGCCAAATCTTGACAAAAAGTCCACCTTTCCCTCAACAGAAATTCTGGAGAAATCGTAGAGCCAAATTCAGAAAATACATATGCCAGAATAATGTACACATCAAACCAGGGAAGCACAAAAAATCCCATGCCCTAACTCCACAGTAGTGCGGCGAATCCGCGGCATAGGGAGGCTTAGGCCGCGGATCCGCGGCCGTACTGTGGAGACAGGGTATGGGCTTTGAGGGGTAGGATGGTCTTTTCATGTGTGTTCTGAAGGTTGCCCTAGATTTCCATTCTCCAGCCTATAAATAGCCCAGAAGTTTGAGAAGGAAAGGGTCCATTCTTGTATTTTCTTTTTGCTAGGTTTTAATTTACATGTTCTTCTTCTTCTCATCTCTTCTCCATTAAACTTGTAGTGAGCTTTGTGAGTGAGGAATGGTGAATAAAGAAGATCATTTTATTATCATGCTTGTCTTACTTTTGCTATAATTGTTGTAACTTTAATTTGTTAAGTAGTTGTTGTTATTTTCTTGTTGTTTCTTTCTTCTCTCTTTTTTCTTTATCCTTACATACGACAATGATGCTTACGCTCGATCCTCGCCAAGGTGAGGTCGCAAATAGCTAGTCGTATTCTTCTAATCTCTTTCTTTCTATCTTCCTCTTTTGTTTTGTTTTATTTTTCCGTATCATGATGTGTGAGTAGTTCATTCTTGTTAGGGTAGGATAAGGGAAGTTTGAGAGAAGGAAATCTCTCTCACTCTTTCCTTGCCCAACCGCTTAAATCGACTCCCGTTAATTGAACACAATCCGCTCCTTACGGCACCCTATCCTACATGATAGCGGTGATTCCGTAGTGAGACCGGTTGTGGTTGAATTAACCGGAGGTTATGGCTAAGAGCCAAGAACGGACGGACAAGCACCAAAAGGAAGGACTTATGCGTTGGAAAGCCTAGCTTATACTCGCAAGTTCCTTCCTAGTCGTGCTAATCCCCATTGTTGCCGATTACCGTAACACCGATATTAAGAGGGGCAACGAAAGATGTGGAGACTCCTAACTCAAACTAACCTAATCCTAACCCTAACAAGCTCTCTTTAAATATCAACTCAACACTTAGATAATCACAAACAAAATCTGAAAAAATCGGACTTAACTCGTTAAAGCACATTGAAAAAGACTCCTATCTCCCTGCGGACGACCCGTACTCAACCGGCTAGCTACAAGCGAAACCGTCTTGATTGCGGTATTTAAACTAAAACTTGAACACGCACGTATCCTAACAATCAAATGGCGCCGTTGCCGGGGAGACGGTAGTTTATTTCCTTGTGTAATTTCGGGTTAACTTGTGAATATAACCAAAAAAACAAAAAAAAATATACATTGTAAAAAAAAAAAACCATCTTGTTGTTTTTTGATTAGCTTTTGTGCAAGTGTGCAGGAAAATACAAGGTTCGAGTTCAGTGGCCAAGACGTTGAAAATACGGAGTTCAAGTACAGTGCCAAAGACGTGGGAAGATAGACCCACATTTCGCAGCTACACCGCGACGGATCAAAACGGAACAAACGGTCTACTGTCAAGATCTGGAGCAAGTACAGCGAGACAATAAAAATTCAGAAGATCCATACAAGCAGAGAACACCAACAGGAGGTCACAACAGAAAAACGGAGCCCCAAATCCCTGTTCCTGCCGCGGATCCGCGGCAATAGAGGGCTTAGGCCGCGGATCCGCGGCCACTTGGTGCCTTTGGGCTGCCAACTTCTTTCTGGTGAGTCTCTCTCTTCTCTCCACTCCTCTGAACTCCACTGAATTGTGTTTTCTGCAGATTTCTTTGCGCAAATTCTTCTCCCCCTTCCAATAAACTGTTCTTGTGCAGGATTCTTTGCGCCGCAAAATAAAAATTGTTTGCAGTTGATTTGTTACTGCTTTGCATTTCTTTAATACGGACTTAAGGGGCTTGAAACCAATCCAGATTGGGTGGGGATTTCATCACCCTTCCCAGCACCCCAAAAATCACTAAAGCATATGCATTGTCCATTGTAAATAAAAAAATACTAGACATCAGCCCTAAGGACTTCGCGCTCATTAGGAGAAGATAAACTGTGTTTAGAACCTCGCTTAACGGTATATTGTTTACGGGGTGTCTAGGAAAGTGTTAAAGGCGCAACCGCCGAAAGAGAAAGGGTTATTTAATTAAGAAACTTCGCGAAAGCGTTGGACAACCTCCCCTTATCTCTGCACTTACCTGGCCTCGTGATCAGTGTATTTTTAAGCCCGTTTCTCGACACTGTTTAACTTCGACAATCAAGTTCAGGAGCAGGTCTAGTAGACCTAGGTTACCCTAGATCTAGGTGTGATTGTGCATATCTTGTTTGTGATTGCTTAAGCCGTATATTCGTACATACTTCTGTAAAAATCTTTCTACAAAAAAAAAAAATCAAAAACTTTTATAAAAACTTGCCCTTTTGTCGCCAAATCCATTTTTCACCCACCACCCATCGCCTTTCTCCATTGACGTTTTCTTACCCTCACCTTCTTCGCTTTGACTATACTAAACTCGTTTAGTGTATGTCCGCTTGGACTCGGGACACTAGCGCCCGTCTAGTCCGCGTTACGTTAGTCGCTACCGACTACGCGATCGACTCCGAAGTCGAAACTCCGTCCACTCCTCTTTCACCCCTTCCTTTGCCGGCCAACTCCGACGTTGACCGGAATTCTGTTCATACATCTTCACCTTCACCTTCACCTTCACCAACCTCTTCTTCCGCGATGTCAGGATTTAATCCGAACATCTCTTTGACCACCGCTGGATTGGCTCCACCTCCTACGGAGACCAATCTCCCACCACCTCCGCCTGTTGTAGCGCTACAGCGAATCGCGCTCCAGGGTCGTTTCTATCCCACCCGTTCTGCACTTCCCACCTGCCTTTCTCTTCCTCCGGCCAATGGGGACAACTTTGAAATTAAGCCCCATTTCATCAACATGCTTCCATGTTTTCATGGGCTTGAATCTGAAGATGCCTATATCTTCATCAATAAATTTCAAAATGTCTGTGCCATGATGAAAACCACCCAGCTGTCGGACGATGCTATACGTCTACGGGTCATTCCGTTCACTTTATGCGATCTTGCTGAAAAATGGCTGTATAGCACCGCTTCCCACTCAATCACCAGCTGGGACGAGTTTTTTAAAGCGTTTCTGAAAAAATTCTATCCGAATCATAAAACCGCAAGGATTCGCAATGAAATCAATCAATTCTCTCAGCTTCCTTCTGAACCATTCTGGAAGTGCTTTGACCGGTACAAAGACCTTCTTGTTCAGTGTCCTCACCACGGTATAGAGAAATGGCAGCTTTGCCAAACCTTATACGAGGGCCTGAACCCAGCAACAAAGCAGTTGTTGGAAACCATCTGTCAGGGCCACTTCCTATCGAAATCTGACGAGGAAGCGTGGCAATTCTTTGACGACCTTGCGGAGCAAACGCTACAGTGGGAGAGCACCATACCGACTTCTTCTTCTTCTACCTCCACTTCTACCGGTCAGTCTAGGGTAGGAATTCACCAGCTTGATGTCTCTATTGCGATGAGAGCTGAAATGGCTGCAATAACAAAAAAGCTTGAAGCAATAGAGAGCAAATTTTCTTCTCCTGCTCCTGCCGCTGTTCTCCCCCTTCGTACCATCTGCGCTTGTTGTTCCGATCCTTCTCACTTGACCGAAGAGTGTCCTTACAATCCACCATCGCAAGGACAGGATCAGGTTAATGCATTCCAGCAGAGACCAAGGAATGATCCATACTCTTCCACCTACAATCCCGGTTGGAGGAACCACCCCAATTTCGCCTGGAATCAGAATCAGAATCAATTCCAAGGCAACAATTTCCAAAGGGCCCCTCCGCCGCAACAACAAGCGCAACAACAAACTCAGTATCAGCAGCCCTTCCAACCCCAACCTTTTCAAAATCAGACGAACAACTTTGCACCGAACAATTCTTTTCCACCAAACAACTTTGTTCCGTCGAACAACGATAAGGTTTCCTCGCTCGAACGAAGTCTGGAGGCGTTCGTTAAACAATCGACTCAGTCTACCGCCAACATCCAGTCTTCCAATCAGTCCTTAGTGCAACACACTGCCGCTCACGGGCAAAGCATCAAAACCATCGAGGCCCAGATTGCACAGCTGAATGCGGCCTTAAGCGAGCGAGAAAAGGGGAAGCTCCCGTCCCAGCCACTCCCAAATCCCGGTCACCCACATAATGCACATGTTGCTCTTGAACAACAGAACCACAATGTGAGTGCCGTGACCACACTGAGATCGGGAAGGATGCTGCAAAACAACATTGGCAAACGAATCAACGATGACACCCCGGCCGCTTCTTCTTCTTCTTCTTCTCCTTCTTCTTCTTCGTCTTCTGGGCCTATTCTCCGTTCTTCAACAGGCTCTCCTTCCTCTTCTTCTGCTATGAACGGACCCACTTCTCACTCCACGAAAACACCTATTCTGGGATCCGTTCCAACTCCACAATCTCCTCCTCCAGCATTAGACTCAACCAATTTTCAAAATGTTCCATTTCCAAACCGGTTGAGGTCTAACAAACAAAATCCACAAATGGAGAAGATTTTGGAGTTATTCAAGCAAGTTAACATTAACATTCCTCTTTTAGATGCTGTCCAACAAGTCCCGTCTTACGCGAAAATCTTAAAGGACTTGTGCGCGAAAAAGAGGAAGTCTCAGGTACCCAAGAAAGTTTTCTTGGCTAGTGCTGTGAGTGATGCCCTTACTCAATCTTTACCACAAAAACGGAAAGACCCTGGCTGTCCTACGATTTCAATTACCATTGGGGATAAGAACATCAACCGCGCACTATTAGATCTTGGTGCCAGTGTTAACTTGCTTCCGTATTTAGTATACGAGCAATTAGGCGTCGGAGAGTTGAAACCCACACACTGCACTCTCCAAATGGCCGACCGATCGATCACCCATCCTAGGGGTGAGCTAGAGGATGTGTTAATAAAAGTCGGGGACTTCATATTCCCCGTTGACTTCATTGTCTTAGATACACAGCCTGTAGCTAACCCCCGGAATCAAATTCCGGTGATACTCGGTCGCCCATTTCTTGCAACCTCAAATGCTATGATCAATTGTCGCAATGGTTCGATGAACCTCTCTTTTGGAAATATGACGATTGAACTCAACATTTTTAGGTTGGGGAATCAGCCCGCCGAACCTAATGCTCATATACTGGACGTCTGCTCGATCCAGGAGATCACCCCAGAAGAGTGTGAATTCGAGGAGTTTCTGTTTGACCACGATAATCTTGACGCCACTAGTGCGTTTCTCTTCGAACCTGCTGCTGTTTCTACGCCCGACAACGACTACGAGTGTTTCACGTTTTCGAACGATCTTAGCCGCGCACAACCCGAGTTTGAATCCTTCGACTTTCCGGATGAGTTACCTGAACCATCCAACTCGGTTGCCTACACTCGCTTTGAACCTTTGCTGGAGTCCTTTGAGTTCGAGACCTTTGCACCAGTCTTGCCTTCCATCGTTTCACCTCCAACGCTCGAACTCAAGCCGTTGCCGTCTCACCTTAAGTATGCTTACTTAGGTGAGAACGAGACCCTCCCTGTCATCATTTCGGCTTCTCTAGCTCCCGAGCAAGAGAAAGCCCTTCTAGCGGTCTTGCACAGCAACAGGCAAGCTTTTGGCTGGTCCATGGCGGACATCAAGGGGATTAGTCCCCTGATCGTTGAGCATCACATTCATCTGATGGATGATGCCAAACCAGCCCGGGATCCACAAAGACGTCTTAATCCAGTCATGAAGGAGGCTGTGAAGAAGGAGATCGTCAAATGTCTAGATAGTGGTATCATTTATCCTATCTCTGATAGCCAGTGGGTTAGCCCCATTCACGTTGTCCCCAAGAAGTCGGGCATCACGGTCATAACCAACGAGGCGAATGAGTTAATCCCTACTCGCACCCAAACTGGATGGCGAGTTTGCATTGATTACAGAAAACTCAACGCCGCAACGCGGAAAGACCACTTTCCGCTACCTTTCATTGACCAAATGCTTGAACGATTGGCCGGACACGAGTACTACTACTTTCTTGATGGCTACTCCGTCTATAATCAGATTCCCATCGCCGAAAAAGACCAGGACAAGACCACTTTCACTTGTCCTTTCGGCACGTTTGCATATCGACGCATGCCCTTTGGGTTATGCAATGCGCCCGCTACCTTCCAGCGGTGTATGATGGGTATCTTCTCAGACATGGTGGAAAAATTTCTGGAGATTTTCATGGATGACTTCTCCATCTTCGGCGATTCCTTCAACGAGTGTTTGCTGCATCTTGACGCTGTCCTTACCCGATGTAAGGACAAGAATCTCACTTTGAACTAGGAGAAATGCCACTTCATGGTGCGCGAAGGTATTGTCTTAGGACATATCATCTCGCAAAATGGCATAGAGGTTGACAAAGCAAAGATTGAGGTCATTTCCAATCTGCCTCCTTCCCGATGCGTCAGAGATATCCGAGCCTTCCTTGGCCATGCCGGTTTTTATAGACGGTTTATCAAGGACTTTAGCAAGATTGCTAGGCCCTTGACGCTTTTGCTGGCCAAGGACACGCCATTCGACTTCAACTCGAGCTGTGTGATTGCCTTCGAGTCACTAAAACGCTCACTCACTTCTGCTCCCGTTCTTTCTTCACCTGACTGGACGCACCCATTCGAGATTATGTGCGATGCATCCGACTTTGCCATCGGTGCTGTCCTTGGACAGCACATCAACAAGATGCCGCACGTAATCTATTACGCGAGCCGGACCCTGAACGACGCCCAACTTAACTATACAACAACTGAGAAGGAATTCTTAGCTGTTGTATTTGCTTTAGAAAAGTTCAGGCCCTACCTCATCGGCTCTCCAGTCATTGTCTACACAGACCATTCAGCTCTGCGCCATCTTTTTGCGAAGAAAGATGCAAAATCTCGGTTAATACATTGGATCCTCTTACTTCAAGAGTTTGACCTTGTCATTAAGGACAAACGAGGATGTGAAAACGTAGTTGCCGACCATCTCTCACGACTTCCTTCTTCGCCTTCGCTTCCAATTCCAATCAACGACGTTTTCCCGGATGAACAGCTCTTGACAGTATCATGCGAACCCTGGTTCGCAGATATTGTGAACTATTTGGCCACGGGATTACTACCGACCGAATGGTCAAGTCAGGACAGACTTCGCTTCCTATCCCAAGTAAAACACTTTTACTGGGACGAACCCTACTTGTTCAAGTACTGTCCCGACCAGATTATTCGTCGGTGTGTCCCTGATGAGGAATTCAAGAGTGTGCTGTCATTTTGCCACGATCAAGCGTGTGGCGGCCATTTTGGGCCCAGAAAGACAGCTGAGAAGATCTTGCAATGTGGTTTCTACTGGCCACAACTTTTCAAAGACGCTCACGACTATTGCAAGACTTGCTCCCGGTGCCAGCACATGGGCCGGATATCCCGGAGGAACGAGATGCCGCTCCAACCGATCTTGGTTGTGGAGATTTTCGATGTTTGGGGGATAGATTTCATGGGGCCGTTTCCCAGCTCTTTTGGGAACTTGTAGATCCTTCTAGCTGTTGATTACGTCTCTAAATGGGTCGAGGCTGTGCCCAGCCGGACTAATGACAACAAGGTTGTCGTTAGGTTCCTTAAAGAAAACATTTTCTCCCGGTTTGGGCACCCCCGAGCGATCATTAGCGACAATGGAAGTCATTTCTGCAATAAAACTTTCGAAGCCTTAATGCGGAAATACTCCATAAATCATAAGCTTTCTACGCCCTACCACCCCCAAACCTGCGGGCAGGCCGAAGTTTCAAATCGGCAAATCAAGCAGATACTGGAGAAGACGGTTTCCAAGAACCGTAAGGATTGGTCGCTGAAACTCACTGATGCCCTTTGGGCATTTAGAACCGCTTATAAGACCGACCTTGGCATGTCTCCCTATCGGCTTGTGTACGGAAAAGCCTGCCACCTTCCTGTCGAAATCGAGCATCGTGCATTTTGGGCGATAAAGGGGCTGAATCTGTCTCTTGAGGATGCGGGCAGCCATCGGAAGCTGCAGTTGAACGAACTAAACGAGCTTAGGGATGAGGCTTACGATAACGCGGTTGTCGTTAAGAATCGAACGAAGGTGTTTCATGATAAACACCTTTTGCGCAAAACCTTCGTACCTGGTCAGCAGGTACTGCTTTACGACACCCGACTTCACTTCCATCCTGGAAAGCTCAGATCTCGCTGGAAAGGGCCGTATTTTGTGCGGAATGTGTATCCGCAGGGCGCTGTGGATTTGGAAAATCCAAAGGACGGTTCACTTTTCAAAGTAAACGGACACCGATGCAAACCGTACCTTAGCGCCGAACCAACAGAGGAGCTCCTGTTCTTACAGGAGCCGGTTTACCCTGCCTACCTCCAAACTTCGGTTATCCAGCCAAGAACAGTGGACACTGTTCCAAATAAGTTTGGGGGTATGTACAAACCATTTTGTATATATTTGTGTATATTCTTTTTCTTTTCTTTAAAAACAAAAACAAATAAAAATTTGTGTATCGCTAACCGACAATTTTGACCCTTCAAATTATCTCTTCATGCAACGACAGTGAGGACACTGTCCAGTTTAAGTTTGGGGGTACACTCGGTACGCATTTCTTACCTTCGCATTGTATATTTTGCATCTGCATATTAAAATCCATAAAATCCATAAAAATCTGAAAATTTTCTTAAAATATAAAAACTTTTCTGTCAAGTTAGCTAGTGGGAAAACTCTGATTCAACATTTCGACGGTTTTGTTTGATAAAATAAGAATAACTAAATCTTATGTTTAGATTTTGAAAACCTGAAAGATAACTCTCCTTTGAAGTTAACTATAGCTGATATACGTCTTTACATTACACTACACGTGTCGTGAGTTTTTGGGAATTAGATGACAAGTCTTTTATGTTTAAAAACTTTTAAACAGATAAATAATTTCCTGAGGATCAAATAGGTTTATTCGGAAATAAGTAATGTCAAGAATAGTTTATGAAGTAAAGCGAATATGAAGGAATATTATTGATGCCGTAATTGGAACTAAGTCTGAAAAATAATCCATCTGAAACTTGATTGGAATGATTACACACCGAACCCACTAAACACGTCTTTTATCCAAAAAAATAATGGAACTGCCGGTTATATCTCCGTTCGTATTAAATCATCTGATTTTCACGCCAACTGTCTTTTGTTTTTGGACCTAGGTAACTTGAGTAATTAAGTCCGCTGGGGTGTTTCTACACCTAATGCCCTAAAACCAACTGGTTTGGGTGCATTGGCCCAAAGCTCGCTAAGAAGCCTAGAAAGTCCAGTTTAAAACAAAGTCAAGCAAGTGTTCTCTCCGAGTTAAAATTCCGAACGGTTCTTTGTGTGAGAATAATCTTGATAAAAGACAGGCTTTTATAAAAATTTTAACGGAGATATGAAGGTTTTATTCTATGATAAAGACTATTGCACGTTCACAGAGGTGTGTATGAAATGAAAACAAGAAAAAGGTGGAGTGAAAAATACGACTTAGTTTCCTGTTATGGAAGATAGAAATTCTGAAGTTGAAACCTTACTGGAAAACGAAACTTGAAAAATGCTTAACTCTTTATAAAACTTATGTGATCCTTTTAAAATTGTTATCTGGGCTTTATTGTGCGACATGATGACTTTATTCGACCTTTCGGGAACTTAACGACACTATTTGCACTGCACGTAAAGACATATAAAATCTGTAGTTAAATAAGAAGCGAGGTGTGAAAAATAAAGGTTCGATGGTCTAGACTTAGGATTATAGAATTGTTATTTTCTGAAACAAAACTATAGGGTTTGAATCTTAGTTATTTTACGAAACCAACTTGACCGGATTTTGTGGGTAGTATCTGCTGAAAACCCTCAGGAGACAACACTCCTCCTACTAGGGACACCTAGAGGTTTAACGGCTTGTTGCACATGCTCAGTGCAATCGCGTTCCCTGCGAAAGTGAGGTTAGGAAATTTTTTGTGAATAAATGGGCTTTGCTCGGGACGAGCAAATGATAAGTTTGGGGTATTTGTTCATATCAGATTTTTGCATTTTCATACCGCCCAATTTTTATCACATTGCAAATCCGTAGATACTCTTGAGCCGTGTTTGCTAGTCAATTGCAGGATACAGGTTCTCGGTTCTAAAACGGTGAAATTCATGGAAAACACGACAAAATCCGGGTTCCTGCCAACCACAGATAAAACACGGTCTCCGCTCTTCATCCGTATGCTGCCAGATACCAGTTTAGGAAGACAAAATGTCAAATCAATGTCATTCTCATGCACAAGGCTCAATGGTAGCACAAGATCCAAGAGATCTACGCGGAGCTCAAGGCAATCATGCCAAATCTTGACAAAAAGTCCACCTTTCCCTCAACAGAAATTCTGGAGAAATCGTAGAGCCAAATTCAGAAAATACATATGCCAGAATAATGTACACATCAAACTAGGGAAGCACAAAAAATCCCATGCCCTAACTCCACAGTAGTGCGGCGGATCCGCGGCATAGGGAGGCTTAGGCCGCGGATCCGCGGCCGTACTGTGGAGACAGGGTATGGGCTTTGAGAGGTAGGATGGTCTTTTCATGTGTGTTCTGAAGGTTGCCCTAGATTTCCATTCTCCAGCCTGTAAATAGCCCAGAAGTTTGAGAAGGAAAGGGTCCATTCTTGTATTTTCTTTTTGCTAGGTTTTAGTTTACATGTTCTTCTTCTTCTCATCTCTTCTCCATTAAACTTGTAGTGAGCTTTGTGAGTGAGGAATGGTGAATAAAGAAGATCATTTTATTATCATGCTTGTCTTACTTTTGCTATAATTGTTGTAACTTTAATTTGTTAAGTAGTTGTTGTTATTTTCTTGTTGTTTCTTTCTTCTCTCTTTTTTCTTTATCCTTACATACGACAATGATGCTTACGCTCGATCCTCGCCAAGGTGAGGTCGCAAATAGCTAGTCGTATTTTTCTAATCTCTTTCTTTCTATCTTCCTCTTTTGTTTTGTTTTATTTTTCCGTATCATGATGTGTGAGTAGTTCATTCTTGTTAGGGTAGGATAAGGGAAGTTTGAGAGAAGGAAATCTCTCTCACTCTTTCCTTGCCTAACAGCTTAAATCGACTCCCGTTAATTTAACCACAATCCGCTCCTTACGGCACCCTATCCTACATAATAGCGGTGATTCCGTAGTGAGACCGGTTGTGGTTGAATTAACCGGAGGTTATGGCTAAGAGCCAAGAACGGACGGACAAGCACCAAAAGGAAGGACTTATGCGTTGGAAAGCCTAGCTTATACTCGCAAGTTCCTTCCTAGTTGTGCTAATCCCCGTTGTTGCCGATTACCGTAACACCGATATTAAGAGGGGCAACGAAAGATGTGGAGACTCCTAACTCAAACTAACATAATCCTAACCCTAACAAGCTCTCTTTAAATATCAACTCAACACTTAGATAATCACAAACAAAATCTGAAAAAACCGGACTTAACTCATTAAAGCACATTGAAAAAGACTCCCATCTCCCTGCGGACGACCCGTACTCAACCGGCTAGCTACAAGCGAAACCGTCTTGATTGCGGTATTTAAACTAAAACTTGAACACTCACGTATCCTAACAATCAAGTGTAGGGATGGTATTTATAGAGTTAAGATAGGATTAGGGTAGATGAAGAGTTTAAATTGAAAAAATGTAAAAAATATATTAAAATTCATTAAAAATGGAGTAAATGGGACCTTTTGAATTCTCTAGAACCGATCTAAGTAAATGAAGTGTGCAGGGGGTAGGGGAGAGGAAGAGACGGATCTTTTCTGTTGACGACTCGGCCGACCGGCCGAGTCCAGCAGGAGGCGCCGGCCCGAGTCGGCCGATCCGCCGGCCGGCTCGGCCGAGTCAGGCCGAGTCAAGAGGTGGGGACGTGGGGAGTCGTCTGGTGATCTCACTGGTATATTTACTTTTTCTAGGGTAGTGGGGTTTTTAGGAGTTAACACGTGTTGACTGTTGGTATTCTAAAAAAACTCAAAATAAAACAATATTAAAAATAATGTGTGGTATGGGATTTGAACTCTGGTGGCTTGGTTCAGTAGTGCAAGGTATTACCAATGAGCTACAAGCTCCTTCTTGTAATTAAATTACTAATTAATTACTTATCTTGTGCTCAGGCAATAAATACCCCTTTAAACAATTTTGAAAAAAAATTGTACAAAAATTTGTATAGGAAAATTAGGGTTGTTACATTCTACCATCCTTATAAAAATTTCGTCCTCGAAATTTGTAAGAAGAAAGTGTAACAGATTTAAAGGAAAGTTTGGTGACAGAAGTACTTGATAGTGTATGAAAATATGTGAAGGAATGAAAGAATACGAAGGTTTTGGTAAGATTGTAAAAGAGGTGAGGCAATTTTGGGTTAGGACAGATTCAAAGTATATGAAATTGTAAGATTCAAGGAACATGATTGTAAAGAATGTTTTAGTTGCTGGTTCTTGTGTTATATTGCTTAAGTTGTTCACACAGAACAGAACTGCATGATAGGGTTTCATACAGCTCTGATCTGCATGGGCCACCAACAAAACCTGTCACGCCCCGCTTCCCAGTATACGGGCAGATGACGCGACTGGACCGCTACGTATTTACTGTGAAGTAAATACGCTAAGCGTATCTAAGCAATATAAAAGTAAGTGCACAAGAGACAAGATATAATCAAAACAGCAATTTTATTTATTCACATTTTTTCTATACGATACATAGAAAGTAAATACAACTGATAAAAAGTAATGCCTAAACAATGGCATAACAGAAATGAAAAGTACTGAATGGAAAGTGTACAATGAACTAGAGCTCGGGGTCTTCACCGAATTGGTCCAAATCTTCAGCAGTGGGCTCGATCTCTGACGTGTCCAGATCACCTGACGACATTCAAAGAAGAAAGAAAGAGAATGTCGTCAGCGAACAGATCGGTCGGTAAGTCCTAAAGATAAGGGAAAAATAGAATAGACAGAGTAAGAAGGTATCTTTTAAAGTTGTATTATATTGTTATAATATTGAGTTAACGCTGTTGTTTGTAGTATGGTACAGAAGGATGCCGCTGTATACGATAGGGGTCCCTATATGCTAGAGACCAGGACAAACGGTATGTACAAGGAACCGTTGGTCCACGGTACAACAGCAACAGAATATAGGTTATGTGTCTTAATCTTACTGTCTCGTGCCACTTTTAACACCTTCCGTACCAATCTACCTTTTAAACCCCGTAGTGTTTTGATTGTATTGTTTGTCTTGTATTGTAACTGTATAGATTATATAATTGGATGACTGACTGAAACCATGATATCAGTAAATGGATGTAACTGGAGAATCATGTAAATGGATGTAACTGGAGAATCATGTAAATGGAAGTATATCCATGGTTCAGTTCGATCAATATAGATTGAATGTATTGAACAACTTGAATATAGGGATTCATGTTGAATTGGAATATTGTAGATTGTAGATTGTAGATTGTAGATTGTACTTGAATCATATTCAAGTCAGATTATTAATAAGACTCACTCTGAGTCAGACAATAAGAAAAGTAAATTGAAATCCTGATTGTTTTGATGTTATCGGTAACCGCTGCACATGGGCGGCAGGATTTGTGTCTTTTTCAAAGATGATTACCGTATTGATAACACCGTTGTTAAGTTGTATACCTTAAATAGGAAAGCACCCATTTCTCCGGCTCTCTGAGGCTCAAGAGATTGGTCCCGCTTAAACCTATATTTACTAGGGTCCTTAGGGTAATTTATAGAACTTGAGGGGGTTTTATGTAAAAATACTATTATATACTTTTCAAAATACTCCCCAAGTATTTAGTTATCGTCTTTAAAGTTGTAATGAGTGTAGATTTTATATTATGTATTTCTAGTGAAAATATCCTAATTTCATAAATAAAGCTATTTATTTGTAATATTGATTTGTAGGGAATTCATGGTATTTTAGTGTAAAATGATTCTTGTGATATTTTTAGAAAAATGTGGAATATTTATATTATTACAAAATAGATATTTTAAGGATATATATACATATATTTATACGAAAATAATATTTAATATATATAACATTTCTAGAAATCTCATTTTCTTTAGATTTTCGTATTTTAAATCTTTCGAGTCCGAATACTCCTTGCGGAGGTCTGCATCTCGCACTACTAAGCCCGAGAATGTGCGATAATCGGCACCATCCCGAACGGGTTCCCCAAATAGGTTGTAGCGGCGCTTTGCAAAGATTTGTATAAATACTAAATCGTTTAGAAAAATGGCTTTATTATTAAAAGGTATTTAAATGAAAATGTGTCGTTTTCCCGTATTCTATGTTCCCGAGGGTATTGTGCTATGTTGCATATGAGTGTGTGAGGAGGTAGGTCATTACCTCGTGATCTACTTAAAGGTATAACAAGAGTTTTGATGGTTTAAATGTAGAAAAGAAACTATATGGTATTTTAATGAAAAAATACGGTAAAATGGAAATATCAATTACTTTTGATATAAAACTTGTTTAATATAATTAGTTAGTGTTTAATAGTCAACATGAATTGGTTTTAGCATAATTATATTAAAGAAAAGTGAGGTTTTAGGAAGAAACCGAATCGGAAATCGGATTTGTGCCGATTCCGTCGGGTTTTGGAAGTTCGTATTTTTAGAAAAGAGTAAAGGAGAGAAATTGGACTTACGGGTTTAGGACTTTAAAGGAGAGGAAGGGGAGACGTGAGGAGTCGACGGTGCGCCGTTTCATCGCCGGGTGTTCCTACGGTTGTCGCCGGAAAATCCGCCGGAGCTTCGCCTTTCGCTCACTTCGATTGCACACTAGGGTTTCTAGAGATTTCTTGAGAGTTGGCTCAGAATTTTGGGGTGAGGGGTAGAGTGTAGGGGTGGTATTTTTAGGGTTAGGCTAGAGTTAGGGTAGATGAAGAGTTTAAATTGAAAAAATGTAAAAAAAATATATTAAAACTCATTAAAAATGGAGTAAATGGGACTTTTTGAATTCTCTGGAACCGATCTAAGTAAATGAAGTGTGCAAGGGTAGGGGAGAGGAAGAGACAGATCTTTTCTATTGCCGACTCGGCCGACCGGCCGAGTCTGGCAGGCGGCGCCGGCCGGAGACCGGCCGAGTCAGGAGATGCGGAATCGTCTGGTGATCTCACTGGTATATTTACTTTTTAAAAAAATCAAAATAAAACAATATTAAAAATAATGTGGGGTATGGGATTTGAACTCTGGTGGATTGGTTCAGCAGTGTAAGGTATTACCAATGAGGTACAAGCTCTTTCTTGTAATTAAATTACTAATTAATTACTTATCTTGTGCTCAGGCAATAAATACCCATTTAAACAATTTTGAAAAAAAAATTGTACAAAAATTTGTATAGAAAAATTAGGGTTGTTACAAATATGACTAGTTTCTCGTCACATAAACTACATAACGGTTGTCAGAAATAAACGATTAAATTCTTAGTTTTGACAACCATCACGTAATTTATGTTACGATGGAAACCATTGCGTATATAACTTATGGACAGGGTCTAAGGCGCGTTTTTTTAATGTAAGATTCTCAATGATAACATGTAAATTTCATGTTATTATCGAGTTTCGTATACTTAGTGTAAGATTTTCGTATTATTTTGGGGTTTAAGATTCAATGTCAAGGTTTTTGATAGTTTTCAATTCAAGGTTTTGGATTTTTTTAGGATTTTCAATAATTTGAAGTTTTTTATTCGTTCAATTTCAAGATTCAATTTCATGATTTTTTTACGGTTGAATTTTGGGGTTTAGGTTTTCGGGTTTTGGTGTTAAATTAGGGTTCTCTCATTTCATCTCTATCATAAAATATTGCCACATAATCAACAATTTTTACCACATAATCAACATTTTTTTCAACATAATCGCAAATTCCATAAACCAAGCTTTAAATTTTTTCCCCACATAATTACCAATAAATTTCGGAATTTTTTCTACGTTTCCAATTTTTCCATAACCCTAACAATCAATTTGTTCCATATTTCAATGTTTCCACACAGAGACACACAAAGAAAGGGGGGCCCTTACCATGAGTACAGGAGCTGATGGTGGTGCCGATTGTGGAGGTTGGCGACACTATGTGGACAGCCACGGCTACGAGAGTCAGAGAGAGGGCTTACGATGGGTGAGACAACCACGGCTGCGTGAGAGAGAGAGAGAGAGAGAGAGAGACAATGAGCGAGATAAAGTGAGACAAAGAGAGAGGGGGTGCTTACGATGGTGGAGACGGTGGCGGCGGCGTTCGTGAAGTCGATGATGGAGATGGTGGAGGCGATGGTGGCGGCGATGGTGAAGTCGATGGTGATGATGGCGGTGGCAAGGTTGTGAGCATGGTGGTGATGGTAGCGAGGAAGAGATAGATATAAGGTTAGGGAAAAAATTGTGAGGAAATGAAAACAATGGGATAATTCGAAAGGGAGAAATTAGAAGGGGGGTGGGTATTTAATAACCGGACCCTCTTTGTTTTAAATTGCGGTTATTTTGTCGGATAATACCCGACGAAATAAGCCCCGACGAAAAGACCTATATTTTCTTGTAGTGTCGGGTTAGTTTGATAAGGTCGGTTCGGTTCAAACTTAAACTGACTTGCACCGATGAGATGAGGCATGCTCCATCTTATTCCCATCCCATAAATAGTCAGATTAAACCAGCATGCACATACCTATATATATCTATCCCTTGCTTGTTTCAGTCTTGCAAGAGATTATCTGGAGATCAAACAAGAGCAACAGCAAGGAACAAGGAGTAGTCATTAATCAAGAAGCTATAGCTATTGCTAGTTTCAACAATGGATGGCTTCGGCACCCACACCCCACATCATTCCACCACAGGCTTCTTCCTCCTGAACAATGCCGATGATAGAGGGATGATGGTGAACTTGCGGCCCCGCCACCACGATCTTCGTCTAAACCTCTCCTGCATCCCTCATCAACCCATCACCATCCTCTCCTCCTCCTTCGGCTTCGTCCTCTGCCGCAACTCCTCGGCCTACTACCATGTATTCGACCCCCTCTCCAATCCCTACGCAACCAATGTCCGCATCCCCGACCCTCACTGTCCCCTCTCCGACACCACGCCCGCCGTCCTCGCCTTTCGCCACCGACCCATTTACCCTCTTATCATCGACAATTCCTTCTGCGTCATTTGCGCCGTCCACAAGGGCCAGGGTCGATACACCTTCGACATCTTCTCTTCCCGTTCAAGAGAATGGACCTATCGTCAAGGTGCCATAGATCTTGGTGATCGGGATCGCAGGATCCTTTTGAACACGGGTGTTTCTTGCGGCAGTCGCGCTTATTGGCTTGCTGATCATCATAATGACGTACCGTTGGTTGTTGTTTATGATTCTGACAAACGGATGACCTCGATCATACGTGGTAATCTGCAGACAGGGATGAATCCTGAGACAAGGCTGCAGCTGGGAAGAATCGGAAACCACCTTGGCCTTGTGGTTCAGGACGGTCGTCATGCAGAGCTGCACTTTCTAATGGAAGAAAATAACAACTGGTGGCATCAAACTCAGACATATCTAATGGAGGCGGCACCGCTGGCTCTGAGGTTCGAGAGCTACAAATTGGAAATACTGTTTTCTTCTGATGGGATATTAGAACTGTGGGAGAGCAACAGCTTTTCGTTTGACGTGACAAGGGTGGTGACTGTAAATGATAACGCGACGGCCGGTCTTCTTGAAAACATTGCTGACGGCGTTCCCTACGTTCTCCCTCCCAACATGCCTAGCGTCGGTTTCCTCCCGCTTGCACCTCGACAAGAACTCTTCTTGAATAGAAGGATTGAATGTCAGTTTCTGATACTGTTGCTTGTGTTCCTCTTTCAATCCGTGCAGTCATCTTGATCTCTAAGTTGATTGTTTCTTACCAATGGTATTTTCTTGAATTTTCTTTATTTAATTTCTTTTCTTTCTTGAATGTTAATTAATTGATTTCTTGATCAAGGCATTTTCTTTAAGTATACCTACTACTGTATTTTCTAGTTTGTAGTTGGATGCTTATGCTATTACAAATTTTAAACAATGTTTCAATTCATTAATGAACGCCATGCATAGTTATAAGATGGATTATGTAAGCAATATTGCTTCATTAATCTCATCTTTCATTATTAAAGAACAGATCGTGTCACTAATTTTCTGTCTTTCCACTCTTTTTCCTTTTTTGATTAATTTATTTTTGGGCAGGAAGCATTAATGGTAATACATGTGTGTATAATTGATTCAGTTTCAAAAAATATAATTTAAATTGTTTGGAAGTAACTGAAAACCTTGAATAAAGGTTGAAGAGGATCATTATATATATTCTTTTATGTATAATTCAAGTTTCGTTCATGCTTTTAAAACTTATAACTTTTAGTTAACTTCTTCTGAAAATATCCGAAATATGAAAGGAATATTTTTACTCTTAGAGAAAGTAGTACAGTTTCCAAGATCAAGTAAAACATAAAGGAAAGCAGTGAAACTTCAGTTGCATATAAAACAAGACAATTAATAACAGTTTCCAAGATAATTAACCATATAATTCCAATGAGAAAGTAATTAAAATTAATGTAAAAAAGAAAAGACAAGAAAAATCAATATATATATATATATATATCTATATATAGTCGCTGATCAACAAGCTAGGCCTCTCAATTAACCTTCTTTCCTTCATTTGAACGAAAGACTGTTTCATATATATATATATATATATCTATATATATATATATATATGAAACAGTCTTTCGTTCAAATGAAGGAAAGAAGGTTAATTGAGAGGCCTAGCTTGTTGATCAGCGACTTCTTTCTTTCTGTGGTTGATTTGCTTGAAAGTAATTGAGGAATGGTTTCTCTTTGTTTCTTGCAAGAATAATTAAAAAGCTATTTGTAAGATATTAGATAAATGAAGAGTAGCGCTTAGAAGCAGGTACAGGATTTGGTCAAGAGCTAATAACTTGCCAGAAAGCAGCCTAACTTACCAAAAAAAGCATCCTATTGCACTCTGTATTTATAATGAATGTTTATCACTCCAAAAAATTACAATAATGTTCAACCCTTTTTAAGATAAGTATCTTAAACATTATAAATTTTGTGAAAATACCATGTACTTTCCCTTTTCACGTTGCAAAAATGGTTAATATTTTGCATTCACATAAATTGGTCTTCTAGCATCATTCATGAACAACAACAACAACTGAGCCTTTTATCCCAAGCATATGGGGTATGCTACATGAACCAACATGAGAATCACGCCGGGTCCAGCACATGAATCCTCCGCCTCCACTCACTTCTATCAAACAATATACTTTCATCGAGTCCTTTGGCATCCATATTGTTTCGTATCACCTCCATCCATATTTTCTTCGGTCTTCCTTTTGCCTTTTTGCCATTGCCCATATCTAGAGTATCTATTCGTCGAACCGGTACTTTCATAGGTCTGCGTTGCACATGACCAAACCATCTTAGCCGGTTTTCCCGCATCTTCTCCTCCACAGGTGCTACACCAACTTTTGCACGAATATCCTCATTTCGCACCTTATCTTTTCTAGTGTTACCGCACATCCAATGAAGCATGTGCATCTCCGCTACGTGCATCTTCTGTGTATGATACTTCTTAGGAGCCCAGCATTCTGTACCATATAATAAGGCAGGCAGAATAGCGCTCCGATAAAACTTCACTTTCAATTTTAACGGAAAGTTACGATCACACAAAATCCCTGTTGCACTCCTCCATTTCAACCAACCAACTTGAATTTTTTGATTAACATCACTATCGATCTCCCCGTTCTTTTGGATGATGGAACCTAGATATCTAAACTGGTCGCTCGGTGATATCTCTTGCCCTTCCAATGTTATACCAATATGGTTTTGACTTCTCTGGTTACTAAATTTGCAATGCATATATACTGTCTTGGACCTGCTCAATCTGAATCCCCGAGATTCCAATGTTTGCCTTCATAATTCCAATTTGGCATTAACCCCTGCTTTCGTCTCATTTATTAGAACAATATAATCAGCGAATAGTATACACCAAGGTACCTCATCTTGGATAGTTCTAGTAAGTTCATCCATCACGATGGTAAATAGGAATGGACTTAATGCATATTCTTGATGTAAACCAATTGTAATCGGAAAATCACTCGTTAAGCCGCCGCAGGTTCTGACATTTGCCACTACTCCATCGTACATATCCTTGATTATGTCAATATACTTGACGGGGACCCCCTTCTTCATCATTGTCCCCTATAATACTTCTCTAGGTACCTTGTCGTACGCTTTTTCTAAATCAATAAATATCATATGCAAATCTTTTCTCCTCTCTCGAAAACGCTCAACAAGTTGACGAAGCAAATGAATAGCCTCTGTCGTCGATCGTCCAGGCATGAACCCAAATTGGTTCTCTGTTATCTTAATATCCTTCCTTAGCCTGTGTTCAATCACTCTCTCCCAAAGTTTCATGGTGTGACACATAAGTTTTATTCCATGGTAGTTTGAGCAACTTTGAATGTCACCCTTGTTCTTGTAGATAGGTACAATGATACTTTTCCTCCATTCATTTGGCATCTTTTTTGTCTGCCAAATCTTATTAAACATATCTGTCAGCCATTTTACGCCTATTTCTCCTAAGCATCTCCAAATCTCGATAGGAATCCCATCAGGACCAACCGCATTTCTTAAACTCATTATGTTCAAAACTTCTTTAACCTCAGGTAGTCTTATTTTACATATGAAATCACGGTTTATATCTTAAGATTGAATGACAAGTCCATCCAAATTCTTAGTAAAGCTCTTATTGAACAATTTGTCAAAATAATCTCTCCATCTTTCCTTGATATTCTCATCTCGAACTAAAACCTTCTGATTTTCATTTTTGACACACTTCACCGCACATAAGTCTCTAGTCTTCCTTTCCCGCATCCGAGCAATCCGGTATATATCATTTTCATCCTCTTTAGTGTCTAATTTCTCGTACACCTCCTTGTAGACCTTAGATTTAGCTTCCCAAACAGCTTTCTTAACTTCCTTTTTAGCCATTTTATACTTCTCAAATCTCTCCACATCTCTACTTTTCTTCAAATCTTTATAAGAATCCCTTTTAATTTTAATAGCAGCCTTTACTTCTTCATTCCACCATGATGTGTCCTTAGATGGTGGAGCACCACCTCTCGACTCACCAAGTAGATCTCTAACTACCTTCTTGATACAACTAGCCATTTTGTTCCATGTTCTGTCTGAATCATCTTCTGACTGCCAATCCGCTTCTTGGACTACACGATCTATAAAAGCCTTTTGGTTACCTTCTTTCAATCGCCACCATTTAATTTTAGGCTCTACCTTACATCTAATCTTCCTAAGTCCTCTTCTAAATCGAAAGTCTAGAACTAAAAGTCTATGACCTGGCACTACCTTACAGTCGATACAACAACCTCTATCTATTTTTCTCGTCAGAAAAAAGTCTATTTGACCAGTACTTGATCCGCTCCTAAAATTGATAAGGTGAGACTCTCTTTTCCTAAACCAGGTGTTTGCTAAGATCAAGTCATAAGATAAGGCAAAATCTAGAATCGAGTCACCTACTTCTTTCCTTTGTCCAAAACCAAAACCTCCATGGATAGTATCAAACCCACTACGACTAGTACCTACATGTCCATTAAGATCGCCACCAATAAATAACTTCTCTCCACTATGTATATTTTGCACCATCTAGTCTAAATCCTCCCAGAATAGACGCTTACTAGCGTCATCAAGACCTATCTGTGGTGCATAAGCACTGATAACATTAAGGATCTCTCCACCTAGAATAAGCTTAACCAGTAAAATTCTATCACCTTTTCTCCTAATCTCAACTACATCCTCAAGCAACCGTCTATCTATGATTATGCCTACCCCATTACGGTTTTTATCTCTACCCGTATACCAAAGATTATAACCCCAAGGCTCTATGACTCTACTCTTTTCACCTACCCACTTAGTTTCTTGTAAACACATAATACCAACTCTCCTCCTAATCATCACCTCCACTAATTCTATTAGTCTACCCGTAAGGGAACCTATGTTTCAGGAAGTTAGACGGATCCTATAAAACACTTGCTTATTTGTCACTACACCCGGGGTCCGATGTAGTACGCCGTTTCTGGACGACGACCCTTGCTTATTTGTCACTATACCCGGGGTCCGATGTAGCGCGCCGTTTCTGGACGACGACCCTTGCTTATTTGTCACTACACCCGGGGTCCGATGTAGCGCGCCGTTTCTGGACGACGACCCTTGCTTATTTGTCAATACACCCGGGGTCCGATGTAACGCGCCGTTTCTGGACGACGACCTAGAAGCCCTTGCATACTTAACACTACACCCGGGATCCGATGTAGCGCGTCACTGAGTAGGGGACGCCCCAACGATATTCTTATTATGGTTCATGTCATAGAATGTGACAAAGTTTTACGTTGGCTGTCACAAGCCTACCACAACCCTCACCCTTTCTCATCCGGACTTCGGACCGACAACGGTGGGTTTTAACATCATTTATGAACTTTTCATATTTATCCACACGCGGTTCTTAACCGGAAGGAATTTCTTCTTCGGTAGGATTACTATTACCGAGAGTAGCCTTTGACATATCCTCCATTTCTTCTCCTAAAAAGATATTATTGTCTTCTTCTCCTTCCGCCGCATTCCCGTCTTCTCCTTCTTCTTCCGCTGTATTACCGTCTTCTTTTTCTTTTTTCCTGTGATATAACCAAATTGTATAAACTCTAGTAAAACAATATTTAATGATGTGAAACTCTACAATTTCTAATTTCTTCCAAAACTTATTCACACATTTATCGCACAGACAGAGAATCTTCTCTAACATGATCTTATTATGTGCGCATGCAAATTCAATAAAATCAGTGACAAACTTAGATTGCATGCGTTGTTCCCAATCCACGTACATCCAATCATTAACTCTAATGTACTCATGGGCTATATTAGACTGTATGACATATAAATTGTAAGTTATAGAAGTTAGTTTTTTATGGTGACTATATTAATAAATCTAAGAACGAGATGATTATTGACAAAGAAGATAATGAGAAGGGAAAGTTTGTCGTTTAAAAAGATAAATTATCGATTAACAAAATTATGTTTGAAGATACCCAAATATGAGTTGTATTCTGTGTATGTCTGTTTTAATTTATAATTTCGCTTAGGTGTAGGCTTGTTAGTGTGTATGTGTTTTATGCATGTATGTGTTGTGTATTCGTGTTGTATGTATATGTTTTGACTGTCGGGGGTAAGGCTTCTATCATATTAAGAATGTATAGAGCAGACACCCATTCACTTGTGATTTCATTCGTTTCGAGAAAATTTCGGCAGCACCTCCCTGCTGTTCTCCGAGTACACTATAATAGAATAGATAATCATTTCGATACTGTGAAACAATATTGAAATTAACATCTAATCTATCTTTATACACAGAGAACTAGCGGAAAAGTATCGATGAAATAACTCGAAACAAATGAAAACACAAGTGAATGCAGGTGTTTGCTTTATACATTCCTAATTTGTCCAAATTGGACAAATCTATCGGTTATTATATGATTGAATCTAATTGTCACAAGCACCGAACGATACCATTCGATATTTAACAACTTTCGTATAGTTTTATATCACGATGAATATCAAACGTATATTAACCGATAGACGGGGACTAAGACGCGCTTTTATTTTCATATATGACTATCGATGAGAATATGAAAATTTCATATTATTGCCGAGTATCATATATGTAGGGTTACCTAGCATGACCACTGGGTTTCGGGAGGCATCTACCATGCCGTTTTCAAAAAATTGCCATGCTAAATAACCCTAGATAAGAATCTTAACTAGAGAATTAGACAATGCAAGCATGTAAATATCTTTACATCTAAGTGAACAAGGAATACAACCTTTATAGACCGGTCCTTCACTTGAAAAAGCTTCTTTTAGTAGTCCCTTCGCTCCAAATGGTGATCTCCCGGACTCTTGGAAGACTCCACAAGGTGAAATGAACAAGCTTGCTTGAAGTCTTCAAGACCGAAAATGATCTACGTCGAGGAGACACTAACTCAAGCTATCTCTTCACTAATTAGGAATTATTGAAGCAAATAACCTAAACTAAATAGCTAATCCAGTGTAGGTTGGTGAAGTAGGAATTTTGCTCAATTTAAATTTATTTTTCTTACTAATTTTCTTCACCTCCTCAAAACCTAGAGAGCTCATTCTTGATGAAAAAGAAGATGAAGCGAATAATGTTATGGCAACCATGGGTGAGAAATATCTCATATAACTCTTGTAGAGACTTAACCATGGTTTAAGATAATGGTTGGGTTAATAAATATCTAACGTAAAACAAAACTAGTGGACTAAGCCAATGGTTCTACAGGTTTCCATTAAGCTTAAACCATGTGACTAATTTCCAACTAATTTTTGATTTACTTTAAATAAATAAACCCCACATTATCATAAGCATGGTGTGAGTATCATACACCCATGTAGCATGTATCACCAAGCAAGACACAAAAAGAAACACAATTAATATATATCACATATATATTAAATGCATAAGTGAGGTAAAGAAATTCTCAAGTGAGCTAATATTAGTTAATGTAAATTCATATATAAAATATATAATTATACATTAAATTATTAAATCAACACTTGATTTAATAATCCGGCTATATCACATATAACCGACTAATATCATTTGTATCAACTTATCGAATCAACACTTGATTCGATAACCTGGTTATATCACATATAACCGACCGATATCACATATCGCGAGAATAGAATACGGTATCACATACACGTATTAATCTCGGTCCCACACATATCACATATGTGCTCCTACTTCGTTTTTCCTGAGCCAGGAAACCTCTGTGTAGGACTCTAAAGACTCGTCAATACGCCGGCAATAGGTGATGATCATATCAGTCGCCCACAAGCCGTCAGCGGTACTAGCTGGACGTAACGGCTACCCGGGTATTGAGCGATTAGAAGATCAACAAGCAAGCTTGTCTAAACCGTAAAGCCTGTTGGTAACAATACCGTACAGTCCGGTCTCTTCGTCCGATATGTCGCATATCTAGTCTAGGGATGGTAAACGTCAGACCCCAGTAACTTGATAAGTCATGCCGATATGAGGCTCATAACGGGTCGATAAACTACTGATAACACTTACCAGTAAATCTCCGTATCAGCCCTGGCCAGGGACTTTCTGTTATGGACAATCTAGCACAGCGCAACATCAACCCCCAATACCGGGAGAGACGAATCCCCTCCTATCGTTCATTGCTCCATGTGACTCGGGATTGTACCCAAAAACCACCGTTTTGCATGTTCTTTTGAACGTGGTAAGGTGGAAATCAAAGCACAGTAGGAATCACACACGACTCTATGACGATCTCGGGTCTACAGACTAACTTGTACCAGTGTCACCAGAGAACTACTATATGACGTTAGGTATAATATCATCTAGGAGTTCTCGGCGAGTCCTGTTCAGTATACCCAGTCTCCATTGAGCACCCGTATACCATCTTTGATGTCAAACATCAATGGATGTGGGATCATCCATCCCCTATCATATGGGTCAAGAAGCGTATACGCTAGACTACTCTGTAATATCGATGTCCTGTCTCGATACACCCACGACTAGGAACAATTAAAGGATGAACCTGTGGACTACCCTGGCCCCACTAGTATGATCTCCATCATAGTCCTGGTAGTCAAGTATACATCCTAAGGGCTTTATCAACATGTGAGAGCAAGACAGTATCACAATACAAGTCTGCATGTTAAGACAAAGAGCAATCAAATAGCATACTATCATGTCGAGCAAGAAAGTCCCCTCTATATATGTCCAAGCATCCACTATAATATACAATTAAGTACAATAATGGCCTCTAGGGCATACATATAACTAACAATCTCCCACTTGCACTAAGACCAGTTGTTGTAGTATCTCATACCCAACATCCCGAAGAGTCTCTCAAATTGTATCTGGGGTATGGCCTTTGTGAGTGGATCCGCCGTGTTATTCTTCGTGTTAACTCTCCTGACCTCGATCTCCCGGCGATCAACTATCTCCCGGATCAGATGATACTGCCTCAGAATATGCTTGGATCGCTGATAGGACCTGGGTTCCTTGGCCAAAGCCACAGCTCCTTTGTTATCACAATACAAAGGTATTGGATGCTCGATGGATGGAACCATTCCAAGTTCAGTTATGAACTTCTTCATCTAGACAGCCTCTTTGGCAGCGATATATTCAACCTCCATCGTCGAGTCTGCCACGGTTTCTTGCTTGGAACTCTTCCAACAAACCGTCCCTCCATTGAGGGTGAAGAAAAATCCCGAGACCGACTTAGAGTCGTCCTTATCACTCTGGAAGCTCGAGTCGGTAAAGGACTCCACTTGGAGTTCACCGTTACCATACACCAGGAACATTTCTTTAGTCCTTCTTAAGTACTTAAGAATGTTCTTCACAGTTTTCCAGTGATTCCCCTAGGATCTGATTGATACCTACTCACTACACTTAGTGAGTACGCTACATCGGGTCTGGTACATAATATCGCGTACATGATAGAGCCTACTACCGAAGCATAGGGTATCTCTGGCATGCGAGCTCTCTTCAAATCAGTCTTGGGAGACATCTCTTTGGAGAGAGTGATTCCTAAGACCATGGGTAAATTCCCATTCTTGGAATTCTCCATACTAAACCTCTTTAGTATGGTGTCGATGTACCTGGTTTGAGACAATCCCAGTATCCGTTTAGATATATCTCTATAGATTTTAATCCCTAGAATGTAGGAGGCATCATCCAGATTCTTCATAGAGAATCTTTGCGATAAGAAGAGCTTGACCGAGTGCAGCATAGGAACAGCATTGCCTATCAAGAGTATGCCATCCACGTACAATACGAGGAAGACGGCCTTACTCTCTTCCACCATCTTGTATATGCAAGGTTTATCTACGTTTTTTACGAAGTCAAACTCTCTAACTACGACATCAAAACAGATGTTCCAACTCCGCGATACTTGCTTTAACCCGTAAATTGATTTAAGCAGCTTGCACACCTTTCCGCTGCTCTCACTGTCCACGAAGCCCTCTGGCTGGGTCATTGTAACACCCGAGCCCATAATACTATTTCTGGTACTAGTTGATGTAAGTCTACGCTAGCGCCCCGGCAGTCTACAGACGCCAAATGCGGAACAAAAACTTTTAACTTGGCGCTATCGTATACTTTAACCCGGATCTGCCATTATTGCTAAACTAACAAACTGTAAAGAGTGTAGAATGGTTATACCGAACGATCCGAGTCCTTCGTTCTTCAACCATCATCCCACGCTCCGTTGCGGCTGCTCCGATCTCGTCGATCTCCGATCTCCTCGTCGAGGTGGCACCACATGATCGGTTCTTTAAACGGGCTCCCGCCTCTGACTCGAGGCAACTCGATCGTCAAGTTTGCTAAAAGAGACGACAAAGATTGATGTAGAGAATGAGTAGATGACTTTGTCTCACTTCGTCCAGATCCGTGGACGATCGGTTAATGAAGTTGCCGAGGGAATCGGGTGATGGAATGAAATGGACTGTGAAATTCCATACACCGATAAAACCTATCATAATCTTTTCTCTCTAAAATGAATCAAGTGAGAGTATCAATCGAGAGTGGAGGCTTTCTCTTCATATATGAAGGAGGAGAGTGAGTGTAGGAGCAAAAGGTGACTATAAGAAAGCTTCTCACTCAAAAGATCAAGAAGAAATATCCTTAGCTAAACAAAACTCATTAATGAAAACCATGAGTCACATAAACACCTCATCATGCCTTTAATGAAACCATTAATGCACTAATGAGTCATATGCCTCATCATCACTTCTAGAAGCTTCTAGAATGATGACTCACTCATATCAGAAGAAAAGATAAATCCGTCTTTAACCGAATGTTAAAAGACGGCTGATAGAAAACTGGAAACTTGCAACTTCCAAAAGTGATCCTGAAACGACTTTCAGGATAACCCCGAAACTGTATAAATATACCCGCATTTGTATTACGACCGAATACAAATGCAACTGAGACAAAGATATTATACCTACTCAATATAATACTCGGATCCGGCTTAAACCAAAGCCGACCAGTATCACCTGTCCGAAAATCGACACGTGCGTAAACGCACGTGCATTTTCCGAACCCTGCCATAAAACCATACGGCCTCTACAACGTTTCGCCCGAACTTGGGAAACTGCCTGTGGGGGACTCTAATGACTCGTCAGCACCCTGGCAGTGGGTTTAACCACAAACCGTCAGCGGCACTAGCAATGCGTAACGGCTGCCCACGGACTGACCTCAAGGGTGGCCGAGGAGCGAACTCAAGGGAGACCGATGAGCGAACTCCTCCGAAAAACCCTACTGAGCCTAACAGTGACAATGTATATACAGTCCGGTCCGTTCGTCAATGAGTATCGCATATCCGCCTAGAGGGCTAGTAACGTCAGACCCCCAGAAGCAGTATAAGTCGTGTCGGAGTGAAGCCCAATAACACCCTGAGATACTACTGGAGTACCTACCAGTAAATCTCCTGCCACGGCCGTGGGCTTTGTGTAATGGCTCTCCTAGACACAGCACGATCTCGCCCCCAATACCGGGAGAGACGAATCCCCTGCCGATCCGCTCACGTGCCTCCATATGGCTCGGGACTGTACCCAAAAGCTACCTGTTTGCACGACTCCTTTGAGCCGTGGTAGGGTAGAAATCAAAGCACAGTGGGAACTCACACGAGACAAATGACGACCTCAGGTCGATGAACTAACCTGTACACATGTCACCAGGGAACTGCTATCTGACGATAGATATAATACTAACTAGCAGATTCCCGGCGAGTCCTGTCCGGTGTACTCATAACCCAATGAGCACCTGTATACATCTTAGATGATCCTACTGACACCAGTGGCTTGTGAGACCGGCCACCGCCCCTCGTCGGGGTCTCGACTGTATACACTAGTCTACTCCGGAGTATCGATGCCCTGTCTCGAAACTCCCACGACTAGGGACCACAATTAAGGATATGCATCTAAACTACCCAACTCTCACGTATATGATCGCCTTCATACAGTTGGTAGTAAAGCAAGATCCTAAGGGCTCTATCAAAGTGTAACATGCAATCAGTCACCTGAACATGTACACGACTGATAAAGGCAAACCAGATAGCATACTATCATTTCGAGTAAGACTGTCCTACCGGGATAGGTCATCCGCAATCATTGCAATCACGTACCTGCGATCCAATAATTGACTATGAGGGCACTATCTCCAACAATCTCCCACTTGCACTCAAGGCTAATATTGCGATGTCGACTACTCACAGCCCGTGTGAAACCGAACATCCAACTCCTCTACTAATCAGTTTCACAAAGCCCGTTTGTAAAACTATTGTGTTCGAGAAATAGCCTCAGTGAGTGGATCCGCCTAGAAGTATCTTTCAATATCTCTCTAAATCTCAAGTTCGCGGAGAAAGCCATCTCCCGAATTGAGTAGTACCTGTCTTAGAATATGTCTGGATATCTGATGGGACCTTAGTTCATAAATGAACTCCATATCCAAACTTCTTAGACTGTATCGATCACTGAACCTAATCAGTATCGGGCACCTTGCTCCCCACAGTATCCTCTTGGACCACCTGTCCATAATACTGTCCCTCGTCAGAGGGAAAACTAAAAACTCTGACAATCACTCTGTCATCCATGTCACCTTTGAAGCCTGGAATGATAACCGTCTCCCGAAAGAGGCTGCCGTTATCAAATCCGTAGAACATGTACCAATGTTCTAAAACTGCTTCCTTATGTTTTTCCAGGATTGGATTAATACAAACTTATTTCATCTAGTGCAAAACAAACATTTGGTGTGGTACTTGACATCTCATGATTGACTCAATTGCCTAAGCAAGTGATCTGCCAATCATGCACATCCCTCTCCCCTTTAGTCTATACGACACCTTTAGAGAGGGGTGACTCCATCACCTGCAGGTACACTACCATGCTAGGAGTCAACTATTCCAAAAACCATTAGAATATCTGTCAAAGTACTCACATTGGGAAACTACCCAAATCCGGATCTAAAACCATAGATCCAGAAACCAGAATGTCAAATATTATATCCATGTCCTGTCTGGAGAAACAACTGTGTGACGACCACAGTACAACCGATCGTAGTATAGGAATTTTACATCCTATTCTGTGTATGTCATCCAGATACCATGACATCACAGCCTACTACCTTCTTAACTGATCCACCCCCTATTCTGATTGAAGTCAAACCCATGACTGTCATATCAAAATTAGATGATCTATCTCCGCTATAACTGCTCAAGTCTATAAATAGATATAAGCATCTTGCCCACTATTCTTCCGCTGCTCCCACTGACTACGATAACCCTCCTACCGGGTCTCATATCCTGGAACAACAGTAGTGTCAAGTCTGGGTAGATAAGAACCTCCCTGTCACCGTCCTTGAGCCTACCGAAGTACCTCTCGGGTGTCTGAGGTTTCCTACCATACCTGCGGAGTGGCTATTGGAATGTCAAACCTGATTGAATATATAGGTCCTATTAAATTTTCCGTAATCGTTCGCGGTTCTAGAATCACTTCCAGTTCTACCATACTCCCACTACTGTTTTCTGAAAAAGATCCATTTTTACTAAAACTGTGGCGAGTTAAGAACAATATCACTATTGATCTTCCAAATGGTAGAATATCAACCCTCGTCATAGCCAGGGTCAACCCACAAATATCCATTACAGAAACGTGCCCTGAGTTATCCAGTGTCTGGTTTTAATCATAAGCTGGACAACTCCCCGTATCTTAATTTCTTTTAAGGTACGATCCATTCTATATCCAATACAGAAACTTTGGCACTTATTTAATTGGAACCATATTCAATCCATGCATCTGTCTCCAGTGCATATCAACTTAATGGAAAGAGGCTAATCAGCATTACTCAACTTAGGAATCCATCCAATTATGAGTAACCTGAAAGAGAAATACGTTTCTCAAAACCATCACTATCATCTGAATACCAATCACAAGAATCTACATCTTCGATCTCTTTGAAGAATCCCGATACTTGTGATACCTGGTTCTCTACTTTATTCTTATACCCACAACTTCTCAAAACTTAGACCTTGTATTTCTACGAAACACTCGTCTAAATACTAGAGAAGTTATAAGTAAACAGAACATAGTACGAGGACCTACCCCTTTGTCCTGATGGACACTGGACAACATACAATACTCTGTATAAGTCCGCTGAGTTTAAACAACTCATAACCTGTGCGTTGTAGGTGGAAAACTGTACCCCAGCGATTTCCTCAAATATCACCAATTACAACGAATTCCGATATAATGAGGATGATCACCTAATTCCCAATATCTTACTCCCACTCATCATCTGTAAAACCATACAGATATGAGAATGAAACCTGGTAAATACATACCCTTGGAGTAAGTGTCTAATCGGGAAAACAGTTTTTCCTTTAACAATGCACTGAAACATGAAAATGTTTCGTAGGGGTATCCTGGTATTCATAGTAATGCCTCTTCCATAATCCTATTCATGACTTCAACCGTATATTTTATTGCCATCTCTCCAAATCCCTTTATTTGTCTTTAGTCGTTACCTTCTGTACACCATCGTTAGGCTAACTGGTTTTCTTCCTTCCCTACCGTTCGGCACCAGCCTATGGTTTGGAAGAAGACTATCCAGTAAGCATAATAGGTGTACCCTCCTAAACTAAGGAGTACTCGCATCTCGAGAGAAGGTGATGATAAAAGACAACTGAATAATACCTCATTCTTTCAAAGGTGAAATAGGAGCGGCGATGAAGTACGTGGTTTTGGTCGTGAATGATATCAGTCGCAATTTACTTTGTCCTCTTTCTAATCCCTTTATTTTGTCTTTACATATTACCTTCTGCACACCCTACTTAGGCTAATTGGTTTTCTTCATTCCCTACCTTTCGGCACCAGCCTATGGTTTGGAATAAGACTATCCAATAGGCGTAATAGGTGTACTCTCCTAAACCAAGGAGCTCTCGCAACCTGAGAGAAGGTGATAATAAAAGACAACTGAATAAACCAATTCTATTTCTCCTGAACCTTGATCCATCCCCGAAGAAGTTCCTTCGAGTTCGTATATAACCATACGATGGATCTATCCAATGGAAGTGGATATCCGTAGTAATACGGGTGTTCTGAGAAATTCAAAGGGTAAAAGAAGGAGTGACAATGACTTATGCAACTCAGACAATCCAAAAGCCAGTATTTTAAGAAGGTTCGGTCAACCTGGTCATTGAGTCATAGTCTAGGGTCGGTCAAAGGTCGCTGCCAAAGAGAGAGAGAGAAAAGAAACACTTTGCGTGCACTCTAACCTAGATCAGAATGGTCATTACTTTATCTAATCCGGAAACCTCCCACTGTCCTGTCAAATTCTCCTCCAAACCTAAAGAAGAATCAATCGGGATCACCCGAAGAGTAAACCAACTCATCAGTGGGAATCGGGATCCAACTCTCATCGCATGTTAACGTGATGGAATGCATCCACGTTATTCATACTCCAGAAGGTATGCGCATACTTGGCAAGTTTCAGTTTCTTTAGAAACTCCCGATATCATTTTCTTGCCCCATGCTCTTATGACCTTGACGTATGCCAACAAATCATAAGTCACATGTCAAGTTCTGCCCGTCATTATCTTGTTAATTTGAACCCACCCGTACATACCCTTGACGTATGCCAACAAGGTAATACGACTGTCCCAAACCAACTCATCTATCTATGCAACAAATGAATACCCAGCAGCTACCAAACACTATGCCTTGACGTATGCCAACAAACATAGCTTGAATACTACTGACCATCCATAAGAAACGACGGAGGGCTACGGTTGGTTTTTGGCGAAAAAACCTTTAACGTAGTGAACTTGATATCGCTGAAGGAACCTGATAGCTTTTTAAAATATAGTGGCGAAAACCTTTTGCTAAAGAGGTCACTCCCGGTAAAGGGATCTCGGCTCTTTCCTCGTGGAATGAGGTGCAGGATATTCCACTGAATACCGCTATGCATAGCAACATGTAATCGACTATAGTGAAGTTATTACTCTGACGCAAACTTCTGTCCAAGGGGTCTTTCCCGGTGAAGGGATATCAGCCCTTGCCTCGTCGAATGAGGTGCAGGATATTCCACTGAATACCGCTATGCATAACAAAAGAAAACGTCTTTGCAATAACACTTTTTAAAATTGTTCCAACAACTGTATACAGGTTTGTTTTTACTTTGCGTTGATCAGAATCAACGCAGTCCCATCAATCAATCACACCAGAAAAGAACGAAAATAAAATGTACGTATATGCCATCCGCATTCGTCACTGGGTCCCGTCATCACCCGTTAGGTTACTTAACTAACGACAGAGCGGGGACTGGACTAGCGCGGGTGTAAAACATATACAACATCTAATAGTATATAAACCAATATACATAATCGCTCCAGGCGTGATAATATGCAACATTACAGAAAAGTAATAAGCATCACAGAACAATACAGATAAGCTGGGATCCCCGAGTTTCACAGAGCCGCTGCTGAAACTCGACGTTCCCCTGTCGTGTGGATAGCCTGTGCAATGAAACCTAGACCCCTACGGGTGCGGCAAGTTACCTGCCAAAACCTGAAGCGAGGCAGTCCCCCACAGCATAGTGAATGGAACACCCGGCACTTCACGGAATCCGGTAAATTGAGCACCCCTCCTTGGGTCAACCTGTACCCCCTACGAGTGCGGCGAATAGTCTGCCAATTCTGAAGTGGGGCCCCTCTGCCTCTCAAAGCCATGAGATGCGGACCCGTTGCTTTCCCGAACCCGGCTATCCGTACACTCCGTCGCGGGGCAAAACCTAGTACAGTAATGAAAAATAGTACAATAGGTACATCGACCGCAACCTGGTCGTGCCCCAAAAGAATATTATACAACAGGCAGTGACGGCAGTCCACAAGTTGGACGCTCGCCCCGCAATATCAAATGTACAAATAAACTCAAACTGTACTATCATTGCACACTGCTATCCACCACGACAAATCCGCAACATTACAGCACAACACAGAACATCAACGCGAATGTCACGTTCGCAAACCCGTCTAAAAGAACTATAGCAATCAAACGCGGTTTACCGATCAAATGACATTCCCGGTCGGAGATATAATGTAAGCACTGTAAACTAACGTGTTTAAATTACGATCGACCAAAGACCAATTATCAAAAAGTGGGCCCCACTGCTTACTGGTGAACAGTAACAAAACCTGGGCCAAAATTTTATATACCAAAAACCCCAAAATCAATCAAAGAACCCACTGTCCAAATTTGGGAGCACGTGCTCCCCACGTGGCCGCGGTTGCGCGGCCAAACCATGGGTTTGGCCGCCCTTCCGCGGCGGTCTGGAGGGATCACGATCCCAAATTTGGTCGTGGTTCTTAGAATTCCCTGCACGGATTTTTAAGACATCCAGAAATAAATTTTGAGACCGTTTAAATTTAACAGAAACTGTCGGCATAGGATTTTGTAGTTTTCGATTTCCGGTCGGATCGATGTTTTAAACGCGTTAGCACAAGTTAGTATAGCAAAATGGTTAGGCTCTGATACCACTGTAAGTCTACGCTAGCGCCCCGGCAGTCTACAGACGCCAAATGCGGAACAAAAACTTTTAACTTGGCGCTATCGTATACTTTAACCCGGATCTGCCATTATTGCTAAACTAACAAACTGTAAAGAGTGTAGAATGGTTATACCGAACGATCCGAGTCCTTCGTTCTTCAACCATCATCCCACGCTCCGTTGCGGCTGCTCCGATCTCGTCGATCTCCGATCTCCTCGTCGAGGTGGCACCACATGATCGGTTCTTTAAACGGGCTCCCGCCTCTGACTCGAGGCAACTCGATCGTCAAGTTTGCTAAAAGAGACGACAAAGATTGATGTAGAGAATGAGTAGATGACTTTGTCTCACTTCGTCCAGATCCGTGGACGATCGGTTAATGAAGTTGCCGAGGGAATCGGGTGATGGAATGAAATGGACTGTGAAATTCCATACACCGATAAAACCTATCATAATCTTTTCTCTCTAAAATGAATCAAGTGAGAGTATCAATCGAGAGTGGAGGCTTTCTCTTCATATATGAAGGAGGAGAGTGAGTGTAGGAGCAAAAGGTGACTATAAGAAAGCTTCTCACTCAAAAGATCAAGAAGAAATATCCTTAGCTAAACAAAACTCATTAATGAAAACCATGAGTCACATAAACACCTCATCATGCCTTTAATGAAACCATTAATGCACTAATGAGTCATATGCCTCATCATCACTTCTAGAAGCTTCTAGAATGATGACTCACTCATATCAGAAGAAAAGATAAATCCGTCTTTAACCGAATGTTAAAAGACGGCTGATAGAAAACTGGAAACTTGCAACTTCCAAAAGTGATCCTGAAACGACTTTCAGGATAACCCCGAAACTGTATAAATATACCCGCATTTGTATTACGACCGAATACAAATGCAACTGAGACAAAGATATTATACCTACTCAATATAATACTCGGATCCGGCTTAAACCAAAGCCGACCAGTATCACCTGTCCGAAAATCGACACGTGCGTAAACGCACGTGCATTTTCCGAACCCTGCCATAAAACCATACGGCCTCTACAACGTTTCGCCCGAACTTGGGAAACTGCCTGTGGGGGACTCTAATGACTCGTCAGCACCCTGGCAGTGGGTTTAACCACAAACCGTCAGCGGCACTAGCAATGCGTAACGGCTGCCCACGGACTGACCTCAAGGGTGGCCGAGGAGCGAACTCAAGGGAGACCGATGAGCGAACTCCTCCGAAAAACCCTACTGAGCCTAACAGTGACAATGTATATACAGTCCGGTCCGTTCGTCAATGAGTATCGCATATCCGCCTAGAGGGCTAGTAACGTCAGACCCCCAGAAGCAGTATAAGTCGTGTCGGAGTGAAGCCCAATAACACCCTGAGATACTACTGGAGTACCTACCAGTAAATCTCCTGCCACGGCCGTGGGCTTTGTGTAATGGCTCTCCTAGACACAGCACGATCTCGCCCCCAATACCGGGAGAGACGAATCCCCTGCCGATCCGCTCACGTGCCTCCATATGGCTCGGGACTGTACCCAAAAGCTACCTGTTTGCACGACTCCTTTGAGCCGTGGTAGGGTAGAAATCAAAGCACAGTGGGAACTCACACGAGACAAATGACGACCTCAGGTCGATGAACTAACCTGTACACATGTCACCAGGGAACTGCTATCTGACGATAGATATAATACTAACTAGCAGATTCCCGGCGAGTCCTGTCCGGTGTACTCATAACCCAATGAGCACCTGTATACATCTTAGGTGATCCTACTGACACCAGTGGCTTGTGAGACCGGCCACCGCCCCTCGTCGGGGTCTCGACTGTATACACTAGTCTACTCCGGAGTATCGATGCCCTGTCTCGAAACTCCCACGACTAGGGACCACAATTAAGGATATGCATCTAAACTACCCAACTCTCACGTATATGATCGCCTTCATACAGTTGGTAGTAAAGCAAGATCCTAAGGGCTCTATCAAAGTGTAACATGCAATCAGTCACCTGAACATGTACACGACTGATAAAGGCAAACCAGATAGCATACTATCATTTCGAGTAAGACTGTCCTACCGGGATAGGTCATCCGCAATCATTGCAATCACGTACCTGCGATCCAATAATTGACTATGAGGGCACTATCTCCAACAGTTGAGTGTTATACATTGCTCATTTCGATTATCCTGATGGTTTGGTGCTTATTGCTAAATTTTAACCGGTTAAGTCATTTTGGCACATAATAAATTTTAACACCTAAAATGAAATTAAAAACATCCATGTTGGCCTACTCGTCGCCACCAGTCGCGTGGTAGCGTCCGCGTGTCGAGATTTCGTCCCGTTCGGCGAAACGAGCAAGTTTGGACGTCTACGCGCGCGTGCAAGTGTCCGACTTGGGGGCATGCATTTTAATCACAAAACACCTCATTTCAAAATTTGGAACTCGCTTAAAATCCTATAATTTGAATTTGAAACATTTGGGCGCAAACCGGGCGCGATTTGGAAATGTTTCATTTAGCGCCGAAAATGCCCATTTAATTAAATATATTAAACTATATATATATTTTACTGTTACCAAAATCAACGTTAAATCTTTCTTTAGATTTTCTTTAACCCACAAAATTTTCCCTCTCTGGCCAATCACGAGGGGCTAAAACCCTCGTGGGCCCCACCATTTTCCCACTCTCTCTCTATCTCTCTCTTCACCGCCTCTCTCTCTCTTCCTCTAAATCTCCCTCTCTCTCTTCATCAAATCTCTCTCTCTCCCTCTATATATTCGTTCACTGTTCCTCGCGAAAGAACCCACCACGAGAAAACCCCACGGAACCCTAGCCCTAGCATCGTCGTGCCGCCGTCGTCGACCTCTCCGCGACCTCGCCGTCGCCGTTCTCACCTCCACAGCCCAACAGCATCCCTTCCTCCTCTTATTCCTCCTTTCCCTCGCCTGCGTTGCACTGCAACCCAACCCCGACGCCACCCCTAGCCGCAGATCTCGCCGTCGCCGCCGCCTCACATCGCCGACGACACCAGAATCCTCCTCCCTTCACCCTCGTCCCGACCTCGTCGTCGTCTTCCTCCTCCCCTCGTCGGACCACCACAGAACCCGAGCCCGACCCTAGCACCAACCCCCGGGTCGCCGGAAAACGTGCCGTCGATCCGCGCCGTCGTCACCAGAGCCACCTCCTCTTCCCTGCGACCAGAACCCGGCCTTTACCTCCCCTCATCGCACAGCACCATCCTTTCCAGCGAACCCTAAAGCTTTCCAGCCTTCGCTGCTCGCCGTCGCTGCCTCGCCGGCGTCCCACCGCCGTCGAGCCCGTCGTGGTTGCCCCCTGGTGTCTCCCTGTAAGCATCCCTTTACTTTTCCATTCGTATTAACCCCCTCGCTGGTCCTTAGTTGCGTGTATCGTATGTTTTGCTAACTTCGTCGCCTTTTTGACATTTCGCCGGATTCCGGCCGTGCCAACGGCTTGACCCGACACTCCAGCAAGGTACTCCGGTCCGTGTGGTCCCGCTGTTCGCTGTTGGGACTCGATCCGTAGTCCGTGCACCCGTCTCGTGTTTTCTGCCGACATTGCATCCGTGCTTTCCAGTTTGCGAAACTGTCGAGGCAAGTATCCGAATACTTGCTCTAACATGCTAGCATACAAGATCTAGTCTTGCTATGCAGTTGAATATCATTTTATAATACAACATAATGATGGTGATACCGATAGTACAGTATGACTAAATTGACGGTTGCATTCTCCTTGACATTAAATCAATATAGTAGCTTCGCAAAAATTAAGTGGTATGCTATTAATCCATGTTTTAAATAATTAAACCAATGAGAACGTACCTGCTTAATTTGCTAGATCATCCATGTGACAATTATGATGCTTTAGTTTAATTCATGTAGCTTCATTACGTCATGTTGTTGATATTGTTTCACTTTGTGATTATTGCACCCAAGGGTGCTCAAACCTGCTAGTCTAATACAGCTGCATCATATTTTGTACCATTGTGATTAAGTGAACCGTTATTGTTAATTACTTTCTTGCTGCTGTTACTTATTTGATCGTACACCTGTTGAGAGCACATACTCGGTTACATTGCATATTGACTCGACCCTGCCACACCTGACATATATTTTCATACTGATACACCAGACATGACACCCTGTACATACTGACTCAACCTACTGTACTACGACCTGACGTGTTACATGACCTCATGCCTAATGCCGACAAACTTGACTTGGGGTCCTCATGGACCACTCCTGTTGTCTATCCAGACAAACCTGACTTGTTACCTGATCCTGTGTCGGCATTAATCCTTGATTATTGAATACCTGACCTGACATACATAGCTTGGGGGTATGGGGAAATCAAAGGTGAAACCGACTTGTAACTCAACAGTTCGATACCAGTTCTGATCAGTCTTACGGGCCTGGCCTGCCCCGGAGTGATGATGCTGACATCACTCATCCATCCAGCTACCTATTACTGCTTAGCGGCACGTCTCGGATTCAGCCCCGAGAACCTTGACCGTGGTCCCGGGCACGCACGGGATACTATTGAGTTACATCGACGATTCATCAATTGATTTCAAAGACTATAGAGTAGAAACCTGATAGGACAGTTTAGTCACCATTGCACATTACCCTGATCTGTTATTTCTTAGTACTGCTTTATTCATGTTCATACCTGCATTGCTTATTACCATGTTTATATTATATTAATTGGTTGACATGACGCGCTGACGTCTGAGTTTTGCATGGCCCAGATTCATTTCCACTATCGACGACCGAGCAGGAGTACTTCAGCCAGCAGGCTGAACTGTGAGTTCCTTAGGGTTTAGTTTATTTATTTCATTTCATTTCCAGATGTGAGCCCGCATTATGGGACGTACTGTTTATTTATTGTATTGGATCATTTGCTTCCGCAATTATTGTTTATTGATTCTTGTCATTATGGATTTGGACATGTATTAGATTAGTTTATTATTTGTTCTTGATATCTCTACAACCGTAATGTGACTGTGGATGGATATTTCCTACCCACAGGTAGCATGGTTGGCTATGTCACGTACCCAATCTTGCGTACTCTGGGAAGCGGGGCGTGACATGGTTCTTTTGGTATCAGAGCCATAGGATAGTCGGGTTGATTCTTTTGTAGTTGGGTATTGTACCCAATACACGAATCAGAATACCCGTGTTTAGGAAACATGTCCTGCCACCTTGACCGTTTTACCATCCTTGAATCATTCTTCCGGATCATGTCGACATGCAAACTTACTTTGCATTTGTCAACTCAAAAACCTAACTTCTTGTTATCTCTAGGACTTAGGCGACTTGGGTGGAGTTAAGTAATTGCGGCTATGATACCGCGGCATAGCTACAATGCAGTACTCTATCTAAGTATCTTGGAGTTCTAGCCTTGATTTATATATTGAGTCTATCATCATGCTAATGTTATTTGTTTTGATTTCAGGACCATGGCAGATAAGAATTTCAAGACGTATCAGAGGCGTGTGGATGAAGCCGCCATGTTAGGAGTGATACGTGGGATGTTGGAAAATCAGAAGAGGCAAACTGAGCTGATCCAGCAGCAAGCAGATTCATTTCAGGAGGGTTTGCAGGCTATTCAGCAGTCTGTAAACACCGCTGTAGCGAAGCCAGTTGACCGAGTAGGGACCGTGGCAGATTTCAGACGGTTGGGTCCTACTACTTTCACTGGTCTGGAGGAGCCGTTACCAGCCGAGCAGTGGCTAGTAGACACGGAGAATTTACTGATTGCGGCACAGATCCCAGAAGACAAGAGAGTTGATGTGGTGCGCATTCAGCTGGTGGATTACGCCCGAGAGTGGTGGCTTGTGGAGGAGACCCGCTTGCCCAAGCCAATCAGTTGGGCGGATTTCTCTAAAAGTTTCTTGGAAAAGTTCTTCCCGCGGACTGCACGGGAGGAAATGGAGGAGAAATTTATTGGGCTGAGACAAAATGGAGCAGCTGTAGATGTACATGCAGCGGAATGGACGAGACTCAGCCGTTTCGCTGGACCCTTAGTCGCCAAGGAGGCAGACAGGGCGCGAAGGTTCTTGCGCAGTTTGGATGTGGACATCCAGAGGCAGATTGTCTCCCTGGGTTTGACCACTTTCTCGCAGGTTCTTACGGCCGCCAGAGAGCAACAGAGTTTATCAGGATCGAAAGGGAACCTTCACCAGACAGCAGTTGCGGCCAGGAAGCCTGCATTTGTACCTAACCGAGATCATGGGCGCAGAGGTATTCCAGTGGACCGTCGAGGTGTAGCGCCAATGAAGAAGCCTGTGATCGTTGATCGAAGGAAGAGCGTGATTTGTGATTACTGCCGATTACCTGGGCACGTGCAGAAGGATTGTCGAAGGAGACTGGGACTTTGTCTGGTTTGTGGAGCAGCCGATCACGCAGTTGGTGCTTGTCCGTCGAAGCTTCGCACGAGAGATGATATACAGAAGCCTCCGCAGAGACCGTTCCAAGGGCAGAAACAGCTGACTCAAGGACCAAATCAGGCTCAAGCGTTCACGTTGACAGCTGAGGAAGCTAAGGCATCAGGAGAAGTGGTTTCAGGTACTTTACTCGTTCATGGTTTTCCCGCATTGGCATTATTTGATTCCGGAGCATCCCACTGTTTTATGTCATCCAAATTTATAACTACACACTCGATTACCTGCACGACCCTGTCTAGTTTCTGGGACATACACACTGGGAATGGGAAAATCATAGCTAGTAAGGAATGTAAAGATTGTACAGTTGTTGTTTGCGGACGGGAGCTTTTTGCAGATTTCTTGGTGATAGATACGGGCAGTTATGAAGTAGTCTTGGAAATGGATTTTCTTGGCACTTTCCACGCACACATTGATTGTAGGGCAAGGAAAGTAATTTTCCAGATTCCCGGACACCCTGAGTTTACTTTCATTGGAGGAAGCAGCTCTGTCGGGCCAGTCAAGTTCAGGGCTAGGCCGACACGCAGTGTTCTTGCAGCAATGGAAGCGGATAGTAATGAAGAGCCGGCAGTTGTTCGCGACTTTATGGATGTATTTGCAGATATTTCGGGCTTACCGCCAAAGCGAGATGTGGAGTTCGCGATTGACCTTATTCCTGGTGCAGCGCCAGTATCAAAATCTTATTATCCGATGGCGCCAATGGAATTGGAAGAAGTTAAGAAACAAGTTGGTGAATTACTCAAGAAGGGATGGATTCGAAGCAGCAACTCACCTTGGGGAGCTCCAGTTCTTTTAGTAAAGAAGAAGGATGGCACGAGAAGGATGTGCATTAATTATCGAGAATTGAATCGGGTGACTATTAAGAACAAGTACCCGATCCCTCGCATTGGAGAACTTTTTGAGCAGCTTAGTGGCGCGAGGGTATTCTCGAAACTGGACTTGCGATCAGGATATCATCAGGTCCGAGTGAAAGCAGAAGACATTTGCAAAACGGCGTTTCGAACTCGATATGGACATTTCGAGTATCTAGTGATGCCCTTCGGAGTAACGAATGCGCCGGCAATATTCATGGATTTGATGAACCGGGTCTTTTCACCATTCTTAGACCAGTTTATTGTAGTATTCATTGACGATATTCTGGTATACTCGAAGAGTCCGGAGGAGCATGCTGAGTATTTAAAGATCGCACTGCAGACGCTGAGACAAGAGAAATTGTTTGCGAAGATGAGTAAGTGCGAATTCTGGCTGGAAGAAGTGAAGTTTCTGGGGCATGTTGTGTCGGGCGATGGAATCGCCGTTGATCCCGAGAAGATTGCAGCAGTTCGAGATTGGCCTATTCCAAAGAATGTTGCGGAGATAAGAAGTTTTCTTGGACTCGCCGGATACTACAGGAGATTTGTGGAGAACTTCGCTCGTTTGGCAGAGCCGTTAACCAAGCTTACGCGCAAGGAGGTACCGTTTGTTTGGACGGAGGGATGTGCATTGGCCTTCGAGACGTTGAAGCAGAAGTTGATAACCGCCCCTATCCTAACCGTACCGGATGATTCAGGAGGACTGGTGATTCACAGCGACGCATCTGGAAAAGGATTGGGATGTGTTTTGATGCAGAATGGGAAGGTCGTTGCTTACGCATCGAGACAACTGAAGACTCATGAGAAGAATTATCCGACTCATGACTTGGAGCTTGCGGCCGTGATCTTCGCTTTGAAGATTTGGAGACACTACCTTTTGGGCGAGAGAGTCGAAGTCTTTACGGATCATAAGAGTTTGAAATATGTGTTCATTCAGAAGGAGTTGAACATGAGGCAACGCAGATGGTTGGAGCTGATGGCCGACTACGACCTTGATCTTAAGTACCATCCGGGAAAAGTTAACGTCGTGCCGGATGCGCTAAGTCGGTTACCAGCAATTCAGGTATTGACCGCACAAAGGGAGATCATTGCGGATTTTCAGAGATTTGACTTGGAGGTTGTGCTACCACACGTTACGGGACAGTTGATGCAGTTGCAAGTACAGTCGTCCTTAGTTGAGAAGATTAAAGCAGCACAATCGCAGGATCCTAGACTACAAAAGTTTCGAGAGCAGGTTGAAGCCGGACTACGAACCGATTTACTGATCCACGAAGATGGTTCGTTGAGATATGGTAGCCGTGTGTGTGTGCCAAAAGGGGATGTGCGTGAAGAGCTTATGAAGGAGGCACACAGTTCAGCTTACTCTGTACATCCAGGAGGGACAAAGATGTACCGAGATATTCGACAGCACTTCTGGTGGGAAGGTATGAAACGGGAGATTGCTCGCTTCGTGGCTAAGTGCTTGGTGTGTCAGCAAGTCAAGGCTGAACACCAAAGGGTTGCTGGTTTGTTGCAACCACTTCCGATTCCTCGGTGGAAGTGGGAACATATAACCATGGATTTCGTGACGGCTTTACCACGGAGTCCAAAGGGCAACAATGCAGTATGGGTGATTGTCGATCGGTTGACCAAGGAAGCTCACTTTATTCCTTTTCGGGTTGGTCAATCGACGGAGACTTTGGCAGAGCGGTACATGCAGGAGATTGTAAGATTGCATGGAGTACCGGTAAGCATCGTGTCCGATCGGGACACTCGGTTTTTGTCGCACTTCTGGAGGAGTTTACAAGAAAGTTTGGGGACTCGATTGAAGTTTAGCACAGCTTATCATCCTCAGACTGATGGACAATCGGAAAGAACGATCCAGACCCTTGAAGATATGTTGAGAGCTTGCATGTTGGACTTCAAAGGTTCTTGGGAGGATCATCTACACCTGGTGGAGTTTTCGTACAACAATAGCTTCCAAGCGACTATTCAGATGGCTCCGTTTGAAGCGTTGTATGGTCGTAAGTGCCGTTCACCGGTTTGTTGGGATGATGTTGGTGAACGGAGGTTACTAGGACCAGATTTGGTGGTACAGACAGTCGAGAAGGTGAATACAATCAGGAAGCATATGAAGGCAGCTCAAGACAGACAGAAAAGTTGGGCTGACATGTCAAGAAGACCTCTAGAGTTCGCCGTGGGTGATTTGGTATTCCTGAAGATATCACCGACTAGAGGGGTGATTCGCTTTGGGAGTCGGGGAAAGCTTAGCCCTCGATTCGTTGGACCCTTCGAGATATTGGAGCGTGTTGGAGAGGTAGCGTACCGTTTGGTGTTACCACAGTCCTTGGCAGGAGTGCACGATGTGTTTCATGTATCTCAACTACGGAGGTATGTCCGAGATGAGACTCACGTCCTGGATCATTCGGAGTTGACTGTACGGGAGGACCTAACTTTTGAGGAGCGACCAGTTGAAATCAAGGATCGAAGAGAAAAGGTTCTTAAGAACAAGGTTATCCCTCTCGTGCTAGTTTCTTGGGGTAATCGATCGCATGGAAAATCCACTTGGGAGCGAGAAGACGAGATCCGGCAGAAATTTCCTCACCTTTTCCCATAGTTAGCTATCTTGTATTCTTGGAATTTCGAGGACGAAATTCTTTTTGTACTTGGGTATGATGTAACACCCGAGCCCATAATACTATTTCTGGTACTAGTTGAGTGTTATACATTGCTCATTTCGATTATCCTGATGGTTTGGTGCTTATTGCTAAATTTTAACCGGTTAAGTCATTTTGGCACATAACAAATTTTAACACCTAAAATGAAATTAAAAACATCCATGTTGGCCTACTCGTCGCCACCAGTCGCATGGTAGCGTCCGCGTGTCGAGATTTCGTCCCGTTCGGCGAAACGGGCAAGTTTGGACGTCTACGCGCGCGTGCAAGTGTCCGACTTGGGGGCATGCATTTTAATCACAAAACACCTCATTTCAAAATTTGGAACTCGCTTAAAATCCTATAATTTGAATTTGAAACATTTGGGCGCAAACCGGGCGCGATTTGGAAATGTTTCATTTAGCGCCGAAAATGCCCATTTAATTAAATATATTAAACTATATATATATTTTACTGTTACCAAAATCAACGTTAAATCTTTCTTTAGATTTTCTTTAACCCACAAAATTTTCCCCCTCTGGCCAATCACGAGGGGCTAAAACCCTCGTGGGCCCCACCATTTTCCCACACTCTCTCTATCTCTCTCTTCACCGCCTCTCTCTCTCTTCCTCTAAATCTCTCTCTCTCTCTCTCTCTTCATCAAATCTCTCTCTCTCTCCCTCTATATATTCGTTCACTGTTCCTCGCGAAAGAACCCACCACGAGAAAACCCCACGGAACCCTAGCCCTAGCATCGTCGTGCCGCCGCCGTCGACCTCTCCGCGACCTCGCCGTCGCCGTTCTCACCTCCACAGCCCAACAGCATCCCTTCCTCCTCTTCTTCCTCCTTTCCCTCGCCTGCGTTGCACTGCAACCCAACCCCGACGCCACCCCTAGCCTCAGATCTCGCCGTCGCCGCCGCCTCACATCGCCGACGACACCAGAATCCTCCTCCCTTCACCCTCGTCCCGACCTCGTCGTCGTCTTCCTCCTCCCCTCGTCGGACCACCACAGAACCCGAGCCCGACCCTAGCACCAACCCCCGGGTCGCCGGAAAACGTGCCGTCGATCCGCACCGTCGTCACCAGAGCCACCTCCTCTTCCCTGCGACCAGAACCCGGCCTTTACCTCCCCTCATCGCACAGCACCATCCTTTCCAGCGAACCCTAAAGCTTTCCAGCCTTCGCTGCTCGCCGTCGCTGCCTCGCCGGCGTCCCACCGCCGTCGAGCCCGTCGTGGTTGCCCCCTGGTGTCTCCCTGTAAGCATCCCTTTACTTTTCCATTCGTATTAACCCCCTCGCTGGTCCTTAGTTGCGTGTATCGTATGCTTTGCTAACTTCGTCGCCTTTTTGACATTTCGCCGGATTTCGGCCGTGCCGACGGCTTGACCCGACACTCCATCAAGGTACTCCGGTCCGTGTGGTCCCGCTGTTCGCTGTTGGGACTCGATCCGTAGTCCGTGCACCCGTCTCGTGTTTTCTGCCGACATTGCATCCGTGCTTTCCAGTTTGCGAAACTGTCGAGGCAAGTATCCGAATACTTGCTCTAACATGCTAGCATACAAGATCTAGTCTTGCTATGCAGTTGAATATCATTTTATAATACAACATAATGATGGTGATACCGATAGTACAGTATGACTAGAATTGACGGTTGCATTCTCCTTGACATTAAATCAATATAGTAGCTTTGCAAAAATTAAGTGGTATGCTATTAATCCATGTTTTAAATAATTAAACCAATGAGAACGTACCTGCTTAATTTGCTAGATCATCCATGTGACAATTATGATGCTTTAGTTTAATTCATGTAGCTTCATTACGTCATGTTGTTGATATTGTTTCACTTTGTGATTATTGCACCCAAGGGTGCTCAAACCTGCTAGTCTAATACAGCTGCATCATATTTTGTACCATTGTGATTAAGTGAACCGTTATTGTTAATTACTTTCTTGCTGCTGTTACTTATTTGATCGTACACCTGTTGAGAGCACATACTCGGTTACATTGCATATTGACTCGACCCTGCCACACCTGACATATATTTTCATACTGATACACCAGACATGACACCCTGTACATACTGACTCAACCTACTGTACTACGACCTGACGTGTTACATGACCTCATGCCTAATGCCGACAAACTTGACTTGGGGTCCTCATGGACCACTCCTGTTGTCTATCCAGACAAACCTGACTTGTTACCTGATCCTGTGTCGGCATTAATCCTTGATTATTGAATACCTGACCTGACATACATAGCTTGGGGGTATGGGGAAATCAAAGGTGAAACTGACTTGTAACTCAACAGTTCGATACCAGTTCTGATCAGTCTTACGGGCTTGGCCTGCCCCGGAGTGATGATGCTGACATCACTCATCCATCCAGCTACCTATTACTGCTTAGCGGCACGTCTCGGATTCATCCCCGAGAACCTTGACCGTGGTCCCGGGCACGCACGGGATACTATTGAGTTACATCGACGATTCATCAATTGATTTCAAAGACTATAGAGTAGAAACCTGATAGGACAGTTTAGTCACCATTGCACATTACCCTGATCTGTTATTTCTTAGTACTGCTTTATTCATGTTCATACCTGCATTGCTTATTACCATGTTTATATTATATTAATTGGTTGACATGACGCGCTGACGTCTGGGTTTTGCATGGCCCAGATTCATTTCCACTATCGACGACCGAGCAGGAGTACTTCAGCCAGCAGGCTGAACTGTGAGTTCCTTAGGGTTTAGTTTATTTATTTCATTTCATTTCCAGATGTGAGCCCGCATTATGGGACGTACTGTTTATTTATTGTATTGGATCATTTGCTTCCGCAATTATTGTTTATTGATTCTTGTCATTATGGATTTGGACATGTATTAGATTAGTTTATTATTTGTTCTTGATATCTCTACAACCGTAATGTGACTGTGGATGGATATTTCCTACCCACAGGTAGCATGGTTGGCTATGTCACGTGCCCAATCTTGCGTACTCTAGGAAGCGGGGCATGACAGTCATGTACACGCTCTCTTCTAAATCACCATTTAGAAAGACGGTCTTAACATCCATCTGCCAGATTTCATAGTCATGGTATGCAGCGATGGAAAGTATGATTCGGATGAACTTAAGCATAGCTACGAGAGAAAAGTCTTCATCATAATCCACACCTGGTCATTGACGAAAACCTTTTGCAACAGTCAAGCTTTGAAAGTCTCAACTTTTCCATATACACCCAGTTTCTTCTTAAAGATCCATTTGCTCCCAATGGGTTTTACCCTTTCGGGTGCAACTTCCAAAGTCTATACTTTGTTGGTGTACATGGATTCCATCTCAGATCGCATTGCATCCAGCCATTTCACAGAGTCCCCACTCATGATGGCATGCTCGAAGCTAGTTGGGTCATCATCTTCCATGATGCAATTCTCGCTCCCACCATCAATGAGAAAACCATAATATCTCTCAGGTGGATGTGGAGCCTTACTTGATCGGCGGAGAGGCTGAGATTCGTTGGGAACTATCGAATCCTCTGATTCTACCAAATCTTCTGTCGTGGTTTGTATAGCTGGAACTTCTTCCAATTCTACCTCCTTGCCACTAATTTCCTTTTCAAGAAATTCCTTTTCTAAAAGGGTGGCATGTCGAGAAACAAACACCTTTTGTTCCTCGGTGTGGTAGAAGATATACCCTCGCGAATGTTTGGGATATCCAACAAACTTACACAGAAAAGACCTTTCCTCGAGCTTGTCCGGATTTTTTGTTTTCACATATGCCGGACAACCCCACATCTTAACATAATTAAGACATGGTCTCTTTCCTTTCCATATCTCATATGGAGTGGTTGGCACAGATTTGGTAGGAACCATATTCAATAGGTCTGCAGCTGTCTCCAGTGCATATCCCCAAAAGGAAATAGGCAACTCATCAGTACTCGTCATAGAGCGCACCATATCTAATAGGGTGTGATTCCGTCGCTCCGATACACCATTGTGCTGTAGTGTATACGGAGAAGTAAGCTGAGAGAGAATCCCATTCTCTTTTAGATAGTCACGGAATTCCGTGCTCAAGTATTCTCCTCCCCGATCAGATCGTAGGATTTTAATACTTTTACCCGTATGGTTCTCGACTTCACGCTTATATTCTTTGAATTTCTCAAAAACTTCAAACTTGTGTTTCAATAGGAACACATGTCCGTATCTTGAGAGATCGTCAGTGAATGTAATGAAGTACGAGGAACCATTCCTGGAATGTGTAGACATGGGACCGCATACATCACTATGTATCAGTCCCAAGGGTTTCGTAACTCTTTCTCCGTGTCCAGTAAACGGAGTTTTGGTCATCTTGCCTTTGAGACATGATTGGCAAGTTTCATAAGATGAAAATTCAAAAGGATTCAAATATCCATCCTTATGTAACTTAGCTGGTCGTGTCGTATTGATATGACCTAATCTACAATGCCACAAGAAGGATTCGTTCATTTCTGAATTCTTCCTCTTGTATGTGTTTTGTACGTTAAGAACTGTGGTTTGATTTAGAATGTATATGCCATTATTTAACGAGCCTGATCCAATCAACTTTTGATTCAGAAAAATGTTCATAACATTATCCTGTAATACAAAATTATATCCTTCTTTACTTAATAAAAAAACTGATATAATATTGCATATCAGGTTCGGTATGTAATAGCATTCGTTCAGAATCAATGTATTACCATTCGGTAACACAAGGTGATATTTGCCAACTGATTTGGCTACAATATTTGCACCATTCCCTACTCTTACAGAATGATCACCTATTCCCAGTTCTCTACCTTTTATTAGGCCATGCAACATATTACATATGTGGAATCCTGATCCGGTATCTAATACCCAGGATGTAGAGTGTACTGAGAAACAGTTCTCGGTAACTAACACACTCGAAGAAGATACATCAACATGCTCATTTCTCATTTGGGTGGCGTGGGAATCCGGATATTCCCCTATTTCCTACTCGGACTTATAACAATTATAAGATAGGGTGGAACCAACGTTCCCCAGCTCAGTATAACAAGCAGGTTTGATCAATGCATCCATATTATTATCTTGATTAAAGCCTGGTATGGTCGCTACCTGGAGAGAGAGAGAAGAAAACACTTAGCATATGCTCTTGCAAGATTAGATTGGTTATTATTTTATCTAATCAGGATGGCTCCCACTGTTTTTATCAAATCGTCATTCAAACCGTAAAAGTTATGACTGGCCGGGATTACCTACAAGTTTGTCAATCTTTCAGCCAGGACAGTGTCGGTACTTTGAGGGAGGTTCCCCGTGCTATCGCACGGACCTAATTAAAATAAATCTCGTTTTTCCAGGGACGTAACCCCGTTAACACCTTTCTAGAAACCTACTTGATCGGTTAATTGTGATACGTAAAACTTTCCCAGGAGTAACTCTTACTCACAGTGGGTATCGGGATCTAACTATCTCATAGAAGGTATGCAATCACATTGCAAATTTCAACACTTGAAATTCCCAATAATATTTTGCCTCTAGCATCCTATGACCTTAACGCAGGCCAACAAATCATAGTCCGCTAGTCAAGTTCAACCCGTAGGTTTCCTGATTGAATTAAACCCATCCGCACGACCCTTGACGCAGGCCAACAAAGTCGCACAACTACCCTAATCCAATTGCATCATATGCAGCACATAAGCACTAAATAGCTACCGCACACTACGCCTTGATGCAGGCCAACAAACGTAGCACGAATACTAAGCAGTACTTATCTGAAATGACGGAGGGCTACGACAGGTTTTTAGGAAAACCTTTTGCGTAATGAAATTGATATCGTTGTAGAATCGAGTGATTTTGAAAAGAAATGTTTTTGAGGCTTTTGCTAGTTTTGCTAAAGAGGTCACTCCCGGTGAAAAGATCTCGGCTCTTTTCTCATCGAATGAGATGCTGAATATTGAATACCACTATGCAAAGTAAGAACTAGAGAAGCAATCAAAAGACAAAACCGAGAGGATTGTAGCATCTGCTAGCTTTTTGCTAAAGAGGTCACTCCCGGTGAAGGGATCTCGGCTCTTTCCTCATCGAATGAGGTGCAGGATATTCTATAAGGAATATTGCTATGCAAAGCAAAAAACTAGAGCTACCCATTTTGAAAGTTTGATTCTACAAAATCTTTAGGTTTCTTTCTTTTTCATTAATCTCATTAATGAAGTCCCATCAATTACGCTTCCTAGTCATCACAGAAGAAACGAAAATACAACGTACGCTTATGCCATCCGCATTCGTCACAGTGTCCCATTATGCACCGTTAGGTTACTTAACTAACGGCATAGTGGGACGAGACTAGCATGGGTGCAAAACATAAGCAACGTTTATTATATATCATATATATAATAATAAAGCATTTGTCTTAAGCATATAAAGTGATCACATCACAGAATATCAGCAGCAGAAGTCTACATATGAAATATTGGATATATTAGGAGGTCCGTGTTTTATATTAAGCCAGTAAAAAACACGGATTTCACGGTCGCGATGTATAGCCAAACCCACATCCCTAGACCCCTACGAGAGCGGCAAGCAACCCTACCAATTCTATAGTTAGGTGACCCGGTCTCGGCTTCTCGAGATGGTCTCCCACTGAACTCTAGAACCCAGTTACTTGTGCTCCCCACCTTGGGTCTATCCTAATGCAAAAAAATAAATAATATACTATAATGGTGATATCATCCTCAACCCGGAAGTGACCCAATAAAAGAATATTACATACAAGTTTTTACATGAATGAAAATGAAGAAACTCTCATCTCATATAAAAGCCCCCGGCTATTCAAAACACGACGATCCAATATAACATATCACAGCAACACATAACATCACATGTCATCAACGTAAGTAAATATGTGTATCCCAATTGTCGTTGACATATAGCAACGAAACCGGCGATACACCACATATTACACTTACGGTCGCAGAAAAGAAAATGTCAAACTACAACATTTGGAATCGACACAGCCCTTAGACATCATAAACCCAGAATATCTCATATTTCGGATTTCATGCCTAACATTGTAAATCTTACATTTGGGTCTCATATATGAAAACACCTTTTTCAAAAGAAATCGGGTAATTCAATAAGATTCCCAATTCCTACCGAGATCGAAATGTTAAATTTACAAGCAACTAATCATTTTCACAAAACTAATTAGTGTAGATTCCAAATATTGTATCACATTTCACAGATAGCTAGACGATATTAAATATTCTGATCGAATCAACAAACACCCAAAATTTCCCAAAGAGAGCTCAACACTTGAGCATAGTTTAAAAATACTCAGAACATGCCACAGTACCTATGGACCAACCGTAGAAGGGCCGGCCCACGCCTCACTCATGGCGTCGCGGAACTGCCGCAAACCCTAGGATTTGGCCGCGGTTCCGTGGTGAAAAAGTCGAGTTTGGGTATCTTCTAGAGGGTCCATAGAATTACTTGCATGATTTTTGAATGTTTTTAACTTAGAAAATTCCAACTTTTGGAAAATTTCCAGCGAAGGGAAAAATTGGGTTATTGATATTCGTTCGAACTTTTCAACGTCGTCTAAAATACCCGAAACGATGTTAGAATTACGATTACGAAACACTTTGAATTGCCTTTACAGAAAGATAACATCACATGCAATCTTAGCAAAAACAAGAAACACCTGAAATGCCAAAACCCAGAGTCCAGAACACCAAAATGAAACGAGCCCAAAACAAGGTGGAAAAACCGGTGGGGCCGGTTTTGGGAGTAATCTCGCCGGGTCAAACCCAGTGAAAGTGGCTCGTTTTACTCTGGTTTTCATGATACATCATATGTAACATTCTGCAGTTGCTTAAAAAAATTGAAGACTTTTAAAATTCGACAGAAACTAGGTTTTTAGTTTCGATGTTACGGAGTTGTTTCGGTTTCGTAATTCTACAAATATCATCTAATTCTCTAGCTTGGCTCAGATACCACTGTAGGGTTACCTAGCACGACCACTGGGTTTCGGGAGGCATCTACCATGTCGTTTTCAAAAAATTGCCATGCTAAACAACCCTAGACAAGAATCTTAACTAGAGAATTAGACAATACAAACATGTAAACATCTTTACATCTAAGTGAACAAGAAATACAACCTTTGTAGACTGGTCCTTCACTTCAAAAAGCTCATTGTTGTAGTCCCTTCACTCCAAATGGTGATCTCCCGGACTCTAGAAAGGCTCCACAAGCTGAAATGAACAAGCTTGTTTGAAGTCTTCGAGGCCGAAAATGATCTACGTCGAGGAGACACTAACTCAAGCTATCTCTTCACTAATTAGGAATTAGTGAAGCAAACAACCTAAACTAAATGGCTAATCTAGTGTAGGTTGGTGAAGTAGGAATTTTGCTCACTTTAGATTTATTTTTCTCACTAATTTTCTTCACCTCCTCAAAACCTAGATGTTAGTTATATGTATGCCCTAGAGGCCATTACTGTACATACGATGTATATTGTAGTGGATGCTTGGACATATATAGGGAGGACTTTCTTGCTCGACATGATAGTATGCTATCTGGTTGTACTTTATCTTAACATGTACTCTGATTGTCTCTATGTTACATGTTGATAAAGCCCTTAGGATATGTACTCGACTACTGGGACTATGATGAGATCATACTAGTGGGGCCACGGTAGTCGACGAGTACATCCTATAACTGTTCCTAGTCGAGGGTGTATCGAGACAGGGCATCGATACACCAGAGTAGACTAGCGTATACGCATCTTGACCCATATGATGGGCGATGGATGATCCCATATCCATCGGTGTTTGACATCAAGGATGGTGTACGGGTGCTCAGTGGAGACTGGGTACACTGGACGAACTCGCCGAGAACTCCTAGATGGTATTATACCTCACGTCAGATGGCAGTTCTCCGGTGACACTGGTACAGAGTAGTCTGTTGACCCGAGATCGTCATAGAGTCTTGTGTGATTCCCACTGTGCTTTGATTTCCATCATACCACGTCCAAGAGGGCGTGCAAAAAGGTGGCTTTTGGGTACAGTCCCGAATCACATGGAGGCAATGAGCGATAGGAGGGGATTCGTCTATCCCGGTATAGGGAGTTGATGTTGTGCTGTGTTCGATTGGCTATAACCGGAAATCCCCGGCCAGGGTTGCTGAGATTTACTGGTAAGTGTTATCAGTAGTTTCTCAAACTGTTATAGACCTCATATCGACATGACTTATCGAGCTACTGGGGTCTGACGTTTACCACCCCTAGGCGAGATATGCAACATATCAGACGACGAGACCGGACTGTACGGGAGTGTTACTGTTTGGATTCACAGGAGAATGTACAGGCTTGCTTGTTGATCTTCTGAGCGCTCAATACCTGGGTAGCTGTTACGTTTAGCTGACCGCTTGCAGCTTGTGGGTGTTTGATATGATCATCACCTACTGCCGGCATATTGACGATTCTTTAGAGTCCTACATAGAGGTTTCTTGACTCAGGCAAAACGGAGTAGGGGCACATATGTGATATGTGTGGGACCGAGGATAATGCGGTATGCGATACCGTATTGTATTCTCGCGATATTTGATATCAGCCGGGTAATCGGATCAAATGTTAATTCGATGAATCGGTACGGATATATATATATTAGTCGGTTATATGCGATATAGCCGGATTGTCAGATCAAGTGTTGATTCGATAATTTAATGTATAATAATATATATGATATATTAAATTACATTAACTAATATTAGCTCACAAAATGATTCTTTTTCTCACTCGGATAATACATTGATATATATGCGATATATGTTAAATGTATTATTTTATTTGGTTACAATAAATATTATATATATGATATATAATATTGTAACATGATATGATAAATAATGCAACATGTTTAGTAGAGATTAAACAAGATTAGGGTTTGATTTGGGTTAATTATTTCTAGATGATTCTAGAAGGTTTTGTTTTGTCATGGAAAAAATATTTACACATGACTCATCTTTAACCTAACCCAAACCCTACACCCTTGGTTAATTCTCTACAATGGTTTAGCAACCATGGTTTCATTATTGATCATTATCATCTTTCATTATTCATCACAAAAGGATTCCATCATGATAATTCTTCATCTTCTTCCTTCTTCTTTCTTCATGGAAAAAGCTTACTAGCTTTTTCCAAGTGATGAATAAATATGAAAAAAAGATAAATAAAGAGAGCAAAAATCCTACTTCATCATCCTCATCTTCCCTTGCCCTTTAGATGAGAGTGTTCACTCAATTTTAGTGAGTGTAAGCTTGTGTTAACGAAACTTCAAGGTAGATCATCTTTGTATCGAAGATCGGGAGCAAAGGCTGCATCTTTCTCTTCGTGGAACCTCTCGAGAGTCCGGAGCACGATGATCGCAGCGAAGGGACCTCAACACGGAGCATATGAAGTGAAGGACCGGATCTACAAAGATTGTAATCCCTCTCACTTAGTGTTAAAGTGTTTAGCATGTTAGTTTTCGCCTAATCTCTAGTTTAAAGATCCGGCTTCGGGTTGTTCGGCACGGCTAATTTTTAATCGGGTATGGTTGATGCCTCGTAGACCCTTGTGCGCATGCCCAGCAACCCTACAGTGGTATCAGAGCCTAGCTAGAGCCTTGGGCGATGCGTAGACGATGTTAGAAACCCGATCGAACCCGAAACCCTAACTCCAAATCACTCTCTGGAAATTTTCTGAAAATTTGGATTTTTATGAATTAAAAATTGCTAAAAAATTCAGCAGGGAATATTATGAATTACTGTGAAGCACGTGCCACTGATTCGACAGATGCGCCGTGGAACCGCGGCCCCACCCTGGATTGTGCGGCGGTTCCGCGGCCAAAGTGCAGAATCAATGTACGTGGTTTACACAGTAATTAGTTTCTGTATGTGCTGTATTTTATGGGAATTTTTAATATTCACTCAACAGTTGAGTTTTCTGGGGTAGTATTGGGACTTCGTAGATTCGATCGGATTATCTAATTTTGTCTATGTGTTTTCCGGATAATTAGAAACTGTTAAAAAGTTCGAACGGATATCAATAACTCACTTTTTCCCCTGTCGGAAAATTTTTCAAAAGTTGGATTTTTCCTCGAGTTTAAGAACGTTCTAAGTCGTGCAAGTAACGCGGTGGACCCTCTAGAAGACAACAAACCTTAACTCGATTATGTGACCGTCTTGAACTGCCTTTTGAACCTTAGGGTTTGGTGCAGTACGGCGCGCCACATGTAAGGCGTTGGCTTAACCCTTCTACGGCTGGACCATTGGTACTGTGGCATGTGATGGATGTTTTTAAACTAATTTCAAGTGTTGAGATATATTGGGGAAATCTTGGGTGTTTGATTATTCGATCGGAAAGTTTAACATTGTCTGTTTATCTGAATGTGATACAATATTTGGAATCCACAAAAGTTATGAGATAACTAATTTGAATATTATAAACATAGCAGTTTAGTCTCAAATGATCGGTTGCCACGGAATTTTGATGTGATCAAAAGTCCGTCGCAATCACGTAGCGTACGTGGATACTCGCCGGATAAACTTAATAGACAGCCACGCCCCATAGCCCCGACCAAGTGACTGTAGGAGAACCCCGTCGCCGAAAGCATCCGTTCGGGTGCTCGCGGCAGCGGTGTTCCGCCTTAGTGCACTTCGTCGACGGCATCTGGGGGTGCGGCCGTCTACTAAAGTTTGCGATGAGCATTCGATCAGGACGTCGGGAATCTTGTTGAATTTCCCGACTTGATACTGAAAAGTGTTTTCGATAATGAGACTAAAATGCGGGGTTTATAATTGTTAGGCATGTGATGTCTAAGGAATTCATTTGGTTAGGCATGCGATGTCTAAAGAGGTTGCGGATTCCAACTGTTGTAGTTTTACACCTTCTTTTCTGTGACCGTAAGCGTAGTATGTGGTATATCGCCGGCTTCGTTGCTATACATCAATGACAATCAGGATACGCATACTTGCTTACGTTGATGATATGAGATATTATGTGTTGCTGTGATATGTTGTATTGGATCGTCGCGTTTGAATAGCCGGGGGTTTTATGTGAGATGAGAGTTTTTTCTTTTTCATTCATGTAAAATTCATATGTATGTAATATTCTTTTATTGGGGCACTTCCAGGTTGCGGAAGATGTCACCGTTGTATATTATTTACTTTTCCGCATTAGGTAGACCCAAGGAGGGGAGCACAAGTAACCGGGTTCTAGGGTCCAGTGGGAGACCATTTCGAGGAGTCGGGACCGGGTCTCCTAACCTTAGAATTGGCTGTGTTGCTTGCCGCTCTCGTAGGGGTCTAGGGATGAGGGTTTGGCTATTCATCGCGACCGTGGAATCCGTGTTTTATACAGGCTCGTATTGAAAACACGGACGTCCTAGTATATCCAATATTTCATATATGTTTCTTCTGCTGCAATATTCTGTGATGAGATCATATTACTGCCTGAGATGAATGTTTATATTATATATATGAGATATATGTTATATTGATTTCGTTTCAAATGTGTTGCTTGCGAAGCATAATAAAATGGGACTTCATTAATGAGATTAATGAAACTAAAAGAAACCTAAGATGTTGTGGAATCGAATTTTCAAAAAAAAAGGTAGCTACAGTTCTTGCTTTGCATCGCGGTGTTCCTTGTAGAACATCCGGCACCTTATTCGATAAGGAAAGGACCGAGATCCCTTTACCGGGAGTGACTCCTTTAGCAATAACTGGCAGATGCTACACACTCGGTTTTTCTTTTGATTGCTTCTATAATTCTTGCTTTGCATAGTGGTATATATGATATACCCTGCACCTTATTCGATGAGGAAAGGGCCGACGATCCCTTCACCGGGAGTGACCCCTTTAGCAAAACTAGAAAAGCCTAAAAAACACTCCATTTAAAATCACTCGATTCTACAACGATATCAAGTTCATTACGCAAAGGGTTTTCTTAAAAACCTAGCGTAACCCTCCGTCATTTTAGGAAGTAGAGTACTTAGTATTCGTGCTGCGTATGTCGACTTTAGTTGAGGCGTAGTGTACGGTAGCTAAGTGATGTCTTCCTATACAGCATATGATGCGGTTAGTTAGGACATTCATGTGATTATGTCGACCATAGTTGAGGGTCATGTAGGGTGGGTCTGATTAATCATGAAATGACGGGTAGAACTTGGCTAGTGCTTATGATATGTTGACCTTAGTTAAGGTCATAAGCGCTAGGGGTAAAATATTATTGGGAATTTCAAGTGTTGAAATTTGCAATGGGATTGCATACCTTCTATGAGATAGTTGGATCCCGATACCCGCTGCGAGTAAGAGTTACTCCTGGGAGAGTTTTACACATTACAATTAGCCGATCAAGTAGGTGTCTAGAAAGGTGTTAACGGGGTTACGCCTCTAAGAAAACGAGGTTTACTTTAATTAGGTTCGTGCGAAAGCACGGGGGACCTCCCTCAAAGTACCGACACTGGCCTGGCTGAAAGATTGGCGAACTTGTAGCGTGTAATTAATCCCGGCTAGTCTTTCCTTTTAGGGTTTGAAGGAAGATTTGATTAAAACAGTGGGAGACATCCTGATTAGATATATTATATAACCAATCTAATCTTGCAAGAGCATACGCTGAGTGTTTTCTTCTCTCTCTCTCCAGGTAGCGACCATATCACGCCTTAATCAAGATAATAATACGGATATTTTGACCGAACCCGCTTGTTATACTGAGCTGGGGAACGTTGGTCCCGCTCCAACTTATAATCGTTATAAGACAGAGCAGGAAATTAGGGAATACCAGATTTCCCGTGCCGCCCAAACGAAGAAAGTGCATGCTGATGCATCTTTTTCGGGTGTGTTCATTACAAAGAACTGTTTCTCAGTATTCTTTACGTCCTAGGTATGAGATACCAGATCAGGATCCCGCATATGTAATCTGTTACATGGGCTACAGAAAGGTAGAGAACTGAGAACGGGTGATAAGTTTCATGAGACAGAAAATGGTGCAAGTGTTGCATCCAAGTCTGTTGGTCACTATCACCCTGTATTACCAGAATACATTGATTATGAACGAATGTTATTAGATACCGAACCTGATATACAAAATCATATCAGTCTCTTTATTAGTAAAGAAAGGATATAATTTTGTATTGTTGGATAATGTTTTGAATATTTCCTATATCAATAGTTGATCGGTTCAGGCACGTTATCTAAAAGTATTGACGTTCTAAATCAAACCACAGTTCTTAGTATACAGAACACACACGAGAGGAAGAGTTTAGAAATGAACGGATACTTCTTGAGGCATTGTAGACTAGGTCATATCAATGCGACCCGACTAGCTGAAGTTACATATAGATGCATATTTAAATTAGTTTGAATTTATATCTTATGAAACTTGCCGGTCATGTCACAGAGATAAGATGACCACAGCTCCGTTTATTGGAAACAGAGAAAGAGTTAGTGAACTCTTGGGATTGATACACGTTGATGTATGAATGTCCCCTGTCTACACATGCCAAGACCGGTTTTTTGTACTTCATTACATTCTCTGATAATCTCCCAAGATTCAAACATATGTTTCTGTTGAAACACAAGTCAGAACCTTTTGAGATATTCACAGAATATGAGTTAGAAGTAGAGAACCAAAAATACGGGTAAAAGTATTATGTCCTTTGATGTGATCAAGGAGGAGAATACTTGAGCACGGAATTCCTGGACTATTCTAAAAGAGAATGAGATTCTCTCTCAGCATTACTCCTCTGTATACACCACAGCACGTCGGTGTATCGGGGCGGAGCAATAGCACCCTATGTGATTTGGTGTGCTCTATGATGAGTACTACCGAGTTTCCTATTTCTTTTAGGGAGTTATGCACTTGTGAAGTTGCATACCTATTGAATAGGGTTCAAATCAAATCGGTTGCCTACCACTTCATATGTGATATGGAAAGGGAAGAGCCCATATCTTAAGTTTGTTAAGATTTGGGGTTGCCCGGCCTATTTCTAAAAGCAAAATCCGGACAAGCTCGAGGCAAGGTCTGTTATGTAGAACTGTAAATGTTCCAGCTATACAAACTGCAGTTGATGAGTTGGTAGAACCAAAGGATTCAATAGTTTCCAACGAACCTCAGCCTCTCCGCCGATCTAGTAGGGTTCCTCACCCACCTGAGAGATACTTCGGTTTCTCTATGACAGTGGGAGTGAGGATTGCATCATGAGATGATGACCCAACTAGTTTCGAGCTGGCCATCAGGAGTGGGACTCTGTAAGAATGGCTGGATGCTTAGCGATCTGAGATGGAATCCTTATACACCAACAAAGTATGGACTTTGGTTGCTTTATCTGAAGGGTTAAATCCCCATCAGGAGCGAGTATATCTTGAGAAGATTACTTGGTGTACATGGAAAAGTTGAGACTTTCAAAGCTAGACTTGTTAAAGGTTTGCATCGTAGACCAGTTGTGGCTTATGATGAAACCTTTTCTAAGGAGCTATGCTTAAATCCATCCAGATCCTACTTGCCACGGCTGCATACCATGACTACGAAATCTGGCGGTTGGGTGTCATGACTGCTTTTCTAAAATGATGTTTTAGAAAAGAGTGTCTATAAGTACACAGCCAGAGGGCTTCACAGTTAGTGGGAGCAGCGGAAACGTGAGCAAGATGTTTTATATGATGAAACAGGCATCGCGGAGTTGGAACATCTGTTTTGATGTGGTAGTCAAAGAGTTTGACTTCATCAAAATGGTAGATGAACCTTGTATATACAAAAAGGTAGTAGAGAGTATGATGGTGATCCTCGTAGAGTACGTGGATGACATACTCTTGATAGAGAAGGAGTTTTCTATGCTACACTTGGTCAATCTCCGCTTATCACAATGATTCTCCATATAGGATCAAAGTGATACCTCCTAAATCCTGGGTTTCTGGATCTATGAGATAGTTCTAATTGGATGTTAGGATACTCACTAGTTGTAGTGAGATGGTATCAATCGATCCTGGGGAGAATCACTGGAAAGGTTCCAGGGTGATAAGGACGACTGAATGTCAGTTGCAGGCATTGTCTTTACCCTCAGTGGAGGGACGGTATGTTGGAAAAGTTCCAGGCTAGATACCGTGACATACTAGACGATTAAAGGCAAGATACATCGTTACCAAAGATGCTACCAAAGAGGCAGTCTGGATATACAAGTTCATGAGATGAACTTCGTTCCTACCATTGTGTGACAATGGAGTTGTGGTTTTAGCCAAGGAACTACCGTCCTATCAGAAATCCAGATATAATTCTTAGGCAGTATCATCTAATTATGGAGATGGTTGATCTCCGGGGAGATCGAGGTTAGGAGAGTAGACACAGAGGACAACAGCGCGGATCCATTCACAAAGGCCTTTTTCCCAGTAGAGACTTTTATGGGATGGTTGAGTATGAGATACTTCAACCGCAGCTAATTGTTGGGTATGCGATACCACAACGGATGGCCCTAGTGCAAGTGGGAGATTGTTAGTAATATGTATGCCCTAGAGGCTATTACTGTACATACGATGTATATTGTAGTGGATGCTTGGACATATATAGGGAGGACTTTCTTGCTCGACATGATAGTATGCTATCTGGTTGTACTTTATCTTAACATGTACTCTGATTGTCTCTATGTTACATGTTGATAAAGCCCTTAGGATATGTACTCGACTACTGGGACTATGATGAGATCATACTAGTGGGGCCACGGTAGTCGACGAGTACATCCTATAACTGTTCCTAGTCGAGGGTGTATCGAGACAGGGCATCGATACACCAGAGTAGACTAGCGTATACGCATCTTGACCCATATGATGGGCGATGGATGATCCCATATCCATCGGTGTTTGACATCAAGGATGGTGTACGGGTGCTCAGTGGAGACTGGGTACACTGGACGGACTCGCCGAGAACTCCCAGATGGTATTGTACCTCACGTCAGATGGCAGTTCTCCGGTGACACTGGTACAGAGTAGTCTGTTGACCCGAGATCGTCATAGAGTCTTGTGTGATTCCCACTGTGCTTTGATTTCCATCATACCACGTCCAAGAGGGCATGCAAAAAGGTGGCTTTTGGGTACAGTCCCGAATCACATGGAGGCAATGAGCGATAGGAGGGGATTCGTCTATCCCGGTATAGGGAGTTGATGTTGTGCTGTGTTCGATTGGCTATAACCGGAAATCCGTGGCCAGGGTTGCTGAGATTTACTGGTAAGTGTTATCAGTAGTTTCTCGAACTGTTATAGACCTCATATCGACACGACTTATCAAGCTACTGGGGTCTGACGTTTACCATCCCTAGGCGAGATATGCAACATATCAGACGACGAGACCGGACTGTACGGGAGTGTTACTGTTTGGATTCACAGGAGAATGTACAGGCTTGCTTGTTGATCTTCTGAGCGCTCAATACCTGGGTAGCTGTTACGTTTAGCTGACCGCTTGCAGCTTGTGGGTGTTTGATATGATCATCACCTACTGCCGGCGTATTGACGATTCTTTAGAGTCCTACACAGAGGTTTCTTGACTCAGGCAAAACGGAGTAGGGGCACATATGTGATATGTGCGGGACCGAGGATAATGCGGTATGCGATACCGTATTGTATTCTCGCGATATTTGATATCAGCCGGGTAATCGGATCAAATGTTGATTCGATGAATCGGTACGGATATATATATTAGTCGGTTATATGAGATATAGCCGGATTGTCGGATCAAGTGTTGATTCGATAATTTAATGTATAATAATATATATGATATATTAAATTACATTAACTAATATTAGCTCACTAAAAGATTCTTTTTCTCACTCGGATAATACATTGATATATATGAGATATATGTTAAATGTATTATTTTATTTGGTTACAATAAATATTATATATATGATATATAATATTGTAACATGATATGATAAATAATGCAACATGTTTAGTAGAGATTAAACAAGATTAGGGTTTGATTTGGGTTAATTATTTCTAGATGATTTTAGAAGGTTTTGTTTTGTCATGGAAAAAATATTTACACATGACTCATCTTTAACCTAACCCAAACCCTATACCCTTGGTTAATTCTCTACAATGGTTTAGCAACCATGGTTGCATTATTGATCATTATCATCTTTCATTATTCATCACAAAAGGATTCCATCATGATAATTCTTCATCTTCTTCCTTCTTCTTTCTTCATGGAAAAAGCTTACTAGCTTTTTCCAAGTGATGAATAAATATGAGAAAAAGATAAATAAAGAGAGCAAAAATCCTACTTCATCATCCTCATCTTCTCTTGCTCTTTAGATGAGAGTGTTCACTCAATTTTAGTGAGTGTAAGCTTGTGTTAACGAAACTTCAAGGTAGATCATCTTTGTATCGAAGATCGGGAGCAAAGGCTGCATCTTTCTCTTCGTGGAACCTCTCGAGAGTCCGGAGCACGATGATCGCAGCGAAGGGACCTCAACACGGAGCATATGAAGTGAAGGACCGGATCTACAAAGGTTGTAATCCCTCTCACTTAGTGTTAAAGTGTTTAGCATGTTAGTTTTCACCTAATCTCTAGTTTAAAGATCCGGCTTCGGGTTGTTCGGCACGGCTAATTTTTAATCGGGCATGGTTGATGCCTCGTAGACCCTTGTGCGCGTGCCCAGCAACCCTACACTAGAGAGCTCACTCTTGATGAAGAAGAAGAAGAAGCCAATAATGTTATGGCAACCATGAGTGAGAAATATCTCATATAACTCTTATAAAGACTTAACCATGACTTAACGTAATGGTTGGATTTATAAATATCTAATGTAAAACAAAACTAGTGGACTAAGTCAATAGTTCTACAAGCTTCCACTAAGCTTAAACCATGTGACTAATTTCCAACTAATTTTTTATTTACTTTAAATAAATAAACCCCACATTATCATAAGCATGGTGTGAGTCTCATACACCCATGTAGCATGTATCACCAAGCTTGACACAAAAAGAAACACAATTAATATATATCACATATATATTAAATGCATAAGTGAGGTAAATAAATTCTTAAGTGAGCTAATATTAGTTAATGTAAATTCATATATCAAATATATAATTATACATTAAATTATTAAATCAACACTTGATTTAATAATCCGGCTATATCACATATAACCGACTAATATCATTTGTATCAACTTATCGAATCAACACTTGATTCGATAACCCGGCTATATCACATATAACCGACCGATATCACACATCGTGAGAATAGAATACGGTATCACATACACGTATTAATCTCGGTCCCGCACATATCACATATGTGCTCCTACTTCGTTTCGCATGAGCCAGGAAAGCTCTGTGTTGGACTCTAAAGACTCGTCAATATGCCGACAGTAGGTGATGATCATATCAGTCATCCACAAGCCGTCAGCGGTACTAGCTGGACGTAACGGCTACCCGGGTATTGAGCGATCAGAAGATCAACAAGCAAGCTTGTCTAAACTCCCGTAAATCCTGTCAGTAACACTACCGTACAGTCCGGTCTCTTTGTCCGATATGTCACATATCTAGTCTAAGGGTGGTAAACGTCAGACCCCAGTAACTTGATAAGTCATGCCGATATGAGGCTCATAATGGGTCGAGAAACTACTGATAACACTTACCAGTAAATCTCCGTATCAGCCCTAGCGAGGGACTTCCTGTTATGGCCAATCGAGCACAACGCAACATCAACCCCCAATACCGGGAGAGACGAATCCCCTCCTATCGTTCATTGCCTCCATGTGACTCGGGACTGTACCCAAAAACCACCGTTTTGCACATTCTCTTGAATGCCGTGAGGTGGAAATCAAAGCTCAGTAGGAATCACACAAGACTCTATGACGATCTCGGGTCTACAGACTAACCTGTACCAGTGTCACCAGAGTTTTCGGCGAGTCCTATTCAGTGTACCCAGTCTCCACTGAGCACCCGTATACCATCTTTGATGTCAAACATCAACGGATGTGGGATCATCCATCGCTCATCATGTGGGTCAAGAAGCGTATACGCTAGTCTACTTTGTAATATCGATGCCCTGTCTCGATACACCCACGGCTAGGAAAATTAAAGGATGAACTTGTGGACTACCCTGGCCCCACTAGTATGATCTCCATCATAGTCCTGGTAGTCAAGTACACATCCTAAGGGCTTTATCAACATGTGAGAGCAAGACAGTATCACAATACAAGTCTATATGTTAAGACAAAGAGCAACCAGATAGCATACTATCATGTCGAGCAAGAAATCCCTTTTTATATATATCCAAGCATCCACTATAATATACAATCATGTACAATAATGGCCTCTAGGGCATACATATAACTAACAATATATACACTTATTATAAGATTTAACTTGAATTAGTTTTACATTTACGTTTCAATTTCAAGGGTTTGAACTTTTTAGTTTAGGGTGAAGTTATTTAAAGTTAAGGGTTTTCTTAATCAAGTTTAAGATTTTGGATTTGGTTCTGGTGTTAAGTTTTAGATTTTGGATTTGGTTCTGGTGTTAAGTTTAAAATCAGGGTTTGGCCTTGTTTAATATGAGAGATCATCATCATCATCATTATCTCACACACACACATACACAAACACATACATATCATCATCAACATTCTCTCTATCTCTCTCTCTCTCTCACGTACACACACATGTCATCATCAACATTATCACACACACATATATCATCATCATTATCTCTCTCTCTCTCTCTCACACACACACACACACTAAAATACCCTAACCATAACCCTCACCCTTAACTTTAACCCTAATTATCTTAACCCTAATCCTAAACCTAATTAACCCTAACCCCCTATAAATTCTTCACTGAACTACCCTTAGATATTTTTTTACTAAACACTAAGCCTAACCCTGATCCTAAGCTTAATGCTAAATATACCCCTAACCATTAGCCCTAATCCTAATCATAACCCTAACCTTAACCAAACCCTAACTCACAACCAATCTTCTTCTTCTTCTTCCCCTCACCACCACCACTAATCTCATCTAAAATTATTTTTCCCGGCCCTACACCCGACCTGCCCGGTCCCCGTCGACCTTCCCCGACCCCTTTCTCCACCACCATAGTTGTCGCCGCCCGCCACAGCCGCCACCACAACCACCACCGCCATCCACATCCCCTAACAACCCTAAATTAAAGAGCAACCACTACCAATAACAACCATTACCACAGCCGCCGTCGCCCACCACCGACAACCACCACAATCAGAAATCCCCAAATTAACATTAACCCACAAATTAAAGCCCTACCTATCAAATTCAATTTAAAAAAATAAAATTTTAAATTGAATAAATTGACTAACCGGTTGAGGATTTCGACAGTGGCGAGGAAGCCGGAGAGGAGCTCGACATTGATGAAGAGGACGGCGATCGACGTTGATGAGGAGGATGTGATCGAAGTGACGATCGATCGAGGTGGTGCTGGAGGTGATGGAGACGACACTGAAGGTTGGAGGAGACGACGAGGGAGAAGGCGATGTGGCGCTAGAGGTCGGAGGAGGCGGTGATGTCGGATGAGGCGACTCGAGGTCGGAGGAGGTGATGATGGCGTTGGAGGCCAGAAGAGGTGACGAGAGAGGAGGCGACGAGAGAGGAGGCGACTCGAGGGCGTGAAAATTTTAGGGGGAAATAAATTGGGGAATTAGGGTACTGTGGGAACGGGAAGGGAAAAATTTTGGTTTTTATTTTTTTTTAAATGCCCGACTTTTCCCCTTACGGTTACAACCATAGGGTCTTATCTTGCAGCACCGTCAGGACAACTGCATATGTTAAAATTAGTAATTTTTATTTATATATATCCTTACTATCTAAACTATAAGGGTATTAGTCCTCTATACGGTGTAATCCGTAGGGACAATATAAAATTTTCCCTACGGATTTTTCAATCCATAAGGGCAATCCATATTTGTACTAGTGTACCGGTCATAGCTACCCATCGATCAAAAACATAGTCAAAAGGATTTGCTAGAGAAACTACCGTCTAGAAGATATTTGCAACCAGCATTATTATTTTAAGAAATAGCTATGTGTTTGCTTTGCACGAGGATGTATTAAAACTAAATCATTTTTAAACCACTTTAGCATAAATTTATTATTATGTTATTAAATTTTTCTGTTTTTAGTTTTTATTTTTGGATTTTACTCATTTTAGATCTAAGAAATCTGTTTAGATTTTTATATTTATCAAATCTATGTAAATATTTTTAACTATAAAGGTATAAAAGTATTTTAATTTTAATTTTATTTTAGGAGTTCTTGTATATACGCACATGTTTTATCTTTAAAAGAATTGTAATTTTTTCTTTTATTTTCAAAGCTTGCTATGCACACAATTGTTGCTTAACTAATAAGAAAGAGTTTTATTTTCTTAAATAAATTTTAGACATGTTTATTCTTCTAATTATTTATAAAAAAATATATCATTTTAGAAAATTGCCATTATTACCTTTGAATACAATTTATAAAAAAAATAATAAACAAAATATTTCATATCTTATAAATATTATTTTTTTTCAAGTTTTTTAATCTTTTGAATTAAAAGTCTTTTCGATTGTATGTAATCTTTTTATATTTTTATTCTTAGAAGCATTAAAAATTTGTGATTTTTAGTTAGTATAGGTATTTGATTTAGTTAGAATAGTGGAATATGGATTGAGATTTTAAATAACGATTTTAGTTATATAATAATAGATTTCTAAATAAGAATTTTAAGGAGATAGCAAACCATGATTTTAGTTGGAAAATAATTTTTAGCTTAGATAGAGAAAAACTTTATATGACGGATCAAAAGAAAAACATCAATTTGCTTTTAAGAGTGATATATGTACACACACACACACACACGTGCGAAATACGTGGTTTAATCAATAAGATAAAAAAAGTGATTGGTTTAGTCCGCAATATAAATATATTTATGTTATATTATTTAGTTTGTTATTAATTTATTAGGTTTATTTTTGGGATTTTTTTTATAATGAAAATGGATTTTAGATTTGTTTTGTTGTAATCGATGATTTTTTATAAAACAATGATATTATTTTAAAACCTAACAATTATTGTTTGTATAGGATTTTATCTTGATTTTATAGGATTATCTTAACAAAAAAGCCTATGAGTTGGAACCTTTTAGAATTAAGGATCATTTTTGTTTTTCTGAATTTTTTTATTTCAAATAAATATGAGAGCGCCACATGACCTCCTTATTTTTTGCATTATGAAAGTAGGAAGTTGTTAAGGTATGCATATATCACTACTACAATAATGGGTTATCCATAGGGACACAAAATTTCCCCGTAGGTGCAAAGGCCGCAGGTGTAAGTTTTGGCCCTGAACATGCCCCTACGGAGTAATAATTGTCCCTACGCCTTACTCCGTAAAAACATTTAGCCTTATGGAGTATTCCATAGGGACATAATATTTATTTAATTTATTGGTTTATAAAATAAAATACTTGCCCCTACGGATTTATCCGTAGGGCCTTATACTTACCCCTACGGATTAATTCGTAGGGCCTGATAAAAGCCCCTACGGATTAATTCGTAGGAGAAAATTTTACCCCTGTTACTGAGTTCATAGGGACAAAATATCATGTATCCTGATATTTTATCCTTACGGCTAACTGTGTAGAGGCAATCCTTGCACCTACGGATTAATCCGTAGGTGCAACGGATGACCTTACGAATTAATCCGGAGGGACAAAATATCAGGTTTTTTTTTATAAAAAGAGACTCTATTTTTTTCCCACCCTGTGCACAATAATATATACATCATATAACAAAATACAGAAATATTCATAATCAATATCCCACGCATAATATATAAAAGAAATAAACAAACAGAATATGATATCAATCTAAATCATCGTGAACAAGCAACCAACCACCAATATCGTCCAAAAAATATACAATATATATCAGATAAGTACATACATCCTTAAAAATATTTTTAAAAAGCTACCCTAACTCGGTCCAGCTCCTCCACCTCTGATAAAAGCCGTAATCTGGCGCATCTGCTCCTCGGTGCAGCCCTAAGTCTTCAAAACTTCGTCTAATGAAGGAGCGGACTGTGGGGAGTCTGAGCAGGCTGTGGAGCTGCAAGAGTGGTCTGCGCAACCGCAGCCGAGGTAATACCTGTTGGCTATAGTGCCCTCAAGTCAATTATTGAATCCCAGGTTAGCGATTGTAATGATTGAGGGATGACCTATACCGGTAGAACAGTCTTACTCGAGATGATAGTTTGCTATCTGGTTTGTCTTTATCATCATGTACAGTATTAGGTGGCATTACAGATCACTATTACATGTTGATAGAGCCCATAGGATTCTTGCATGACTACCAGTATTATGATGGCGATCATATACGTGAGAGCTGGGTGGTCTATAAGCACATCCTTAAAGGTCCCTAGTCGTGAGAGTATCGAGACCGGGTATCGATACTCCGGAGTAGACTAGTGTATACATATCGAGACCCCGACGAGGGGCGGTGGCCGGTCTCACAAGCAATTGGTGTCAGTTAGTCACCTAAGATAGTATACAGGTACTCATTGGGTAATGAGTACACTGGACGGACTCGCCGAGAACCTGCTAGTTGGTATTATACCTATTGTCAGATTGTAGTTCCCACGTGACATGAGTACAGGTTAGTCTATTGACCTGAGATCGTCATTTTTCTCATATGAGTTCCCATCGTGCTTTGATTACTACCCTACCATGGCTCAAAGGAGTCGTGCAAACATGTTTTAGTTGGGTACAGTCCCGAGCCACATGGAGGCATTGAGCGGATTGTCGGGGATTCGTCTCTCCCGGTATTGGGGGTTGATGTCGCGTTGTGCGCGGGTGGCCATCACCAGAAATCCTTGGCCAAGGTAGTCGAGAATTTCTGATCTAGGATCAGTAGTTTCTCAGGTGGTGATGGGTTTCATACTGAAATAAAATGTCGCGTTATTAGGGGTCTGACTTTATCCACCCCCTGGACTCGATATGCGATACTCTTAGACGAACAGACCGGACTATATGGAGATTGTCACGGACATGCTCAGTAGGGGTTTGGATGAGTTTTCTCGTCGACCTTCTTTTCGCTCAATAACTAGGTAGCCGCTGTGCATTGATCACTACCCAACCACGGCTCTACTGAGTCATGCAAACAGGTTTTTATTGGGTACAGTCCCGAGCCACATGGAGGCAGTGAGTGATTGTTGGAAATTCGTCTCCCCCGGTATTGGCAGTCGATATCGCACTTTGTTTGACTGTTCAGGACCATAAGACCTTGGCCAAGGCAGTTGGGATTTACTGATAGGTTGATCGGTAATTTCCCGGATTGGTCCTGAGCCACATCAGCATGAATTATCGGGTTATTTGGGTCTGACGTATACCACCCCCTAGACTCAGTATGCAATACTCTTAGATGAAGAGACCGGACTGTATGGATGTTGTCACGGATAGGCTCAGCTGGGATCCGGATGAGTTTGCTCGTCGGCTTTCCTTTTCAATAGGTACCCGGGTAGCCGTTACGTACAACTAGTGCCACTAACGTGCTTGTGGTTATGGATTTATCCAGTAACGCACTGCCGACATACTTTCGAGTCTTTAGAGTCCCACACAGAGGGTTTCTCTGCTTTGGGTGAAACGATGTAGATGCCGTATGGTTTTACGGCAGGGTCCGATCACATGCGTGTACTTATGCATGTATGACGTTCGGTCGAAAATACTAGTGGGGTTTGGTTTAAGCCGAATTCTAGTATTATATTATTGAATTATTTTCGTCTCTCTTGTATTCGTATTTTTCGGAATACGGATACGGGTATGTATATAGGTGTGGGGTATTTTTGTACTTTGTTACAAGAGTACTTCTAGAAGAAGAAATCTCATTATTTGTTTTAACCATTTAGTTAAATGGTTAATGAGGTGGAGGTATGAGGTATTGATTTTTCTTAAGTGAAGCATGGCTAATTGTTGACTCACTTGGTGAGTTATGGGTTACTATTGAGGCAAGGTGACATCTAGATATTTTGTAGAAAATATTTAGATATTTTGTGGTGAAGATAATTTTTTATTATTATCTTTGGCATGCTTGCTTTATTAGTCACAAGTTTTAGCCATTCTTCACTTGGGTTTTTTCTTGTTTTGCTCTCTACAACACTCTCATCTTCTCCAAGCTTCTCTTCTTCTATCTCAAATCCTAATAGTCTCATGTGTTGAGAAACCTAAGGTTCTTGAGACAAATTAATCCATCATCATTCTCTACATCACCTAGGCTACTTGGATTAGCAAATTAAGTGACCTAGTTACCTCGGTTTAGAGGTAGAAGCTTAAAGTAGACACTCTCGGGTCGATCATCTTTGACGTGAGGAAGACATCGATCAAGCTCGATCATGGAGGCCACTAGGAGCATGCTAAAGGAGAGGAGTGAAGACCCGAAGGACTCGTGCTTCTTGGTATATACTCTTTTCATAGTAGATAGCTTCTTTGTAGCTAGTTAGGTTTATGGTAGATCCGATTTAGCGCCAAGTTTTGATCGTTAGAAAAAATTTTGTTCTGCAATCGGCCATTAATGATGGCTAGGGCGTTAGCATAACCTTTCATGGTATCAGAGCCAACCCATAAAACTTAAACTAGCTAGTTCTAACTTGCATAAAAGATCGATCGAAAAAACTTTCCGAAATCACATTTTCAAAATTCATGTTTCTGCCGATTTTGAAATGTGTTCAAAAAATCTTTTTATGTGTCTTAAAAATACGTGCAGGTTTTTTTTAGGAATTTACAAGAAATTTGAGCACCTAAAAACCTAGTACCACCGCGGAACCTCGACATAATAGTCTTATTGGCCGCGATTGCGCGGCGGAATTGGATCTTCTGTGCGCAAAATTTCCTGTAGTGTTCTAATATTTGGAAAAGTGATTTCTGGTATATTTAGTTTCTGGCCCAGATTTGTTGGAGTACTGGATTGCACTTAGGGCCTATACGGAAAAAAAAATTTCAATCAAAATTTTAAATGCGTTAATTTTCAGCACATACATTACTATCTACGACCGTGAATGTCATTCGATGAGTATAACTCGTCTAATTGCTATATGCTCATTTAGACGGGTTTGCAAACATGATATTCACGTTGATGTTCTATATTTGTGATGTGGTTATGGTTGGATAGTCGTAGTGGATAGCTTATAGTGCAATGTTAGTGGTACAGTTAAGTTTCATTTGTACATTTGTTAATACGGGGCAAGCGTCCGACATGTGGACTGCCGTCTTTGCAGTGTTGTATATTATTTGTTTGGGGCACGACCGGGTTGAGGTTGATGTCACCATTGTACATATTACTTATTCTTTTCTGTACTAGGCTTACCCCGTGGTGGAGTGTACGAATAGTCGGGTTCTAGAAAGCAACAAGCCCGCATCTCATGGCGTTGGGATGGAAGGGGCTTCATTCCAGAATTGGCGGGCTATTCGCCGCACTCGTAGGGGGTATAGGTTGACCCACGGAGGGGTGCTCAAGTTACCGGATCCCATGGAGTGCTGGGTAGCCCATTCACTTCGTTGAAGGAGGTTGCCTCACTTCTGGGATTAGCGGGTAACTTGCCGCACTCGTAGGGGTCCAGGTTTTCATTACACAGGCTATCCACACGACCAGGAACGTCGTGTCTCATTTGCGGCTCAAATGAAACCCGGGGCTCCAAGATTATCCATCATTCTGTATTGTTGGCTGAGATTCTCTATGTTGCTTATTATCACGCTTGGGACAAATGTTGTATATATTTATATATATACAAGTAGATGTTGTATATGTTTTGCACCCGCGCTAGTCCAGACCCCGCTCTGTCGTTAGTTAAGTAACCTAACGGGTGATGACGGGGCCCAGTGGCGAATGCGGATGGCATATAAGTACATTGTATTTTCGTTCTTTTCTGGTGTGATAGGATTAATTGATGGGACAACATTAATTTTAATTAATGCAAGAAAATAAACCTAAAAGATGTTTTTGGAACAAATTTCGAAAAACTACAGTTATATTCTTTTGCTTTGCATAGTGGTATTCGGTTGTGAATATCCAGCACCTCATTTCAGGAGGCAAGAGCCGAGATCCCTTCGCGGGGAGTGACCTCTTGAGCAAAAGTCTATACTCTAGATTACTCGGTTTTTTCAAAACCAGAAGTTTTTAAAAAGCGGAGCCTAAACCACTCCTTTTCAAAAACTGCTCAGGTTCCTTCAACAATACCAAGTTCATTACGTTAAAGGGTTTTTTGCCAAAAACTCAGCCTTAGCCCTCCGTAATTTCTTATAAGTAACACTTAGTATTCATACTGCGTTTGTTGACTGTGTCAAGACGTAGTGAATTGTGGCTGAGTATTGCTTATTTGTAGCATTCGATGCGATTGGTTAGGACAGTCGTATAACCTTGTTGACTGTGTCAAGGGTTATGCGGGTGGGTTTAATGCAATCAAAATAATGGCAGGTTGAACTTGACTAGGACTCTTTGATTTGTTAACTATGCCAAGGTCACTTGGGTCCTAGGGGCAAAAACCATATCGGGAGTTTCAAACATACAGGAAACTTGTAGATTTAGCATACTTTCTGGAGTGTAGTGACTAGAGTGGATTCCATCTAGGTCATCACATAATGATAGTTGGATCTCGATCCTACTAATGAGTATGATTACTCTCGGGAGATTATTTCACGTAACAATCAATGCTATAAACCAAGTAGGTGTCTAGAACGGTGTTAACGGGGCTACACCTCCAGGGAAAAGAGGTTATATAATTAAGGAACTTCGCGAAAGCGTTGGAAAACCACCCTCGAAGTACCAATACTAGCCTGGCTGAAAAGTTAAGTAAGTATTATGACGTGCGATTAATCCTAGCTAGTTCTTCTTTTAGGGTTTGAAGAAGAATTTGAGGAGACAGTGCGAGCCATCCCGATTAGATAAATTAATAACCAATCTAATCTTGCAAGAGTGCATGCTAAGTGTTTCTTGTCTCTCTCTCCAGGTAGCAACCATTTCACGCCCTAATCGAGATAATAAAATGTATCGCTTGATCGATCCGAATTCTTATTCGGGTCTGGGGAACGTCAGTTCGGCTCTAAACTATGATAACAGTCATGAGTATGAGCAAGAGAAAGAGGATTGCATGAATTCCTTGATAACCCCATCGAAGAAGAAGCACACTATTGCATTTTCTTCAGGTATTCTTGTTATTGAAACTATTTTTCGGTCAGTCCTACCTCCTGAGTACTAGATACCGGATCAGGACCTCATATCTATAATTTATTATAGGGACTGAGAAAAAGTAGGATAGTTGGACCTGGTGATATGTCCCTCAGAGTAGGGAACGGAGCACAAGTTGATGCTGCAGCCGTCGGTGAATATCACCTGATGTTGTCAAATAGCAATACTATGATTTTGAACAATTGCTACTATGTACCTTCCATGGTTTGCAGCATCATATCAATTTCTTTATTAGATAAAGATGAATATAAGTTTGTTCTTGATAGAAATATCATGAACATTTACCTTAATCGGGTATTGGTTGCAGAAGGTACACTGTGTAATGGTATCTATGTTCTAAATCAAAACACAGTTTTCAATGTACAAAACACACGCAAGAGGAAGAGTTCAGATACGAACGAATCCTACTTGTGGTATTGTAGACTTGGTCATATCGGAGAGAAACGACTAAGTAAGTTACATAAGGATAGATATTTGAATACGTTCAAATTTTCATCTTATGAAACTTATCAGTCTTTCCTCAAAGGGAAGATGACCAAATCTCCGTTCACCGGACACGGAGAAAGAGCAGCAGAGCTCTTAGGACTCATACACAGTGATGTATGTAGTCCGATGTTTATACATGCCAGGGGTGGGTTCTCGTACTTCATCACATTCACTGACGATCTCTCTAGATTCGGGTATGTGTATCTTATGAAACACAAATCTGAAGCTTTTGAGAAATTCAAAGAATATAAGAACGAAGTAGAGAACCAGATCAGCAAAAGTATCAAGATCCTCCGATCTGATAGAGGAGGGGAGTGCTTGAGTATGGAATTCCGGGGCTTTCTAAAAGAGAATGGTATTCTCTCTCAGCTTACTCCTCCGTATACACCACAGCACAACGGTGTATCGGCGCAAAGGAATCTTACCCTATTGGATATGGTTCGCTCCATGATGAGTAGTGCTGAGTTGCCTCTTTCATTCTGGAGATATGCGCTTCAAACAGCGGCACATCTTTTGAATCAAGTTCCATCCAAATTCGTACCTAAAACTCCATTTGAAATATGGACTAGTAAGAGTTTGTATCTTAAACGTGTTAAGATTAGGGGTTGCCCTGCTTATGTTAAAAAGCAAAACCCAGATAAACTCGAGACACGGTCAGTTTTGTGTAAGTTTGTTGGATACCCAAAAAATTCAAATGGATATCTATTCTACCACGTAGAGGAACAAAGGATTATTTTTTCTAGGAACGCCACATTTTTGGAAAAAGAATTTCTTGCAAAAAATATTAGTGGCAGCACGGTAGAACTGGATGAAGTTCCAAAAACACAAACCGTAACTGAAGATTTGGTGGAACCGCTAGATTCAGTAATCCCAGACGAACCTTAGCCACTCCGCAAATCTAGTAGGATTTCTCATCTTCCCGAGAGATACTACGGTTTTCTCATAGACGGGGATCGAGAGGATTGCATCTTGGAAGAAGATGATTCTACTGTTACAAGCAGGCTATTATCAGTAGGGACTCTGATAAGTGGCTGGATGCTATGCGATCCAAAATGGAGTCCATGTACACCAATAAAGTGTGGACCTTGGATATTGCTCCACCTGAGGTAAAACCCGTTGGATGCAAATGGATCTACAAAAGAAAATTTGGTGTAGATGGGCAGGTGAAAATCTATAAGGCTAGACTCGTTGCAAAATGTTTTCGTCAAAGACCAGGAGTGGACTATGATGAAACCTTTTCTCCAGTGGCGATGCTCAAATCCATTCAAATCCTACTTGCCATTGCTGCCTTCCATGACTATGAGATCTGGCAGATGGACGTAAAAACGGATTTTCTAAATGTAAGTTTGGAAGAGTGTGTTTATATGGATCAGCCAGAAGGTTTTGTAGACAGTGGGAGCAGCGGGAAGGTGTGCAAGTTGCTCAAATCCATTTATGGATTGAAGTAGACATCGAGGAACTGGAACATCTGTTTTGATGAAACAGTCAAGGAATTTGACTTCATCAAGAACGAGGATGAGCCATGTATTTATAAGAAGATTGTAGAATGAACTGTCGTATTTCTAGTCTTGTATGTGGACGACATTCTTTTGATAGGAAATGGTATTCTTATGCTACAATCGGTCAAGATGTTCTTATCACAAACGTTCTCCATGAAGGACCTGGGTGATGCCTCATACATTCTGGGGATCAAGATCTATAGAGATAGATCCAAGAGATTATTAGGACTTTTGCAGTCCAGGTATATAGAGACCGTATTAAAGAGATTTAGTATGGAAGATTCCAAGCGTGGTAATATACCCGCCTTGCACGGAATCACCCTCTTCAAGAAGATGTCTCCCAAGACTGATAAGGAGAGGGTTTGCATGAGCACTATACCCTACGCTTCGACGGTAGGATCTATAATGTATGTGATGCTATGTACAAGACCAGATGCATCTTACACGCTAAGCGTGGTGAGTTAGTATCAGTCGAACCCAGGTGAGAACCACTGGATAGCAGTAAAGAACATTTTCAAGTACCTAAGAAGGACTAAGGAGATGTTCTTGGTTTTTGGTAATGGAGACCTCAGGGTCGAGTCCTTTACCGATTCCAGCTTTCAGAGTGACAAGGATGACAGCAAGTCTGTCTCGGGTTTTGTGTTTACCCTCAATAGAGGGGCGGTGTGTTGGAGGAGTTCCAAACAGGACACCGTCGCAGATTCGACGATGGAGGCTGAATACATTGCTGCAAGCGATGTCGCAAAAGAAGCAGTCTGGATGAAGAAATTCATTGCTGAACTTCAGGTGGTTCCATCCATTGTTGATCTGATACCTTTGTATTGTGATAACAATGGGGCTATAGTTTTAGCGAAGGAACCACGGTCCCATCAGAAATTTAGACACATCTTAAGGCAGTATCACCTGATCAGGGAGATCATTGATCGCCAGAAGATCGAGGTATGGAGAGTGGACACTAAAGAAAACACGGCGGATCCATTTACAAAGGCCCTCTCTTAAGCGCAGTTCGAACGACTTTTTGAGATGTTGGGTATGTGGTACGCTAACAGCTGGCCTTAGTGCAGACGTTGGGCATTCGTTACACCAATTACTAGCCTTTAGTGAAAGTGGGAGATTGTTGGATATGTATGCCCTAGAGGCCATTATTGTATATGTATACATGTGGATGCTGGGGATATGTATGTACAGGACATTTGATCAGTCGAAAATATTGCAATTTTAACACGTCAATTTCCCTACCATTTGCACTCATCTAGAGGTGTTCGGTATTAATATAGCACATATTAGCAAATTGACTGTAAAATACCAAATAACTTGTGTTATATATTAAAATCGACATTTCTGAGGGAAATTGAGTGTTTATCATAGCATCGCATCATCTTTGTATAGCGCAACACTTGTCCCAAGAATCTGTGCAGGAAATTCCAGGAGAAAAGCCGAAATTGCCAAAAGTGCTGATAAAAATGCACCAATTCCAAGACATGAGATCTGGCAGAAATAGAGAAAGCAAAATGAGATTCAACACATCAGAAAAGTTCTACAAGGCCAGCACAAATTCAGCACAGAAATTACATGCATAGAGGACACTATTGGACTGCGGATCCGCGGCCAATAGCCCATTACCACCGCGGATCCGCGGCTGTATGATGACGTCAGCATTGAGTATTTCAACACGTGGCTTCCTGTAACTAACAATGCTTCCATAAGACTCCAGAAACACTATGTGGCTTCATCCAGAAGGCTCGGCCTAACAACTTTACCCAAGAATATTCCCTCCAACAACCTTCTTCTAGAAGCCTCCTTATAACAACCTTCTTCTAGAAGCCTCCTTGTAACAACCTCATTCTAGAATATTCCCTCCAACAAACTTCTTCTAGAAGATTCTTTCTAACAACCTCATTTTGGAGGGAAAATTCAAATGAGGTAGTTCATTTTGGAAGGAAAATTCAAATGAGATAGTTCATTTTGGAGGGAAAATGCAAATGAGGTGGTTCATTTTGGAGGGAAAAGCTGTTCATTTTGGAGGGAAAAGTGGTTCATTTTGGAGGGAAATTTGAAATTTGAATTCTAGATCTAGGGTTGAGATGGTTATAAAAGGAAACCTAGATCTAGGGTTTTGGGTGGTTCATTAGTTCAACAATTCACCCACAAGTTGAGTGATACAACTTGTGCATTCAAACCCTAATCCCCAATTCAAAATCCAAGCCAAAAATCAAGAACACCGAGTACCAAATCAAGCGAGAAGCCTTCAACCTTTTAGGAGCGAAGCCGATCTTCATCCGAGCAAGTGATCCAAGACGATCCGTGACTCACGAAGACGAGCGAAGCCAAATCGACGATCGAGTTCTTTCCTCATTGTAGATTTTGAGAGAATTGTAACAAAATTGTTGATAAATAAAAGGTGAAATTCTTTATCTTGCTTTCTTTACATTCTTGCATCATGATTAGATCTCGATTTTTGATTGTGTTCTTTGATATGATGTTTGAGTAAAACTCCGCGCGTGAAGGAGTCGAGAGAATCAATAGATGATGATGTTTACAATTCTTGAAACGATTCTTAATTCCTATAAGTTTTGTAAACTCTTGTAAATTGAAGAATCGACAACCTAGTTTCGAGCGATACTTTCTTGATTGTGTTCGCTCTTAATTAGTGATCCACGACCGATTCTTGAATTTACTAGAGGCTAGTTTTTGAATGAGATTCATCGAAAGGACAAAGGATGAGATGAAGAAACCCTAGTTTCTTCGAAAGATCCTTAAACCTCGATTAATCGTCATCGATCTAGCATCAATTCATTAATGGATAAGAAAACGTAATCAATCATTTTCATCACGTCTATAAATTCGATCGATTCCTACGAGCCTCACTTCGATTCTTGATTATTGGATTGGATATCATCAATTCTTAATTCTTGATTTTAAATGTTTTCTTGATTTTAGATTTAGATCTAGATAATTCTTGAACTTCAATTTTATAAATCTTGAATTGAATTGTCTATTCTCTTCTTTTTAATTTTCAATTCATCTAATTCAAATTCGAACGGATCTCACTTTCCCTGTGGACGATCCGCACTCGCTAACGCGCTACAATCGACACCGTTATTGATTGCGGTCAAAAATTTCTTTGGTTGTGATTTCTATACATTTTCTAACTACACAAACCGAGAATTCTCATTCAATCAAATGGCGTTGTTGCCGGGGATAGTGCGCTAATTCGTTCGTTTTTGAAATTTGAGTTGAAAAATTTATTCCATCAAAAATTTTTTAGATCTAAATTCGCGCAAACACTAAACAATTCGTTGTGATTTGTTGCGAGGAAATCTGGAATCTATGGAGCTTGGGAAATTTTTTTCTGAATATTCCAGAGAGCTCAGGAGGTGAACTGAGGCCTTCTATAAAATTTTTGTGCAGTGATCTTGTAGAACCGCGGCGGATCCGCGGCATTAGCAGCATATTGCGGCGGAAGGGCGGCGACACTGTAGCTTTAGTGCACTAAAAGTCTCTAGTATCTCCTGTACTTTCTTATCTCTTTCTCAATCTGCTCCAATAACAAATTTGCTGCAGGTTTGTTTGCAAAATTCGCAGCACCGCAAAAATAAAAATTGTGCGTGTTTTGATTCTTGGTTGTTTGCATATTAATACGGAATTTAAGGGGCACGGCCAAATTCAGATTAGGTTGGGAGTTCATTACCCTTCCTAAGCCCCGAAAATCACAAAATTGCATCCGCGTTACCCTCATTAACTAAAAGAAATCTAGACTTGACTCTAAGGACCGTCGCGCTCACTTAGGACAGAAAGAGGCCGTGGTTAATCTATTACTTATCCGCGTTTCTTTTGTGGTGTCTAAGGCAAGCGTGTCTAAGGCAAGTGGTTACTTAATTAGGCCCACTACTTACGTAGTGGAGAACCTCCCACTTACCTGGCACTTACCTGGCCACAGGAGAGACAAAGAGGCAGTGGAGGATTGATCCCGCGACTTGTCTTTTGGCAGTTAGGAGCGGTCTAGAGCCTTGACCTAGGTGACCACTTGACTTAAGGTTTTGCTTGTTGCATTTGTTGTGATTTGCATCATTTTTTCAAAAATCCGTATATTTTTCAAAACAAACACCACTTCATTCATTTCCCCTAATTATATCAACGCTGCCACTTGTACTAAACCCTTTAGTGCAAGATAGGTTGAACACGGGATTCTAGTGCCCGTTTAGTCCGCGTTCCTTCTAACGACCCCAAAGTCGGTATTTCTACATTTACCTCTTCTTTATCCACCACCACACCCACATCGATGGATCCTTCTCCATCGAACTTCTTTACCACTAATCTGCCGCCGTCCGTAGGTGCACACAATCCACCCCGCATCTCTCTCCAGGAGAGATGATATCCTATGCGAGGTCCTCTTTTGACCTGCTTATCCATTCCACCAGCCAACGGGGATAATTTTGAGATTAAACCCCAATACATCAACTTTCTACCCAAATACCACGGTCTCGAGTCTGAAGACGCATATGTCTTTATCACCAAATTTGAAAATGTATGCGCAATGATGGGTATGTCACAGCTTTCTGTGGATGCTATGCGTCTCCGTCTTCTTCCATTTACCTTGTGCGATATAGCCGAGAAGTGGCTGTATAACACTACCGCACATTCCATTACGAATTGGGAAGAATTCGTTGCAGCATTCTTTAAGAAATTCTACCCTAATCACAAGACAGCTCGAGTCCGTAGCGAAATAAATCAATTCACCCAGCTTCCAAATGAACCATTTTCAAAATGTCTTGACCGCTTCAAGGATCTGTTGGTTCAATGTCCACATCACGGAATCCTTAGATGGGATCTATGCCGAATCATATATGAAGGCATTAACCCTACCACTAAACAGAGCCTTGAAGCCACGTGTCAAGGCAATTTTATGACCAAAGACGATGGGGAAGCTTGGAAATACTTAGAAGATTTCGCTGAAAAATCTTTACAGTGGGAGAGTCAATCGTTTAGGGGTGGCAATAACCAATCGGATGTTTCTATAGGAGTTAAAGCTGAAATTTCAGCTATACACAAGAAACTCGAGACTATGGAAAACAAATTTTTAGCTGCCGCCCTAAATGAAATGTCACTCTCCAAAACTGTATGTGGATGCTGGTCTGATCCTTTTCATTTGACGGAAGAATGTCCATTGAATTCTCCGTTTCAAGGTCATGAGCATACCAATGCTGCTTTTCAAAGACCTAGAAACGATCCATTTTCTTCTACTTATAATCAGGGTTGGAGGAATCACCCTAACTTTGCTTGGAAGCAATCACAAACTCAAAACACGGTTCCAAATCAAAACAATTTCTAAAGGGTCCTTCCACCACAACAGCAACCACTTCAATTGAGTCAGCACCCTGTCCAAGCACAAACCTTCTAAAATCCGGTCAACACACCTGCACCGTCTAGTCCTTTGCAGTTGACCGGGACTGATGAATCCTCTTCATTTGCACAATACATGAATTTGGTTCTAACAAATATCATGCAAGTGTCGGCTGAAATGAAGTCTTCTGTCGATGACATGAAAAGAAATATTGTCTCTCAAAATAAGACTATAAAATCGATGGAAGAAGAAATTGCACGATTAAAAGCCGAAATGAGTGCAAGAGAGAAAGGAAAACTTCCAGCTCAACCTTTGCCCAATCCTGGCTATTCACATTATGTGAATGCAATCACGTTGACATCTGGAAGAGTGCTTGACAATCACGTTGGGGAAGAGATTGATGACACTGAAAAATCTATCGATGATACCTCGGCTGAGTCCTTTCCTTCCACTTCTGCTTCTAATTCTGACCCCAGTTCTTTTACCCCACCACCTTCTTCCGAGCCTATTCTCCGTTTTCCCCAAGGCTCGACACCTCAGCCCAGACCAAAAACGATCCCCACTCCTATTCTTAGATCGTTCCTACCCACACGATCTTCTCCAATGTTGGACCCCGACCTTATTGCTCAAGCTCCTTACCCGAATCGGTTAAGGGGAAACACACTGAGTCCACAAATGGAGAAGATCACTGAAATGTTTAAACAGGTTAATATCAACATCCCTCTTCTAGATGCTATCCAACAAGTCCCCGCTTATGCGAAAGTTCTTAAAGACTTGTGCACTAGAAAGAGGAAGACTCAAGTGCCCAAGAAGATATTCATGGCTAAGACTGTAGACACCGCTTTCCCCCAACAATTACCGAGGAAACGTGAGGATCCTGGCTGTCCTACGATTTCCATTTCTATCGGGGAAAAATACATCAACCGTGCTCTACTAGACCTTGGCGCAAGTGTTAACCTGCTTCCTTTCTCGATTTACGAGCAGTTAGGGATCGGAATGTTAAAGCCCTCGAGCATAACTCTCCAGATGGCTGACCGATCAAGCACCAAACCTAGGGGTGAACTGGAGGATGTGTTAATAAAAATCGGGGAATTTGTATTCCCTGTGGACTTTATTGTAATTGATACACAGCCTGTAGCGAACCCACAGAACCAAATTCCGGTGATTTTAGGTCGCCCCCTTTTGGCCACTTCCAATGCTTTTATCAACTGTCGTAACGGTTCTATGACCCTATCCTTCGAGAATAGGTCAATAGAGCTGAACATTTACAAGTTGGGAAGTGTACCCTCCGAACCTACTGCTCAGGTCTATTCTGTCGACTTAATGAATGTCGACAGCAGCGAATTTGATGATCTTCATGATACTGATCTTGACTCTTTTCATATGTTGCTGTTTGACCCAACTATGTATCATACACACACGGACTCTTCCACCGAGTTGTCCGGGTCAACAACTAACACTGATTATGAAATGTTTTTGGAGTCTGAAGATCACCCCGCACTTTGTGATGACATTATTCTTCGGGGTATTGATGAAACTTTTGAGGAAATCTTCGCTGATGAACTCGCATTTTTGAATGATACGGGTGTTGATATGAATCATTTCCTAATCAATGAAATGGAACCTCCACCCCTTCTTCTGGACTGTAAAAAGAATGCGAGTAATCCATCACATTCACTGCATCGTCTCTCCAAAATGAGACGCAAACACATTCTATTCCACCACTTACCTTTTCCCCACTTCTTCTTCCACCAAGCAGAGCACTACATTGATAAAATTTTCGAATGGTTGGTGTTGACCATCGGTCTTTGCAAATCATGGCATCGACCGATGATTCTTGACCCTCTCATGTGATTTTCAAAGATTAACATAGCTTAATTCAAGTTTAGGGGGTGTAATCTGGCTCCTGAAATGAAATTATTTTACAAAATGATGAGCCAAAGAATAAGTTTGGGGGAGGATTTTCACTTAAATATTTTGCCCCCATTAATAAATTTCCTCCCAGGCTTACAGGTTTTCAAGATATAGCAGATGGCAACAGTGAGGACACTGTTGAAAATAAGTTTGGGAGAGATTTGTGCTTATTTTCGCATCATACTTTGCATAAGCACAAAACATTTGAAAACCTATAAAAATTTAAAAATTTTCAAAATTTTTTTTTAATAAAAATTGTGTACATAAATAAGATAATAAAAGATTAGATGGTGAAAAATTACATCCAAAAGATTGGAAAAATTTAAGAAAACCAAGAAAATTAGAAGTTTTCTTATACGAACTAGTAATAAGTAGTTATGAGCCGTTGTCCCAGGGGTTAGTAAGATGAAGGAAATCACTAATCTGAGGATAAAAATAAGTCTGAAAAATAGTTCCTATTATGGAAGCCAAACATTTTGAACGTTGATACCCTACTATTCACACTTACACACGTCTTGAAACTCGGGATAGTAGAGGATACCTTGAAATACTCTTGTCTAAAAGCCAAAGTATGAAGGAAATAAAAAAAATATGAATAAAATATAAAATGGTGAGAAAAATGGACACTGGTTTTGTAATCTCCAAGGCAGCAATAAAAAAATATAGTAAGGGTGCCTCTTCACCTAGTGCCTTAGACCAACTGGTCTGGGAGTCACTGATAAGCCTTAGGTGGTGCAAGACGAGGAAAAAACACCAAATAAGCAAGCACGTGAGTAATCGGTCGGTTAGTACCTCAAGAAGTATTAACGGTCGCATGAAAGTGTGAGCAAATTCATCTAAATATTCATTAATTAAAAAGTACTGAGGCAGATGGACAAGAGTATGATAGCTTGAATTGAATTCTTCGAGTGTAGGGATGTATTTTACACACACGTAGGGTTATATGATCGATATTTGGAAGAAAGATAGGAATGAAGAATAAAGACGATGTTTTATTGAGGGATGATGTGATTTTTAACATCTTTTCATGACTATTAAGATAGGGCTCATGACAACCAAAAAGCCAGTATAGTTGGAAACTCTAATTTTTAAAGTCTTTCTTTTAGAATTCTTATCTTTATATGTAACTTTCACGGTCTTCCTTTTATTATTGGATTTTGTGGGTGCAATCCGCTGAAAACCGTCAGGAGACAATACTCCTCCTACTAGGGACACCTAGAGGTTTAAAGGCTTGTTGCACGTACTCAGTGCAATCGTGTTGCCTACGAAAGTGTGCTAGTTAGTTTTTCTCTTTCTTTATTTTCTCCTTCTCTTTTTAATAAAACAGTTCGCTCGAGACGACCGAAAATAAGTTTGGGGGAATTTGATCAGTCGAAAATATTGCAATTTTAACACGTCAATTTCCCTACTATTTGCACTCATTTAGAGGTGTTCGGTATTAATATAGCACATATTAGCAAATTGACTGTAAAATACCAAATAACTTGTGTTATATATTAAAACCGACATTTTTGAGGGAAATTGAGTGTTTATCATGGCATCGCATCATCTTTGTATAGCGCAACACTTGTCTCAAGAATCTGTGCAGGAAATTCCAGGAGAAAAGCCGAAATTGTCAAAAGTGCTGATAAAAATGCGCCAAGTCTAGGACATGAGATCTGGCAGAATTAGAGAAAGCAAAATGAGATTCAACACATCAGAAAAGTTCTACAAGGCCAGTACAAATTCAGCACAGAAATTACATGCATAGAGGACACTATTGGACCGCGGATCCGCGGCCAATAACCCATTACCGCCGTGGATCCGCGGCTGTATGATGACGTCAGCATTGAGTATTTCAACACGTGGCTTCCTGTAACTAACAATGCTTCCAGAAGACTCCAAAAACACCACGTGGCTTCATCCAGAAGGCTCGGCCTAACAACCTTACCCAAGAATATTCCTCATTCTAGAATATTCCCTCCAACAACCTTCTTCTAGAACGCTCTCTCCAACAACCTTCTTCTAAAAGTCTCCTTATAACAACCTTCTTCTAGAAGCCTCCTTGTAACAACCTCATTCTAGAATATTCCCTCCAACAAACTTCTTCTAGAAGATTCTTTCTAACAACCTCATTTTGGAGGGAAAATTCAAATGAGATAGTTCATTTTGGAGGGAAAATTCAAATGAGGTGGTTCATTTTGGAGGGAAAAGTTGTTCATTTTGGAGGGAAAAGTGGTTCATTTTGGAGGGAAATTTGAAATTTGAATTCTAGATCTAGGGTTGAGATGGTTATAAAAGGAAACCTAGATCTAGGGTTTTGGGTGGTTCATTAGTTCAACAATTCACCCACAAGTTGAGTGACACAACTTGTGCATTCAAACCCTAATCCCTAATTCAAAATCCAAGCCAAAAATCAAGAACACCGAGTACCAAATCAAGCGAGAAGCCTTCAACCTTTTAGGAGCGAAGCCGATCTTCATCCGAGCAAGTGATCCAAGACGATCCGCGACTCACGAAGACGAGCGACGCCAAATCGACGATCGAGTTCTTTCCTCATTGTAGATTTTGAGAGAATTGTAACAAAATTGTTGATAAATAAAAGGTGAAATTCTTTATCTTGCTTTCTTTACATTCTTGCATCATGATTAGATCTCGATTTGTGATTGTGTTCTTTGATATGATGTTTGAGTAAAAATCCGCGCGTGAAGGAGTCGAGAGAATCAATAGATGATGATGTTTACAATTCTTGAAACGATTCTTAATTCGTATAAGTTTTGTAAACTCTTGTAAATTGAAGAATCGACAACCTAGTTTCGAGCAATGCTTTCTTGATTGTGTTCGCTCTTAATTAGTGATCCACGATCGATTCTTGAATTTACTAGAGGCTAGTTTTTGAATGAGATTCATCGAAAGGACAAAGGATGAGATGAAGAAACCCTAGTTTCTTCGAAAGATCCTTAAATCTCGATTAATCGTCATTGATCTAGCATCAATTCATTAATGGATAAGAAAATGTAATCAATCGTTTTCATCACGTCTATAGATTCGATCGATTCCTACGAGCCTCACTTCGATTCTTGATTATTGGATTGGATATCATCAATTCTTAATTCTTGATTTTAAATGTTTTCTTGATTTTAGATTTAGATCTAGATAATTCTTGAACTTCAATTTTATAAATCTTGAATTGAATTGTCTTTTCTCTTCTCTTTAATTTTCAATTCATCTAATTCAAATTCGAACGGATCTCACTTTCCCTGTGGACAATCCGCACTAGCTAACGCGCTACAATTGACACCGTTATTGATTGCGGTCAAAAATTTCTTTGGTTGTGATTTCTATACATTTTCTAACTACACGAACCGAGAATTCTCATTCTATCAACATTCTTGCTCAGTTATATATTATACTGTTTCAGTTGTCTTTTATCAGGATATGTGTATTTGTTTTTATTGATGCTTTATCCCACATGCACATATTGATAAAGACTTGATGCAGTAGTATACTATTATGGTATATGTTATACACATTATTACATATTGCGGTTACATGTTGATAAAGCCCGTAGGATCTTGCTTGACTACATGCATTGTGATGGCGATCATACTTGTGGGAGCAGGGTAGTCCATAAGCACATCCTTAAATGGTCCCTAGTCGCGTGAGGATTGAGACTGGGCATTGATACTCCAGAGTAAACTAGTGTATACGTTTCTTGCCCCGACAAGGGGCAATGGTTGGTCCCGCAGCCATTGGTCAGATGTACCTAAGATCGTATACAGGTGCTCACTGGGTGTGAGTACTCACGGAGAACTTCCAGATGGTACTATACCTATCCTCAGATGGAAGTTCTCAGGTGACATGTGTACAGGTTAGTCCCCGGACCTAAGATCGTTATTTGTCTCGTGTAAGTTCCCATTGTGCTTTGATCACTACCCAACCACGGCTCTACTAAGTCTTGCAAACAAATTTTGGTTGGGTACAGTCCCGAGACACATGGAGGCGGTGGGTGATTGTTGGGGATTCGTCTCTCCCGGTATTGGCAGTCGATATCGCACTTTTTTCGACTGTTCAGGACCATAAGACCTTAGCCAAGGCAGTTGGGATTTTCTGATAGGTTGATCAGTAATTTCCCAGATTGGTCTTGAGCCACATCAGCACGAATTATCGGGTTATTTAGGTCTGACGTATACCACCCCCTAGACCCGGTATGCGATACTCTTAGACGAAGAGACCGGACTGTACGGATGTTGTAACAGATAGGCTCAGTTGGGATCCGGATGAGTTTTCTCGTCGGCTTTCCTTTTCGACAGGTACCCGGGTAGCCGTTACGTACAGCTAGTGCCGCTGACGTGCTTGTAGTTATGGATTTATCCAGTAACACACTGTCGGTGTACTGTCTAGTCTTTAGAGTCCCACACAGAGGGTTTCTCTACTTCGGGCGAAACGATATAGAGGTCGTATGGTTTTTCGGCAGGGTTCGATCACATGCGTGTACTTGTGCACGTATGACGTTCAGGCAGATAATACTAGTGGGCTTTGGTTTAAGCCGAATTCTAGTATTATATCGTTGGATTATTTTCGTCTCTCTTGTATTCGTGTTTTTCGGATTACGGATACGGGTATGTATATACAGTGAGAGGTATTCTTGTAATTTGTTACAAGAGTGCTTCCAGAAGAAGAAACCTCATAATTTGTTTTAACCATTTAGTTAAATGGTTAATGAGGTGGAAGTATGAGGTGTTGACTTTTCTTAAGTGAAGCATTGCTAATTGTTGACTCACTTGGTGAGTCATGGGTTACTATTGAGGCAAGGTGGCATCTAGATATTTTTTAGAAAATATTTAGATATTTTGTGGTGAAGATAATTTTTTATATTATCTTTGGCATGCTTGCTTTATTAGTCACAAGTCTTAGCCATTCTTCACTTAGGTTTTTTCTTGTGTTGCTCTCTACAACAATCTCATCTTCTCCAAGCTTCTCTTCTTCTACCTCAAACCCTAATAGTCTCATGTGTTGAGAAATCTAGGGTTCTTGAGACAAATTAATCCATCATCACTCTCTACATCACCTAGGCTACTTGGTTAGCAAACTAAGTGACTTAGTTACCATGGTTTAGAGGTAGGAGCTCAAAGTAGACACTCTCAAGTGGATCATCTTTGACGTAAGGAAGCCATCGATCAAGCTCGATCATGGAGGCCACTAGGAGCATGCTAAAGGAGAGGAGTGAGACCCGAAGGACTCAAGCTCCTTGGTATATACTCTTTTCATAGTAGATAGCTTCTTTGTATCTAGTTAGATTTATGGTAGATCCGGTGTAGGGTTATTCTAGCGCCAAGTTTTGATCGTTAGAAAAAAAATTTCCGCAATCAGCCACGGATGATGGCTAGGGTGTTAGCATAACCTTTCATGCGGTAGCTCTGTAATACTTTTCTGTCGCATGGATATATGGATTGGTTAGGACGGTCGTTCGACCTTGTTGCCCTTGTCAAGGGCTTGTGCGGGTGGGTCTAATCCAATCAGGATAATGACGGGTTGAACTTGACTAGGACCCTTTGACTTGTTGACCTTGTCCAGGTCATTTGGGTCCTAGGGGTAAAATCCATATCGGGAGTTTCAAACATACTGGTAACTTGCCAGGCATGCAGATGCCTTCTGGGTTATGGTGACTTGAGTGGATTCTATCAGGTTATCACATGATGATAATTGGGTCCCAATTCATACTGATGAGTATGTATTACTCCTCGAGAGATTTTTCTCTTCACAATTAGCTAACCTATTAGGTGTCTAGAAAGTGTTAATGAGGTTACGCCTCTGCGGAAACGTGGTTATTAATTGGGTCCGTGCGAAAGCACGGGAGACCTTCCTCGGAGTACCAACACTAGCCTGGCTGAACGGTTGGCAAACTTGTAAAGTGTAGATGATCCCGACTAGTTCTCCTTTCAGGGTTTGAAAGAGAATTCGAGGATACAGTGGGAGCCATCCTAATCAAATAAAGTGATAACCAATCTGATCTTGATAGAGTGCATGCTGAGTGTTTCTTTCCTCTCTCTCTCTCTCTGGTACAACAACCCAAGACTTACCTTAAAACTCATGAACCAATTTGACCGAACCTTTTTACACCCTTGGCTTTGGCTTGTCTTGATTCGCGACAAAGTCGCATATATCCCTGCCACTCATACTCTACCCTTTGCATTTCTTCAGAACACATCGTATCACTGTGACGATCCATATTGCTTGGAACAACCATCGTATAGTTACATACGAACTCGAAGAAGTTACTTCAGTCGAGGATGGCCACAGGTTCTGAAGAAATTGAATAGGATTATTCGGTTGTCTCTTCCCTTTACCTTCTCTTAGGTTGCAAGAGCTCCTTGATTAAGAGAGTACACCTGTTATACTTATTGAATAGTCTTCTTCCAAACATCAAGCTGGTGCCGAAAAGTAGGGAAGGAAGAACACCAAATTAGCCTAAAGACAGTGTACAGAAGGTAAAATGTAGAAACATATAAAGGGATTGAAGTGAGGGCAAAGGAAATTGCGACTACTGTCATAAATCTGGATAATGGAAAAAACATTACTGGGAATACCTGACCATCCCCTATGAAACATTTTCATGTTTTAGTATTTTTGTGTACTTGTAAAAGAAAACTGTTTTCCCAATCAATTCTGACTCCAGGTTATGTATTTACCAGATTTAGATCTCACATCTGTACGGTGTTACAGATGATGAGTAGGAGTAGTATATTGGGAAATGGGCGATTTGATCCTCAATATCGGAATTCGTTGCAATTGATGATATTGGATTAAATCGCCTGGTTTTTGCTTGACGGCAAATATTTGGTTTCGAATAACCGTTGTTATGCACCAAATTTTAAAATGGTATATCTGTACCTTTATTTTATAAAAGTGAGATAAACATTTTGAAAATTGTGTTGTAAACATTTACCTTTATCAGTTAAGGATAAGGTAAGGTGCATTGAATAACGGTGTAAGAAATTCTTAACCAAGATACAGGTTTCAATTTACAAAACACAGAATTTGAGTTGGTATACTCTCGGGACTTATACATGAAAATGTATGTTGTCCAATGTCCTTCAGGACAAGGGGTTCGTACTCTTACTTCATTCAGGTTTACCTATAAGTTCTCTAGTTTTAGGTACGCATTCGTAGTAATGCAAGGTCAAAGATTTTGAGAAGTTTATACGTATAAGAATAAAGTAGAGAACCATACGTTGGAAGTATTAGGATTCTTTAAGGTGATCGAAGATATAGATACTTATGCTGAGTATTCCATCATAGTATTGAAAACTTTATTCTCTCATAGGTTGCTCATCCGTGAGTTCGCTCCTTGATGAGTAATGCTGTATTGGCCTTTTTCCATTATGCGATATGCACTGGAAATAGCTGCATGACATTTGAATCTGGTTCCATCTAAATTAGTGCCTTGATTCTATATGGATATAGAATTGTTGCATATCTTAAGGTTGTTAAGATATGGAGTTATCTGGTTTCTGTTTAAAAGAAGAGTCCGAACAAACTCGAGGCATGCTTCGGTAATGGCGGTTTGTGCATTATCCCAAGTATTCGCTAGGATTTTGTTTCTACCATTTTCAAGATCAATAGTTACATTGTTCTTGACTCGCCACCTTTTTTATAAAATGAATATTTTTGCAAAAGAAACTAATGGGAGTATGGTGGAATTGGGAGTAATTCCAAAACCACAAACGGTTACCGAAAATTTAGTAGAAGCTAAGGATTCGATTGGACTTGACAAACCGTTAGCCACTCCACAGATTCTGGTAGGTGATCTCAGACACCCGAGAGATACTTCGGTTTTCTTGTAGACAGTAATAGGGAGGTCAACATCATGGTGATGATGGCCCTACTAGTTATCAGTAGGTCATAGAAAGTGGTAAATTTCAGGTGACCAGATACTTCATATCCAAAATGGACTCCACACACTTCAGCAAATTATGGATTTTGGATTTTGCCGGGTGCTCCTGAAGGGGTAAAACCCATTAGTAGCAAGTAGATCTTTCGAGATCTGTGCAGGTGGAAAGGTGCTGATCTAATAAGGCTAGAATCGTTATAAAGAGTTTTCATTAAATACCCGTTGTGGATTGCGATGAGACTTTTAATTCAGTGTCTATGCTGAAGTCTATATAAATATGACTTGACACTGCTATTCTCCTTACTTGTTATCAGCAGGTCATAAGAAGTGGTAACTTCCAGGTGACCAGGTTTTTCATACCTAAGATGGACTCCACGCACTTCAGCAAATCATGGATTTTGGATTTTGTTGGGTGCTCCTGAAAGGGTAAAACCTATTGGGAGCAAATAGATCTTTCGAGATCTCTGCAGGTGGAAAGGTACTAACCTAAAAAGGCTAGATTTATTGTAAAGTGTTTTTATCAAATACTCGTTGTGGATTGTGATGTGACTTTTACTTCATTGTCTATGCTGAAGTTCATATAGATATGATTTGGCGCTAATGCAGTTCATGGCTACGATATCTGACAGGTGGGTGACTATAACGTCTTTCCAAATGGGATTTTGGAAGTGCACGTGTATATGACTCTGCCAGAGGGTTATCGTAGTCAGTAGGAGCAGCGGAATGTGTGAAAGTTGCTTACGTCTATTCATAGACTGAAGCATGGATAGCGAAGACAAATCATCTATTTTGATGTGACAGTCAAGTTGATTGACTTCGTCATTACAAAATATGAACCAAGTGAGAAGGATGTAGGGAGTACTGTCTGGGATTTCGATGACATACTCCAGATAGAAAGTGATGTTCTTATACTACAATCGGTCAAACTTTGGTTGTCACATAGTGTCCTCCACGTTGGATATGGATAGTATATCAGGAATTCTGGTGACTAGATATAGATTTAGGATGTTTCCCAAATTGGGTATTCAGACAACATTCTAAAGATACTTTAGAATGGACGACTCCTGGCTTGGTAGTGTACCTACATGTGATGGAGTCACCCTCTCTTAAGAGATATCTTCTAAACTGATGAAGAGATGGACTGGCATGAATGACATATCATTTGCTTAGGCAATTGAGTCAATCATGCAATGTCTTGTACAAAGACCAAATAGATAATATATCAGGGATTCTGGTTTTAGATCTAGATTTGGGAACTTTCCCAATCGGGTACTTGGACAACATTCTAATGTTACTTTAGAATGGACGAATCCTGGCGTGGTGGTGTACCCGCAGGTGATGGAGTCACCCTCTTTAAAAAGGGATGTCTTTTGGACTAATGAAGAGAGGGACGGGCATGAATGACATATCATTTGCTTAGGCAATTGAGTCAATCATGCAATATCATGTACAACACTAGATATTGCTTTTGCACTAGCTGCAATAAGCATATATTAATCCAATCCTCAAGAAACAAAAGGAAGCGGTAAAGAATATAAGAGGATGTTCTTGGTATAGGATAACGGCAGCCTCCTACAGGAGGCAGTTATCAGTTCAGGGATCCAAGGTGAGCTGGATGACAGAGATGCTGTCAAATTCTTCAGTTTGGCCTCTTCTGAGGATCGGTGTATTGGATAGTGTTCAAATACGGATACTGAGGTAATCATGGTGCAGGATGCTGGTTATAACTCAAAAGAGGATACAACCCAAGAAGTTTGTTGGATGGAGTTGTTCATTGATGAACTTGGTCCCATCAGGTACCAAATAAATTCTTGAGGCGGGGTATTGCTCAGATTGGAAGATTGTTGATCTCCGCAAAGTTGAGAAATAGAGAGATGAAGTTGGAATATTGTAAAGGATCCACTCACTGAGGCTATTTCTCGAACACGTTAAGTTTCACAAATATAGTTTGCAAAACCGATTAGTAGAGAAGTTGGGTGTTCGGTAGCACACGAGCTGTGGGTACGCAATACCGCAATAATTGGCCTTAAGTGCAAGTGGGAGATTGTTGGATATAGTGCCTTCAAGGCAATTATTGTGATCGCGAGTAGGCGATTATGATAATTGAGGGAGGACGTATACATGTATAACAGTCTTACTCGAGATGATAGTATACTATCTGGTTTGTCTTCAACATTGATGAAGCCAGTAGGATTGTTGCTTGAAGACCAGCATTATGATGGCTATCATATATGTGAGAGCTGGGTTGTCCATAAGCACATCCTTAAATGTCCCTAGTCATGGGAGTATCGAGACTGGGCATCGATACTCCAGAGTAGACTAGTGTATACGATTCTAGACCCCGACGATGGGCGGTGGCCAGTCTCACAAGCCTTTGGTGTTGTGTCACTTAAGATAGTATACAGGTGCTCACTGGAGGTGAGTACACTGGACAGACTCACCGAGAACTTCTAGATCATATTATATTTATCGTCAGATAGAACTTCTCAGGTGGCATGAGTATAGGTTAGTCATTTGACCTGAAGTTGTCATTTGTCTCGTGTGAGTTCCTACTGTAATCTGATTACTACCCTACCACGGCTCAAAGGAGTCGTGCAAATAGGTTTTAGTTGGGTACAGTCCCGAGCCACATGGAGGCAGTAGTCGACTGTCAGGGATTTGTCTCTCCTAGTTAGTAATCGATGTCGCGCTGTGTTCAGTTGGCTATCACCAGAAATCCGTGACCATGGTGGATGAGATTTACTGATAGTTGATCAGTAGTATCTCTATTGGTGATGAGCTTAACTCAGACACGACTTATCGGGTTAGTAGGGGTCTGATGTTATCCACCCCCTAAACCCAGTATGCGATACTCTTTGATGAAGAGACCGAACAGTACGAAGATTGTCATATTCAGGCTCGGTAGGGTAAGGACGCATTTGATTGTCGACCCCCTTTCGACAAGTACCTGGATAGCTGTTACGTATAGCTAGTGTCGCTGACGTTCTTCTGGTTAAACCCACTGCCAGTGTATTGTAGAGTCTTTAGAGTCCCATATAGAGGGTTTTCCTGGTTCAGGCAACAAATATAGGAGCCGTACGTTGGTACGTGCAGGGGATCCGATTAAATACGTGTAATCGGACGGTTGATAATACTAGCTGGCTTAGGATTAAACCGGATTATTAAATCAAGTTTTGATTTAATAATTTGTGTATGTATTTTGATACATATATTTTAGTATTATTGTTCACTATTTATTTTCTCTCTTTGGTGCTATCCGTATTTTTATACGGATACGCGTGTGTGTAGCGATACATGTACCGGGTGAAGTATTCCGTATTTATATGGGAATACTTATAGAAGAAGGACACCTCATATTTGATTTTCCTTTTTAGAAAATCAAATAAGTAAATGATGTGGAAAAGGGTTTTAATGAAGCATGGTTTGGAGGGATGGCTTGGATTGACTTGTGCATTTATTGTGTGCACTATTTTGATGCATGGTTGTAAAAGATTTATACATGTAGCCATTCTCTTTGATGATGAGGAGAGACTTGATGATTTTCTTGATCTCTAGCTTCATGCTCCATGGTTGCTCTCATCTTATCCTTCTTCTTCCTTCTCTTTCTCTCATGAGCTTGAGATAAAAAGAGAGAAAAAGTTAGTGAAGTATTCCTATATCACCGACCATCCAAATCTAGCAAGTTTGGATCGTCGGTTAGAGCCTCCTCCGCATTCCCTCGGGTGGATCGTCTTCGGAAAGGGTGGTCGATTCTCAAGCGCGATCCCGGCGGTTATGAGCTTGGAGGGGTCTTCCACAATTAGGTGGACACATGACAAAGGTTGTATTTTCTCAACCATTGCACTTTTAGTTAGCTGGTTTAGGTATATGGTTCAAATCCTGGGTATTACGGAAGTCCGGTGCTCTTAGAATTTTTGTTTTTGCTTCCGCCTCGGCCGCGGCTTCCGCGGCGCGGGCACCGGATCCCAACAAACAAGTCTTTATTTAACATAAATTTCAAACACATAGGATAACAGAAACTCTTGGACCACTTAGACTTAACTCGTCTAAAACGATAACGAAAATATAAACCCTCTCTCCATAGACAACCCGTGCTCATCGTGGCTAGCTACATGTGAACGATCTTGATTGCGGTAAGTAAACACATAGAAAAACATGAAAAATCAAGAACATTGGTCGAAACCTATATTTCCGCGTATTTGAATGAAGCATGGATAAAATCTGCATCCAAGAGGGGAGTACGGATTGAAATCCGCATCCCCGAGAGTTTCCCCAAGGAAGAAACCCAAAGACCAGTAAGTCGATGTCGCACACCCCACAGGGATTGTGGGGAGGCAGAATTAGCAAACAATAATTTTGTAGCCAGCAACATCGACCTAAACCCCAGAATCATATCGGAAACCCTAACTAGCAATACTCATAAAGGTTCTAATCTACTATGAAGTGATTTATACCTTCGTGTCCAAGTCCTTCAGGTCTTCTTATACTCTTCTTAAGCTCCTCGTATGTACGGATAGAGCTTGGTAATCGACTTCCTCGTGTCAAAGAAGATCCACCCCAGAGTATATGGTTCAAGCTCTAACCTCTAGAATGAGGTAACTAAAGTACCTAGTTTGCTACTCTATGTAGCTTAGGAGATGTGGAGAATGTTTATTGGATCATTTTATCTTATTAACCCTAGGTTTCTCAACTCATGAGAGTGTTTAGGGTTTGAGGAAGAAGAAGAGAGCCAAGGAGAAAGAGAGTGTTCAAGTGAGAATGATTGCTAGAATGACTAAGAGTTGATGACTATGAACCATATCATATCAATAATAATAATCACAATAATTCAATCATGCTTCAATAGTCATCCAAAGTGAATGAGTCACCCAAGTAGCCATGCTTCAATCATGTTCTTAATAACACCTCATTTCTCTACCTCATTATCCATTTAAATAAATGGATTAATCACAAATGAGGTGTCTTCTTCTAGAAGCATTCTTGTGAAATTACAAGAATACCCCTCACCATATATACATTACCGTATTTGTACCACGAATACCAAGAGACAAAAATAATCCAATATTATAATACTAGAATGCGGCTTAATCCTAATCCCGCTAGTATTATCCATCCGATCAAAAATACGTGTAGCCAGTACACGTATATGATCAAAACCCTGCACGTAAAACCATACGGCCTCTACATCGTTTCACCTGAACTAGGGAAACCCTCTGTGTGGGACTCTAAAGACTCGACAGTACGCTGGCAGTGGGTTTAACCATAAGCTTGTCAGTGGCACTAGCTGTACGTAACGACTACCCAGATATTTGTCAAAAAGATGGCCGACGAGCATGTTGGGTTATGCTAGCGCCCTGGCCATCTACCATGACTATTTACGGAACAAAAATTTTATAAACTGGCGCTAGAACAACTCTATTACCCGGATCTACCATAAACCTAAAGCTAGCAAAATAAAGAGGAGTTTAGAATGGTTATACCGAATGGTCCAAGTCCTTCGATCTTCTACCATCTTCCTAAGCTCCTAGAGGCCACCATGATCAAGCTTGATCGTCGGTCTCCCTCCATCGAAGATGATCCACCTGAGGATTTGTAGTTCGAGCTCCAACCTCATAGCCGAGGTAACTACAGTACCTAGTTCGCTAAACTAGATAGTCTAGAGGATGTAGAGTCTAATAATGGATTAATTTGTCTCCAAACACCCTAAGTTTCTCAACACATGAGACTTTTAGGATGGAGGTAGAAGAAGCAAGCATGAGGAGATGAGAGTGTTGTGAGCATGAAGCAACCAAAGAAAAATGGCTAAGTGTTGTGAACAAAAGAATCATCAAGCTCATCAAAATATCTCACAACACAAATAAATATCAACCATGCCATAATAGTGAACCATGAGTCACCCTCATGAGTCACCACAAAGCCATGCTTCATATAAAGCCAAAGAACACTTCATCCCTCCACCTCATTAACCATTTAACAAAATGGTTAAAACAAAAATGAGGTGGCATCTTCTAGAAGTGTCTTGTAATAAATTACAAGAATACACCTCATCCGTATATACATACCTGTATCCGTATTCCGAAAAATACGAATACAAAGAGACGAAAATAATCCAATAATATAATACCAGGTTCCGTCTTAAACCAAAGCCCACTAATATTATCCGTCCGAATCATGATACGTGCACAAGTACACGTATATGATCGAACCCCACTGTAAACCATACGGTCTCTACATCGTTTTGCCCGAAGCAGGGAAACCCTTTGTGTGGGACTCTAAAGACTCGTCAATATGCTGGCAGTGGGTTTAACCACAAGCATGTTGGCGGCACTAGCTATACGTAACGGCTACCCAGGTATTGAGCGAAAGGAAGGCCGACGAGCAAACTCATCCGAACCACTACTGAGCCTGTCCGTGACAATCTCCATATAATCCGGTCTGTTCGTCTAAGAGTATCGCATATCGAGTCTAGGGAGTGGATAAAGTCAGACCCTTAATAACGCGACATTTCATGTCAGTATGAAGCCCATCACCAACTGAGAAACTATTGATCCAAATCAGTAATTCTCGTCCACCTTGGCCAAGGATTTCTGGTGATGGCCACCCGTACACCTCACAACATCAACCCCTAATACTGAGAGAGAAGAATCCCCGACGATCCGCTCACTGCCTCCATGTGGCTCGAGACTGTACCTAACTAAAACCTGTTTGCACGACTCCTTTGAGCCGTGGTAAAGTAGTAATCAAAGCACAGTGGGAACTCACATGAGACAAATGACGATCTCAGTTTGACAGACTAACCTGTACACATGTCATCTGGGAACTGCTATCTGACAATAGGTATAATACCAACTAGCATGTTCCTGGAGAGTCCGTCCAGTGTACTCATAACCCAATGAGCACCTGTATACTATCTTAGGTGACTAACTGACACCAATGGCTTGTGAGGCCGTCCACCGCCCCTCGTCGAGGTCTCGATAAGTACACACTAGTCTACTCTGGAGTATCAATGCCCAGTCTCGATACTCTCTCGACTAGGAACATTTAAGGATGTGCTTATAGACCATCCAGCTCCCACGTATATGATCGCCATCATAATGCTGGTAGTTAAGCAAGAACCCTATGGGTTTTCTCAACATGTAATACTGATCTGTAATACCACATAATGCATGTACATGATAATAAAGGCAAACCAGATAGCATACTATCATTTTGAGTAAGACTAATTTATCTGTATAGGTCATCCCTCAATCATCATAATCACCTACCTGTGATTACAATAACTGCCTTGAGGGCACTATAGCCAACAATCTCCCACTTGCACTTAAGGCTAATTATTGCAATGCCGCATTCTCACAGCCCGTGTGATACCGAACACCCAACTTCTCCACTAATCAGTCTCACAAAGCTCGTTTGTGAAACTATTGCGTTCGAGAAATAGTCTCAGTGAGTGGATCCGCTCCACTGTTTCTATGTTTATCTCTCTATATCTCAACTTCGTAGAGAAAGACTATCTCCCGAAATGAGCAATACCTGTCTTAGAATTTGCCTGGATATATGATGGGACCCAGTTCACAAATGAACTCGAAATCCAACAAACTTCTTAGACTGTATCATCCACTAAATTTAATAAGTATCCTGGTCCATGCCTTCCACAGTATCCGCTTGGACCACCTGTCCAACATACTGCCCCTCAAAAGAGGGAAAACTATAACTCTGACAGTCACTCTGTCATCCAGGTCACCTTGGAAGCCTAAAATGATAACCGCCTCCAGAAAGAAGGTTGTTGTTACCATATACCAAGAACATCATCTTATGTTCATAACTGCATCCCAATGTTTCTCCAGGATTGGATTAATATATACTTATTGCAGCTTGTGCAAAAGCAATATCTGATGTTGTACTTGACATCTCATGATTGACTCAAAAGCCTAAGCAAGTGATATGCCAATCATGCAACTCCCTCTCCTTATCAGTCTAAAAGACATCACTTTAGAGAGGTGTTCATATCAGAATTTTGCATTTTTATACCGTCCATTCTTGGTCATATTGCATATAGGTAGGTGCTTTTAATCCGTATTTGCTGCATGTTTAAAGATTACAGGTTTCCAGTCCAAAACAACACAAATCTGACAAAATCTCCACAGTTACGCCAGAATCCAGAACATCTGTCACAAACAGATAAAAGCCGGGTTCCACCATCCGTCCAGTACCAGTTCAAAAGACAGGACGAAAATAGTCGTCATTTGTGACTAAATCAAGCGCGGGGCCCGAGGGAGATAGAAGTCAAAGCAGAGGAAAAATGAAGCAATCTTGGACTATGAAATCTGAAGATATTCTGGAAGACTTGTTGCAGTTTAAAGTTTTCAAACACAAGGAAAAATAAGTGCAAGACAAAAGACAGGAAAACGACAGAGTTTGGCCACCAACCCACCACGTTTCCACGGCCAAATGTCCACTATGGCCGCGGAAACGCGCCTGCCACGTGTCATCTTCTGATGAAAATTTGGGGTTAATTCTGTAATTGTATTTGGGCTTATATTTTATTCCTATTGTTTCAGAAACATGCCTATAAATAGCCCAGTTTGAGCCAGAGCCAAAGGAGTGTGATTCTTGTATTAGATTTTAGTTTAGTTTTCAATAAGAGTTGTATTTTCTTCATCTTCCTCCATTAAATCTTGTAGTGAGCTTTATTGAGTGTTGAAGAATGAAAGAAGTATTCTTCTCCTACATACATGTTTTGTAATTTAGTTCTTTTATTTTGCTTGTAATTTCAATTGTTAAAAGTAGTTGTTGTTATTTGTTTGTTGTTTTATTCTCTTCTATTTTCTTTTATCCTTACAACCATGATGCTTAGTGTGATCCTTGCCTAAGTGAGGTCCCAAATAGCTAGTTGTGATTTTCTACCTCAATTCTTATTATCTTTCTTTCTTTGTTTCATTTTATTTATCTTTTATAATGGGTGAGTAATTTCTCACTTGTTAGGGTAGGAAAAGGAAAGTTTGAGAGAAGGAAATATCCCTCACTCTTTTCTTTGCCCAACATCTTGATTCGAACTCCTGTTAATTGAACCACAATCCGCTCCCTATGGCACCCTATTCTTTATAATAGCGGTGATACCCTAGTGAGACCGACTGTGGTTGAATCAACCTGAGGTTACGACTAAGAGCCAAGAACGGACGGACAAGGACCAAAGAGAGCAAACTAAGTGTTGGAAAGCCTAGCTTATACTCACAAGTTTCCTTCTTAGTCGTGCTAATCCCCGTTGTTGCCGATTACCGTAACATCGATATTAAGAGTGGCAAATGAATTAAGTGAGCGAGCTCCTAACTCAAATTAACCAAATCCTAACCCTAACAAGTTCTCTTATCATTCATTTCTAATTAGCTAATCTTAAACAAACCTGGACATATTTGGACTTAATTCGTTAAAACATAAAGAAAAAGACTCCCATCTCTCTGTGGATCGACCCGTACTCATCCGGCTAGCTACAAAGCGAAACCGTCCTGATTGCGGTAATTAAACTAGAACACGCATAAAAATCAACCAATCAAATGGCGCCGTTGCCGGGGAGACGGTAGTTTATTTCTTTGTTTAATTTCGGGTTAATTTGTGAATATAAATATAACCAAAAACAAAAAAAAATAATATACTTTAAAATCATCTTGTTATTCTTTGTGCAAGAGTGCAGGATAGGAAGAAGTTCAAGTTCAGTGCCAAAGTCGTGGGGAGTTAGATCCATATCTCGCGACTACACCGCGGTGGATCATGGCGAAACCCAAAATCCTCTGTGGGTATCCCAATCCTCTTCTCAACTCCTTTGAACTCTACTGAACTGTTCTTTCTGCAGCATTCTTTGCAATGCTGCCAAATAAAATTTTGCGAGTGTTTTAGATTTTTTTTTATTGTTACTGTTTTGCATCGATAATACGGATTTTAAGGGGCTCTAACACCAATCCAGATTGGGTGGGAATTTCATCACCCTTCCTAAGACCCCGGAAATCACTAATTGCATAAGTGTCACCTCAAGCTTATTAAAAAATATCTAGACTAAGCCAACTAAGAACTTGTCGCGCTCAATAAGACAAAGGAAGATTATGGGCATTCGGTCGTTTATCTAAACATGACTTTTATGGTGTCTAGGTTAGATAAGCGAGGAGGTAATTTTAAAAGGCCCGTCTAATGGTGATTCGTGAGCGGAACCTTCCTTACCTCACTTGTGTTTACCTGGCCACGACTGGCTCTGAAGAGGCGATTTAAGGGTTATCTCACAATTTGTCGCTTTGGAACAGTTAGGAGCAGGTCTAGTAGACTTAGATGACCATAGTTCTAGGTGAGACTGTGCTTATTTTGACTGTGATTGTTTGAACTTATGAAACCGTATCTCTTTTGCGAAACTCTTTAAAAAAATAACAAAACAAAATTTTTATAAAAACTTGCCCTTTGTCACCAAATTCCATTTCACCTAACTTCATCCACATTTCTCCATTGACGTTTTCTTACCCTCACATTCTACGCTTTGACTATACTAAACTCGTTTAGTATATGTCCGTTTGGGCTCGGGACACTAGTGCCCGCCTAGTCCGCGTTACGTTAGTCGCTACCGACTACGCGATCGACTCAGACGTCGAAACTCCTTCATCGCCTCTTTCACCCTTACCCTTGCCGGCCAACTCCGACGTTGACCGAGATTCTGTCCATACATCTTCACCTTCACTTTCACCTTCCCCACACTCTTCTAACGAGATGTCGGGATTTCCTCATAACATCACCTTACCTCCTCCGGGAATAATTCCACTTCGATTAGGTGCGAATAACCCGCGACCACCTCTTGTTGAAGCGCCACAGCGAATTGCGCTCCAAGATCGATTCTATCCTACTCGAGCTGCACTCTCTACCTGTCTTTCCCTTCCACCGGCCAATGGGGATAATTTCAAAATTAAGCCCCACTTCATTAACATGCTTTCGAAATTTCATGGGCTTGAATCTGAAGATGCCTATATCTTCATCAACAAGTTCCAGAATGTTTGTGCAATGATGAAAACGACCCAGCTGTCAGACGATGCTATACGGCTACGGGTTATTCCGTTCACTTTGTGCGATCTTGCTGAAAAGTGGCTGTATAGCACTGCTTCCCACTCTATAACTAGTTGGGACGAGTTTGTGAAAGCGTTTCTCAAGAAATTCTATCCAAATCATAAAACTGCGAGGATCCGTAACGAAATCAACCAATTTTCCCAGCTTCCTACTGAACCTTTTTGGAAGTGCTTTGACCGATATAAAGACCTTCTTGTTCAGTGCCCTCATCACGATATTGAGAGATAGCAACTTTGTCAAACTTTATACGAGGGCCTGAATCCAGCAACCAAGTAGTTGTTGGAAACCATTTGTCAAGGCCACTTCCTATCCAAATCTGACGAGGAAGCATGGCAATTCTTCGACGACCTTGCGGAACAAACGCTTCAATGGGAGAGCACCAGACCAAGTACTTCTTCTTCTTCCTCTACTTCTACTGGTCAGTCTAGGGCAGGCATTCACCAACTCGATGTCTCTATTGCAATGAAAGCCGAAATGGCTGCAATAACGAAAAAACTTGAAGCGATAGAGAGCAAATTTTCATTTCCTGCTCCTGCCCCTGTTCTTCCCCTTCATACCATTTGTGCTTGTTGTTCCGATCCATCTCACCTAACCAAAGAGTGTCCTTACAATCCACCATCTCAAGGACAGGATCAGGTTAATGCTGCATTTCAGCAAAGACCAAGAAATGATCCATACTCTTCCACGTACAACCCTGGATGGAGAAACCACCCTAACTTCGCATGGAACCAGAATCAAAATCAGTTCCAAGGGCAGAACAATTTTCAAAGGGGGCCTCCTCAACAACAAGCACAACAACAGTATCAGCAGCTCTACCAATCCCAACCTTTTCAAAATGCGACGAACAATTTTGTGCCCAACAATTCCTTTCCTCAAAACAACTTTGTTCAGTCCAACAATGATAAGGTTTCCTCGCTAGAACAAAGTCTGGAGGCGTTCGTTAAATAATCGACACAATCCACCGCCAACATCCAGTCTTCTATTCAGTCTCTGGTGCAACACACCGCTTCTCATGGGCAAAACATCAAGACTATTGAAGCCCAGATTGCACAGCTGAATGCGGCTCTAAGCGAGGGAGAGAAATGGAAGCTTCCATCTCAACCGCTTCCAAATCCTGGTCACCCACATAATATACATGTTGCTCTTGAACAACAGAACCATAATGTGAGTGCCGTGACTACATTGAGATCAGGAAGAATGATGAACAACAACATCGGCACAACAATCGAGGATGATGAAACCCCGGCAGCCACTTCTTCTTCTGCTGCTGCTTCTTCTTCTTCTTCTTCTTCTTCGTCTTCTGAGCCTATTCTCCATTCATCTAAAGGCTCTCTTTCTTCTAAGGCTGCTCCGAATGGACCAACATCTCACTCCACTCATACTCCAGTCTTGAGATTCGTTCCAACTCCACAATCTCCTCCACAAGCATTGGACTCAACCAATTCCCAAAACATTCCATTTCCAAACGGTTGAGATCCAATAAACAAAATCCACAAATGGAGAAGATTCTGGAGTTGTTTAAGCAGGTTAACATCAACATTCCACTTTTAGATGCCATCCAACAAGTCCCTTCCTACGCAAAAATCTTGAAGGACTTGTGCACGAAAAAGAGGAAATCTCAGGTACCCAAGAAAGTTTTTTTAGCTAGTGCTGTGAGTGATGCTCTTACCCAAGCTTTACCTCAAAAACGGAAGGACCCTGGCTGTCCTACGATTTCAATCACCATTGGGGATAAGAACATCAACCGCGCACTTTTGGATCTTGGTCCCAATGTTAACCTACTTCCGTACTCAGTATATGAACAATTAGGTGAGGAGAGCTGAAACCCACACATTGTACTCTCCAAATGGTCGACCGATCTATCACCCATCCTAGGGGTGAGCTAGAGAATGTGTTAATCAAGGTTGGGGACTTCATATTCTCCGTTGACTTCATTGTTTTAGACACACAGCCTATAGCTAACCCCCAGAACCAAATTCCGGTGATACTCGGACGTCCATTCCTTGCAATCTCTAATGCTGTGATCAATTTTCGAAATGGTTCGATGAACCTATCTTTTGGAAACATGACAATTGAACTCAACATTTTCAGGTTGGGGAATCAGCCCTCTGAACCTAATGCTCATATACTAGACGTTTGTTCGATCCAGGAGATCACCTCAGAGGACTGTGAATTCAAGGAGTTTTTGTTCGATCACAACAATCTTGACGCCATTAATGCGTTCCTCTTCGAACCTGCTGCTGCTTCTGCTCCCGGCTGTGATTACGAGTGCTTCACCTTCTCGAACGATCTTGGCCAGTCACCACCCGAGTTTGAATCCTTTGAATTTCCGGATGAGTTAGCTGAACCATCCAACTCGATCGCTTACACTCATTTTGAACCTCTGCTGGAATCCTTTGAGTTCGAGACCTTTTCACTAATATTGCCTTCAATCGTTTCACCGCCAACGCTCGAACTCAAGCCATTGCCGTCTCACCTTAAGTATGCTTACTTGGGTGAGAACAAGACCCTCCCTGTTATCATCTCGGCTTCTCTAGCTTCAGAACAAGAGAAAGCCCTTCTTACGGTCTTGCACGGCAATAGGCAAGCTTTTAGCTGGTCAATGGCGGACATCAAGGGGATTAGTCCCCTGATCGTTGAACATCATATTCATTTGATGGATGATGCCAAACCAGCCAGGGATCCACAAAGGCGACTCAACCCAGTCATGAAGGAGGCTGTAAAAAAGGAGATCCTAAAGTGTCTAGATAGTTGTATCATTTACCCTATCATAGCCAGTGGGTTAGCCCCATTCACGTTGTCCCCAAGAAGTCGGGCATAACGGTCATAACCAATGAGGCGAACGAGTTAATCCCTACTCGCACCCAGACTGGGTTGGGAGTATGCATCGATTATAGAAAACTCAATGCCGCAACGCGAAAAAACCACTTTCCGCTACCTTTCATTGACCAAATGCTTGAACGATTGTCTGGACACGAGTACTACTGCTTTCTGGATAGCTACTCCGGCTATAATCAGATTCCCATCGCCGAAAAAGACCAGGACAAGACCACATTCACCTGTCCTTTCGGCACGTTTGCATATCGTCGCATGCCCTTTGGGTTATCAATGCGCCCGCTACTTTCCAGCGGTGTATGATGGGAATCTTCTCAGACATGGTGGAAAAATTCTTGGAGATCTTCATGGATGATTTCTCCATTTTCGGTGATTCCTTTGATGAGTGTTTGCTAAATCTCAACGCTGTCCTTACCCGGTGTAAGGATAAGAACCTCACTTTGAATTGGGAGAAGTGCCACTTCATGGTACGCGAAGGTATTGTCTTAGGACATATCATTTCGCAAAACGGCATTGAGGTTGATAAAGCGAAAATTGAGGTCATTTTCAATCTCCCTCCTCCCAGATGCGTTAGAGACATCCGAGCCTTCCTTGGCCATGCCGGTTTCTATAAACGGTTCATCAAGGACTTTAGCAAGATTGCTAGGCCCTTGACTCTTTTGCTGGCCAAGGACACGACTTTTGACTTCAACTCGAGCTATGTGACTGCGTTCGAGTCATTAAAAAGCTCACTCACTTCTGCTCCCGTTCTTTCTTCTCTTGACTGGACGTATCCATTTAAGATTATGTGCGATGCATCCGACTTTGCAATCGGTGTTGTCCTTGGACAGCACATCGATAAGATTCCGCACGTAATCTATTACGCTAGCCGAACCCTGAACGATGCCCAATTGAACTACACAACAACCGAGAAGGAATTCTTGGCTGTTGTGTTTGCTTTAGAAAAGTTCAGGCCTTACTTGATCGGCTCTCCAGTCATCGTCTACACGGACCATTCAGCTCTTCGCCATCTTTTTGCAAAGAAGGATGCAAAATCTCGGCTGATACGTTGGATCCTCTTGCTTCAAAAGTTTGACGTTATCATCAAGGACAAAAGAGGATGTGAAAACATAGTCACCGACCATCTCTCACGACTTCCTTCTTCGCCGTCGCTTTAAATTTCGATTAACGACGTTTTTTCGGATGAACAACTCTTAATGGTATCATGCGAAACCTGGTTCGCCGATATTGTGAATTATTTGGCAACAGGATTACTGCCGAACGAATGATCTAGTCAGGACAGACTTCGATTCTTATCCCAAGTAAAACACTTTTTCTGGGACGAACCCTATCTGTTCAAGTACTGCCCCGACTAGATTATTCCTCGGTGCGTTCCTGATGATGAATTCAAGAGTGTGCTGTCATTTTGCCACGATCAAGCGTGTGGCGGGCATTTTGGCCTAAGAAAGACAGCTGAGAAGATCTTGCAGTGTGGCTTCTACTGGCCACAACTCTTAAAAGATGCTCATGACTACTGCAAGACTTGCTCCTGGTGCCAACACTTGGGCCGGATATCCAAGAGAAACGAGATGCCGCTCCAACCAATCTTGGTTATCGAGATTTTCGATGTTTGGGGTATTGATTTCATGGGTCGTTTCCCAGCTCTTTTAGGAGCCTGTACATTCTTTTGGCTGTTGATTATGTCTCTAAATGGGTCGAGGCCGTACCAAGCCGGACTAACGACAACAAGGTTGTCGTTAAATTCCTTAAAGAAAACATCTTTTTCCGGTTTGGACACCCCCGCGCGATCATTAGTGACAATGGAACGCATTTCTGTAATAGGACTTTCGAGGCCTTGATGCGGAAATACTCCATTAATCATAAGCTATCCACGCCCTACCACCCCCAATCAAGTAGGCAAGCCGAAGTGTCTAATCGGTAAATCAAACAGATTTTGGAGAAAACGGTTTCCAAGAACCGTAAGGACTGGTCTTTGAAACTCACCGATGCCGTTTGGGCGTTTCAAACTGCTTATAAGACCGATCTTGGCATGTCTCCTTATCGGCTTGTTTACGGAAAGGCTTGCCACCTTCCAGTGGAAATCGAGCATCGCGCATTTTGGGCGATCAAAGAGCTGAACTTGACCCTTGAAGATGCGGGCAGCCATCAGAAGCTGCAGCTAAACGAATTGAACGAGCTTCGGGATGAAGCTTACGAGAACGTGGTTGTCATCAAGAACCGAACGAAGGTGTTTCACGATAAACACCTTATGCGCAAAACTTTCGCACCTGGTCAACAGGCACTTCTTTACGACACCAGACTACATTTCCATCCTGGGAAGCTCGGATATCGTTGGAAAGGACCATTCTATGTGCGGACTGTATATTCGTACGGTGCGGTGGATTTGGAAAATCCAGAGGACGGTTCATTATTCAAAATGAACGGACACAGGTTGAAACCGTTCCACACCGCAGACCCATCAGAGGAGCTCCTGCTGTTGCAGGAGCCGGTTTACATCGACTAATCTTCCTCCCCTTACACCCAAACTTTGGTTATCCAGCCATAAACAGTGGAAACACTGTTTCAAATAAGTTTGGGAGTATGTATATACAATTTTGTTTTTTTTGTGTGCCTGGTAAAATTCCACCTGTATTAATACAATAAAATAAATAAACAATAAAAAATAAATAAATAAAATAAAATAAAAACAAAAAAAATTTAAATATTCTTTTTACATAATTCTTTTATTTCATTATTCTTTTTATAGGGGTTTTAGTGCGAATAACCAAAACCCCTATAAATAAATCTCAAACCCCTTTCAGAATATTTCTGCCTCAAATAAAACCCAACAGCAAACCCTAGCCGCAGCCAGAAACTCAGCCGTCGATCACCTCCTTATGCCGCGGAAGTGCCTCCGTAAGCCACTCCAACCGCGAAAGCGCCGCAGTCCTGTCGACTTGCCCTCTGGATTTTTCCAGAGGAGGATTGATTTCCTTTTTCCCTCTTTTCAGATCTGTAAAATTCCTATTTTCTGTTTATGGCTCCACATTTACAATTTGAAAGAAACTTCTCACAATTATTCGACCATAACACGTATGGTAGCTATTTTGGCGACGAAATCTGGAAACATGGATGGACTTACCTCTTGTATAACCATCTGAATGCATTCGCGCTTCCGGATCTCGTTGGTCGGTTCTTTAATAGCATGGAGGAAGGTTGCTTTGAAAAATATGGGTTTATTCACTTACTTTGGGGTGATCGGGAGATTATATTAGACAGAGACTTCATTCATGAAGTCACATTGATACCCCGTATACCCGCTCATGACCAACCCCTCCAATTTGAGGATTACACGCCATTGATGGGCAACGATTGTTCTAGGGAGCCTAGAAAAGGAATTCAGGCACGTACACTGTATGCGAATGTGTTGGCCGTGTGCCGATGGGCTCAAAATAACATATTTGGTAGTTCGTACAATACGACATTTTTCACACCTTCACTACACATCGTGCACACGTTAATGACTAGAAACCCAAGTTATGATATGTGCACTGTGTTACTTCAGTCGATTGGCGCCGGCAAACGGGCTGCCAATTATCCGTGCCCGATGTTGGTGACACAACTGTGTCGCCATTTCCTCCTTGTTGACGAGTTTGAATTTCACATGCATGTTGGGGTTCCCATTCGACCCATTCTTGAGGGTGTCTCCACATCCTATACTCGACTCCACGATATATGGTCGCGCACCGAGCCGGCCGAGAATGTGATGACCAGGACACCAAGCTCGAGCTCCACAGCGAGCGACGAAGAGCTCACCCCCGCTGCGCAAGCGCGCCTAATTTGACGAACACATAGGGGGGTAGAAAGAGTAATTGGGATGATGACGAACTTTGATCAGCGTCTAACGAACCTGGAACACGGAATGGCCACCCTCCTGGCAAGAGAGGAAAGATCAAGATCACGATCAAGGGGAACAAGGGCAGAGAGAAGTGAGGCAGGGACAAGCGAGGCAGCGTCTAGTAGACGCCGCAGGGAGCAGTGAGGACACTGCTATCAATAAGTTTGGGGGTGGGATTGGGTTGTAAATAGTTATCCTTGCATTGCATCTGCATGTTTTATTTATCTTTTATGTAAATATTTATTTCTACTTTGCATGTTTAAATTCTGCATCGTATTTTTATAATAAAAAAAAATTGGAAAATGAAAAATTAAAAAAAAAATTGTAAAAGAAAAAAAAAATTCATTTTGGCCATTTTTGACTCAAGTTCGATATGACGGTTGACTAGTTAGAAACAAACTAGATCTTAAACTTAGTTAATTAAAAACCCTAAAAATAACCTTCCTTGAAATATAACTATAGAAAATATACGTCCCAGCGGTTTATTTTGAAATAAGCAAATTTTGAGTTCAGTTCTTAGGCTAAGTCAAAATGAGGGAAGAGTATTGAAGCTCTATTTGAAGAGTAAGTCTAAAAAATAATTCTGAATCTTAAGTCCAAATTTCTGAAAATATATACCCTACAAATCGCATATACACGCACCTTGAAACCTGGAATAGTAGAGGATACCTAGAAATACTCTTGCCTGAAAGCTTAGTATAAAAGAAAAAAATGGCAATTAAAGCTAACCACCAAAAAGAGCACCATTGAAAAAGATATCCAGTCTTGAAATAAAATAAAATAAAAAAAAGAGAATAAAATACAAGACCTGGAAACTGCTATTTACGCTTTAAGCTCACACATTTAGTAATCGGATGTTAGTGCCTCAAGAAGCATTAATAGTCGTATAAAAGGTGTATGAGCAAAACCGTCCACCATTAATGAAAAGAAGTAGTGCTAGGTATTAAGGCAAGGGTATTATAGCTTGAACTGAATTTCCAAGTGTAGGGATGATAATTACACACACGTAGGGGTATATAATCAGAGTTTGGAGGAGAGATAGGAATGAAAAATAGGGTTTATTTCTTCAGTAGAGTTGATAAAAATTCCGGATTCGAGATTGCGCTTAAGAAGGAAAATTCAAGAGATGCTGAAAGCTTTGTAAAATGGCTAGACGTATAAGATCTTAAGTTAAATAAAAAGAAAGTGTGAAGAATACGGGTTAATGATTTCTAAGTTAATGATAATAAAGTTTCTTGCTAGAATGCTGAAATGTAGGATTAGAGTCGACGGCCAATTTGATCGGATTTTATGGGTGTAATCCGCTGAAAACCCTCAGGAGACAACACTCCTCCTACTAGGGACACTTAGAGATTTAACGGCTTGTTACACGTGCTCAGTGCAATCGCGTTCCCTGCGAAAGTGAGGTTAGGACTTTTTGTGAATAAAATGGCTTTGCTCGGGACGAGCAAAAGATAAGTTTGGGGGTATTTGTTCATATCAGAATTTTGCATTTTTATACCGCCCATTCTTGGTCATATTGCATATAGGTAAGTGCTTTTAATCCGTATTTGCTGCATGTTTACAGATTACAGGTTTCCAGTCTAAAAGAATACAAATCTGACAAAATCTCCACAGTTACGCCAGAATCCAGAACATCTGTCACAAACAGATAAAAGCCGGGTTCCACCATCCGTCCAGTACCAGTTCAAAAGACATGACGAAAATAGTCGTCATTTGTGACTAAATCAAGCGCGGGGCCCGAGGGAGATAGAAGTCAAAGGAGAGGAAAAATGAAGCAATCTTGGACTATGAAATCTGAAGATATTCTGGAAGACTTGTTGCAGTTTAAAGTTTTGAAACACAAGGAAAAATAAGTGCAAGACAAAAGACAGGAAAACGACAGAGTTTGGCCAACAACCCACCGCGTTTCCGCGGCCAAATGTCCACTATGGCCGTGTAAACGCGCCTGCCACGTGTCATCTTCTGATGAAAATTTGGGGTTAATTCTGTAATTGTATTTGGGCTTATATTTTATTCCTATTGTTTCAGAAACATGCCTATAAATAGCCCAGTTTGAGCCAGAGCCAAAGGAGTGTGATTCTTGTATTAGATTTTAGTTTAGTTTTCAATAAGAGTTGTATTTTCTTCATCTTCCTCCATTAAATCTTGCAGTGAGCTTTATTAAGTGTTGAAGAATGAAAGAAGTATTGTTTTCCTACATACATGTTTTGTAATTTAGTTCTTTTATTTTTCTTGTAATTTCAATTGTTAAAAGTAGTTGTTGTTATTTGTTTGTTGTTTTATTCTCTTCTATTTTCTTTTATCCTTACAACCATGATGCTTAGTGTGATCCTTGCCTAAGTGAGGTCCCAAATAGCTAGTTATGATTTTCTACCTCAATTCTTATTATCTTTCTTTCTTTGTTTCATTTTATTTATCTTTTATAATGCGTGAGTAATTTCTCACTTGTTAGAGTAAGAAAAGGAAAGTTTGAGAGAAGGAAATCTCCATCACTCTTTTCTTTGCCCAACATCTTGATTCGAACTCCCGTTAATTGAACCACAATCCGCTCCCTACGGCACCCTATTCTTTATAATAGCAGTGATACCCTAGTGAGACCGGCTGTGGTTGAATCAATCTGAGGTTACGACTAAGAGCCAAGAACGGACGGACAAGGACCAAAGAGAGGAAACTAAGTGTTGGAAAGCCTAGCTTATACTCGCAAGTTTTCTTCTTAGTCGTGTTAATCCCCGTTGTTGCCGATTACCGTAACATCGATATTAAGAGTGAAAAATGAATTAAGTGAGCGAGCTCCTAACTCAAATTAACCAAATCCTAACCCTAACAAGTTCTCTTATCATTCATTTCTAATTAGCTAATCTTAAACAAACCTGGACATATTTGGACTTAACTCGTTAAAACATAAAGAAAAAGACTCATATCTCTCTGTGGATCGACCCGTACTCATCTGGCTAGCTATAAAGCGAAACCGTCCTGATTGCGGTAATTAAACTAGAACACGCATAAAAATCAACCAATCAAGAGGGTGGCTCCATCTCCTGCGGGTACACCACCACGCCAGGAGTCGTCCATTCTAAAACACTTTAGAATAGTGTCAAGTACCCGAATTGGGACACTTCCCAAATCTAGATCTAAAACAGTAAATCTAGTTACCAGAATCCCTGATATTTTATTCATATCCTATGTGGAGAAACCACCTTGTGACAACCACAGTATAACCGATCGTAATATAGGAAGATCTCTTCCTATTAAGTGCATGTCATCCAAATTCCAGGACATCACTCCCTACTACCTTCTTACCAGATCCATCTCTTATTCTAATGAAGTCAAACTCTATGACTGTCATATCAAAAATAGATGATCTATCTCCGCTATATCTGCTTTAGTCTATAAATAGACATAAGCTACTTGCCCTCTATGCTTTCGCTGCTCCCACTGACTATAACAACCCTCTGGCAGGGTCATATACACGTGCATTTCTAAAGCTAGATTAGAACGACGTTATACTCATCCTCCTGCCAGACCTTAAAGTTTAGAACAACAGTAGTGGCAAGTTTGGGTAATCAAAAACCTCCTTGTCACAGTCTTTGAGGATATCGAAGTACCTTCGGATGCCTGAGGTTACCCACCAAATCTGCGGAGTGGCTAATGGATCGTCGAAACCAATTGAATCTTTAGGTTCTACTAAATTTTTAGTAATCGTTTGTGGTTCTGGAATCACTTCCAGTTCTACCATACTCTCACTAATATTTTCTGAAAAGAATCCATTTTACTAAAACTGGTGGCGAGTCAAGAACAATATAACTATTGATCTTCTAGATGGTAGAAAGTTAACCCTCGTCAAAGCCCGGGATAACCCACAAACTGCCATTACTGAAACGTGCCTTGAGTTTGTCCAGATTCTGGTTTTAAGCATCAGCCGGAAAACTCAATATACCTTAACATCGTTAAGATATAAATCCATTCTATATATCCAATATAGAAACAAAGGCACTGATTTAATTGGAACCAGATTCAAAAATCATGCAGTCGTTTTCAGTGCATATCAACCAAATGGAAGAAGGTCATACAACATTACTCATCAAGGAATGCATCCATGTATGAGTAACCTGAAAAAGAAGCAAGTTCTCAAAACTATTACTTACAACGGAATACCAAACACAAGTATCTATATTTTCGATCACCTTAAAGAATTCTGATACTTGCAACATATGGTTCTCTACCTTATTCTTATACCTATAACTTCTCAAAACCTGGACCATGTATTTCATCGAAATACTTGTCTAAAACTATAGAAGTCATGAGTAAACAGAATACAGTACGAGTACCAACCCCTTTGTCCTAACGGATATCGGACAACATACAATACTTTGTATAAGTTGTCTGAGTTTAATAACTCAAACCCTGTGCGTCATAGGTTAAAAACTGTACTATTGGTTAAGAATAATTACACCGTTTTTGAATGCACCTTACCTAACCATCAACTGATATAGGTAAATATCATAGACATAATTTCAAAAAGTTATATCTTACTTTATAAAATAAACGTAAAGATATATCAGTTTGAAATCGGTGCATAACAACGCATATTCAAAACCAAAAATTTGTCTTTAGGCAAAACCCAGGCGATTTCCTCAAATATCACCAATTACAAAGAATTCGGATATATAGAGAATCTAATCACCCAATTCCTAATATCTTACTCCCACTCACTATCTGTAACGCCATACAGATATAAGAATCAAATCTGGTAAATACATACCCTGGAGTTAGAATCTAATTGGGAAACCAATTTTCAATTAACACCGCACAGTAAAACTGGAACATGAAAATGTTTCGAAGGGGTAAGCGGGTATTCCTAGTAATGCCTCTTCCACTATCCAGATTCATGACTATAACCGTATATTTCTTTGCCCTCACTCCATTCCCTTTATATGTCATTACTTATTACCTTCTGTACACCACACTTAGGCTAATTGATGCTTCATCAAAACAGATGTTCCAGCTCCGTGATGCCTGCTTTAATCCGTAGAATGATTTAAGCAACTTGCACACACTTCCGCTGCTCTCACTATCTACGAAGCCCTCTGGCTGTGTCATGTACACGCTCTCTTCTAAATCACCATTTAGAAAAACGGTATTAACGTCCATCTACCAGATTTCGTAGTCATGGTATGCAACAATGGAAAGTAAGATCCTGATGGACTTAAGCATGGCGACAGGAGAAAAGGTTTCATCATAGTCGACACCTGGTCGTTGACGAAAACCTTTTGCTACAAGTTTAGCTTTGAAATTCTCAACTTTTCCATCTACACCAAGTTTCTTCTTAAAGATCCACTTGCTCCCGATGGGTTTTACCCCTTCAGGAGCAACTTCCAAAGTCCATACTTTGTTGGTGTACATGGATTTCATCTCAGATCGCATAGCATCCAGCCATTTCACAGAGTCCGCACTTGTGATGGCCTAGTCTGGTCATCATCTTCCATGATGCAATCCCCGCTCCCACCGTCTATGAGAAAACCAAAGTATCTCTCAGGTGGATGATGAACCCTACTAGATCTGCAGAGTGCCTAAGGTTCATCGGGGACTATCGAATCTTCCGACTCCACCAAATTATCAGTTATAGTTTGTGCGGCTAGAACTTCTTCCAGTTTTACCTCATTACCGCTAATTTCTTTTACAAGAAATTCCATTTCTAAAAAGGTGGTATGTTGAGCAACAAACACTTTTTGTTCCTCAGTATGGTAGAAGAGATGACCATGTGAATTCTTTGGACATCCTACAAACTTGCATAGAACTGACCTTACCTCGAACTTGTTCGGATTTTGCTTTTTGATATAGGCCGGACAACCCCATATCTTAACTCTTTTAAGATATGGTTTCTTTCCACTCCATATCTCATATGGTGTTTTAGGCATAGATTTTGATGGAACTTGATTCAATAGGTATGCGGCTGTCTCAAACGCATAACCCTAAAAAGAAATAGGTAACTCGGCATTACTCTTCATAGAGTATACCATATCTAATGGGGTTGTGATTCCTCCGCTCCGATACACCGTTGTGATGTGGTGTATACGGAGGAGTAAGCTGAGAGAGAATCCTATTCTCTTTTAAGTAATCTCAGAATTTCGTGCTCAAGTATTCTCGTCCCCGATCAGATCGAAGGATTTTAATACTTTTACCCATCATCTGGTTCTCTACTTCGTACTTATATTCCTTGAATTTCTCAAAAACTTCAGATTTCTGTTCCAACAGAAACACATGTCTGAATCTTGAAAGATCATCGGTGAATGTAATGAAGTACGAGGAACCATTCCTGGCATGTGTAGACATAGGACCGCATACATCACTATGTATAAGTCCCAAGAGTTCAGTAGCACTTTCTCTGTATCCAGTAAATAGAGTTTTGGTCATCTTGCCTTTGAGACATGATTGGCAAGTTTCATAAGATGTAAATTCGAACGGATTCAAATATCTATCTTTATGTAACTTATCTAATATTGTCGCATTGATATGACCTAGTCTACAATGCCATAAGAAGGCTTCGTTCATTTCTGAACTTTTCCTCTTGTGTGTGTTCTGTATGTTTAGAACTGTAGTTTGATTTAGAACGTATATACCGTTACACAACGTACCAAACCCAATCAACACTTGATTTAAGAAAATGTTCATAACATTATCCTCTAATGCAAAGTTATATCTTTCTTTATGCAAAAAAGAAACCGATTAATATTGCACATCATTTTTGTTACGTAGTAACAGTCGTTCAGAATTAATGTATTACCATTTGGTAATACTACGTGATATTCACCAACTGCTTTGGCTGCAACAATTGCTCAATTCCCTACCTTGAGAGACATATCACCATTTCCCAGTTCTCTACCTCTCCTTAACCCATGTAACAAATTACATATGTGGGATCCTGATCCGGTATCCAATACTCAGGACGTAGAGTATACTGAGAAATAGTTCTCAGTTACGAACACACCAGAAGAAGATATATCATGATGCTCTTTCTTCGTTCAGGTTGTGTAGGAATCCTGATATTCCCCTATTCCGTACTCAGACTTATAACAATCATAAGAAAACGCGGAACCAACGTTCCCTAGCTCAGTATAATAAGCGGGTTTGGTCAATTCATCCAAATTATTATCTTGATTAAGGCATGTCATGGTCGCTACTTGGAAAGAGAGAGAAGGAAATGCTTTAGCGTGCACTCTTTGCAAGATTAGATTGGTTATTATCTTATCTAATCAGGATGGCTCCCACTGTTTTTATCAAATCTTCCTTCAAACCCTAAAAGGTAAAATTAGCCGGGATTAATTACACCCTACAAGTTCGCCAATCGGTCAGCCAGGCAGGTATTGGTACTACGAGGGAGTCTCCCCATACTTTCGCATGGAACTAATTAAATAATCTCGTTTTCGTAGGGGCATAACCCTGTTAACACCTTTCTTAGACACCTATTGGATCAGCTAATTGTAAAGTGAAAAACTCTCCCGAGAGTAACACTTACTCGCAGTGGATATCAGGATCCAACTATCTTATAAAAGGTATGCAATCTCATTGCAAATTTCAACACTTGAAATTCCTGATATCTGTTTTTATCTCAAGCGATTTATGACCTAGACAAGGTCAACAAACCATAAACTGCAAGTCAAGTTCAGCCCGTTCATTTTCTGATTGAATTAAACCCACCCGCACGACCCTTGACAAGGTCAACAAGGCCATACGACTACCCTAATCCAATCGCATCATATGCGACAGATAAGCACTAATCAGATACCACACACTATGCCTTGACAAGGTCAACAAACGCATCACGAATACTAAATAGCACTTATCTGAAATGACGGAGGGCTATGACTGGTTTTTAAGAAAACCTTTAGTGTAATAAATTTGATATCGTTGTAGAATCTAGTGATTTGAAAAGGACTGGTTTTTGTAGCATTTGCTAGTTTTGCTAAAGAGGTCACTCCCGGTGAACAGATCTCGGCTCTTTCCTTATTGAATGAGGTGCTGGATATTCATCAAGGAATACCACTATGCAAAGCAAGAACTAGAGAAGCTATCAAAACAAAACCGAGTGGGTTATAGCATTTGCTAGTTTTGCTAAAAAGGTCACTCGCGGTGAAGGGAACTCGGCTCTTTCCTCATCGAATGAAGTGTTGGATATTCATCAAGGAATACCACTATGCAAAGCAAGAACTAGATATGCCTTTTTGAAAACTTTGATTCTACAATACCTTTAGGTTCCTTTTCTTTCCATTAATCTCATTAATAAAGTCCTATCATTTATATTTCCCTAAACATCACAGAAAAGGAAACGAAAATAGAACGTACGCTTATGCCATCCGCATTCGCCACGAGGCCCAGTCATGCACCATTAGGTTACTTAACTAACGGCAGAGCGAGGGCTGGACTAGTGCGGGTGCAAAACATAAGCAACGTTTATTATATATATCATATATATATATATAGCATTCGTTTTACGCAGTTATATGATCACATCACAGAACTCAAGCAGCAGAAGTCAACATATGAAATATTGGATATACTAGGAGGTCTGTGTTTTAAATTTAGCCAGTAATGAAAAACACGGATTCCACGGTCGTGATGAATAGCCAAACCCACATCCCTAGACCCTTACGAGAGCAGCAAGCAACCCTGCCAATTCTAGAGTTAGGAGACCCGGTCTCGACTCCTCGATATGCTTTCCCACTGGACCCTAGAACCCGGTTACTTGTGCTCCCCGTCTTGGGTTTATCCTAATGCGGAAAAGTAAATAATATAAATCAATAGCGACATCATCCTCATCCCGGAAGTGTCCCAATAAAAGAATATTATATACAATATTACATGAATGGAAATTGAAAAACTCTCATCTCACGCAAAAAAAACCCGGCTATTCAATCACGATGATCCAATATAACATATCACATCAACACATAACATCACATATCATCAACGTAAGTAAATATGCATATCCCGAATGTCGTTGACATATAGCAACGAGATCAGGGATACCCCACATATTACACTTACAGTCGTAGAAAAGAAATGAAAAACTACAATAATTAGAATCCGCATTATCCTTAGACATTATAAACCCGGAATATCTCATATTCCGATTTTCATGCCTAACATTATAAACCTTGCATTTTAATCTCAAATCGAAAATACTTTTCAATAACTTAGTCAGGTAATTCAACAAGATTCCCGACTACCTGATCAAATGCTCGTCGGGAACTTTAGTAGATGACCGCACGCCCTGATGCCATCGACGAAGTGCACTTAGGGGAACACCATGGCCGCGAGCACCCGAGTGGATGCTTTTGACAATGGGGTTCTCCTACAGTCACTTGGTCGGGGCTGTAAGGCGTGGCTATCTAGTAATGTTATCCGGCGAGTATCCGCGTACTGTACGAGATTGCGACGGAGTTTTGATCCAAATCAAATCTCCATGAAAATCGATCAATAGAGACTAAAACACTAGATTTACAATCAAAAAACTAGTTTTCACAAAACTAATTAAAGTGGATTCTAAATATTGTATCACAAATCAAATTTAAACCCGAATCGATGTTAAAATACGACTACGAAACACTCTGAATAGCCTTAACACAAAAGATAACATCACATGCAATCTGGGCTAAACAAACATAACCTGAAACCCTAAAACCAAGCCAACAGAACACCAAAGAAATTCGAGACAAAACAAAGCATGGGAGGCCGGCCAGGCCGGTCAAAATGGCATTGTGGCCGGTGAGATTTAAGAGTTAAGGTCTCGAGTTTCCCTGGTCTTCTAGTTACATCACATGTAACATTCTGCACTTGTTTAAAAAAATTTCAGAGAACATTTCAAATTTACAGAAACTGGGTCGTAGGGTTTGCAGTTTCGGGGTTGTTTCATTTTCGTAGTTCTACTAATCTCGTCTAATCTTTAGCCTGGCTCTGATACCATGAAAGTGTGTCCTAGCACCACCACTGGGTTTTCACAAGCATCAAGCATGCTATTTTAAAAAAATTCTTGGTGCTAAGCCACACTAACCTAAAATCTAACTAGATAATTAGGGTTTTAGCATGATATGAAAGAACTAAGCTAAGTGAAAAGAGATTACAACCTTTGTAGACCGTGTCCTTCATATCTATAGCTCCGGATAGTAGTCCCTACGACTCTTCTAGGCTCCACTTGAAGAATGAACGAGCTTCCTTCACGATCTTCGTGTCGAAGATGATCCACCCGAAGCTCCTCTAATTCAAGCTACATTTTCACTAATCTTTCATTAGTGAAGGAAACACCCTAATTCAAATGGCTAATTTAAAGTAGGATGATGAAGTAGGGGTTCTAAGCTCACTTAAGATTTATCCAAATCTCTATGATTCACATCACATGTGAGGGTTAGGACTTGGAGGAGGAGGAAGAAGAAGGAAAATGGAGAGTGAAAGAGCTAAGGATAAAAAAAACAAGTGAATAATGGCTACTCTATCTTACATTATTGAAGTATAAATATTTTTAAATAATATAACATCAACCATACTTAAATAGTGCAAGCAAACCATTAAAATAAAGAATAAAGCCATGCTTCACCATACTCAAAATATCACCTCATTTTCCACCTCTTTTTCTATTTTCTAAAAATAGAAAATCCAACCATACTTCATAATATATATATATATATATATACATATATTAATATATATTAATATATATATTAAGAAAAGAAAATAATTAGTGAGCAATAATGTTAGTTAATATATAATTATATCAAATATATATATATATATATATCATACTATTAAATCAACACTTGATTCAATAATCCGGTTATATCACATATTACCGACTAATATCAATTATCTGTATATCACATTATCAAATCAACACTTGATTAAATAATCCGGTTATATCACATATAACCTAACTGATAACATTTGTCACCAGATTAGAATACGGTATCACATACTTGTATTTAATCAGGCCCCCACACATATCAGCATATGTACCCTACTTCATTTCGCTTGAACTATGAAACCTCTGTGTGGGACTCTAAAGACTCGTCAATACGCCAGCAGTAGGTGATGATCACATCAGTCACCCATAAGCCGTCAGCGGTACTAGCTAGACGTAACGGATATCCAGGTACAGAGCGAATAGAAGATCAACAAGCAAACTTGTCCAAACTACAGTGAAGACTATAAGTAACACTTACCGTACAGTCCGGTCTCTTCGTCTGATATGTCGCATATCAAGTCTAGGGGTGAAATCGTCAGACCCCAGTAACTTGATAAGTCATGCCGATGTATGGCTCATAACGGTTCGAGAAACTACTGATAACACTTGCCAGTAAATCTCATCAGCCCAAGCCAGGGAATTGCTGTAATAGCCAATCAAGCATAGCGCGACATTAACTCCCAATACCGAGAGAGACGAAACCCCTCCTATCGCTCACTGCCTCCATGTTGTTAGTTATATGTATGCCCTAGAGGCCATTATTGTACATGTGATGTATATTGTAGTGGATGCTTGGACATATATAGGGAGGACTTTCTTGCTCGACGTGATAGTATGCTATCTGGTTGCTCTTTATCTTAACATGCACACTTATTGTCTCTCTCTCACATGTTGATAAAGCCCTTAGGATGTGTACTTGACTACCAGGACTATGATGGAGATCATACTAGTGGGGCCAAGGGTAGTCCACAAGTACGCCCTATAACAGTTCCTAGTCGTGGGAATATCGAGATAGGGTATTGATACTCCATAGTAGACTAGCGTATACGCTTCTCAACCCATGAGATGGGCGATGGATGATCCCATATCCATTGGTGTTTGACATCAGAGAAGGTATACGGGTGCTCAATGGAGACTGGGAACACTGGACGGACTCGCCGAGAACTCCTAGATGGTATTATACCTATCGTCGGATAGCAGTTCTCTGGTGACACTGGTACAGGTTAGTCTGTAGACCCGAGATCGTCATAGAGTCTTGTGTGATTCCCACTGTGCTTTGATTTCCACCATACTACGGTTAAGAGATCGTGCAAAAAGGTGGTTTTTGGATACAGTCCCGAGTAACATGGAGGCAATGAGTGATAGGAGGGGTTTCGTCTCTCCCGATATTGGGAGTTGATGTTGCTCTATGCTCGATCGTCCATAACAGGAAATCCCTGGCCAGGGTTGCTGAGATCTACTGGTAAGTGTTATTAGTAATTTCTTGAACCGTTATGGACCTTGCATCGGCATGACTTATCAGGTTATTGGGGTCTGACGTTATACCACCCCCAAGGCTGTGATATGCGACATATCAGACAAAGAGACCGGACTGTACGGTAGTGTTACTAATTGGATTCGCAGGAGTACGAGCAGGCTTGCTTGTTGATCTTTCGATCGCTCAATACCCAGGTGGCCGTTACGTTTAGCAGACCGCTTGCAGCTTGTGGGTGTTTGATATGATCATCACCTACTGCCGGCGTACTGACGAGTCTTTAGAGTCCTACACAGAGGTTTCCTGGTTCATGCAAAATGAAGTAGGAGCACATATGTGATATGTGCGGGACCGAGATTGATACGAGTATGTGATACTGTATTGTATTCTCGTGATATATGATATCGGACAGGTATATGTAATATAGCCGGGTTATCGAATCAAGTGTTGATTCGGTAAGTTGATATTATTGATATTAGTCGGTTATATGAGATATATCCAGCTCATTAAGTCAAGTGTTGATTTAATGATTTAATGTATAATTATATATTTGATATATGAATTTACATTAACTAATATTGCTCACTTGACCATTTCTTTTTCTCACTTTGCATACATTATATATATGTGATATATATTATGTATCATGCTAGGTCACACATGCAACATGTATGTATGAGACTTATACCATGCTAGGGTTAAGTTAGGGTTTATATTTATTTCAAGAAAATTCAAAATTGTGGAGATATTTGTCATGGTTCAAAGCTTGTAGAAGCTTGTAGTTTTCATTGACTTTGTGCACTCTTTTATCTTTCTTAAGATATTTGTTAACCCAACCTTAATGCATAGCTATGGTTTAGTCTCTACAATGGTTAAGGAATGGCATATACCAACCATGGTTGCATTTTTAACTTCAAGTGATTTTCTTTAGCTCATCACTTCATCATCTTCTTCTTCCTCTCATTGAAGCTTTCTAGCTTCATGAAAAGTGAAGAAAAATTGTGAGAAAAATAAAACTAAAGTGAGCCCACTTCCTACTTCATCATCCTCTACTATTATCCATTTAGTTTAGGGTGTTTGCTTCACTAATTTCACACGTTAGTGAAGAGGTAGCATGAGCTCGAGTCTCCTCGACGTAGATCATCTTCGGCTTCGAAGACATTGAACAAGCTTGTTCGTTTCCTCTAGTGAACCCTCTCTAGAGTCCGGGAGTTCACCATTCGCAGCGAAGGGACTACAACATGGAGCTATTGAAGTGAAGGACCCGTCTACAGAGGTTGTATTCCTTGTTCACTTCTTTGCAAAGTTGTTTGCATATCGATTCATCGGATTTTTTAGTTTCGATTCTAGGGTTAGGGTTAGCTAGAACGGCAAAAATTTAAATATGGCATGGACGATACCTCCCGAAACCTTATTATTATACTAGATAACCCTGCAGTGGTATCAGAGCCATGCTAGAAAATTAGACGATGTTTGCTAGGATTACGAAACCGAAACTACTCCGAAACACCCGATACGAAAACTTGGTTTATGTCGAATTTAAAAAGTCTTCAAAAAAAATTTTAAACAACTGCAGAATGTTGTATGTGATATTACATGAACACCATGAAAATTTGAGGGGGGTTTTGTGCAAATATGGCCAGCCACATGCATAGAAAATCCGGCCTCCTCTGCCATTTTGTGGAGTTCTGGACTCAATTTTTCAGGGTGTTCCAGTCTCTGGGTTTTAGGGTTTCAGGTGTTGTTTGTTTTTGCTAAATTTTCATATGATGTTAACTTTCTGCAAAAGCAACTCGAAGTATTTCGTAATCGTAATTCTAACATGTATTCGGGTTATTTAGACGATATTAAAAAGTTCGAACGGATATCAATAACCCAATTTTTCCCCCCGCTGGAAATTTTTCAAGAGTAGTATTTTTCCGAGTTTAAAATATTCAGAAAATCATGCAGGTGATTCTGTAGACCCTCTAAAAGAACGAAACCTTAACTCAATTCTGTGACCGTCAAAACCGCCACTAAACCCTAGGGTTTGTGGTAGTTTAGCGGTGCCACAGGTGAGGCATTGGTTGACCCTTCAACGGCTGGTTCATAGGTGCTGTGGCATGTTCTTGGTGCTTTTTTAGACTCCGCTCAAGTGTTGAGCGTGTTGGGAAATTTTGGGTGCTTGCTTATTCAATCGAAAAGTTTAACTTTGTCTCGCTATATTTGATTGTGATACAATATTTGGAATCCACAAATAGTTATGAGATAACTAGTTTGAATTTTATAAATCTAGCAGTTTAGTATCATTTGATTGGTTGCCACGGGATTTTGATGTTGATTAAAAACCCGTCGCAATTATGTAGCGTATGCGGATACTTGCCAGGTAACCTTACTAGATACCCACGCCCCATAGCCCCGACGAATTGACTGGGAAAACCTCGTCGCCAAAAGCATCCGTTCGGGTGCTCACAGCAGCGGTGTTCCGCCTTAGTGCACTTCGTCGACGGCATCGGGGGTGCGGCCATCTAATAAAGTTTCCGACGAGCATTCGATCAGGTTATCGGGAATCGTGTTGAATTACCCGACAGGTTATTGGAAAGTGTTTTCAATATCGAGACTAAAATGCGGGGTTTATAATTGTTAGGCATGAGATGTCTAAGGAATTCATTTGATTAGGCATGAAATCCAAAGTATGTGATACATTGGGTTTATGATGTCTAAGGTGGTTGCGGATTCCAACTGTTGTAGTTTTTCACTTTATTTTCTGCAACCGTAAGTGTAATATGTGGTATATCACCGGTTTCGGTGCTATATGTCAACGACAACTGGGATACACATATTTACTTACGTTGATGACATGTGATGTTATGTGTTGCTATGATATGTTATATTAGATCGTCGTGTTCTGAAGAGCCGGGGGTTTTATGTGAGATGAGAGTTTTTCATTTTCATTCATATAAAAGCTTGTATGTAATATTATTTTATTGGGGCACTTCCGGGTTGAGGATGATGTCACCGTTGATGTATATTATTTACTTTTCCGCATTAGTATAGACCCAAGGCGGGGAACACAAGTAATCGGGTTCTAGGGTCCAGTGGGAGACCATTTCGAGGAGTCGAGACCAGGTCTCCTAACTCTAGAATTAGTAGGGTTGCTTGCCGCTCTTGTAGAGGTCTAGGGATGTGGGTTTGGCTATTCATCATGACCGTGGAATCCGTATTTTATACGGGCTTAATTTAAAACACGGAAATCCTAGTATATCCAATATTTCATATGTTATCTTCTAATGATCTGTGATGTGATCACTGTGATATGTTCAGATGAATGCCTATATTATATATATGAGATATAATTAATATTGCTGCTTTCGTTTCATATGTGATGCTTAGGAAGCATATAATGATGGGACTTGATTAATGAGATTAATGAAATAAAAGAAAAAGAAACCTAAAAGATGTTGTAGAAACTTGTTTTAAAAACTGGTTGCTCTAGTTATTGCTTTGCATAGCGGTATTCCTTGTAGAATATCCAGCACCTTATTCGATAAGGAAAGAGCCGAGATCCCTTCACCATGAGTGACCTCTTTAGAGAAACTAGCAGATGCTACAACCCACACGGTTTCTCTTTTAATTGCTTCTATAGTTTTTACTTTGCATAGTGGTATTTATGAAATGTCCTGCACCTTATTCGATAAGGAAAGAGCCGAGATCCCTTCACCGGGAGTGACCTCTTTAGCAAAACTAGTAAAACCCTAAAAACACTCCTTTTACAATCACTCGATTCTACAACGATATCAAGTTCATTATGCTCATGGTTTTCTTAAAAACTTGTATAGCCCTCCGTCATTTCAGATAAGTACTACTTAGTATTCGTGCTGCGGTAGTTTGGCCTGCGTCAAGGCGTAGTGTACGGTAGCTAACTAGTGCTTATCTTTAGCATACGATGTGATTGGATTAGGGTATTCATACGGTGTAGTTTGGCCTGTGTCATGGGTCGTGCGGGTGGGTTTAATTCAATCATGAAATGTACGGGTTGAACTTGACTAGTGCCCTATGGGTAGTTTGGCTTGCGTCAAGGTCATATGACGCTAGGGGTAAAAACCATTATCGGAAATTTCAAGTGTTGAAATTTGCAATGAGATTGCATACCTTCTATGAGATAGTTGGATCTCGATACCCACTGCGAGTAAGAGTTACTTCTGGGAGTGTTTTACACATTACAAATTAGCCGATCAAGTAGGTGTCTAGAAAGGTGTTAACGGGGTTACGCCCCCTGGGAAAACGAGGTTTATTTTAATTAGGTCCATGCGAAAGCACGGGGAACCTCCCTCAAAATACCGACACTGGCCTAGCCGAAAGATTGGCGAACTTGTAGGGTGTAATTAATCCCGGCTAGTCTTACCTTTTAGGGTTTGAAGGAAGATTTGACTAAAACTGTGGGAGCCATCCTGATTAGATAAAATAATAACCAATCTAATCATGAAACAGCGCACGCAGAGTGTTTTCTTCTCTCTCTCTCTGGTACCGACCATGTCATGCCTTAATCAAGATAATAATATGGATCCATTGACCGAACCTGCTTATTATACTGAGCTAGGGAACGTTAGTTCCGCTTTATCCTATAACTGTTATAAGTTAAAGCAGGAAATAGGGGAATATCCGGATTCCCATGCCACACAATCGAAGAAAGTGCATGTTGATGCATCTTCTTCGGGTGTGTTTATTACCGAGAACTGTTTCTCAGTGTTCTCTACGTCCTAGGTATGAGATACCGGATCAGGATCCCACATATGTAAGAGTTACATGGGCTACATGAAGGTGTTTCTACAGCACCACTACTAGGGTTTGGTAGCATCACACATGCCATATTAAAAAATTATAGGGTGCTAAAGAAACTAACCTAGGGATCACACTAGAAAAGCTAAGGTAACAAAACTTTAACACAAACACAAGTGGTAAAAAGCTAGGGTTTGAGAATACAACCTTTGTAGCTCCCTACGCTAGACTCCTTGACCACTTGAGAGTTGAAAAAAGCTCGCTTGAGATCCTCTAGGTCCACGACGATCCACCCGGAGTCCTCTTTGTCCAAGCTAGATGCTTCACTAGATCAAGAGAAGAAGTAGAAGCTAACACTCTAAACTAATGGGCAAGAGTAATGTAGAATGGTGATGTGGTTTGTTTTCTCATTTCAAAACCCTAACTTGATCACTATCTTGCTCACTTATGAAAGCTAGAGAGAAAGAGAGAGGAGGAAGAAGATGATGGCAAATGAGGGCTCAAGAGATAATGATAAGTATTGAGATAAGAATGAGAAAAGAAAATATATATATATTCTTCTTCTCACTCTTAACCCTAGTTTATAAATATCTAGATATTTTTTTTTGGATGCAAAATGGCCATGGAAAATAACTCATGGTTAACACAAAGGTTAGTGGGTGAATAAAATAATCAACCATGAGTAATAATCCAATTCCATTTTCATTTATCCAAAAAGAAATATCAACATATTTATATAAGTGTGTGAGTCTTATATTGCCACCATCCATTGTATCAACAACCATGAAACAAGAGTGTATGCATGTATGTGTGCATCAATGAGAATAAATGCATGCATGCATGCATACAACAAAAGACAAGAAGGGTTTAAAGTGAAAAAGCTAATGGTCAATGATAAATCAACACTTGATTTAGCAAACCGATCATATCACATACGACCTGACCAATAGCACACCGCCCTATTAATATACGGTATCACATACGCGCATTTAATCGGATCCCCGTGCATATCATATATGCACACCACATCGTTTCGCCTGGAGTAGGTAACTCCATTGTGGGACTCTAAGACTCGTCAATACGCCGGCAGTGGGTGATGATCATATCAAGAACACCCATGCCGCAAGAGGTCAGCTAAACTTAACGGCCACCCGGGTATTGAGCGATCAGAAGAAAACAAGCGAACCTGTCACAACTCCCGTCGAGCCAACTGGCAACACTACCGTACAGTCCGGTCTCTTCGTCAGATACGCTGCATATCGAGTCTAGGGATGGTAACGTCGACCCCAATAACTCAATAAGTCGTGCCGATGAATGGTCTATAACAGATCGAGAAACTACTGATAACACTTATCAGTAAATCTCAATAGCCCTGGCCAGGGACTTACTGATATAGCCAATCGAGCACAGCACGGCATTAACTCCCAATACCGGGAGAGACGAAACCCCTCCTATCGCTCATCGTATTCGTGTGTCTCGGGACTGTACCCAAAAGCCACCTGTTTGCATGACTCAGTAGAGCCGTGGTAGGGTGGTAATCAAAGTACAGTGGGAGAACACACAAGACTCTATGACGATCTCGGGTCTACAGACTAACCTGTACCAGTGTCACCTGAGAACTGCTATCCGACGATAGATATAATACCATATAGGAGTACTCGGCGAGTCCGTCCAGTGTACCCAGTCACCACTGAGCACCCGTATACGATATTGATGTCAAACATCAATGGATGTGGGAATATCCATCGCCCATCATATGGGTCTAGTATCATATATGCTAGTCTACTCTGGTATATCGATGCCCCATCTCGATAAACCTACGATTAGGGACATTTCAGGATATGTTTATAAACTACAGACGTCCCACTAGTATGATCTCCATCATAATCACAGTAGTCAAGCCAATATCCTCAGGGCTTTATGAACATGTGTGAATGAATAAAAGCATGATCAAGTCAACATGTCAGATAAAAAAGAACCAGATAGCATACTATCATGTCGAGCAAGAATGTACACTGAATATATATATATATATATATATATATATATATATATATATATATATACATGTATAAATACATCCACTATCATATAATGGCCTGTAGGGCATACATATATCCAACAATCTCCCACTTGAACTAAGGCCAGTTATTGGCGTATCTCATACCTAACATCTCAAAAAGTCGCTCATGCTGCGGCTGAAGGAGGGCCTTGGTGAGTGGATCCGCGGTGTTATTCTTTGTGTCTACTCTTCTAATCTCGATCTCGCGGCGATCTACAATCTCCCGGATCAAATGAAAGCGCCTCAGGATGTGTCTGGACCGCTGATGGGACCCGGGCTCCTTGGCTAACGCCATAGCCCCATTATTATCACAATACAATGGTATTGGATCAATAATGGTTGGAACTACTCCTAGCTCCGAGACGAACTTCCTCATCCAGACGGCTTCCTTGGAGGCATCATTCACAGCAATGTACTCAGCCTCCATCGTAGAGTCTGCAACGGTATCCTGTTTGGAACTCTTCCAACTTACCGCCCCTCCATTGAGGGTAAATACAAACCCAAAGATAGATTTGCTATCGTCCTTATCACTCTGGAAGCTCGAATCGGTAAAGGCCTCCATTTGGAGATCTCCATTACCATACACCAAGAACAATTCTTTAGTCCTTCACAAGTACTTAAGAATGTTCTTCACAGCTATCCAGTGATTCTCCCCTTGGTTGGATTGATACCTGCTTACTACACTAAGTGCATAAGCTACATCTGGGCGTGTACATAACATCGCATACATTATAGATCCTACTGCAGAAGCATAGGGTATATTGCTCATGTGAGCTCTCTCTTCATCGGTCTTTGGGAAAGAGTCCTTAGAGAGAGTGGCCCCATGGCAAGCGGGTAAGGCACCCCACTTGGAGTCTTCCATACTAAACCTTTTTAGGATGGTGTTGATATACCTGGTTTGGGACAATCCCAATAACCTCTTAGATCTATCCCTATAGATCCTAATGCCCAGAATGTATGTGGCATCACCCAGGTCCTTCATGGAGAACCTTAGTGATAAGAAAGATTTGACCGACTGTAGCATAGGAATATCATTTCATATCAGAAGAATGCCATCCACGTACAATATGATGAATGTGACAGCTCTCCCTACAGCCTTCTTATAAACACAAGGTTCATCTGGATTTTTGATGAAATCAAACTCTTTGATAAAATCATCGAAACAGATGTTCCAACTCTGTGATGCCTGCTTTAATCCATAAATGGATTTAAGCAGTTGTTCATATCATAATTTTGCATTATTATATTCCCCATTCTTATTCATTTTACAAATAAACAGGTGCTTTTGATCCATGTCTGCTACATAGTTGCAGGTTACAGGTTCTCGGAACAAAACAGTGAAAATAATGAAAAGACGATACAAAAGTGAGACTACAACCAACAAATGGAAGAATCTTGATCATGCCTACAGTTTGAAGAATAAACGAAGATCAATGGACAATTTCACAAAGCACAAAGGCAGCGCAAGGTTCAAGACTTCGACATGAAGCAAAGGGTAAAAGTTCATGACGTTATGCACTGTGGAAATCTGGAAGAAAACTAGAAGACAATCTGAGAAACCAAGTGAAGAAACAAGTAGGAAAATGCAACAGGAAGAAAACCAGTCAAATTCAGCCAATGACCCCTCTACATGGCCGCGGAACCGCGGCCAAACATAGGTTTTGGCGGCGGTTCCGCGGCCATAAAGAGCACGTATCGGTGCAATTTCGTGTCGGTGCGGCGGTGCGTTGACTAGTCTTCTTAGGGTATATTTGTAAATGCAGATGTGTATCGGATGTAACCCTAGGGTTTCTATGATCTATAAATAGAAACCCTAAACCTCTTTTTGAGGTATGCCTCTTCTTGTGCCTCGTTTCATTTTATCAAAATTCAGATCTGTAAATTTCTGTAATGTTGGAAGAGATCATCAAATAAAAATTAGATAATTTCTTTTTACTGCCCTTGTTAAATTTTCTTTCCTACCCTAGTATAGATCTTTATTATCTGCCCTAGTATAGATCTTTCATTCTCTGCCCTAGTTAGATAGTTAAATCATGTTTATCAATTCCCTAATGAGTGAGTAGTCTCCTCACCTGTTAGGGTTAGATTTGGAGAAGGCTTGAGAGATGAAGATCTCTCACCCCTTTCTTACCCATCACACGTTTTTATAGGACTCCATGCATACATGCACACACCGCTCCCTACGGCACCCTATCTCACGAGGTAGCGGTGATACCGTAGTATAAACGACCGGTTGAGCGTGTTTTCCATAGAGGTTAGGGTAAGGATTAAGAAAGGAAGAACAAGAACCTAGAGGAAGAAACATCGTTTCTTCCCGATGGTACTAATCCACTTTATTAATTATTACCATAACACCTAAAGAGATCTAAATTAGGGCATTGAAAGCGGTGAGGAAATCTTCAATTTCCAAACTTAACCTAAACCTAACCCTAGCAAGATTCTAGTCTTAGTATAAATCAGTTTAGTTTTTAGCGATAATCAATCCGACAACAATCGGAATTAACTCGTTAGAACAAATCGAGAATACACTAAATCCCTGTGGACCGACACGTACTCACCGGCTAGCTACCAAGCGACGCCGTTCTTGATTGCGGTTAATAAATATTCTTTGAACAAATCAAATGACGTCGTTGTCGGGGATCGAACCCGGGTCACCCGCGTGACAGGAGGGAATACTCACCACTATTTTTGATTCATCTTTTAAAAGCGCAAGAACTCTAAATCATTCCAATCAAATGGCGATGTTTCCAGGGATGGCGTTGTTTTTTTCTTTTTGTAATTTCGGGTTAATATAAAACTTGAAAAATCATAAAAACTGAAAAATAAAAAAAATTATCATCTTGTTATTTTGTGGAGGGTATTTTCGTTTGAATTGTGCAGGATCGAAGAACAAATTCAGATATGGAAAAATCCAGAGATCAAAACAGAAAACCCTAGATCTGAACAACAGAGAAAAATCATAACAGAGGAGCAGAAGAAGTCTCGGGACTTGAACCGCATTTTGCACCGTGGAACCGCCGCCGGAGGTACCATTTCGCCGCGGAACCGCCGCGGTCTGCTGACATCAGGAGACCAAATCTCCACTGTAAGTCTTCTCTTCTACATTGTGAACCTCCTGATATCTCCTCTGTGAAATTTTCCTGCAGGATTCTTTGCGCTAAAAATCTCTTCCCCTTCTCCAATAACTTGATCTTGTGCAGGATTCTTTGCGCCGCGCTATAAAAAAAATTGTTTGCAAGTAATTGTGTTTACTGTTTTGCATATTTAAATTGACTTTAAGGGGCTTTTACACCAATCCAGATTGGGTGGGGATTTCATTACCCTTCCCAGGACCCCAAAAATCACATAAGGCATATTGCATTGACTATCAAGTTAATTAAAAAAGATTAGACTCAGCCCTAAGGACTTCGCGCTCAATAGGACAAAGGAATAGTTGTAGGCATCGACCGTTGATCCTAACCTGACTTTGTGGTGCCTAGGCTAGACAGGTAGTGAAAGGTAATTTTAAAAGGCCCGTCTCACGGTGATTCCTGAGCGGATCCCTCCTTTCTCTACCGTGCTTACCTGGCCACAATTGGCAGTGAAGAGGCGGTTTGAGGTCCTTCTTCTTGCCCTTTGGAACAGTTAGGAGCTGTCTAGCTGACCTAGGTGACCCTAGATCTAGGCATGATTGTACATTTGTGATTGATTGAACGTGTGTCTAAGCCTTTTATCGAAAATCTTTTTTGCAAAAATCTCCACATAAAAAAAACCACAAAAAGAAAAAAGGAAAAAAATTTACAAAAAAAAAACTTGCAACTTGTCGCTAAGAAATCCGTGCACCTCACTTTCACCCACATTCTTTTTCTTCCCCTTTCTTACATCATAGGTACCCCACCTCCCAAAACTCTTGCCGAACTTTGGTACCCTCATCCAAACATTGCTTCATACGCGAATTGTTTTGGTCGAATTATGGACGATCCCTCCATGCCCAAAATATCTTTGAAAGATCGAATAGAAGCGTCTAGGAGAAACAGTTCGACTCCACAATCCACTTTGTGTCAACCATTTCAACCTTCACCACCTCCTTACGTTGATACCCCTTTTTCGAGTCCTGTTGTAACTCCGAAACCCATGTTTATCGCTGAACATATTGAACAATCTCGTAACTGATCTTTCACTCCTTTCAACACTTCTAGTTCTTGGGATCAACAAGTCCATTCACCTTTTTATCCAAATGTTGATCCTACTCCTGTCCAACCATTCAATTCCTACCAGTCCTACCCGACTTTCGCACCTTCCCTAGACATTGCTTCTACACATCCATTTGGGAGTTTCCATAATCCAAACAACTTTGAATCTTTTACTGAAACCCCTTCAGAACCCATGTCTAGTCTGGAACATTCGTTGGAAGCTTACATTGCAGCAACAAACCGACAGATGAGGAATTTGGATGCGTCCATTGCCGCTCTTATGCAACCTAGTGAACCGGTAGCTAGTTTCCAACTAGCTCCAAAAATTCCAATATATGAGGAGGCGGTTGGACAGAGTGAGAATTTGAGTGAAGAGAGTGAGTTGTGCACCCTTCCAAATTAAACCTACCCATCCTCAATTTAATCCCACAACTCCGGTTTTCAAACAAGTGTCGCAAATGATTCACCAGTTGAAAATAAAACGTTTAATGAGTTGTGCGACTTTGTAGCGTCCCTTTCGAGTGAAACCATCACCAATCCTTTTGACCTCTACACCTCCAATCTAGAACCTGAATTGATAAATATCCATGCTTTTGATGAGGTTTCTAAAAAAATTGATTTTCACTTGATTGAGGATATAGACGCCGGGAATATTTTGGATGATGAACCCGTAGATTGGACTGAAATTTTATCTCCAATTCATCATCCCGAGTTATTAAATGTTTCTCCCGAACTTCATATGCATCTTGATTTTGATGATAATTGCATGGATGAATTAACTTTTGAGGAGAATTATGAGGATAGTATTGAGGAGAATATTGGGGATAGTATTGAGGATGAACCAGTTTTGTTTGATGTGTCGTATTTTCCAATTCATCCTCCTGAACCTTTAACTGTTATACTTCCTAAATCACCCCCCCCCCCTTTCCATCGTTCTGACCACGCAAAAGATCACGCAGGAGGACTATAAGCTTGAAAAATTTCTGTTCGATCACAGCAGTTTGGACTCCACTAGTGCGTTCCTCTTTGAATCTGACACAATTCTCACAGCCGATAACGATTATGAGTGTTTCACTTTTTCGGACGATTTTGAAGACTCACCGCCCGAGTTTGAGTCCTTTGAATTTTCAGATGAGTTAGTTGAACCATCAGACTCGGTTGCTTACAGTCATTTCGAACCATTGATGGAATCATTCGAGTTCGAGACAGTTTACTTAGGTGAGAATAAGACTATTCCTAAATCACTTCCCTTCGTCCTTTCCATCGTTTCGACCACGCAAGAATCCGTCGCGCTTCCATGTTCAATGGATGGTTTACCAAGTTCAACGTACCCATGTTTTCTTGCGAATCTTGAGGGATTTGACCCCATTTCTCGACAGGTTGATAAGTTAGCACAATCGCTTTTAACACATCGGTCATCACAATTTGTGCTAATTTATTCACTCACTTTACACCCTCAAGTTCGTACTACACTTCTTTCTCTTTTCCGACATTCTCCTCCTCCACCGAGACCGTATACCGCTTCTATCCCCACACGGTCTCGTGCGCTTCTCATTTCTTTTCTCTACACTCCATTCTTTCACCAACCCTACCATTATCACGATAAAAATTTTGAATGGTCGGTGCTAACTTTTGGCCTGTGTAAGGCCTTGTATAGTTTGATTTTTCTCCTCCCTAACTCTGAACTTTAATGCTTAAACAGTGGAAACACTGTTTCACTTAAGTTTGGGGGGGGCTTTTTGTATATATATTTTGTTTTTCTTTTAACACTAAAAAAAATTATAAATAAATAAACAGGGGAGTGCCGACATTTTGACCCTCTTGGTGTAGCATGACAGTGAGGACACTGTCAAGTTTAAGTTTGGGGGTATGCTCGGTAAGCTTTCTTCCTTCGCATTCATATATATATTTTTGCATTTGCATACTTATTTTTAAATCCATAAAAATTGAAAATTTTTAAAAATTATAAAAATTGAAACATTCAATTTTGGCCTTAATTGACTTGAGTTTGAGAAATAGGTTAACTAGCTAGGAACAACTAGACCTTAGACTTAGTAAATTAAAAACCCTAAAAATAACCTTTTCTTAAAGTTTAACGGTAGAAAGTATATGTCTTTGTAGTTTATTTAGAAATAGGCAAATTTCGAGTTGACTTCTTGGGCTAAGTTAAAACAAGGGAAAAGTATTGATATTTTTATTAAAGTATAAGTTTGAAAAATAATTCCTAATCTTAAGTCTAAATTCTAAAAATATATACCCTACAAATTGCACAAATACGCACCTTGAAAATTGGAATAGTAGAGGAGACCTTGAAATGCTCTTGTCTAAAGTCCTTAGTATGAAGGAAAATAAAATAAAAAATACGAGTGAGAATAAAGATATAAAAAAAATGAACACTGGTTTTTGTAATTACTTAAGGCTGCATAAATAGAAAAAATATTTAGCGAGGGTGCTTTATCACCTAGTGCCTTAGACCAACTGGTTTGGGAGTCACTGCTAAAGCCTTAGGTATTACAAGACTAGGAATTACGCATTAATGTGCAAGCACATTTTGTAATCGGTCGTTGGTACCTCAAGAAGTATTAACGGTCGCATGAAGAATGTGTGAGCAATTTCATCTAAAAATTCACCAATTGAAAAGTACTTTGGACAATGGACAAGAGTATAATAGCTTGATTTGAATTTCCAAGTGTAAGGGTGATATATACACACACGTAGGGGTATGTGATTGGGGTTTAGATGAGAGATATGAATGAAAAATAGGACTTATATCTTTAATAGAGATGATAAAAATTCCTAAGTTGAGATAGAACCCTAGAAGGAAAACTTAAAAGATGCTAAAAGCTAAGTAAATTTACAAGAACATATATAATTTTAAGTTAAATAATAAGGAAGCGTGAAAAATACGGGTGGATAATTTCTGAGTCGAAGATAATAGAGTTTCTTGTTAGAAAACTTAATTGGAGAATAAAAGTCGATAAGCCGAATTGATAGGATTTTGTGGGTAGTATCCACTGAAAACCCTCAGGAGACAACACTCCTCCTACTAGGGACACCTAGAGGTTTAACGGCTTGTTGCACGAGCTCAGTGCAATCGCGTTTCCCTGCGAAAGTAAGGCTAGGTCTAATTCAAGAATAAAACTAGTTTTGCTCGAGGACGAGCAAAAGATAAGTTTGGAGGTATTTGTTCATATCATAATTTTGCATTATTATATTCCCCATTCTTATTCATTTTACAAATAAACAGGTGCTTTTGATCCATGTCTGCTACATAGTTGCAGGTTACAGGTTCTCGGAACAAAACAGTGAAAATGATGAAAAGACGATACAAAATTGAGATTACAACCAACAAATGGAAGAATCTTGATCATGCCTACAGTTTGAAGAATAAACGAAGATCAATGAACAATTTCACAAAGCACAAAGGCAGCGCAAGGTTCAAGACTTCGACATGAAGCAAAGGGTAAAAGTTCACGACGTTATGCACTGTGGAAATCTGGAAGAAAACTAGAAGACAATATGAGAAACCAAGTGAAGAAACAAGTAGGAAAATGCAACAGGAAGAAAACCAGTCAAATTCAGCCAATGACCCCTCTAGATGGCCGCGGAACCGCGGCCAAACATGGGTTTTGGCAGCGGTTCTGCGGCCATAAAGAGCACGTGTCGGTGCAATTTTGTGTCGGTGCGGCGGTGCGTTGACTAGTCTTCTTAGGGTATATTTGTAAATGCAGATGTGTATCGGATGTAACCCTAGGGTTTCTATGATCTATAAATAGAAACCCTAAACCTTTTTTTGAGGTATGCCTCTTCTTGTGCCTCATTTCATTTTATCAAAATTCAGATCTGTAAATTTCTGTAATGTTGGAAGAGAGCATCAAATAAAAATTAGGTAATTTCTTTTTACTGCCCTAGTTAAATTTTCTTTCCTGCCCTAGTATAGATCTTTACTATCTGCCCTAGTATAGATCTTTCATTCTCTGCCCTAGTTAGATAGTTAAATCATGTTTATCAATTCCCTAATGAGTGAGTAGTCTCCTCACTTGTTAGGGTTAGATTTGGGGAATGAGAGATGAAGATCTCTCACCCCTTTCTTGCCCATCACACGTTTTTATAAGATTCCATGCATACATGCACACACCGCTCCCTACGGCACCCTATCCCACGAGGTAGCGGTGATACCATAGTATAAAAGACCAGTTAAGCGTGTTTTCCATAGAGGTTAGGGTAAGGATTCAGAAAGGAAGGACAAGAACCTAGAGAAAGAAACATCGTTTCTTACCGATGGTACTAATCCACTTTATTAATTATTACCATAACACCTCATAGATCTTAAACAGGGCATAGAAAGCGGTGAGGAATATTGACTTTCCAAACTTAACCTAAACCTAACCTTAGCAAGATTTTAATCCTAGTCCAGATAAACTTTAGTTTTTAGATTTAATCAATCCGATAACAATCGGAATTAACTCGTTAGAACAATTTGAGAATACACAAAATCCCTGTGGACCGACCCGTACTCACCGGCTAGCTACCAAGCGACGCCGTTCTTGATTGCGGTTATAAATATTCTCTTTGATCAATCAGCAGTCTACATGCTTTCCCGTTGCTCCCACTGTCAATGAAGCCCTCTGGCTGATCTATATACACACATTCTTCTAAATCTCCATTTAGAAATGTTGTTTTAACGTCCATCTGCCAGATTTCATAATCGTAGTGAGCAGCGATAGCAAGTAGGATCCGAATGGATTTAAGCCTGGCTACGGGAGAAAAAGTTTCGTCATAGTCCACACTTGGTCTTTGACGAAAACCCATCGCCACAAGTCTTGCCTTATAGGTCTCTACCTACCCATCTACACCAATCTTTCTTTTAAAGATCCATTTGCACCCCACAGGTTTTACCCCAGGGGGTACAATGTCCAAAGTCCATACTTTGTTAGTGTACATAGACTCCATTTCGGATCTCATGGCATCCAGCCACTTCACAGAGTCTCCACTCGTGATAGCTTGCTGAAAACTGGTAGGATCATCATCCTCCATGATGCAGTCTTCTCTATCACTATCAATGAGGAAACCGTAGTACCTCTTCGGTAGGCGAGAAGTCCTACCAGACCTACGGAGTGGCCGAGGGTCCTCAGTTTCTGTTGCAACAGCCGGTTCAACCAAGTTATCATTTGTAATTTGTTTTTCTAGATCTACCACACCGCCATCTGTATCATTTGTAAAAAACTCTTTTTCCAAAAACGTGGCATACTGAGAAACAAACACTTTTTGTTTCTCCTTGTGGTAGAAAAGATATCCATAAGAATTCTTTGGATATCCCACAAAATTACACATGACTGACCGTGTCTCGAGTTTGTCCGGATTCTGCTTTTTAACATAGGCCGGACAACCCCAAATCTTAATTCGTTTAAGAGATGGTCTCTTCCCATGCCATATCTCATATGGCGTGGTAGACACGGTTTTGGTTGGGACCCGTTCAGTAAAAATGCTGCAGTCTCCAATGCATGCCCCCAAAATGAGACGGGTAACTCAGCATCACTCATCATGGAACGAACCATATCTAATAGGGTCTGATTCCATCGTTCTAACACACCGTTGTGCTGTGGTGTGTAAGGAGGAGTGAGCTGAGAGAGAATCTCATTCTCTTTTAGGAAGTCTGCAAACTCTGTACTGAGGTACTCCCCACCTCGATTTAATCGAAGCATTTTGATGCTCAAGCCGGTTTGTTTTTCTACTTCGAGTTTATATTCAGTGAATTTCTTGAAAGCTTCGGATTTGTGCTTTAATAAAAATATATGACCGAATCTTGAGAAATCATCAGTGAAAGTAATGAAGTATGAAAAACCGCCTCTAGCCTGTATAGACATTGGCCCGCATACATCACTATGTATGAGGGCTAAGAGCTGAGTAGCTCTTTCTCCGTGTCCTGTAAACGGAGTTTTGGTCATTTTACCCTTGATACAAGACTGGCAAGTCGCATAAGATTTATAATCAAAAGGGTTTAAATATCCATCTTTATGTAGCTTGTTTAGTCTTGTTTTGTTAATATGACTAAGTCTACAGTGCCAAAGAAAAGCTTCATTTATTTCTGAAAATTTTCTTTTATTAGTGTATCGTATGCTGAAAACTGTGTGTTGATTTAGGACGTATATCCCGTTATTAAGTGTACCATACCCAACCAACATTTGATTCAGGTGAATGTTCATAACATTGTTCTGCAATACAAAATTATATCCTTCATTGTCTAACAAAGAAACGGATATTATATTACAAAGCATAGTAGGTACATAATAACATAGGTTCAAAACCAATATACACCCAGACGGCAACACCAAGTGATACTCTCCCACTGCAACTGTATGTACATAGGAACCATTTCCAACGCGGAGAGTATGGTCACCTGTCTTCAAAACCTTGCTATTTCTCAGCCCCTGCATAGAATTGCAAATGTGAGAACCTGAACCGGTATCTAATATCCAGGAAGCAGAGTTTATTGAAAAACAGTTTTCTGTCACAAATACACCTGAAGCAGAAGCATCCCCATGCTTCTTCTTGAGATCCAAGTACTCCGTGCAGTTGCGCTTCCAGTGTCATGTTTTGTGGTAGTGATAACATTCCCCTTTCCCCGATTCCCCAGCTTTGGACTTGTCTTTCCCCTTAACCTTTTTGACTCCACCCTTAGGTTTGGTGGGTTTCTTCTTCATCTTTCCCTTGGCCTTGGCCTTTGGGCGAGAAGAGGAAGATTGCCCAACACTCAAAACGGGAGTTTTCACTGATTTCAGCGTGCTCTCTGCACTCCTTAACATATTAAGGAGTTCAGGTAGTTCCTTCTCCATGTTATGCATGTTGAAATTAACTATAAATTGAGCAAAGGTGGAAGGGAGAGACTGCAAAATAATATTCGTATATTGCTCATTGTCCATTGTCCACCCTAGGTCCTCAAGCTCCTCTATGAGAGCTATCATCTTCAGAACATGGTCTTCTACTGGAGTGCCAGGGGCCATTCGCATCTGAAACAGCTTTCTGGATGCTTCGTATCGTAAGACACGAGATTACTCTCCATACAACTCCTTTGTATGGAGGAATATGGCGTGGACGTCCATATTCTCGTGCTGCTTTTGATGTGTGTTATCCATCGATGCAAGCGCGAGACACTTGGCCGTGGCACAGTCAGCGTCTCATGTCTTGTGGACTTCAATATCCGCAACTGATGATTTAGGACCTGGGACGGGCGGGGCTGGAGCCGTGAAGACATATGATACCTTATCATAAGTCAAGACAATGTTAAGATTCCTCATCCAGTCTTTATAATTGGTCTCATTCAGTTTATTTTTATCTAGTAGAAGCTTGAGTCCTGTCATTGGTATCTGCCATTAAGAGAGAGAAAAGAATACACTCAGCGAAAGCTCTTGCAAAGATTAGATTGGTTATTATCTTATCTAATCGATGTCTCCCACTGCTTTAATCAAGTTTTTCTTTCAAACCTTAAAAAGAAAACTAGCCAGGATTAATTACAGTCTACAACTTCGCTAACCGTTTAGCCAGGCCAGTGTCGGTACTTGAGGGAGGTTCCCCGTGCTTTCGGACTGACCTAATTAATATAAACCTCATCTTCCCAGAGGCGTATCCTCGTTAACACCTTTCTAGACACCTAATAGGTTAGCTAATTGTAAACTGCAAAACTCTCCTAGGAACAACTATTGCCCATAGTGGGATCAGGATCCAACCATCATATGGAAGGTATGCAATCTTATTGCAAATTTCAACTCTTGAAACTCCCGATGTGGTTTTTACCCATAGCACTCATGACCTTAACTATGGTCAACAAATCATAAGCACTAGTCAAGTTATACCCATCATTTCTTGATTAATTAGGCCCACCCACGTGACCCTTAACTATGGTCAACAAAGTCGCATGAATGTCTCAATTAATCTGCATCATATGCAGTGTAGGAAGACATCACTTAGCTACCGTACACTACGCCTTAACTATAGTCAACAAACGTAGCACGAATACTAAGTACTCTACTTCCTAAAATGACGGAGGTTTGCGGATGGTTTTTAAGAAAACTTTTAACGCTTTGAACTTGATATCATCGTAGAATCAAATGGTTTTCAAAAGGAGTGGCTTAAGCTCCGTTGTTTTGAGATGTAGCTTTTTCGTAAAAAGCCGAGTGGCTTTCAAATCTGATTCTACGACATCTTTTTAGGTTTATTTTCCTTACATTAATCATATTAATGTATTCCCATCATTTAAGTCCTTAAGCCAATCACAGAAAAGAAACGAAAATACAACGTACGCTTATGCCATCCGCATTCGCCACAATGTTCTGTTATGCACCGTTAGGTTACTTAACTAACGGCATATCGGGACGGGACTAGCGCGGGTGTAAAACATAAGCAACGTCTATTATATATCTCATATATAATATAGCATTCGTCTCAGACATATTAACCGATCACATCACAGAATATAGGCAACAGAAAAACAGATATGATAATATAGGATATACAAGGACGTCCGTATTTAGTATTTAGCCAACAATAGAAAATATGGATTCCACGATCGTGATGAATAGCCAATCCCACACCCTAAACCCCTACGAGAGCGGCAAGCGACCCTACGAATTCTAGAGTTAGGAGACCCAGTCCCGACTCCTCGAGATGGTCTCCCACTGGACTCTAGAACCCGGTCACTTGTGCTCTCCACCTTGGGTCTATCCTAATGCGGAAAAGTAAATAATATACAACAATGGTGATATCATCCTCAACCCGGAAGTGCCCCAAATAAAAGAATATTACATTATAAATGAATTTTACATGAATGAAAAGTAAAACTCTCATCTCACATAAAACCCCCCAGCTATTCGATCACGACAATCCTATACATCATAACACAGCAATACATAACATCACATGTCATCAACATAAGCAAGTATGCGTACCCCAATTGCCGTTGACATATAGCAACAAAACCGGCGATACGCATACTATGCTTACGGTCGCAGAAACAAGTATCACATACTACTAGGCGATGTTAAACCCTTCGATCGAATTAACGAACACCCATATTCCCCAGCAAGCTCAACACTTGAGCACCGTTAAACAATACCCAAAATCTATGCCACAGTATTTAAAGGACCGGCCGTATAAGGGCAGACCCAAGCCTCATTTGTGGCGCCACTAACTACGGTAAACCCTAAGGTTTAGTCGCAGTTTGGTGGTCACATCTCGAGTTAGGGTTAGTTTCTTCTAGAGGGTCCATAGGAATACCTGCATTATATATCAAGTACGTTCAACCTGGAAAAATACGAGTGTTTGATAATTCGTTTGACCTGTTTAACGTCGCCAAAGTTACCAATACGATGCTATAAAAATATGAATACGAACTATTCCGCAAAGAGCCTAATACCAAACTGACATCACATGCAAATTTGGACTTCAAAACAATACCAGAAACCCAAAATCAAGATGTACAAAGCACTGGTGAAAAACGAGGAGGAGGGGAGCATAACGGGTAGGCGACGCCGGATTTTATGGCTTGGTCGCCGGCCTGGAACCGAGCATTCCCCCTCGTTTTCCCTCTGTGTTCTTATATCATCCTAAATACCACTCTGCAGTTACTAAAATAATTTTTTGAACACATTTTAAAAAATTTACAGAGAGCATTTTCATGGGTCTTCTAAAATCGTATTTTGCGGGGGTTTTCGTTTTCGTATTGTCGTAACATCGTCCAGGCTTCTAGTTAGGCTTGGATACCATGAAGGTGTTTCTGCATCACCACTACTAGGGTTTGGTAGCATCACACATGCCATATTAAAAAATTATAGGGTGCTAAAGAAACTAACCTAGGGATCACACTAGAAAATCTAGGGTAACAAAACTTTAACACAAACACAAGTGGTAAAAAGCTAGAGTTTGAGAATACAACCTTTGTAGCTCCCTACGCTAGACTCCTTGACCACTTGAGAGTTGAAAGAAGCTCGCTTGAGATCCTCTAGGTCCACGACGATCCACCCGGAGTCCTCTTTGTCCAAGCTAGATGCTTCATTAGATCAAAAGAAGAAGTAGAAGCCAACACTCTAAACTAATGGGAAAGATTGGTGTAGAATGGTGATGTGGTTTGTTTTCTCACTTCAAAACCCTAACTTGATCACTATCTTGCTCACTTATGAAAACTAGAGAGCAAGAGAGAGGAGGAAGAAGATGACGGCAAATGAGAGCTCAAGAGATAATGATAAGTATTGAGATAAGAATGAGAAAAGAATATATATATATATATATATATTTTTTTTTCTTCTTCTCACTCTTAACCCTAGTTTATAAATATCTAGATATTTTCTTTTGGATGCAAAATGGCTATGGAAAATAACTCATGGTTAACACAAAGCTTAGTGGGTGAATAAAATAATCAACCATGAGTAATTATCCAATTCCATTTTCATTTATCCAAAAAGAAATATCAACATATTTATATAAGTGTGTGAGTCTTATATTGCCACCATCCATTGTATCAACAACCATGATACAAGAGTGTATGCATGTATGTGTGCATGCACATCCATATGTGCATCAATGAGAATAAATGCATACATGCATGCATACAACAAAAGACAAGAAGGGTTTAAAGTGAAAAAGCTAATGGTCAATGATAAATCAACACTTGATTTAGCAAACCGGTCATATCATATACGATCTGACCAATAGCATACCGTCCGATTAATATACGGTATCACATACGCGCATTTAATCGGATCCCCGCGCATATCACATATGCACACCACATCGTTTCGCCTGGACTAGGTAACTCCATTATGGGACTCTAAGACTCGTTAATACGCCGGCAGTGGGTGATGATCATATCAAGCACCCTCAAGCCGCAAGAGGTCAGCTAAACGTAACGGCCACTCGGGTATTGAGCAATCAGAAGAAAACAAGCGAACCTGTCACAACTCCCGTCGAGCCAACCGGCAACACTACCGTACAGTCCGGTCTCTTCGTCAAATACGCTGCATATCGAGTCTAGGGATGGTAAAGTCGACCCCAATAACTCAATAAGTCGTGCCGATGAATGGTCTATAACAGATCGAGAAACTACTGATAACACTTATCAGTAAATCTCAACAGCCCTGGCCAGGGACTTACTGATATATCCAATAGAGCACAGCACAACATTAACTCCCAATACCGGGAGAGACGAAACCCCTCCTATCACTCATCGTCTTCGTGTGTCTCGGGACTGTACCCAAAAGCCACCTGTTTGCACGACTCAGTAGAGCCGTGATAGGGTGGTAATCAAAGTACAGTGGGAGAACACACAAGACTCTATGACGATCTCGGGTCTACAGACTAACCTGTACCAGTGTCACCTGAGAACTGCTATCCGATAATAGATATAATACCATATAGGAGTTCTCGGCGATTCCGTCCAGTGTACCCAGTCACCACTGAGCACCCGTATACGATCTCAATGTCAAACATCAATGGATGTGGGAACATCCTGTTAGTTATATGTATGCCCTAGAGGCCATTACTGTACATAGGATGTATATTGTAGTGGATGCTGGGACATATATAGGGAGGACTTTCTTGCTCGACATGATAGTATGCTATCTGGTTGATCTTTACCTTAACGTGTACACTGATTGTCTCTCTGTTACATGTTGGTAAAGCCCTTAGGATGTGTGCTTGACTACCTGGACTATGATGCAGATCATACTAGTGGGGACATGGTAGTCCATAAGTACATCCTTCAAAGTCCCTAGTCGTGGGTGTATCGAGACGGGGCATCGATATACCAGAGTAGACTAGCGTATACCTTCTCGACCCATACAGATGGGCGATGGATGATCCCATATCCATCGGTGTTTGACATCAGAGATGATATACGGGTGCTCAGTAGAGACTGGGTACACTGGATGGACTCGCCGAGAACTCCCAGATGGTATTATACCTCACGTCAGATGGCAGTTCTCTGGTGACACTGGTACAGAGTAGTCTGTTGACCCGAGATCGTCATAGAGTCTTGTGTGGTTCCCACTGTGCTTTGATTTCCATCTTACCACGTCCAAGAGGGCGTGCAAAACGGTGGTTTTTGGGTACAGTCCCGAGTCACATGGAGGCAATGAGCGATAGGAGGGGATTCGTCTCTCCCGGTATAGGGAGTTGATGTTGCGCTGTGTTCGATTGGCTATAACAGGAAATCCCTGGCCAGGGTTGCTGAGATTTACTGGTAAGTGTTACCAGTAGTTTCTCGAACAGTTATAGACCTCGTATCGACACAACTTATCGAGCTATTGGGGTCTGACGTTTACCACCCCTAGGCGAGATATGCGACATATCAGACGATCAGACCGGACTGTACGGTAGTGTTACTGGTTGGATTCACAGGAGTGTGAGCGGGCTTGCTCGTCGATCTTCTGATCGCTCAATACCCGAATGGCCGTTACGTTTAGCAGACCGCTTGCGGCTTGTGGGTGTTTGATATGATCATCACCTGCTGCCGGCGTATTGACGAGTCTTTAGAGTCCTACACAGAGGTTTCCTGGCTCAAGCGAAACGAAATAGGAGCACATATGAGATATGTGCGGGACCGAGAATAATACGAGTATGTGATACTGTATTCGATTCTCGCGATGTGACATTGATCGGTTATATGCGATATAGCCGGGTTATCGGATCAAGTGTTGATTCGATAAGTTGTTACTAATGATACCAGTCGATTATGTGCGACATGACCGGATCATTGAATCAAGTGTTGATTTAATGATTTAATGCATAATAATATATTTGATATATTACTTTGCATTAACTAGTATCGGTTCACTTTAAATGGATTTTCTCGCTCAGATGTGCGCATTGCATATGCGATATGATTTGTGCACTGGCTTGTATCATATTTGATGGTGCATGGAAAAATGGTTAAGTATAAAGAATTATACCTTGGTTAAAGGAATGGTTAGGGTTTATTATTTGTTATTCATTTATCTTATTTAATTATCTATTTATTTTTGATAAATGAATAAATGAAAAGATAATGAGGAAAATGGTTGCTTTCTTTTGATCATTCATGAATCTTCATGAAGACTTTGACCATTTTGTCTCATGCTCAACCCTAACCACTTCAATTAACTCAAGTTAATTCTCTACACCTAACCATGGTGAGAATTATGATAAGAATGTATTTTTCCTTTTATTTTTATTCTTATCATAATACTTATCTTCTTCTTGCTCTTCTTCTTCTTCATGATGAAGCTTGTCTTCATCAATGGCATATTGAGCATATGAGTGAGAAATCCAAAACTAAAGTCTACCCACTTCCTATTTCTTCATCCTCTACCTCTTGCCAAGTAGTAGAGAGTGTTTCCTTCACAAGTTTTCATGGCAATGTGAAGGTGGAGCTCGATCTAGTGATGCTTCGACGTAGATCATCTTAGGCACGTCGTCGACGACCTAGCCCGTCAAATCTCCGATGAAGCCGACGCTAGAGCCCGGATTTGATTTGGACAGCGGAGAAGACTTCATTGCGGAGCCGTGGAGGTGGAGCACCGGATCTACAAAGGTTGTATTTCCGATATCCCTTTAGTTAAGTTGTTAACTAGATTGATTTTTGCCTAGAAATCTAGCAAACGATCCGTAGTCGGGTCTCTCGGCACCGTTAATTTTTGAAATTGGCATGTTCGATGCCTTGTGAGACCTCACTAGAGTGCCTAGGAACCCTACACATCCATCGCCCATCATATGGGTCTAGTATCATATACGCTAGTCTACTCTGGTATATCGATGCCCCATCTCGATACACCTACGACTAGGGACATTTCAGGATATGCTTATAAACTACAGACGTCCCACTAGTATGATCTCCATCATAATCACAGTAGTCAAGCCAATATCCTCAGGGCTTTATCAACATGTGTGAATGAATAAAAGCATGATCAAGTCAACACGTCAGATAAAGAAGAACCAGATAGCATACTATCATATCGAGCAAGAATGCACACTGAATATATATATATATATACATGTATAAATACATCCACTATCATATAATGGCCTCTAGGGCATACATATATCCAACACTACATAAAGGTAGAGAACTGAGAATAGGTGATATATATCTAAGAGTTAGAGAATGGTACAAGTGTTGCAGCCAAGTCAGTTGGAAGATATCACCTTGTATAAATACATTGATTCTGAACAAATATTTTTACATACCGAACCTGATATACAATATTACATCGGTTTCTTTAATGAGTTAAAGAATGATATAATTCTGTATTGGAGGATAATGTTATGAACATTTTCCTGAATCAAGAGTTGATTCGATCATGCACGTTATATAATAGCATATACATTCTAAATCAAACCACGGTTCAAAATATACAGAACACACACAAGAGGACTAGTTCAGAAATCAATGAATCCTTCTTATGGGATTATAGACTAGGTCATATCAATGCGACACGACCAGCTAAGTTACATAAGGATGAATATGAGAATCTATTCAAATTTTCATCTTATGATACTTGCCAGTCTTGTCTCAAAGGTAAAATGACCAATACTCCGTTTACTGGAAACAGAGAAAGAGTTAGTGAACTTTTGGGACGAATACATGATGATGTATTCGGTCCAATGTCTTCAAATACCAAGGATGGTTCTTGGTACTTCATTACATTCATCGACTATCTCTCGAGATTCAGACATATGTTCCTGTTGAAATATGAGTCTAAAACTTTTGAGAAATTCAAGGAATATAGGCTGAAGTTAAGAACCAGACGGGTAGAAGTATTATGTCCTTTGATGTGATCAGGGAGGAGAATACTTGAGCATGGAGATCCTGGACTATTCTAAAAAGAGAATGTGATTCTCTCTCAGCTTGCTCCTTCGAGTACACATCAGCACAACGGTGTATCGAGACGGAGGTATCGCACCCTATGAGATATAGTGCGCTCTATGATGAGTACTGCTGAGTCACCTGTTTTCTTTTGGGTGTTATGCACTTGAGAAGCTACATACCTATTGAATGGGGTTTCGTCCAATCAGGGCCTACCAATACATATAAGATATGGAATGGGAAGAGACAATGTCTTAAACGAGTTAAGGTATGGGGTTGTCCAGCCTATGTTGAAAAGAAAAATCCGGACAAGCTTGAGGCAAGGTCAGTTCTGTATAAGTTTGGTATGATATCCCAAACATCTGTGAGGGAATATCTTCTACCACTCTGAGGAACAAAAGGTGTTTTGTTTTCTCAGCATACCACCTTTTCAGAAAAGGAATTTTTAGTGGTCATGAGGTAGAACTGGAAGGAATTCCAGCTAGACAAATTAATAGCTGATGATTTGGTGAAACCAAAGGATTCAATAGTTTCCAACGAACCTCAGCCTCTCCGCGAATCTGGTAGGGTTCCTCATCCACTTGAGAGATACTACGGTCTTCTCAGTGACAGTGGGAGCGAGGATTGCATCATGGTAGATGATGGCCCAACTAGGTTCTGGCAGGCCATCACAAGTAGAGACTTTGTGAAATGGCTGGATTCTATGCGATCAAAGATGGAATCCATGTACACCAACAAAGTATGACTTTGGATGTTGCACCTGAAGGGGTAAAACCTATTGGGAGCAAATGGATCTTGAGAAGATTCTTGATGTAGATGGAAAAGTTGAGACTTTCAAAGCTATGCTTAAGTCCATCAGGATCAATGCGCGCATCGCGGAGTTGGAACATCTGTTTTTGATATGGCAGTCAAAGAGTTTGACTTCATCAAAAAGAGAGATGAACCTTGTATATACAAGAAGATTGTAGAGAGTAAGGTTGTCTTACACGTATTGTATGTAGATGACATACTCTTGATAGGAAATGGTTTCCTATGCTACACTCGGTCAAGCTCCTCTTATCATAAGGATTCTCAATAGAAGATCTGGATGATACCTACTACATCTTGTGGATTATGATCTATGATGATAAATCTAAGTGGATATTGGGAGTGTCCCAAATCCAAATACATTAACAACATACTAAAGGGGTTTAGTATGGAGGATTCTAAGTGTGGTGGTTCGCCCACTACCTCAGGAATCACTCTCTCCAAAAAGATGCCTTCAGAGACTGATTTGGAAAGAGCTCGTGTGGAAGGGATATCCTATGCTTCGGCAGTAGGCTCTATCATGTATGTGATGTTAAGTACCAGACCAGATGTAGGTGGCTCACTAGGTGTAGTGATTAGGAATCAATTGGATCTTGGGAGAATCACTGGAAAGCTGTGGAGAACATTCTTAAGTACTTGAGATGCACTAAAAGAAAGTTCTTGGTTCGAGCTCCCAGAGTGATAAGGACGACCGAGAGTCAGTCAGAGGCATTGTCCTTACCTTCAGTGGATGGACGGTATGTTGGAAAAGTTCCAAGATAGATACCGTGACATACTAGACGATAAAAGCCGAATACATTGCTACCAACGATGCTGCCAAAGTGGTTGTCTGGGCATTTCAAGTTCATGAGATGAACAAGGTTCCTACCATTGAGCGTCCAATAACTGTTGTTGTGACAACAATGGAGGTGTGGTTTTGGCCTAGGAATGAATGTCCCATCAGCATTCCAGACATATTCTGAGTCAAGTATCACCTAATCAGAGAGATGGTTGATCTTCAAGGGATCGAGGTAAGGAGAGAAGATTTTGAAGTTAACACAGCGGATCCACTCACCAAGGCCTTCTTCCCCAAATACTATTTGAGAGATTTTTGGGATGGTTGAGTATGGGATACTACAACCACTACTAAATTGTTGGGTATTGGATACTACAACAGATGGCCTTAGTGCAAGTGGGAGATTCTTAGTTATATGTATGCCCTAGAGGCCATTATTGTACATGTGATATATATTGTAGTGGATGCTTGGACATATATAGGGAGGACTTTCTTGCTCGACATGATATCTGGTTGCTCTTTATCTTAACATGTACACTTATTGTCTCTCTCTCACATGTTGATAAAGCCCTTAGGATGTGTACTTGACTACCAGGACTATGATGGAGATCATACTAGTAGGGCCAAGGGTAGTCCACAAGTACACCCTATAACATTTCCTAGTCGTGGGAGTATCGAGATAGGGCATCGATACTCCAGAGTAGACTAGCATATACGCTTCTCGACCCATGAGATGGGCGATGGATGATCATATATCCATTGGTGTTTGACATCAGAGAAGGTATACGTGTGCTCAGTGGAGACTGGGTACACTGGACGGACTCGCCGAGTAGATGGTATTATACCTATCGTTGGATAGCAGTTCTCTGGTGACACTGGTACAGGTTAGTCTGTAGACCCGAGATCGTCATAGAGTCTTGTGTGATTCCCACTGTGCTTTGATTTCCACTATACCACGGTCAAGAGATCGTGCAAAAAGGTGGTTTTTGGGTACAGTCCTGAGTCACATGGAAGCAATGAGCGATAGGAGGGGTTTCGTCTCTCCCGGTATTGGGAGTTGATGTTGCGCTATGCTCGATTAGCCATAACAGGAAATCCCTGGCTAGAGTTGCTGAGATCTACTGGTAAGTGTTATCAGTAGTTTCTCGAACCGTTATGGACCTTGCAACGGCATGACTTATCAGGCTATTAGGGTCTGACATTATACCACCCCCAGGCTGTTATATGCGACATATCATACGAAGAGACCGGACTATACAGTAGTGTTACTGATTGGATTCGCAGGAGTACGAGCAGGCTTGCTTGTTGATCTTCTGATCGCTCAATACCCGGGTGGCCATTACGTTTAGCAGACCGCTTGGAGCTTGTGGGTGTTTGATATGATCATCACCTACTGCCGGCGTATTGACGAGTCCTTAGAGTCCTACACAGAGGTTTCCCGGTTCATGCGAAACGGAGTAGGAGCACATATGTGATATGTGCAGGACCGAGATTGATACGAGTATATGATACCGTATTGTATTCTCGCGATATATGATATTGAACGGGTATATGTGATATAGCCGGGTTATCGAATCAAGTGTTGATTCGGTAAGTTGATATTATTGATATTAGTCGGTTATATGAGATATATCCGGCTCATTAAGTCAAGTGTTAATTTAATGTATAATTATATATTTGATATATGAATTTACATTAACTAATATTGATCACTTGACCATTTCTTTTTCTCACTTTGCATACATTATATATATGTGATATATATTATGTATCATGCTAGGTTACACATGAAACATGTATGTATGAGACTTATACCATGCTAGGGTTAAGTTAGGGTTTATATTTATTTCAAGAATAATTGTGGAGATATTTGTCATGGTTCGAAGCTTGTAGAAGCTTGTAGTCTTCATTGACTTTGTGCACTCTTTTGTCTTGCTTAAGATATTTGTTAACCCAACCTTAACTCATAGCTATGGTTTAGTCTCTACAATGGTTAAGGCATGGCATATACCAACCATGGTTGCATTTCTAACCTCAAGTGATTTTCTTTAGTTCATCACTTCATCATCTTCTTCTTCCTCTCATTTAAGCTTTCTAGCTTCATGAAAAGTGATGAAAAATTGTGAGAAAAATAAAACTAAAGTGAGCCCACTTCCTACTTCATCATCCTCTACTATTAGCCATTTAGTTTAGGGTGTTTGCTTCACTAATTTTACACATTAGTGAAGAGGTAGCATGAGCTCGAGTCTCCTCGACGTAGATCATCTTCGGCTTCGAAGACATTGAGCAAGCTTGTTTGTTTCTTCAAGTGAACCCTCTCTAGAGTCCGAAAGTTCACCATTCGCAGAGAAGGGACTACAACATGGAGCTATTGAAGTGAAGGACCAGTCTACAAAGGTTGTATTCCTTGTTCACTTCTTTGCAAAGTTGTTTGCATATCGATTCGTCGGATTTTCTAGTTTCGATTCTAGGGTTAGGGTTAACTAGAACGGCAAAAATTTAAATATGGCATGGACGATGCCTCCCAAAATCTTGTTGCCATGCTAGACAACCTTGCACATGTGACTCGAGATTGTACCCAAAATCAACTTGTTTTCACGACTCCTTTGAGCCGTGGTAGGGAGGAAATCAAAGCACAGTGGGAACCATATAAGACACTATGACGATCTTGGGTCTACAGACTAACATGTACCAGTGTCACCAGAGAACTGCTATCTGACGATAGGTATGGTACCATCTAAGTGTTCTCGGCGTGTCCTGTTCAGTGTACCCATTCTCTAATGAGCACATGTGTACAATCCTTGATGTCAAACACTAATGGTTATGGGATCAACCATCGCCCCATACAGGATCAAGAAACGTACACACTAGTCTATTCTAGAATATTGATGCCCTGTCTCGATATCCCCTCGACTAGGAACTATTAAAGGATGTGCTTGTGGACTACACAAGCCCCAGTAGTATGATCTGCATCATAGTCCTGGTAGTCAAGCAAACATCCTATGGGCTTTATCAACATTATCAGAGAGACAGTATAATAATACAAGTGTACATATTAAGATAATGAGCAACCAGATAGCATATTATCATATCGAGCAAGAAAGTCCTCTATATATATGTCTAAGCATCCACTATATCATACAATAATTGCCTCTAGGGCATACATATTCCTAACAGTCCGAACTCCTACTAAGCCTGTCCGTGACAATCTCCGTACAGTCCAGTCTGTTCGTCTGAGAGTATCGCATGCCGGGTCTAGGGGTGGAAAAACGTCAGACCCCTAATAACCTGACATGTCATGCCGATGTTGCTCAAGACCATCCGAGAATCTACTGGTCCAACTTCCAGTAATTCTCAATCCTCCCTGGCCAGGAACCTATGGTGTTGGCCAACCGAACACAGCGCGATATCGACTCTCTATACCAGGAGAGACGAATCCCCAACAGTCACTCATTGACTCCATGTGGCTCGGGACCGTACCCAACTAAAACCTAGTTGCACGACTCAGTAGAGCCGTGGTAGAGTAGTAATCAAAGTACGGTGGGAACTCACACGAGACAAATGAGGACCTTAGGTCGATAGAATATCTGTACTCATGTCACCTGAGAACTCTATCTGACGATAGGTATAATACCATCTAGCCAGTTCTCGGTGGGTCCGTCCGGTGTACTTACCCCAGTGAGCACCTATATACAATCTTAGGTGCACCTCACCAATGGTTGCGGGACCAATCCATCTCCCTTCGTCGGGGTCTATATATGTATACACTAGTCTGCTCTGGAGTATCGATGCTCAATTTCGATACTCCCACGACTAGGGACATTTAAGGATGTGCTTATTAACTACCCAGCTCCCACAAGTATGATTACTGTCACAATGCTGGTAGTCAACCAAGAATCCTACGGGCTTTATCAACATGTATACAAGATATGAAATACTAAGTAAAACACCACATGTTTAGATAAAGACAAACCAAATAGCATACTATCATATCGAGCAAGATTGTCCTGTACATACATATCCCTAACATCCTATACAATGAAGGCCTCTAGGGCATACATATCCAACAAGACCTTCCTTTTGGCGGGGTCATAACCGCACTTTCGCAGGGAAACGCGATTGCACTGAGCACGTGCAACAAGCCGTTAAACCTCTAGGTGTCCCTAGTAGGAGGAGTGTTGTCTCCTGAGGGTTTTCAGCGGATACTACCTACAAAATCCTATCAATTTGGCTCATTAATTTTAATTCTCCAATTAGGTTTTCTAACAAGGAATTCTATTATCGTTGACTCGTAAACTATCCATCCGTATTCTTCACACTTCCTCATCATTTAACTTAAGATTATATATGTTCTGCAGACCTACTTAGCTTTCGGCATTTCTTAAGTTTTCCTTCTAGGGTTCCATCTCCACTTAGGAATTTTTATCAACTCTATTAAAGATACAAGTTCTATTCTTCACTCCTTTCTCTCATCTAAACTCTAATCACATATCCCTACGTGTGTGTGTATATCACCCCTACACTCGGAAATTCAAATCAAGCAATCATACTCTTGTCCGTTGTCCAAAGCACTTCTTAATTGGTGAATTTTTATGAATTTTGGTTACACATCCTTCATGCGACCGTTAATACTTCTTGAGGTACCAACGACTGATTACAAAATGCGTTCTCACTTTAAAGGGTAATTCCTAGTCTTGCAACACCTAAGGCTTTTTAGCAGTGACTCCCAAACCAGTTGGTCTAAGGCACTAGGTGATGAAGCACCCTTGCTAAATATTTTTTTCATTAATGCAGCCTTAAGTAATCACAAAAACCAGTATTCATTTTTTTCTCTTTATTCACTTTTTTTCTTTTATTTTCATTGTACTAAGGAGTTTAGACAAGAGCATTTCAAGGTCTCCTCTACTATTCCAAGTTTCAAGGTGCGTGATTGTGCAAATTGTAGGATATACATTTTCATAATCTAGACTTAAGCTAGGAATTATTTTTCAAACTTATACTCTAATAAAAAATCAATACTTTTCCTCTGCTTTGACTTAGCCCAAGAAGTGAACTCAAAATTCGCCTATTTCTAAATAAACTACAAAGGCATATACTTTCTACCGTTAAATTTTAAGAAAGGATATTTTTAGGGTTTTTATTTTACTAAGTCTAAGATCTAGTTATTCCTAGCTAGTTAACCTTTTTGTCAAACTCAAGTCAATTAGGCCAAAATTGAATACATTAATTTTTATAATTTTTGAAAAAATTTCAATTTTTATGGGTTTTAAAATAAGTATACAAATGCAAAAATATACATATGAATGCGAAGGAAGAAGGCTTACCGAGCATACCCCCAAACTTAAACTTGACAGTGTCCTCACTGTCATGCTACACCAAGAGGGTCAAAATTGTCGGCACTCCCCTGTTTATTTATTTACAAAAAAAATTCGATTTTTTTTTTTATTTTTAATAGAAAAAGGAAACAAAAATATATATATATACATATATACAACAAGGTCCTCCCCAAACTAAACAAGGCCTTGCACAATCCAAAGGTTAGCACCAACCATTCAAAAATTCTATCGTGATGATGGTATGGTTGGTGAAAGAATGGGGTGTAAAGGAAAGAAATGAAAAACACACGAGACCGTGTGGAGAGAAAGGGAGAATATGGTCTCGGTGGAGGAGAAGAAGGGCGGAAAAGAGAAAGAAGGATAGCACGATCTTGAGGGTGTAAATCGAGTGAATAAATTAGCACAATTTGTGATGACCGATGTGTTAAAAACGATTGTGCTAATCTATCAACCCGTCGAGAAATGGGGTAAAATCCCTCAAGATTCGCAAGAAAGCATGGGTACGCCGAACTTGGTATTAGAGATGAAAGTGTAACGGTCTCTTGTACGGTCGGAACGATAGGAAGGACGAAAGGGAGTGAATTAGGGATAGTCTCATTCTCACCGTAGTAAACTGTCTCGAAATGGAAAGATTCCAACAATGGTTCGAAACGACTGTAAGCAACCGAGTCTGATGGTTCAACTAACTCATCTGAAAATTCAAAGGACTCAAACTCGGGCGGTGAGACATCAACATCGTCCGAAAAAGTGAAACACTCGTAAGTGTTATCGGCTGTGAGAACTGTGTCAGATTCAAAGGGAAATTTTTCAAACTCACAGTTTTCAAGCATGATCTTTTGCGTGGTCGGAACGATGGAAAGGAGGGTGTTTGATTTAGGAAGTGTAACAGTAGGAGGATGAATTGGAAAATCTAACACATCAAACAAAAATGGTTCAACCTCAATATTATCCTCAATACTCTCCTCAATACTATCCTCATAATTCTCCTCAAAATTTAGCTTATCCATGCCATTATCATCAAAATCAAGACGCATATGAAGTTCGGGAGAAACATTTAATGACTCGGGATGATGAATTGGAGATAAAATTTCAGTCAAATTTACGGGTTCATCATCCAAAATATTCCGGGCATCAATATCCTCAATCAAGTGAAAATCAATTTTCTTAGACACCTCATCAAAAGCATGGATATTTATCAATTCAGATTCTAGAGAGGAGGTGTAAAGTTCAAAAGGATTCGGTGTGGTTTCACTCGAAAGGGGTTCTTCACAGTCTGGAAAATCAAGCACTACAAAGTCACACAACTCGTTAAATGTTTTATTTTCAACTTGTGAATCATTTGGGACAATCGATGGAAAACCGGAGTTGTGGGCTTCAATTGGGTATGGGTAGGTTTGATTTGGAAATGTGTAGAACTCACTCGCTCCTCTCAAATTCTCACTCTGTCCAACCGCCTCCTTATACATTGAAAAATTGGAAGCTAGTTGGAAACTGGCTACCGGTTCACTAGGTTGCATAAGTGCGGCAATGGACGCATCCACATTCCTAACCATTTTGTTTGTTGCTGAAATATAAGCTTCCAACGACTGTTCCAAACTAGACATGGGTTGTGAAGGGGTTTCGGTAAAAGATTCAAAATTGTTTGGATACGTGAAACTCCCAAATGGCTGTGTAGAAACAGTGTCTAGCGAAGGTGGGAAAGTCGGGTAGGACTGGTAGGAAGTGGATGGTTGGACAGGAGTAGGATCAATATGTGGATAAAAAGGTGAATGGATTTGTTGACCCCTAGAACTGGATGTGTGGAGAGGGGTGAAAGATCGGCTACGAGATTGAGCAATATGCTCAGCAATGGACATCAGTTTAGGAGTTACAGCAGGACTCGAAAAAGTGGTATCAACGTACGAAGGTGGTGAAGGTTGACATGGTTGACACAAAGTGGGTTGCGACGTCGAACTGTTTCTCCTAGACACTTCTATTTGATATTTCAAAGAAATTTTAGGCACGGAGGGATCTTCCTTAAATCGACCAAAACAATTGACGTACGAAGCAAAGTTAGGTTCGGGATACCAAAGTTCGGCAAGAGATTTGTGATGTGGGGTACCCATGATGAGAAGAGAAATAAGGTAGGTGGTGCAAGGATTTCTTAGCAACAAAAATTGCAAGTCTTTTTTAAAAAAATTTCCTTTTTCCTTTTTCCTTTTTCTCTTTATTTAGAACTGTTTGCAAAAAGATTTTCGAGAAAAGAGCTAAGACACACTTTCGATCAACCAAAAATGCACAATCAGGCCTAGATCTAGGGTCACCTAGGTAAGCTAGACAGCTCCTAACTGTTCCAAAGGGCTAGAAATAGGACTTCAAACCGCCTCTTCACCGCCAATTGCGGCCAGGTAAGTGCCAGATGAGTGGGAGGATCCCCGCTACAAGTAGGGGTCCTAATTAAGTAACCACTCGCCTTAGACACACTTGCCTAGACACCGCAAAGTCAGGTTAGGATTAACGGCAGATGCCTATAACTAGTCCTCTGTCCTAATGAGCTCGAAGTCCTTAGGGCTGAGTCTAGTATTTTTTAATTAAAGATTAGTCAATGCAAATGCCTTATGTGATTTCTGGGGTCCTGGGAAGGGTGATGAAATCCCCACCCAATCTGAATTGGTCAAAAGCCCCTTAAAGTCCGATTAAAGATATGCAAAATAGTAAATCACTTGCAATCAAATCTTTTTTATTTTATGCGCGGCACAAAGATTCCTGCACAAGATTTGTTATTGGAAGGGGGAAGATTTTTTAAGCGCAAAGAATCCTGCAGGAGATTTTTCAGAGGAGATATCATAGATTTCCAGAGGTGGAGATCAGAAGACTTACAGAGTTTTTTTTTACTTTTTTTTCTCAAGCCCTGAACCGACCAGGGCGCAACGGTTCCGGGGCCGGAAGGTGGGTGGCGCGGCGGTTCCGCGGCCGGTTGGACGGTTCAACACTTTTTTTTTGTCACCAGATCGCCGCGGTTGACTTGTTGACTCGGTCCTCCAAATTTCTTCTGTTGTCCGTTGTGATATTTCTCTGTTTGTTCAGATTTGATATTTGCGGTTTTGATCTCTGGATATTTCCAGATCCGAACTTGATTGTAGATCCTGCAAAATTCAAACAAAGATACCCTTCACAAAATAACAAAATGATAAATTTTTATATTTTTTTGATTTTTCAGTTTTTATGATTTTTTTAATTTTAGATTAACCCGAAATTGCAAAAAGGAAATACTACGCCATCCCCAGCAACGGCGCCATTTGATTTAGAGAGATTTTACGAACAAAAATATATGTTACTGCAATCAAGAACGGCGTCGCTTGGTAGCTAGCCGGTGAGTACGGGTCGGTCCACAGGGATGTTGTGAATTTCCTAGTTGTTCTTACGAGTTAATTCCGAACGGTGTGAACGGATTGCTTAAATCTAAAAACTAAATCTATCTAAATCTAAATCTTGCTAGGGTTAGGTTTAGGGTAGGTTTGGAAATGTAAATAAATCTCACCGCTTTCTATACCCAAATTAAGATCTATGAGGAGTTATGGTAATTATCAATAAAGGGGATTAGATCCATTCGGGAAGGTGTTTCTTCCTCTAGGTTCTTGTCCTTCCTTTATCAATCCTTACCCTAACCTCCATGTAAAACACGCTCAACCGGGCCTTTATACTACGGTATCACCGCTACCTCGAGGGATAGGGTGCCGTAGGGAGCGGCGTGTGCGTGTATGCATGGAGTCCTATTAAAAACGTGTGATGGGCAAGAAAGGGGATGAGAGATCTCATCTCTCAAAAGCCTTCCCCAAAGCTAACCCTAACAAGTGAGGAGACTACTCGCTCATTAGGGAATTGAAGAACATGCTATCTATCTATCTAGGGCAAGGAATTAAAGATCTAAACTAGGGCAATTAAATAAAACTACTTACTTTACAGATGGCTCTCTCCAAACATTTACACAGGGTTGTCAGATCTGAATAGATGAAATGAAAAGAGGTATCGATGCTCTCCAAAAGAAATCTGAATTTTATTAATAAAAGGAGGCATGAGGGAGGCATGAACAAATACAAGGAATTGGGCTTCTATTTATAGGACATAGAAACCCTAGGTTACAATTGATTCGTACATCTGCTTTTACAAAAATGCCCTCTAAGAAAAGACCTAGTCAAAGATCCGCGCCGCCTCTTAAACTTGGTAAAAAATTAAACTTCTACGGGCTCTGGATGGTCGCGGAACCGCGGCCTCGGCATGGGTTGGGCCGCGGTTTCGCGGCCCAATGATGGCACTGGAGGCTTATTTTTCCTGGGCTTTTTCTTGGACTCTTGGGCTTCTTATTTCTTTGGTTCTTTTATTAAAATAGCTTCTAGATTTCTACCAGATCTCCAGTGAACAATTGCAGTGGACTGTTAACCGTTCGCTTTGTAATCCTGGACCTTACGTTGCCTTGTACTGATCTTTGTATGGGCTTTATCAAAATCCTTCTGTTTGCTGGTCGTAGTTCCACTTTTGCATCGTCTTTTCTCTTTTTCACTGTTTTAGATCCAAGAACCTGTAACCTATAATATATAGCAGACATGCGTCAAAAGCACCTGTTTATTTATAAAACGAATAAGAATGGGGAATATAATAATACAATATTATGGTGTGAACAGGTCACCCTCAACCTTCTCTCTAATTTGTCAAAAAGTGCTCTTTTGATTTTTAGAACTTGGGATTTGGGTCTTGAATTAAGGAAAGAGGTCCCCTTCCCTTATTTTAGGCCTTGGATCTTGTAAAGAGAGAGTTTTGGGAGATGGGTTCTCCTCCTCCCCCTTTTCTCTTTGGATCTTGAGGAGGAGGCCAAAAAGCTTTCCTTTATAGGATTTGATTGAAGAAAGTGTCTATCTTTCAATTGATCTATGGGTTTTTGTTAATTATATTAAGAAAAAGAGAGGTTTCTTCTTGATTTATTTGGAGGACGAGAAGAAGAAAAAGAGAGGGGGCACAAACCCTAGCAAAATTTATGAGAGAGGAAAAACATAACATTTCTTGTTACTAGGGTTGGATACTGCACGATGCGCAGGATATACGAATATCAATAAAAAATGTATACAATGTAAAATTGATTACGTAAAACGATTATTTATATATGGTTCTAGATTATATAAATTTAATACCTACTTTCTTAGGCTTAGGTCCGGGTTGGTTGGACTTTGGTCCACTTGTCTAGGTGTTGACTTTGACTTTTTGACTTCAACTTTGACTTTTTGACTTTTGGTTTTTAGTTTTTAATTTCAGCAATGGGGTGTAAATTTTGACCCCCACAAAGCCCCCATCAATAAATGCATATAATATGTATGTGTCGTGTGTAAGAAATTGATGGATCTTCTTTCGTGTAGATGTTGACTTGATTTGGTTCCCGCTTTTCGGAGGTTGACACTACCCTTTTTACGACATGGATGGTCAATATCTCGAGGCAGAGCTTGATTCCGATGTGGGGGCATATATTCCAGATGGAGCATGATTCCGGCGCTGGGAGCATACATTCCAAGGCGGAGCATGATTCCGACGTGGGGGCATATATCCCAAAGCGGAGCATGATTCCGGTGCGGGGGCAGATATTTGAGGCAGAGCTTGATTCTAACGGGGAGGCAGATATTTAGAGGCGGAACTTGATTCCGACGGGGAAGGCAGATAGTCCGATATGGAGCATAATTCCGATGGGGGAGCATATATTTCTGAGGCAGGGCATGATTCTGGCACAGGGGAAGATATTTCGAGACGGAGCTTGATTCCGACAGGGAATGCAAACATTCTGAGACGGAGCATGATTCCGACGCGAGGGGCATATATTCCGAGGCAGAGCAAGATTCCATCATTAGGGGCAGACATTCCAAAGTGGGGCATGATTCCGACGTGGGGATATATATTTCGAGGCTGAGCTTGATTCCGATGCGGGGTAGACATCCTAAGGTAGAGCATGATTCCTGTAGGGTTCCTAGTCACTCTCAAGAGGTCTCACAAGGCATCAACCATGCCAATTTCTAATTTTAACGGTGCCGAGAAACCCTAACAAGATCGTTGGCTAGAATTTTAGGCGACTAAACGAGCTAGTTAACATCTTAACTAAAAGTAAACGGAAATACAACCTTTGTAGATTCGATTCTCCACCTCCACGGCTCCGTGATGAAGTCCTCTCCGCTGTACAAATCGGATCCCAGGCTCTAGTGTCGGCTTCATCGGAGAATGGACGGGCTAGGTCATCGACGACGATGCCGAAGATGATCTACGTCGAGGCATCGCTAGATCAAGCTCCAACTTCACCAAGTCAAGAAACTTGTGAAGAAAACACACTCTACTACTTGGCAAGAGGTAGAGGATGAAGAAATAGGAAGTGGGTAGACTTTAGAATTGGATTTCTCACTTGATTTCTTCACTTGACATTGATGAGGCAAGCTTTCTTCATATGAAGAAGAAGAAGATGATGATGATAATTGTTATGATAAGTTAATTAAAAATCAAAAGAAAAGAATACTTATCATAAACCAACCATGGTTATGTGTAGAGAGCAAACTATAGTTAGGTGAATGGTTAGGTTAGGCATAAAACAAAAATGGTGGACTTTTTTCAAAGCTTCATGAAGCTTCAACAAAGAACAAAATTAGCCACCATTTTCCTTTTGCCAAAATGAAATAAACAATTCAAAAAATGAATAATTAAATTAAACAAAACACTAACCATTCACTTAACCAATGTTTAAACTTTACACAAACTCAAGCAAGCATGTATCATCAAACATGATACAATCATATGCACAAAAAGTATATCACATATACAACTTGTACATCCAAGTGAGAAAATCCATTTAAAGTGAACCAATACTAGTTAATGCAAACTAATATATCAAATATATAATTATACATTAAATCATTAAATCAACACTTGATTTAACGATCCGGTCATATCGCATATAACCGACTAGTATCCTATGTATCGGCTTATCGAATCAACCCTTGATTCGATAACTAGGTTATATCGCATACAACCAATCGATACATACATCGCGAGAATGAAATACGGTATCACATACACGCATTATTCTCGGTCCCGCACATATCTTATATGCGCTCCTATTTCGTTTCGCTTGAGCCAGGAAACCTCTGTGTAGGACTCTAAAGACTCGTCAATACGCCGGCAGCAGGTGATGATCATATCAAACACCCACAAGCCGCAAGCGGTCTGCTAAACGTAACGGCCACCCGGGTATTGAGCGATCAGAAGATCGACGAGCGAGCAAGCTCACACTTCAGTGAATCCAACCAGTAACACTACCGTACAGTCCGGTCTCGTCGTCTGATATGTCGCATATCTTGCCTAGGGGTGGTAAACGTCAGACCCCAATAGCTCGATAAGTCGTGTCGATATGAGGTCTATAACAGTTCGAGAAACTACTGGTAACACTTACCAGTAAATCTCAGCAACCCTGGCCAGGGATTTCCGGTTATAGCCAATCGAACACAGCGCAACATCAACTCCCTATACCGGGAGAGACGAATCCCCTCCTATCGCTCATTGCCTCCATGTGATTCGGGACTGTACCCAAAAGCCACCGTTTTGCACGCCCTCTTGGACGTGGTAAGGTGGAAATCAAAGCACAGTGGGAATCACACAAGACTCTATGACGATCTCGGGTCTACAGACTAACCTGTACCAGTGTCACCAGAGAACTGCCATCTGACGTGAGGTATAATACCATCTGGGAGTTCTCGGCGAGTCCGTCCAGTGTACCCAGTCTCTACTGAGCACCCGTATATCATCTCCGATGTCAAACACCAATGGATATGGGATCATCCATCGCCTATCTGTATGGGTCGAGAAGGTATACGCTAGTCTACTCTGGTATATCGATACCCCGTCTCGATACACCCACGACTAGGGACCTTGAAGGATGTACTTATGGACTACCATGTCCCCACTAGTATGATCCGCATCATAGTCCAGGTAGTCAAGTACACATCCTAAGGGCTTTACCAACATGTAACAGAGAGACAATCAGTGTACACGTTAAGGTAAAGATCAACCAGATAGCATACTATCATGTCGAGCAAGAAAGTCCTCCCTATATATGTCCAAGCATCCACTACAATATACATCCTATGTACAGTAATGGCCTCTAGGGCATACATATAACTAACAATCTCCCACTTGCACTAGGGCCATCTGTAGCAGTGGTTGCAGTATCTCATACTCAACCATCCCATAAAAGTCTCTCTCTGGGAATAGGCCTTCGTGAGTGGATCCGCTGCGTTATCCTCTAAGTCTGCTCTCCTTGCCTCGATCACCCTGGAGATCAACCATCTCCATGATCCGGTGATACTGCCTTAGAATAAGTCTGGATCACTGATGGGACCGGCGTTCCTTGGCATAAGCCACAACTCCATTGTCTCACAATGGTAGGAACGTAGTTCATCTCATGAACTAATATACACCCAAACATCCTCTTTGGTAGCATCTTAAGTAGCGATGTATCCAGCCTTTATCGTCTAGTATGTCACGGTATCTATCTTGGAACTCTTCCAACATACCGTCCCTTTACTGAGGGTAAAGACAATGCCTGCGACTGACATTCAGTCGTCTTTATCACTCTGGAACACTTCCAGTGATTCTCCCCAGGATCGATTGATACCATCTCACTACTACTAGTGAGTATCCTAACATCCAATTAGATCTATCTCATAGATCCAAAAACCAGGATATAAGAGGTATCACATTGATCATTTATGGAGAATCATTGTGATAAGCAGAGATTGACCGAGCGTAGCATAGGAAACTCCTTTCTTATCAAGAGTATGTCATCCACGTACTCTACGAGGATCACCACCATACTCCCTACTACCTTTTTGTTTATAAAAGGTTCATCTACCATTTTGACGATGTCAAACTCTTTGACTACTACATCAAAACAGATGTTCCAACTCCGCGATGCCTGCTTTATCACATAAAACATCTTGCACGCGTTTCCGCTGCTCCCACTGTCTATGAGGCCCTCTGGCTGTGTACTTATAGACGCACTCTTCTAAAACATCATTTAGAAAAGCAGTCATGACACCCAACCGCCAGATATCGTAGTCATGGTATGTAGCCGTGGCAAGTAGTATCTGGATGGACTTAAGCATAGGTACTGGAAAAGGTTTCATCATTATCCACGCCTGGTCGATGACGAAAACCTTTAACAAGTCTAGCTTTGAAAGTCTCAACTTTTCCATCTACACCAAGTAATCTTCTCAAGATATACTTGCTCCTGATGGGGATTTAACCCTTCAGATATAGCAACCAAAGTCCATACTTTGTTGGTGCATAAGGATTCCATCTCAGATCGCTAAGCATCCAGCCATTCTTACAGAGTCTCACTCCTGATGGCCAGGTCGAAACTAGTTGGGTCATCATCTCATGATGCAATCCTTGCTCCCACTGTCATAGAGAAACCGAAGTATCTCTCAGGTGGGTTTGGATCCCTACTAGATCGGCGGAGAGGCTGAGGTTCGTTGGTTGCTATTGAATCCTTTGGTTCTACCAAATCATCAGCTGCAGTTTGTATAGCTGGAACCTTTCCAGTTCTACATGACTGACCTTGCCTCGAGCTTGTCCGAATTTTGCTTTTAGACATAAGCCGGACAACCCCAAATCTTAAGTAACTTAAGAAATGGGCTCTTCCCTTTCCATATCTCATATGGAGTGGTAGGCAACTAATTTGATTGGAACCCTATTCAATAGGTATGCATCTTCTCAAGTGCATAACTCCCAAAAGGAAACAGGTAACTCAGTAGTACTCATCATAGAGCACACCATATCAAATAGGGTGTATCTGCTCCGCCCCGATATACCATCGTGCTATGGTGTATGCAGAGGAGTAATGCTGAGAGAGAATCTCATTCTCCTTTAGAATAGTCCAGGAATTCCATGCACAAGTATTCTCCTCCCTGATCTCATCATAGGACATAATACTTATACCCGTATTTTGGTTCTCTACTTCTCGCTTATATTCTGTGAATATCTCAAAAGGTTCGGACTCATGTTTCAACAGGAACATATGACTGAATCTTGAGAGATTATCAGAGAATATAATGAAGTATAAAGAATCAGTCCTGGCATGTGTAGACAGGGGACCTACATACATCAACATGTATCATCCCAAGAGTTCACTAACTCTTTCTCTGTTTCCAGTAAACAGAGCTATGGTCATCTTATCTTTGTGACATGACTGGCGAGTTTCACAAGATGTAAATTCAAACTGCTTTAAATATGCATCTAAATGTAACTTCAGCTAGTCAGGTCGCATTGATATGACCTAGTCTACAATACCTTTAGAAGGATCCGTTCATTTCTGAACTCTTCCTCTTGTGTGTGTTCTGTATACTAAGAACTGTAGTTTGATTTAGAACATTAATGCTTGTAGATAACGTGCCTGAACCGATCAACTTTTGATATAGAAAATGTTCAAAACATTATCCAACAATACGAAATTTTATCGTTTCTTTACTAATAAAGAGACAGATATGATTTTATATATCAGGTTCGGTATCTAATAACATTTGTTCAGAATCAATGTATTCAGGTAATACAGGATGACAGTGACCGACAGACTTGGCTGCAACACTTGCCCCGTTTTCTGCCTCATGAAACTTATCACCCGTTCTCAGTTCTTTACCTATCTGTAGCCCATGTAACAGATTACATATGCGGGATCCTGATCCGGTATCATATACCCAGGACGTAAAGGACATTTGAGAAACAGTTCTCTATAATGAACATACCCGAAGATGATGCATCAGCATGCACTCTCTTCGTTTGGGCGGCACGGAAAATCTGGTATTCCCCAATTTCCTGCTCTGTCTTATAACAATTATAAGTTGGAGCGGGACCAACGTTCCCCAGCTCAGTATAACAAGCGGGTTCAGTCAATACCCGTATTATTATCTTGATTAAGGCGTGATATGGTCGCTACCTGGAGAGAGAGAAAAGAAAACACTCAGCGTGCGCTCTAACAAGAATAGATTGGTTATTATTTTATCTAATCAGGATGGCTCCCACTGCTTTTTATCAAATCTTCCTTCAAACCCTAAAAGGAAAGACTAGCCGGGATTAATTACACACTACAAGTTCGCCAATCTTTCAGCCAGGCCAGTGTCGATACTTTGAGGGAGGTCCCCCGTGCTTTCGCACGAACCTAATTAATGTAAACCTCATTTTCCCAGAGGTGTAACCTCGTTAACACCTTTCTAGACACCTACTTGATCGGCTAATTGTAATGTGTAAAACTCTCCCAGGAGTAACTCTTACTCGCAGCGGGTATCGGGATCCAACTATCTCATAGAAGGTATGCAATCTCATTGCAAATTTCAACACTTGAAATTCCCGATAATATTTTGCCCCTAACCTCCTATGACCTTGACAAAGGCCAACAAACCATAGGATGCTAGTCAAGTTCAACCCGTCATTTCCTAATTGAATTAAACCCACCCGCACGGCCCTTGACAAAGGCCAACAAGGTCGCACAACTACCCTAACCAAATCTGCATCATATGCATAAGCAAATAAGCACCAGTTAGCTACCGCACACTGCGCCTTGACAAAGGCTAACAAACGCAGCACGAATACTAACTACTACTTATCTGAAATGACGGAGGGCTACGACAGGTTTTTCTGAAAACCTATTGCGTAATGAACTTGATATCGTTGTAGGATCGAATGAATTTTGAAATGGAGTGTTTTTTAGGCTTTTCTAGTTTTGTTAAAGGAGTCACTCCCGGTGAAGGGATCGTCGGTCCTTTCCTCGTCGAATGAGGTGCGGGATATATCATATATATCACTGTGCAAAGCAAAAACTCTTAAAAGCAATCAAAAGACAAACGGAATGTGTAGCATCTGCCAGTTATTGCTAAAGGAGTCACTCCCGGTGAAGGGATCTCGGTCCTTTCCTCATCGAATAAGGTGCAGGATATATCATATATATCACTGTGCAAAGCAAGAACTGTAGCTACCTGTTTTATTTTGAAATTCGATTCTACAACATCTTAGGTTTCTTTTATTTCATTAATCACATTAATGAAGTCCCATCATTTAAGTACCTAAACATCACAGATAAATACGACGTACACTTATGCCATCCGCATTCGCCTCGATGTCCCCTCATGCACCGTTAGGTTAGGTGACTAACGGCAGAGCAGGGCAGGGCTAGCGCGGGTGTAAAACATAAGTAACGCCTATATAATATATCATACATACTATATACTGTATCTATCACAGAACATCACATGATCACATCACAGATATCGCAGCAGAAGAATCATATGAAATATTGGATATACTAGGACGTCCATGTTTTCAATACGAGCCAGTATAAAACACGGATTCCACGGTCGTGATGAATAGCCAAACCCACACCCCTAGACCCCTACGAGAGCAGCAAGCAACCCTACCATTTCTAGGGTTAGGAGACCCGGACTCGACTCCTCGAGATGGTCTCCCATCTGGACCCTAGAACCCGGTTACTTGTGCTCCCCTCCTTGGGTCTATCCTAATGCGGAAAAGTAAATAATATACAAAAGGTGACAACTTCTGCAACCTGGAAGCGCCCCAATAAAAAGAATATTACATACAAGTTTTTACATGAATGAAAATGAAAAACACTCATCTCACATAAAAACCCCGGCTATTCAAACACGACGATCCAATATAACACATCCAGCAACACATAACATCACATGTTATCAACGTAAGTAAACATGCGTATCCCAATTGTCGTTGACATATAGCAACGAAACCGGCGATATCACATATTACACTTACGGTCACAGAAAAGAAAATGTAAAACTACAACAGTTGGAATCCGCAATCTCTTTAGACATCGCATGCCTAATCAAATAAATTCTTTAGACATCGCATGCCTAACAATTATAAACCCCGAATTTTAGTCTCATTATCGAAAACACTTTTCAATATTAAGTCGGGCAATTCAACAAGATTCCCGACATCCTGATCGAATGCTCGTCGCAAACTTCAGTAGGCGGCCGCACCCCTGACGCCGTCGACGAAGTGCACCAAGGCAGAACACCGCCACCGCGAGGACGGGGTTCTCCTACAGTCACTTGGTCGGGGCTATGGGGTGTAGTTGTCTATTAAGTTTACCCTGCGAGTATCCGCGTACGCTACGTGATTGCGACGGACTTTTGATCACATCAAAATTCCGTGGCAACCGATCAAGTGAGACTAAACTGCTATGTTTATAACATTCATTCAGTTATCACATAACTCCTTGTGAATTCCAATTATTGTATCCCATTCCAGATAAGCAGAAAATGTTAAACTTTCCGATCGAACAATCGAACACCCAAGTTTTCCCGATGCAGTCCAACACATGAAATAAGTCTAACAACATTCAGTTCGTGCCTCAGTACCAACGGTCCAGCCATAGAAGGGTCAAGCCAACGCCTCACATGTGGCACGCCGTACTGCCCCAAACCCTTAGGTTCAAAGGGCAGTTCAAGACGGTCACATGATCGAGTTAAGGTTTGTTTTCTTCTAGAGGGACCATCAGTTACTTGCACTACTTAGAACGTCGTTAAACTACGGAAAAATCCAACACTTGGAAATTTCCTAACAGGGGAAAAATTGGGTATTTATATCCGGTCGAACTTTTTAACATATTCTAAAATTTATCCGGAAAGCCACATAGACAAAATCTGATATTCCGATCGAAACACCGAATCCCCAAAACAACCCCAGAAAATTCAACTCTTGAATAATATTTAAAAATTCCCAGAAAACTCAGCATCTGAAAAAACGAATTACTGTGCAAAAAGGGGAGGATGAAGTCACCATATTGCCGCGGAACCGCCGCAGAAGCCAAGCTTCTGCCGCGGTTCCGCCGCCGTTTGCACTGTTCAAGAATTACTTTTTGCGCCGTAATTCTTAGAATTCCCTGCTGAATTTTTTAAGCATTTTTAATCTGGAAAAAACCCAGCTTTTAGAAAAAGTCCAGAGAGCATGGTTTGTGTTAGGGTTTCGGTTCGTTCGGGTTTCAAACTTCGTCTACGCATCGCCTAAGGCTCTAGCTAGGCTCTGATACCACTGTAGGGTTCCTATGCACTCTCAAGAGGTCTCACAAGGCATCAACCATGCCAATTTCTAATTTTAACGGTGCCGAGAAACCCTAACAAGATCGTTGGCTAGAATTTTAGGCGACTAAACGAGCTAGTTAACATCTTAACTAAAAGTAAACGGAAATACAACCTTTATAGATCCGGTTCTCCACCTCCACGGCTCCGTGATGAAGTCCTCTCCGCTGTACAAATCGGATCCCGGGCTCTAGTGTCGGCTTCATCGGAGAATGGACGGGCTAGGTCATCGACGACGATGCCGAAGATGATCTACGTCGAGGCATCGCTAGATCAAGCTCCAACTTCACCAAGTCAAGAAACTTGTGAAGAAAACACACTCTACTACTTGGCAAGAGGTAGAGGATGAAGAAATAGGAAGTGGGTAGACTTTAGAATTGGATTTCTCACTTGATTTCTTCACTTGCCATTGATGAGGCAAGCTTTCTTCATATGAAGAAGAAGAAGAAGATGATGATGATAATTGTTATGATAAGTTAATTAAAAATCAAAAGAAAAGAATACTTATCATAAACCAACCATGGTTATGTGTAGAGAGCAAACTATAGTTAGGTGAATGGTTAGGTTAGGCATAAAACAAAAATGGTGGACTTTTTTCAAAGCTTCATGAAGCTTCAACAAAGAACAAAATTAGCCACCATTTTCCTTTTGCCAAAATGAAATAAACAATTCAAAAAATGAATAATTAAATTAAACAAAACACTAACCATTCACTTAACCAATTTTTAAACTTTACACAAACTCAAGCAAGCATGTATCATCAAACATGATACAATCATATGCACAAAAAGTATATCACATATACAACTTGTACATCCAAGTGAGAAAATCCATTTAAAGTGAACCAATACTAGTTAATGCAAACTAATATATCAAATATATAATTATACATTAAATCATTAAATCAACACTTGATTTAACGATCCGGTCATATCGCATATAACCGACTAGTATCCTATGTATCGGCTTATCGAATCAACCCTTGATTCGATAACTAGGTTATATCGCATACAACCAATCGATACATACATCGCGAGAATGAAATACGGTATCACATACACGCATTATTCTCGGTCCCGCACATATCTTATATGCGCTCCTATTTCGTTTCGCTTGAGCCAGGAAACCTCTGTGTAGGACTCTAAAGACTCGTCAATACGCCGGCAGCAGGTGATGATCATATCAAACACCCACAAGCCGCAAGCGGTCTGCTAAACGCAACGGCCACCCGGGTATTGAGCGATCAGAAGATCGACGAGCAAGCAAGCTCACACTTCAGTGAATCCAACCAGTAACACTACCGTACAGTCCGGTCTCGTCGTCTGATATGTCGCATATCTTGCCTAGGGGTGGTAAACGTCAGACCCCAATAGCTCGATAAGTCGTGTCGATATGAGGTCTATAACAGTTCGAGAAACTACTGGTAACACTTACCAGTAAATCTCAGCAACCCTGGCCAGGGATTTCCGGTTATAGCCAATCGAACACAGCGCAACATCAACTCCCTATACCGGGAGAGACGAATCCCCTCCTATCGCTCATTGCCTCCATGTGATTCGGGACTGTACCCAAAAGCCACCGTTTTGCACGCCCTCTTGGACGTGGTAAGGTGGAAATCAAAGCACAGTGGGAATCACACAAGACTCTATGACGATCTCGGGTCTACAGACTAACCTGTACCAGTGTCACCAGAGAACTGCCATCTGACGTGAGGTATAATACCATCTGGGAGTTCTCGGCGAGTCCGTCCAGTGTACCCAGTCTCTACTGAGCACCCATATATCATCTCCGATGTCAAACACCAATGGATATGGGATCATCCATCGCCCATCTGTATGGGTCGAGAAGGTATACGCTAGTCTACTCTGGTATATCGATACCCCGTCTCGATACACCCACGACTAGGGACCTTGAAGGATGTACTTATGGACTACCATGTCCCCACTAGTATGATCCGCATCATAGTCCAGGTAGTCAAGTACACATCCTAAGGGCTTTACCAACATGTAACAGAGAGACAATCAGTGTACACGTTAAGGTAAAGATCAACCAGATAGCATACTATCATGTCGAGCAAGAAAGTCCTCCCTATATATGTCCAAGCATCCACTACAATATACATCCTATGTACAGTAATGGCCTCTAGGGCATACATATAACTAACAATTCCAATGCAGGGGAAAATATTTCGAGGAGGACCTTGATTCCAATGAGGGGAAGAATTCCGATGTGGAGCATGATTCCGAAGCGGGGGCAGATATTCAGAGGAGGAACTTGATTCCGATGAGGAAGAAAGACATTTCGAGACAGAACATGATTCCGACGTGGAAGCATATATTCCGACGTGGAGGCATATATTCCGAGGCGAAGTATGATTCTGACGTGGGAGCAGATATTCTGAGGCGGAGCTTGATTCCGATAAGAAAGGCATATAGTTCGAGACGGAGCTTAATACCGACAGGGAGGCATATATTCCGAGGTGGTGCATGATTCCGGCATGAAACTTGATTTGCTTGATTTGATTTCATTTAGGCAGCTCCAGCCTTTTCCGACAAGGCCTTTTGAGTTTGGAAACGCCATCAAATGAGACTTGGAATTTGGATTTTTGAAGTTGGAGGGATTTGAATTTGAGATTGGGACCGGAAATCTGGATTTTTATAATTGAGTTTTGAGCTGGATTTGGATTTAATCTCGTATTTGAATCGGGTTAGGTTTGATTTTGAGGATTTGAAATAAAATTTTCTTCAATCGGGTTTGCGTCATTTCGGGTTTTCGCAAGCTCGCGGGCAGTCTTACTATTTTTATTCGCGAACCCTTTTCAGGTTTTCCTTCGTGCCCTTTTTTGCTTGTAGACTAATCTTCCTTTTTTCTTTCTTTCTTTCTTTCTTTCTTTCTTGCAGGCATAAACATCTCTATCGCTAGAATATAGTAACAAGAGCAACTCGTCATTGATTTTTTGAGGAGTTTGAAATTTGGATTTTAGTTTCGGCATCAGCATCGCTAACACTGGAGTATGGTACCATGAGCGACTCATCATTCACCTTTGTAGGATTTTGCGTCCGCTCTAGTCTATCTGTTCATCACAGAAAACTGCATTTTAATACCGCTCATTCGTTATTTAATTTGTTTATATCGGTACTATTAACCAGTGTCTGCTCAGAATTACAGATTACAGGTGTTCGTGATAAAAAAAACTGGAAACACACTCAAAATCACGGATATAACGTTAGGAGATGACACTGCAGACGGAACAGGAAAACAATCGATATCTGAAGAGCTCTTTTGCAAAATAAAAGTGTACACTCATTTTAGTCCAACACATAGCAAGTGTACACATGCTATTTGGCACTAGGACCATGATGGGGCTGCCATGATACAAGGCACAAGTAGGCATGGGTGTGATGTGCATTAAATGAGCATTGAATGCTAAAAGTATTGATGTGATGCATTGCTCCATGTTTCCCTCCAATCCCTGAGTGCATCAAAAGCCTATACAGAGAAATCTAGCAGCACCAGAGGGATATTGGGAAGAACAAAAATCCACACATCCAATACAAGCCCCTCTCCTCGGTTTTGGACAGGCCACATTGCCTATTTGGCCGAGCAGGCCGGCCCCACCATCTCCAATGGGCCCCAATTTCCTGCAGGCCCTCCCTTGCTGCCACGTGACCTCATTTTTATTGTTTGTTTATTTTTCTTTGGTGCCTATAATAGCAGACCAGTGGGCAAGTGATCAAGGGTCATTCAAATGCACATATTCATAGTTTTGTTTTGCTTTTCTTTTGTTTAGGCTTGAGGGTGAGTGAACTTCGATTGGTTTCTTCTTCTTCTTCCCTCTTGAAGCTCTCTTTGGAGAGCTTCATTAAGGAGGTTGAATAGCATACCAAAATCTTGTATCTCATTTCTTCAAGTGTTAATATATTGCTTTTGTTATTATTTTATTCTTGCTTTCTTTCCTTTACTTGCTTTTTTATCATGCTTAACTAATTCTTTGGTTGTGGTAATGGTGATGAAGTGAGATGAAAGGTTTTGCCTCCTCCACCTCTTGTTTATGTTTCATGTGCTTAATCTTATGATTCTAACTTAAATATTGTTATGTATTGATATGATATAGTATTTTGGCACATGGTTATTTGTAACCTTCTCATATACCATATTCATTCCCTTTCCCCATTTCAATATTTAAGTTACAATCTATTTGGAGTTAAGTTGCTAATTTTGGATATGGTATGTTGTGATTAAGGACTTGACAAATCTCTTAATTTCATATATCATATACCATCACAAACACTTAGCACACTTAACACCAAAATCATTTGCTCTCACTAACCACTTTGTGTTTTTCTATTGTGGTATGTTTGCTAACCCTTGTGTTTAGTGTTGATACCCCAAGCGCGGACATACAAACGGTAAGTGATCAAAAGGACTCGTTTCATGCTTTACGGAGAATATCGGAATTTAACGACTTGTGCCTCGCAACCACTTCGATAAGTCGTGCTTCATACTGGGATAAACGTGAGAATGAACAACTCATGAACAAGGGAATGTCGAGGGAATCGTCACGATTCGAGCTCCCGAGCCAAGCCACAACCATTCTTTCCTTAAACTTGTTTTCCTTGTTTCTTGTTTTCTTTTTCTTTTTGTATTTTTTGTGACTGATTAGTCGAAAATATTGCATATTTTAGCCGGCAATTTCCTCATCATTTGCATTCATATAGAAGTGTTCGGCATTCATATTTTACATATTAGCAAAACTGTCGCAAAATATCAGATTACATGTGTTAGACCATAAAACCGACATTATAAAGGAAATTGACTGCATTTCATGGCATCGCATCATCCCTACATTTGCGCAACACTTGTTTTGAGATCTGTGCAGGAAAATCCAGAAGAAAGGCTAAAATTTATATGGTACCGATCAAACATGACGCCAACTCAATGATTTCAGTTCTGGTATCAATCCAAAGGGACAAACAAAAATCAACATATCAAAGGAAGCTCCAAATAGAAGCCCAAGACCACACCAGAAGTTTAAAGCTCCAAGCCAACAACATGGCCGCGGAACCGCGGCCGGAGCCGGCTTGCGCCGCGGTTCCGCGGCTACTTGATGACATCACCACTTCATCTTTGCATCAAAACTCTTCTCTCAGGGCCCACACTTCAGAAAGACACAACAATTTCCAGAAGACTCCAGAGACTTCTGCCAGATCAGCAAACCCTCGTTCCTACACTAAACTAAGCCTTGTATTCTAGAAACTTCTTCTTAAACCCTAGCTTAAACCCTAAGCTAAGCCTAACAAACTCTTTCTAGAAGTCTTTCAACAAACTTTTGGAGGGAACTCAAAGGCTTAGGGTTTGGGTGCTCTATAAATAAGACCCTAGGCTCACTTGTAAATCATCTTGGAATCTAATCATTTTTTACCCAATCTAGTATCAAACTAGAGCCATTCTATCTCTTTCTTCATCTTCTTCTTCCACAAGTCTAGTGAGAGAACTTGTGTGAAACCCTAACCCTAATTCGAATCAAAAGCCAAGATCCTGAGTACCCATTCAAGCAAGAAGCCTTGCAACCTTTTAGGAGCCGAGCCGTTCTTCAACAGAGCAAGTGGTCCAAGCCGATCCGCGACTCACGAAGCCGAGCGAAGCCAATTCAACAATTTAGTTCTTCCTCTTGTAGTTCTTGAGCGATTGTAATCAAATTGTTGATAGAAATAAAAGGTGATATTCTTTTATCTTGTTTTCTTTAAATTCTTGCATCATGATTCAATCTAAATTTCTAGTTGTAATTCTTGTTGTGATGTTTGAGTAATACTCCGTTCGTCGAAGAGTCGAGACGATCAATAGAATGATGATGTAATATATCTTAAATCAATTCTTGAATCCTATGAGTTTTGTAAACCCTAGCAAGATCAAGAATCGACGACCCAATTCGTTGCGATACTTTCTTGATTGATATCGCTCGAGATTGGGGAGTTACGATCGTTTCTTGAATTTGCTAGATGCTAGGATGTGAATGATAATCAACGAAAGAACAAGGGTTAAAGGATGAAACCCTAGTTTCATCAAGAAAGCCCTAACTCTCGTCGATCATCATCGATCTAGTATCAATCCTTCGAAGGACAAGAACATGAAATCTTGATATTACATCACGTCTATAGATCCGATCGATTCCTACGAGCCTCATTTAGATTCTTGACATTTGGTTGGAAATATCATCGAAACCCTGATTCTCGATTGTTTATCAGTTTCTTGATTCTTGATTAAACTCGTGACACCTGAATCAATCGATAAATTCTTGAATCATGTTTTCTTTTCTTTTCGATTAACTTTTCAATTCAAGCAAATCAAATATAAAAACGAATCGCACAATCCCTGTGGACGATCCGCACTCGCTTACGATCTACAACTGACACCGTAGTTGATTGCGGTCAAATATAATTTTTTGATTGTGAACTTTATTCAATTTTCTAATTACCGACACAAAGAGACTCTTATCGATTTGATTTACTTACTCGGTCTCGCATTTTACGATCAATCAAATAGCGCCGAAATCGGAGACTATTTGAGTTGATACTTTTGCATATCCAATTAAGGAAAATAATTCAATCAAAATGGCGTCGTTGCCGGGGATTGCGCGCTAATTCGTTTTATATCAAAGTTTGAATTGAAAGATTTATTTCATTGTGATTTTTGAGATCAAAATTCGTGCAAACCCTAAACAATTTGTTGTGTTTCATTGCAAGGAGATCTGGAGCTTGCTGGGAATTTGGAAAAAATTTTGGAAAATACCAGAGAGCAGAAGGAGTCTACAGAAGCTCCCCGAAAAAGTTTTGTTCAGTGATCACACCATCCAACCGCGGAAGCGCGGCCTAAGTGCCCATTTGCGGCGGAACCGCGGCAATCTTGGGGGATCTCTGCAAAATTTTTGTTTCAGGTACTTTCTTACCTTCTCCTCTCTCCTCTTTTTAGCTCCAACTGACAATTTTCTGCAGGATTCTTTATAAAGAATAGCAGCTCACAAATTGCAAAATTAAATTTGTGCGTGATTTTGTTTCTTGGTTGTTTGCATTATAAATACGGATATTAAGGGGCACAGCCAAATCCAAATTAGGTGGGGATTTCATTACCCTTCCTAGGCCCCGAAAACCATAAAACTTGCATCCGCATTGACCCACATTAACTAAAAGAAATCTAGAGATGACTCTAAGGACTGTCGCGCTCAATTAGGACAAAAGAAGGCCGTGGGTAATTCATTGCTTATCCGCGTTTTCTTGTGGTGCCTAGGAAAGTGTGTCGAAGGCTAGTGGTTATTAATTAGGCCCACTACTTACGTAGTGGAGTACCTTCCCACTTACCTGGCACTTACCTGGCCACAGGGGAACAAAGAGGCAGTGGAGGATTCTATCCTGCGACTTGTCTTCTGGCAGTTAGGAGCGGTCTAGAGATCTGACCTAGGTGACCACTAGATTCTACGGTTTGTGTGCTGCATTTGTTGTGTCGCATCATTTTTTTTTAAAAAAAAATCCGTCCCTTTTTCAAAGCAAACACCGCATTCATTCATTACCCCTAATTATAAGCCAACGCTGCCACTTGTACTAACCCTTTTTAGTACAAGATAAGCTGGACACGGGATTCTAGTGCCCGTTTAGTCCGCGTACCTTTTATCGACTCCGAAGTCGATATTTCTCCATTTACTTCTTCTTTACCCACTACCACACCCACACCGATGGATCCACCTCCATCAAACTTCTTTAACCCTAATCTGCCGCCGTCCGTTGGTGCGCAGAATCCACCCCGCATCTCTCTCCAGGAGAGGTGCTATCCACTTAGAGGTCCTCTTTCGACCTGCTTATCCACACCACCAGCCAATGGGGATAACTTTGAGATTAAGCCCCAGTATATCAATCTTTTACCCAAATTCCACGGACTCGAGACTGAGGACGCTTACGTTTTCATTACCAAATTTGAAAACGTATGCGCAAAGATGGGTACGTCACAACTTTCAGTGGATGCGATGCGTCTACGACTTCTTCCATTTACATTGTGCGATATAGCCGAGAAGTGGCTATATAACACTACCGCACACTCTATTACGAATTGGGAAGAATTCGTCGCTGCATTCCTTAAGAAATTTTACCCAATCCAAAAGACGGCTCGAATCCGTAGCGAACTGAATCAATTTGCCCAGCTCCCTACCGAACCATTTTCTAAATGCTTTGAACGTTTCAAGGATCTTTTGGTTCAGTGTCCTCATCACGGCATCCCGAGATGGGAGCTTTGCCGAATCATTTATGAGGGCATTAACCCAAGCACTAAACAGAGCCTTGAAAACATGTGTCAAGGTACTTTTATGACTAAGGATGATGGGGAAGCTTGGAAGTATTTAGAAGAGTTCGCTGAAAAATCACTACAGTGGGAGAGTGGAACCCAACCATTGAATAGGGGTGGCGTACACCAAATAGATGTGTCCATAGGTGTTCGAGCTGAGATGGCAGCAATGCAAAAGAAGCTCGACGCTATGGAACACAAATTTTCTGCAGCCTCCCTAAACCCAATGTCGCTCCCCAAAACTGTTTGTGGGTGCTGTTCTGATCCGTCTCATTTAACGGAAGAATGTCCATTAAACTCTGCGTTTCAAGGTCATGAGCATTCTAATGCCGCATTTCAACGACCTAGAAACGATCCATATTCTTCCACGTAAAATCAGGGTTGGAGGAATCACCCGAATTTCGCTTGGAACCAAAACCAATCTCAAAACACGGTTCCAAACACGAATAATTTTCGAAGGGCTCTTCCTCCACCACAACAGCAACCCCTTCAACTCACTCAGCACCCCTACCAGTCACAAAATTTCCAAAACCAGGGCAGCACTCCTGCACAGTCTAATCCTATGCAGTTGTCCTGTTCTGACGAATTCTCTCAATTCACTCAAACCATGAAATCACTTTTATCAAATTTCATAGAGGTTTCGACTGAGGTTAGATCTTCCGTCAGTGAGATAAAGAAAAACTCAGCGTCCCAAGCTGAGAGTATCAGATCGATGGAAGCTGAAATCGCACGCCTAAAAGCCGAAATGAGTGCGAGAGAAAAAGGGAAACTTCCCTCTCAACCCCTACAGAATCCTGGGCATTACAATATAAATGCCATCACAACGTTGAGATCGGGAAGAGTGCTGAATAATCATGTCGGGGAAGGTATTGATGATACTGAAAATCATATCAACACCCCGGCTGAGACCTTTCCATACACACACACTTCTCCTTCTGATCCTTCTTCTTCTACCACACCACCTTCTCGCGGGCCTATTCTCCATTTCCCACTAGGCTCAACACCTGAACCCAACCCTTATAGTTCTCCACAGACGGTCCCCACACCTCTTTTGGGATCTCGTCTACCCCCTCTTCCTTCTCCTATGATGGACCCTACGCTTATTGCGAAAGCTCCTTACCCGAACAGGTTAAGGAGTAATAGAACGAGTCCTCATATGGAGAAAATTTTGGAAATGTTCAAACAGGTTAACATCAATATCCCTCTCCTAAATGCAATTCAACAAGTCCCCGCATATGCGAAAATTCTTAAGGACTTGTGCACTAGGAAGAGGAAGACCCAAGTGCCGAAGAAGGTCTTCATGGCTAATAATATCAGCACTGCTTTTATTCCCCAGCTACCAAAGAAACTAAAGGACCCAGGATGTCCTACAATATCGATTTCTATTGGGGGTAAAAACATAAATCGTGCTCTTTTAGACCTTGGCGCAAGTGTTAACCTTATTCTGTCTATGAGCAACTAGGGATTGGAGAGCTGAAACCTGCTCATTGCACTCTCCAGATGGCAGACCGATCTATCACCAAACCAAGGGGTGAATTAGAGGATGTATTGATAAAGGTCGGGGAATTTGTTTTCCCTGTAGACTTCATTGTGCTAGACACACATCCTGTAACAAACCCCCGGGGCCAAATTCCGGTGATTCTAGGTCGTCCTTTCCTTGCCACTTCCAACGCTGTTATAAACTGTAGAAACGGTTCAATGAACTTATCATTTGGAAATATGACCATTGAACTAAATATCTACAAAGTTGGAAGTCAGCCATCAGAACCCTCTGCTCATATGTTAGATGTGTGCTCTGTCCATGAGATCGCTCCCGATAGTTATGGAGCTGAGGAACTTTGCTTTACTGATCTTGATGACATTACCACATCTCTGTTTGACTTTGCACAAGATCTTAGTGAGGACACTTTACCTACACTTGAATCCTGCACTTCTGACTTTTCTCCACCCGAGTCTGTATCTTTCACAGGCTCTGAGCTTCTTTGTAAATCCAAAAATCATTCAATGATCCCTCCTTCTATCATTTCTCCGCCCGAATTAGATCTCAAAATTTTACCGTCTCATCTGAAATATGCTTATTTAGGTGAGAAGGAGACTTTACCGGTTATAATTTCCGCTTCTCTAGCATTAGAGCAAGAGAATGCGCTTTTATCGGTATTGAGATCTAACAAAGAGGCATTTGGTTGGAGTATGGCGAACATCAAAGGGATTAGTCCCTTGATAGTTGAACATCATATACATGTGATGGATTATGCCAGACCAACCCGAGAACCACAGAGACGGTTGAATCCCGTCATGAAGGAAGCGGTCATGAAAGAGATCGTCAAATGCTTAGATAATGGTATTATATACCCCATCTCCGATAGCCAATGGGTGAGTCATATACATGTCGTTCCTAAGAAATCCGGCATCACTGTTATCACCAATGAGGCGAATGAGTTGATTCAGACACGCGCCCAAACTGGGTGGCGTGTATGTATCGATTATAGAAAACTCAACGCTGCTACGAGGAAAGACCATTTTCCTCTACCATTCATTGATCAGATGCTGGAACGCTTAGCGGGACGAGAGTATTATTGTTTTATGGACGGGTGCTCAGGCTATAATCAGGTCCCCATCGCCAAAAAGGATCAAGATAAAACCACTTTTACTTGTCCTTTTGGTACATTTGCTTACAGTCGCATGCCCTTCGGGCTATGCAATGCTCCCGCTACCTTTCAGCGGTGTATGATGGGGATATTCTCTGATATGGTAGAGAATTTTCTGGAGATATTTATGGACGACTTCTCGATTTTTGGAGACTCTTTTTCTGTTTGCCTAGCGAATCTTGACGTTGTTCTTACTCGTTGCAAAGAGAAGAACTTGACTTTGAACTGGGAAAAATGCCATTTCATGGTCCAAGAAGGAATTGTTCTTGGACATGTCATTTCACAGAAAGGCATTGAGGTTGACAGAGCTAAGATAGATGTCATTCAAAACCTTCCTCATCCCAAAAGCGTCAAAGATATTCGATTTTTCCTTGGCCATGCGGGCTTTTATAGGAGATTCATTAAGGATTTTAGCAAAATTGCTAGACCTTTAACTCTTCTCCTGGCCAAGGATACGACCTTCCATTTTGACTCGGACTGCGAGACAGCTTTCGACTCACTTAAACACTCACTCACTTAAGCCCCCGTTTTATCATCACCAAACTGGGACTACCCCTTTGAGCTAATGTGTGATGCATCCGACTTTGCAGTAGGTGCAGTCTTAGGACAGCACATCGAAAGGATGCCACATGTAATATACTATGCAAGTAAGACTCTGAATGATGCGCAAATCAATTATACAACCACAGAAAAAGAACTTTTAGCGGTTGTATTTGCATTAGAAAAATTCAAGCCTTACTTAATTGGCTCACCTATAGTTGTGTACACTGACCATTCCGCTTTAAAACATCTTCTGGCGAAGAAAGATGCAAAAGGTCGACTAATACGTTGGATCCTTCTGTTACAAGAATTCGATCTTGTTATCAAAGATAAGAAAGGATGTGAAAACGTAGTAGCCGACCACCTTTCACGCATCATTTCTTCCCCTGTGACCCTGCCGATCAATGACTCGTTTCCTGACGAGCAACTCTTGAGCATATCCAATGAACCATGGTTCAGGGATATTGTGAACTATCATGCCACGGGACTAATACCCAGCGATTGGTCAAAACAGGACAAATACCGTTTTCTATCCCAAGTAAAACACTTTTACTGGGATGAGCCATATTTGTTTAAATATTGTCCTGATCAGATCATTCGTCGGTGTGTCCCGAATGAAGAGTTCAAGAGTGTTCTTTCTTTTTGTCATGATCAGGCCTGTGGGGGTCACTTTGGTCCTAGAAAAACAGCGGAGAAGGTTTTGCAATGTGGATTTTATTGGCCGACCTTATTCAAGGACGCATTTGAGCATTGCAAAACCTGTACACAATGTCAGTATACGGGTAGAATCTCCCAGAGGAATGAAATGCCTCAGCAACCCATCTTGGTTGTTGAAATATTCGATGTTTGGGGCATAGATTTTATGGGTCCTTTTCCCAATTCCTTTGGGAATTTGTACATACTGATGGCGGTTGATTATGTCTCAAAGTGGGTAGAAGCCATTCCATGTCGCACTAATGACAAGAAAGTTGTCATTAAGTTCTTGAAAGAGAATATCTTCTCGCGATTTGGACACCCACGCGCTATTATTAGCGATAATGGGACACACTTCTGCAACAGATCTTTCGAGACTCTAATGCGGAAGTACTCAATCAACCACCGACTTTCTACACCCTATCACCCCCAAACAAGCGGGCAGGCTAAAATCTCAAACAGACAAATCAAACTTATCCTGGAGAAAACTGTTGCTAAAAATAGAAAAGACTGGTCGACCAAACTGACGGATGCTCTTTGGGCATTCCGAACTGCATATAAGACCGACCTAGGGATGTCTCCATATAGGATAGTGTTTGGAAAAGCATGTCACTTACCTGTCGAGATAGAACATAAAGCATTGTGGGCTATTAAAGAAATAAATTTTGATTTAAACCTTGCTTGCAACTTTCGGAAGCTGCAACTTAATGAGCTAAGCGAACTCCACGATGAAGCTTATGATAACGCTGTGATCACAAAGAATAGGACTAAGGTTTTTCACGATAAAAACATTTTGAGGAAAATATTTTCACCTGGTCAACAAGTCCTTCTTTATGATTCACGATTACACCTTCACGCGGGTAAGCTCTGATCTCGATGGAAGGGACCTTATGTTGTACGGTCTATATACCCGCACGGGGCAGTAGAGATAGAAAATGTTAAAAACGGCACCTTTTTCAAAGTGAATGGGCATAGAGTAAAGCCGTATTTTTCCACTGACCCCACGGAGGAGCTCTTGTTCTTACAAGAGCCAGTTTATTTGGATTAAAATTCCTCCGTCTCACCTTCATGTTCAGTATATCATTGCATCATCTTTTGAATGGAGGTGAGTGAAAAGAATAAGTTTGGGGGAAGTTCTTCACTTATATATTTTGCCCCCACTAATAATTCCTCCCAGACTTACAGGTTTTGTAGATATAACCGTTGGCAATAGTGAGGACACTGTTGAAAACAAGTTTGGGGGAGGTTTGTGCTTATTTTTGCATCATTTGCATATCATCTGCATAAGCACAAAACATTTCTTTTAAAAATCTATAAAAATTGAAAAATTTTCAAAACCCATAAAAATTTAAAAAATTTCAAAGTATAAAAATATTTTAATATTTACACTTTTTTGTATATAAATAAGATAATGAAAGTTTAGATAGTGAAAAATTACATCCATGAGATTAGAAAAATTTAAGAAAACTAAGAAAATTTGAAGTTTTCTTATATGAACTAGTAATAAGTAGTTATGAGCCGTTGTCCCAAGAGTTAGTAAGATGAAGGACGTCACTAATCTGAGGATAAAAATAAGTCTGAAAAATAGTTTCTATTCTGGACGCCAAACATTTTGAACGTTGCTACCCTGCTATTCGCACTTACACACGTCTTGAAGCCTGGGATAGTAGAGGATACCTTGAAATGCTCTTGTCTTAAAGCCAAAAGTATGAAGGAAATAAAAAGAAAAAAAAATGAAAATGAAAAAAATATAAAGTGGTGAGAAAAATGAACACTGGTTTTGTTATCACCGAGGGCAATAAAAAATGTATAGCGAGGGTGCTTCTTCACCTAGTGCCCTAAGGCCAACTGGTCTGGGAGTCACTGCTATGCCTGAAGTGGTGCAAGACGAGGAAAATACACCAAGTAAGCAAGCACAGGAGTAATCGGTCGGTTAGTACCTCAAGAAGTATTAACGGTCGCATGAAAGTGTGTGCGCAATCTCATCTAAATATTCATTAATTAAAAAGTACTGAGGCAGATGGGCAAGAGTATGATAGCTTGAACTGAATTCTCCGGGTGTAGGGATGTCCTTTACACACACGCAGGGTTATATGATCGATGTTTGGAAGAAAGATAGGAATGAAAAATAAGACAATGTTTTATTGAGGGAGGACGTGATTTCTGACATCTTTTCATGACCATTAAGATAGGGCTCATGACAACCGAAAAGCTAGCTTAGTCGGAAACCCTAATTTTCAAAGCTTTTCTTTTACAATTCTTTTCTTTAAATATAATATTCATGATCTTCCTTTTATTATTGGATTTTTTGGGTGTAATCCACTGAAAACCCTCAGGAGACAACACTCCTCCTACTAGGGACACCTAGAGGTATAAAGGCTTGTTGCACGTGCTCAGTGCAATCGTGTTGCCTACGAAGGTGTGCTAGTTAGTTTTTTCTGTCTTTATTTTCTCCTTCTCTTTTTAATAAAACAGTTCGCTCGAGACGATTGAAATTAAGTTTGGGGGAATTTGATTAGTCGAAAATATTGCATATTTTAGCCGGCAATTTCCTCATCATTTGCATTCATATAGAAGTGTTCGGCATTCATATTTTACATATTAGCAAAACTGTCGCAAAATATCAGATTACATGTGTTAGACCATAAAATCGACACTATAAAGGAAATTGACTGCATTTCATGGCATCGCATCATCCCTACATTTGCGCAACACTTGTTTTGAGATCTGTGCAGGAAAATCCAGAAGAAAGGCTAAAATTTATATGGTACCGATCAAACATGACGCCAACTCAATGATTTCAGTTCTGGTATCAATCCAAAGGGACAAACAAAAATCAACATATCAAAGGAAGCTCCAAATAGAAGCCCAAGACCACACCAGAAGTTTAAAGCTCCAAGCCAACAACATGGCCGCGGAACCGCGGCCGGAGCCGGCTTGCGCCGCGGTTCCGCGGCTACTTGATGACATCACCACTTCATCTTTGCATCAAAACTCTTCTCTCAGGGCCCACACTTCAGAAAGACACAACAATTTCCAGAAGACTCCAGAGACTTCTGCCAGATCAGCAAACCCTCGTTCCTACACTAAACTAAGCCTTGTATTCTAGAAACTTCTTCTTAAACCCTAGCTTAAACCCTAAGCTAAGCCTAACAAACTCTTTCTAGAAGTCTTTCAACAAACTTTTGGAGGGAACTCAAAGGCTTAGGGTTTGGGTGCTCTATAAATAAGACCCTAGGCTCACTTGTAAATCATCTTGGAATCTAATCATTATTTTACCCAATCTAGTATCAAACTAGAGCCATTCTATCTCTTTCTTCATCTTCTTCTTCCACAAGTCTAGTGAGAGGACTTGTGTGAAACCCTAACCCTAATTCCAATCAAAAGCCAAGATCCCGAGTACCCATTCAAGCAAGAAGCCTTGCAACCTTTTAGGAGCCGAGCCGTTCTTCAACAGAGCAAGTGGTCCAAGCCGATCCGCGACTCACGAAGCCGAGCGAAGCCAACTCAATAATTTAGTTCTTCCTCTTGTAGTTCTTGAGCGATTGTAATCAAATTGTTGATAGAAATAAAAGGTGATATTCTTTTATCTTGTTTTCTTTAAATTCTTGCATCATGGTTCAATCTAAATTTCTAGTTGTAATTCTTGTTGTGATGTTTGAGTAATACTCCGCTCGTCGAGGAGTCGAGACGATCAATAGAATGATGATGTAATATATCTTAAATCGATTCTTGAATCCTACGAGTTTTGTAAACCCTAGCAAGATCAAGAATCGACGACCCAATTCGTTGCGATACTTTCTTGATTGATATCGCTCGAGATTGGGGAGTTACGATCGTTTCTTGAATTTGCTAGATGCTAGGATGTGAATGATAATCAACGAAAGAACAAGGGTTAAAGGATGAAACCCTAGTTTCATCAAGAAAGCCCTAACTCTCGTCGATCATCATCGATCTAGTATCAATCCTTCGAAGGACAAGAACACGAAATCTTGATATTACATCACGTCTATAGATCTGATCGATTCCTACGAGCCTCATTTAGATTCTTGACATTTGGTTGGAAATATCATCGAAACCCTGATTCTCGATTGTTTATCAGTTTCTTGATTCTTGATTAAACTCGTGACACCTGAATCAATCGATAAATTCTTGAATCATGTTTTCTTTTCTTTTCGATTAACTTTTCAATTCAAGCAAATCAAATATAAAAACGAATCGCACAATCCCTGTGGACGATCCGCATTCGCTTACGATCTACAACTGACACCGTAGTTGATTGCTGTCAAATATAATTTTTTGATTGTGAACTTTATTCAATTTTTTAATTACCGACACAAAGAGACTCTTATCGATTTGATTTACTTACTCAGTCTCGCATTTTACGATCAATCAAATAGCGCCGAAATCGGAGACTATTTGAGTTGATACTTTTGCATATCCAATCAAGGAAAATAATTCAATCAGTGACAAACCCCTAATTCGTTAATTTGTTGAACCTTAAATCACGATACCTAATACACAACTCCTAGTGGATCGACCCGTGCTTGACGGCTCACTACAATGCGCCGTGCACTTGCGGTTATAAATATTAAAACGAGAACGATCTCGCGTGCGCAATCCGTTTCCTTCATTTTCATATCTGTTTCCGTAACATACGCGTTTGCGCGGGCAGGTGAATTCCTAACTCTAGCCCCCGCTCTGCCGTTAGTTATGTAACCTAACGGTGCATGACAGGGCCCCGTGGCAAATGCAGGTGGTATATACGTACATTCTATTTTTGTTATTTTCTGGTGTAATAAGTCTAATTGATGGGACCGCATTAGTCTTAATTAATGCAAAGAAGCAAACCTAAAATTTGACGTCGTTGAAACAATTATAAAACCACTCGGTTTTCTTTAAGAAATAGCTTTTAAAAGTGGAGCCCAAACCACTCCTTTTCAAAGCTATTTGGTTCTTTCGACTGTATCAAGTTCATTACATTCACGGTTTTTGACAAAACCAGCCGTAGCCCTCCGTCATTTCAGATAGGTATCAACTAGTAGTCATGATATGTGTTTTGACCTTCGCCAAGGTATAGTGTTTAGTATTTAGCGGGTACTTATCTGTAACATAGCTAGATGCATTAATCTAGGACAGGCATACAGCTGTTTTGACCTTCGTTAAGGGCTTGTACGAATGGGTCTAGATTAATCTGGACAATGACGGGTTGAACTTGACTTGCGACTTATGATGTTTTGACCTTCGTCATGATTATAAGCGCTTGGGGAAAAAACCACATCGGGAGTTTCAAACATACGGGAAACTTGCTAGTGTTGCATACCTTCTGGAGTATGGTGGTTTTGGTAGGCTTCCTTCAAATTTATCATACAATGATAGTTGGGTCCTCATCCTACTGTGAGTATCAGCTACTCTTCGGGAGAGCTTTTCACTTTGCAATTAGCTAATCAAGTAGGTGTCTCAAAAGGTGTTAACGGGGCTATACCTCTGGGAAAACAGGGTTATTTAATTGGGTCCGTGCGAAGGCACGGGGGACCTCCTTCTGAAGTACCAACACTGGCCTGGCCGAAATATTAGCGAACTTGTAGGGTACAATTAATCCCGACTAATTCTTCTTTTAGGATTTGAAGGAGAATTAAAGGAAACGGTGGGAGCCATTCTGTTTAGATAAACTAATAACCAATCTAAACTTGCAAGAGCATATACTGAGTGTTTTTTCTCTCTCTCCTAATTACAGCGACCATGACGGGACTTAAGCTTATACTGGATAAAAATAAACTGACCGGGCCGAACTATAAAGACTGACTGAGGAACGTCCACATGGCCCTTACTTATGATAAGGTTTCATATATCCTCACGACTAAAGCCCCCCTGTTCCAGGTCCAGAATCCTCAGTCACGGACAATGAGGTTCATAAGACTTGGGATCTTGGTTGCACGAAAGCCAAGTGCCTCGTGCTGGTCTCCAAGAATAATGAACATCAGAGGCGGTACGAGAAAATGGGCCTTGCTTCCATCTTCCTCCATACCAAAGATTTATATAGAGAGCAGTCTCGTATCGTAAGATACGAGACCTTAAAGAAGTTATTTCAGGTGAGGTTGGCTGTCGGATCATCTATAGGGGACCACATCCTAAAGTTGATTACTCTCATCGATGGGCTCGTGGACCTTGGAACTATGTTCGAGAATGAGTTGTATATCGACTTGATTCTGCAGTCCCTTCCCTCTACCTATGCCCATTTCATATTGAATTTCAATATGCAAAGGATGGAAGTTACACTTTCTGAGCTCCTCATCATGTTAAGGGTTGCAGAGGGCACCATGAAGAAATCCAAGGAAACGCCCGCTCTGTTTGTTGGGGAATCTTCTCCCTCTAAATCCAAGGCTAATGCCAAGGGGAAGAAGAAGAAGACCCCCACTAAATCGAAAGGAGGTGTGCAGAAGGTGCAGAGAAAGGGAAAGACAAAGGTTGGGGGATCAGCAATAAAGGAGGAATGTTTCTACTGACATAAGAAGGGACATTGGAAGAAGAATTGTCGGGCTTTGAAAGCTAAGAATCAGGACACGAAGCAAGTTGTGGCTTCGGCTTTAGGTGTGTTCATGATTGAAAATGGTTTCTCTATTAACTCTACTTCCTGGGTATTGGATACCGGATCAGGATCTCACATCTGTAATTCTTTGCAGGCGTTAAGAAGCCATGGAGTCTTGAGGAAAGATGATATGACCCTCAGGGTTGGCAACAGATCAAGTGTGGATGATGTTGCAGTGGGAGAATATCACCTTGGATTAGCGAGTGGACATATTTTGTTGTTGCATAACTGCTTTTGTGTACCCAGCATGATGTGTGATATTATATCTATATCTTTGTTATCTAATGAAGGATATAATTTTGCACTTGAAAGCAATTTCATAAACATTCACCTGAATCATGAAATAATTGGGTCGGGTATACTAAATAATGGAATATACGTACTCAATAAACATCAAGTTTTCAACGTCCAAAACACACTAAAAAGAAAGACTCCAGAATTAAATCAAGATTTCTTATGGCATTGTAGACTTGTTCATATCATTAAAACACGATTAACTAAGTTACATAAAGATGTATATTTAGATCCGTTCAAATATCTATCTTATGCAACTTGTCAATCATGTATCAAAGAAAAGATGACCAAAACTCCATTCACTGGACACAGAGAAAGAGCCACTGAGCTCCTGGGACTCATACACAGCGATATGTGTGGTCCGATGACTACACATGCAACAAGTGGCTATTCCTACTTCATCACTTTTATCAATGATTTGTTAAGGTATGGACATGTATTCTTGATTAAACATAAATCCGAGGCCTTTGAGAAATTCCATGAGTATAAGAATGAAGTAGAAAAGCAAACCGGCAAAAGTATCAAGATGCTCTGATTCGATCGGGATAGAGAATACTTAAGTGCCGAGTTCTTGGAATATTTAAAAGAGAATGGAATTCTCTCTCAGCTTACTCCTCCATACACACCACAACACAACGGTGTATCAGAAAGATGGAATCACACCTTGCTAGATATGGTATGTCACATGATGAGTAATGCTGAGTTGCCGCCATCCTTTTGGGGTTTTGCACTAGAATCTGCTACATACCTATTGAATAAAGTTCCAACTAAGTCTGTGCCTACCACTCCATATGAAATGTGGAGTGGAAAGAAACCCTATCTTAAGTATCTTAAGATATGGGGGGTCTAGCTTTTGTCAAAAAGTATCATCCGGACAAGCTTGATACACGCTCAGTATTATGTAAGTTTGTGGGATACTGTAACGACTCTGAATTTACTGTACGGAATTTTCCAGTTTAATGTACAGAAAATGAGTTATACAGTCTGAGATTGAGTTATAAGTAAATTTTGTTAAATAACAGTAAGAAGCAACTTGTAGCTCACTGGTAAAGCCCTTGTACTGCTATGACGTAGCCCCTGTGTTTAATCCCAATCAGACACATTATTTTTTTCTGATTTTTCTTTTTAACTCTTTGAAAGCCCAAAAATTTACACGTGCAATACACATAAAAATGAAAAGTCAGAAAAATCAAACATGTGCAAAAGGGCTTAAACACTGAGTTGTACACGTGGCACAAATCCAGAGGCACGAAGCCCTAGATCGGCCGGCGGAAACCCATTTTAGACCGGTACCGACGGTTCAACCGTAGGCAATGAGGCCCGGGTTTTGCACACGTGACTCTTCCCCTACCCCTAACTCCCCTGCACCGTTTGATTTCCCTATAATCAAACAGAGACCCTTCATTTCACCATTTATCATTTTTTAATGCATTTTAATTCACCATTTTAATTCCAAAACCCTAATTCTACACTATAAATACCACCCCACACTTTGGTTCAGCATCATTCTGAAATTTCTAGCCAAAACTCTCAACAATTCTCTAAGTACAGGTGGAGTAAAGAGAAGTTAGCAAGCGGTCAACTTCCGGCGAAGAATCGAAGCTATTCTGGAGCTCCCACGACGCCGCGACGACAACCCTCTCTTCATATATGTTTTCTTAACCTAACTAACTTGTAAGTCCCTTCCAATCTTCATTTCTCTTATTTAAAAATCCATTTTAAAACGAATATCGGTAAGTGGAGTTAATACCGATATCTATTTTCTAAACTCTAAAAACTCCCCTTTTTCTTACATATTAGTCATCAAAATATTGCACAATACTTGTAATCTTAATTATAAATGTTTAGAATAAATTTTAACCTAGAATTCCATGTAAAATAACTTTAACTTAAGTTTTTCATTAAAATACCATGAACTTTAAATATCACCTCTTTTAGTATCGCTTAAACATACCTTAGGAAAACTTCACAGGGTAACGACCTACCCCTCACATACACTATTGTTCCATAGCACGATACCTTTGTGTGAATTTTGGTTATAAAGAAAATATTACATTAAAATACCACTCACTTTAAAAACGGTTTTCTTTTAAAACAGTATTTTAAATTCCTTTGTGAATATACCTCTACAACCCTCTTTATGGGACCCGCTATTAAATGGTGTGGATTATCGCACATCCTTGGGCTTGTAGAGCGAGATGCAGACCTCCTCACAGAGCATTCGGTCTCGAAAGGTGTTAAATATGGTTTTTAAGAAAAATGCATTTTTCTACTTAAATAAAATTTAATTTTTAATAATTATATAAAAATTACAAATCCATATATTTTCAAAATATAATAAACTTATATTTTTTTTTAAAGTGAAAGAATTACAAGTTTCACCAAAATACCATCAAGATACAAACAAAAGACAAGTTTTACAATAAAATACCATAAACTTTCCAAGCTATGTAATTATCACTAAAATACCTCAAATCCTTAAAATTCACATCCATGAAAATCCTAAATAATGTAAATAACTTCTCGAGATTTATTTTTAATTTTATTAAAAATATTTTTCATAAAACCCTCTCGAGTTATATAAAACAATATTTAAGAACTTTAGTAAATATAGGTTTAGGCGGGATCAATTCTCTTAAGCCCCAGGGAGACGAAGAAAGTGAGTGCTTGCTTATTTAAGGTAGAAAACTTAACGGGGTTATCAATGGTAATTGTCTTGGAAAAAGACACAAATCCTACCGTCCATGTGCAGCAGTTACCGATGACTCCCGAACCTAATTCAGGATCTAAATCAGTTACAAGTGTCTGACTCAGTCTGAGTCTAACTCAAACCTAAATCCAAACTCAAATCAGAGTCCGATTCAAACATGAATCCAAAGTCTAACATGAATACTTGAACTTGAACCTGAATACTTGAATCCCAACACCAAATCAAACATGAATACTTGACTTGACCGAGCCATGGTCATATCTTGACCTGACTGCTTGAATACATGATTACATGCTGAACCTGATTACTTGAACAATTTGTATCCATGATCTCGGCAAGACTTGTAAACATAATCCATACAATATATTACGCGGGAATAACGGAGTAGATTGGTACAGAATGTATTAACGTGGCACGAGATGGTCACTTAAAAGACGCCTACATGAACTCTTATGCCGTTGTCCCGTGGGTTTTGACAGGGCCTTATACTATTTATTACCATAGTCCATAGGGTAAGATGGACTCCTCTCGTATACACAAATGCCTTCTGTACCAAGCTACAAACAACAACGTTAGAATAACAAGCATATATTTGTACAACTTACCAGTTCAATTCTCATTACTTGTTATATTCCATTCCTTCTTTTGGGACATACCGAGCGCTAGTTCGCTGATGACATTCTTGTCTATTTCTTTCTTTGGAATGTTCGTCAGGAGGACCGGACTCTCAGGAGATCGAGCCTAGCCAGGAGGACTTGGACCAGTTCACTGCCCAGCCGGACTTCTAGCTCTCCTTGTATTTACTTTCAGTTTGTATGTCATTGTTTAGGCACTGTTTATATTTTTATATCACTTGTCATTCTTGTGCATTTTATATATTGCTTATTTACGCTTAACGCATTTATTTCTTAGTAAATACGTTGCGGCCCACCACGTCACCGTTTCCGTACACTGGGAAGCGGGGCATGACAAAGAAATTAGTGGGAAACAAAAGGTTTTTGTTTCTCATTATGCCCGCTTTATGAAAACTCAATTTCTTAAAAAAGAAATTAGTGGGAGCGCGATAGAACTGGAATAAATTCCAGAACCACAAACCATTACTGAAGACTTAGTAGAACCTGAAGTTTCAATAGAACCGGACGTACCTACTCCACTCCGCAAATCTAGTAGGCAGTCTCATCCGTTTGAGAGATAGTACGATTTTCTTGTAGACGAGGATCGAGAGGATTGCATCATCGATGATGATGAGCCTACTGGTTTTCAGCAATCCATCACGTGTAGAGACTCGGTGAAGTGGCTAGATGCTATGCGATCTGAGATAGAATCCATGTACACTAACAAAGTATGGACTTTGGATTTTGCTCCTCCTAGGGTAAAACCCGTTGGATGCAAATGGATCTTCAAAAGGAAGATTGGTGTAGATGGACAGGTAGAAACGTACAAATCTAGATTCGTTGCAAAAGGTTTTCGTCAAAGACCAGAATTGGACTATGATGAAACTTTTTCATGAATGGCTATGCTTAAATCCATTCAGATACTATTTGCCATTGTTGTCTATCATGACTATGACATTTGGCAGATGGATGTTAAAACTGTTTTTCTAAATGGAAGTTTAGAAAAGTGTGTTTATATGGATCAACCAGAGGGTTTCATAGATAGTGGGAGCAACGGGAAGGTGTGCAAGTTGTTTAAATCCATTTATGAATTAAAGAAGGCATCGCGGAGTTGGAACATCTGCTTTGATGAGACGATCAAAGAATTTGACTTTATCAAAAATATAAATGAACCTTATATTTATAAGAAGATTGTAGGAAGAAATGTGGCATTCCTCGTTTTATACATAGATGATATTCTCCTGATCGGAAATGATATTCCTATGCTACAATCGGCCAAGCTCTTTTTGTCACAGAAGTTCTCTATGAATGACCTGGGTGATGCCTCGTACATTCTGAGGATTAAGATCTATCGTGATAGATCTAAAAGAATGTTGGGACTTTAACAGTCAAGGTACATAGACACCATACTAAAGAGGTTTAGTATGGAAGATTTCAAGCGCGGTAATTTACCCGCTTGTCACGGAATCACCCTCTCCAAAGAGATATCTCCCAAGACTGATGAGGAGAGGACTCGCATGAGCATTGTACCCTATGCTTCGGTGATAGGGTCTATAATGTATGCGATATTATGTACCAGACCAAATGTCACTTACGCACTTAGGTATTAGTCCAACCTAGATGAGAAGCATTGGATAGCAGTAAAGAACATTCTTAAGTACCTAAGAAGGACTAAGGAGATGTTCTTGGTGTACGGTGATTGAGTGATTTAGCGTGCTTGCGCTTTCTAAAAGATAGATCAAAAATATTTGTAACCGCAATCAAGAACGGCGTCGCTTTGCAGCTAGCCGGTGAGTACGGGTCGGTCCACAGGGATGTTGTGAATTTCCGATTCGCTCTAACGAGTTAATTCCGAAGGGTATTCGGATTAATTATTAAATCTAAAAACCTAATTATTCTAGGGCAATTAACTAGATCTATTCTTGCTAGGGTTAGGTTTAGGGATGGTTTGGAAATGCAATTAAATCTCACCGCTTTCAATACCCGAATGAAGATCTATGAGGAGTTATGGTAATTATCAATAAAGTGGATTAGATCCGTTCGGGAAGGTGTTCCTTCCTCTAGGTTCTTGTCCTTCCTTTAGAGATCCTTACCCTAACCTCCATGGAAAACATCACACCCGGGCCTTTATACTACGGTATCACCGCTACCTCGAGGGATAGAGTGCCGTAGAGAGCGGTATGTGCATGTATGCATGGAGTCCTATTGTAAATATTTGGTGGGTAAGAAAGGGATGAGAGATCTCATCTCTCAAAATCCTTCCCCAAAGCTAACTCTAAACAAGTTCCTAGGGCATGAAATTAAATCTACCTAGGACAAGGAATTTAAATCTACACTAAGGCAAGAAATTAATTACTTACAGATGCATCCCTCCAATCATCCATGCAGGGTTGTCAGATCTGAATTTCTGAATGGAGAAGAAACATCGATGCTCTCCAAAAGAATTCTAAATTTTATTCATTAAAGGGAGGCATGAAAAGAATACAATGATTTGGTCTTCTATTTATAGGAGATAGAAACTCTAGGTTACAATTGATTTGCATGTCTGCATTTACCAAAATATCCTTAGGAAGACCTAGTCAAAGTAGACTTCCAAGCTTTGGTAAAATTTTATGTCTGGAAATTTTGGAACTGATTCTGGGCTTCTTGGGCTTTTTATTTCTTTGGATCTTTATTCAATTTGGCTTCTCTATTTCTTCCAGATCTCCGGTGAACAATTGAAGTGGACTTTTAACCATTTGCTTTGTAATCTTGGACCTTACGTTGCCTTGTACTGATCTTTTGTATAGGCTTGATTAAGATCCTTCTATTTGTTGGTCAAAGTCCCTTTTTTGTGTCGTCTTTTGTCTTTTTCACTGTTTTCGCTCCAAGAACCTGTAACCTGTAATATGTAGCAAACATGCGTCAAAAGCACCTGTTTATTTATAAAAAGAATAAGAATGGGGAATATAATAATACAATATTATGGTGTGAACATACGGTAATGGGGACCTTCAGATCAAAGTTTTTACCGACTCTGGCTTCCAAAGGTGGCTCCATCCATTGCTGAACTTCAGGTGGTTCATTTCTGAACTATGGACATTTAAGGATGAGGAAGTTCATTTTGAACTTCAGGCGGTTCCATCCATTGTCGATCCAATACCTTTGTATTATGATAACAATGGAGTCATGGCTTGGACAAAGGAACCACGGTCCCATCAGAAATCTAGACATATCTTGAGGCGGTATCACCTGATCAGGGAGATCGAAGATCACCGGAAGATCGAGGTGCAGAGAGTGGATACAAAGGACAACACGGTAGATCCATTCACCAAGGCCATCCCGCAAGTACAGTTCGAAAGACTATTCGAGATGTTGGGTATGCGATACACCAACAACTGGCCTTAGTGCAGACATTGGGTACTCAATACGCCAATAACAGGCCTTAGTGAAAGTGGTAGATTGTTGGATATGTATGCCCTAGAGGCCTTTATTGTATAAGATGCTAGGGGAGTGTATGTATGGGACAATCTTGCTCAATATGATAGTATGCTATTTGGTTTGACTTTATCTTAACATGTGTATATATTTTACTTGTTATTTCATATCGCTTATACATGTTGATAAAGCCCGTAGGATCCTTACTTGACTACCAGCGTTGTGATGGCAATCATACTTGTGGGAGCTGTGTAGTCAATAAGCACATCCTTAAATATCCCTAGTCGTGGGATTATCGAGACCGGGCATCGATATTCTAGATTAGACTAGTGTATACGCTTCTAGACCTTGACAAGGGGCGGTGGTTAGTCCCACATCCATTGTTGTGTTTCACCTAAGATTGTAAACAGGTGCTCACTGGGAGTGAGTACACTGGACGGACTCGCCAAAAACTGGCTAGATGGTATTATACTTATTGTCAGATAGCAGTTCTCTGGTGACATGAGTACAGATAGTCTATCGACCTGAGATCGTCATTTGTCTCATGTGAGTTCCCACTATGCTTTGATTACTACCCTGCCATGGCTCTATTGAGGAGTGCAAACAGATTTTAGTTGGTTACAGTCCCGAGCCACATGGACACAGTAAGTAATTGTTAGGGATTCGTTTCTCCCAGTATAAGGAGTCGATACCGCGCTGTGTTCAGTTGGCCAACACCATAAATCCCTGGCAAAGGCGGTCGAGAATTACTGATATGTAGATCGGTAGATTCTCGGATGGTTTTAAGCCACATCAGTATGACTTGTCAAGTTATTAAGGGTCTGACGTTTTCCATCCTCTAGACCCGGCATGCGATACTCTCAGATGAACAGACTGAACTGTACGGAGATTGTCACGGACAAGCTCGGTAGGGGTTCGGATGAGTTTTCTCGTCGGCCTTCTTTTCGACAGGTATCTGGGTAGCTGTTACGTACAGCTAGTGCCACTGACGTGCTTGTGGTTAAACCCACTGCCAACGTACTGTCGAGTCTTTAGAGTCCCACATAGAGGGTTTTCTTGGTTCAGGAGAAACGATATAAAGGTCGTATGGTTATTGTTAGTGATATATGCCCTGGAGGCCATTATTGTATAGTACTGGATTGTATATTATATTTTGGAAGCTTGGGATATACACAGATATAATAATAGTTTTACTCAATATGATAGTATACTATCTGGTTTGAGTCTATCTTAACATGTGTATATGCTTCTTTTAACGTATCGCTAATACATGTTGATAGAGCCCTTAGGATCTTTGCTTGACTACCAGCGTTGTGATGGCAGTCACACTAGTGGGAGCTGGATAGTCTATAAGCACATCCTTAAACTTTTCCCTAGTCGTAGGATTATCGAAACTGGGCATCAATACTCCAGAGTAGACTAGTTGGGAACTCGCTGGACGAACTCATTGGGTGATAGTATACAAGTACTCATTGGGTTATGAGTTACACTGGACGAACTCGCTGGGAACTGCTGGTTGGTATTATACCTATCGTCGGTTAGCAGTTCCCCGGTGACATGAGTACAGGTTAGTCCATTGACTTGACATCACTATTCGTCTTGAGTCTGTTCCCACTGTACTTAGATTACTACCCTACCATGGCTTAAATGAGTCGTGTAAACAAGTAGTAGTTGGGTGCAGTCCCGAAGCACTTGGAGGCAGTCGGGGATAGAAGGGATTCGTCTCTCCTGGTATTGCGAGTTGATATCGCACTGTGTACGGTTAGCCAATACAAAAAGTCCCTGGCCAGGGCAAGTGAGATTTATTGGTAGGTACATTAGTAGTTTCTCAGGGTGTATTAGGTTCTACACCGACACGACTTATTGTGCTAGTGGGGGTCTGACTTTTACCACCCCCTAGGACCGATATGCAATACTCTTAAACGAACAGACCGGACTGTACGGAGAATGTCACCTATAGGCTCAGTAGGGTTTTCGGACGAGTTATCATGTCGATCTTCCTTTCGACAGATACCTGGGTATCCGTTACGTACAGCTAGTGCCACTGACGTGCTTGTGGTTAAACCCACTTATGTATTGTCGAGTCTCTAGAGTCCTACACAGAGGGTTTCCCAGTTCAGGCGAAACGGTGTAGTTTGCGTATGGTTTTACACAGAGGGTTTCCCAGTTCAGGCGAAACGGTGTAGTTTGCGTATGGTTTTACACAGAGGGTTTCCCAGTTCAGGCGAAACGGTGTAGTTGTCGAGTCTCTAGAGTCCTACACAGAGGGTTTCCCAGTTCAGGCGAAACGGTGTAGTTTGCGTATGGTTTTACAAACTATACCACTCTAATTATCTTGTCTTAGCAAGATTTGATCTTTAGTTGCTTCGGACGAAACTATCGCTTGAATCGGCATCCTCGGATTGATCGTCTTTGACATGGAAGATTGGTTTCAAGAGCTTGTTCCATCAACCTAAGGAGCTTGAGGAGTCAACTTTCAAGACCCGAAGGACCGTCTACAAAGGTTGTAATTTCAACCGAGTAGTTAAAACTCTAGTTAGGGTTTGTTTAGTATAGTGTTTGGGCTTGTATCCTAGGGATTTTAGTGTATTGTGCTCAAGTTTTAAAGTTTTTGATTCCGCATACCCGTAGTTGACATGGCAAGGAGCACATATACACCTACAGTTATATGTGCAGGATTCCGATCATATACGTGTACTTGCTACACGGATTTATGTTCGGAAAGATAATACTAGCGGGCTTAAGATTAAGCCGCATTATTGAATCAAGTATTGATTTAATAATGATCTAATATTATATTATTGGATTATTTTATCTCTTGGTATTCGTATTTTTTATAGTACGAATATGGATATATATACATATACGGTTTACATTTCTTGTATTTATACAAGAATGCTTCTAGATGAGGACACCTCATTATATTTGTTTCTATTTATTAGAAATGGAAAATGAGGTGGAGGGGTGAGGTGGCTTTTAATAATGGTATTAAGCATGGTTATTATCTTTGTTTTCATTTGTGAAAACTATTCAAACATGGCTTGATTTTATATTTGGAAAAATATTATGATAGATATCTTTTTTTTCTAGCCATTCTTTATTCATTCTAACTTAGCCATTCTCTCTCCTCTCTTGAGTTCTTCTTCTTTCTCAAACCCTAACCTCTCTTATGAATTGAGAAACATAGGGTTATTGAGATACACAAATCCATATCTTCTGAACTATCTAGATTGGCAAACTAGGCCTTTTAGTCACCTCCTTTTTGAAGTTGAAGCTTGAATCACAAACTCTCGAGTGGATCGTCTTTGACGCGGGGAGACCAACGACCAAGCTCGATCCAGGACTGACGAGGAGCTTAAGAAGAGGAGTTTGAAGACCCGTAAGACTCGATTATATAGGTATAATATCTTTCATAGTAGATTAGTATCTAAGTAGTTTTTGCTTTCTAGGGCTTATGGTAGTTCTTGGGATTTTAGTCGATGTTGCATGCTTTAAAATTGTTTTTTGAAAATTCCATCTCTCTACAAATATAGTAGAGTGTGCGACATCGAATTACAGAACATACACCATCATCTAGATCACGGCCAAGAAAATAGAACCCAAGTTCTAACGATCTTGAAAATTCTGATCTTTATGAATTTTGATGACCAAAGATCATTTTACAGAAAGATTAAGTCTTGAAAACCTAAGTCTTGATACTTACAAAGGTTAACATTTATGTTCCAAGGAGAACATGGAGCTTAAGCTCCCAAAACCCTAACGCTGCGTCAGAGCCAATAGCGTTTCTGCTAAGTTGCGCCAGAGCTTAAGCTCTCAATATTGCGCTGCGCTCACGTGCAAAATATGAGCGCCAGCGCCAAGTATCAACATGTCCTACCAAGCACCATGCGCAAATTAAAAGTGGAAGTGCCAGCGCCACGTGTATCTGCACGTGCACCAGAGCAACGCCAGCACCAAGCATAGAAGAGCTCCAAATAGATCCCATACTTAACAAATTGACTAAGTGTTTGAAACTTAAGCTTCCTTGATGATCCAAAGATCCGTGAGAATAAAATTCTCAAGCCACGTAGGTTGACATAGTTCTCAAATGAGATTAAGTGTCCTTATGCCGAGCCTATGTTCCTCAAACAACTTAGGTTAACTTAGTTCTCAAATGAGACTACATGGCCCTAGGCAAAGCCTATGTTCCCCAAACTGTCTAAGTTGATCTTAGTTCGCAAATGAGACTAACGTGTCCTTAGATAAAACTTATGCTTTCAAATGAAACTTATAGACCTTACAATGTAACCATAAGTTCACTCCCGTTGACCAACCAAGACACCAACGTGGACCCTGTCAAGCAATGCTTGACCAAAGTATGAAAAAATATATATACGGATTTGGACTAATTCGCGTCTTATTGGCGACGACAAATTCAGTCTCCGTATACAATCCAAAGGCAAACCAAACAAATAAAAACACCTGAAGCACAAAGGAACAACTTAGAGTGCAGAAAGTTATTGTCGTTCGCGACAACATAATTAACTATATGGGCTTACGCCTATAAGAAAAATAAGTCCCCACAATTAATAAACCTCTCACCCTGAAAGAGAATCTAAATGTCAGCTACATCAATCGCATCTATTCAAACCTCTGATATATGGCGTTCTAATCCCTTAGTGTATTCGGAGAGGTGAAGGGATCAACATATGCATCTACCCCCAAATTCAGGCAAGACGGTCCAACCCAGTCCGTCTCCCGTTTTTGGAGGTAAACAGACTCATCATCCACCGTTGAATGATTTTCTACTATATACACACTTTTTTTATTTTATTTTTTTGTTGAGTTTGCGCTCTTTCGGGTTTTCTCTAACTCGCGGATAGTCTTACTGTTTTTACTTACGAAGTCTTTTCAGATTTTCATCCGTGCCCATTTTTCTTATGGACTAACCCGTTTTTTCAGTTTAACGACTTAGGGCAATGCTGCGCTTATTCTTTTTTTAGCCTCGTTGGTATATTTTTGCAGGGCTTATTCGGGACTCTTAGTTTTGGATTTTGTGGGCTTGTGTAATGAGTAGAGATAAAGTTGTGATGTGATGGTTTAAAGTTTAAATTTTCCCTCCAAATCTACAGATTAAACTCCAAATGTTTATTAAAGAATCAAACAATACTAGAGAAATCATGGAGAGAAACTAAGATCGCCATAAGAATACGGGCCCCACCACTACATAAAAAACCGCCGGAATCTACAAATTACCCGCCACCGCCGGTTTTAAAAGCTCCAATGTGCCTCATTTTTCTTCTGGTCATTTCACATTGTCATATCACCTTTGTTTTATTATTTGTTTATTCTATTGAGATGCCTATAAATACCACACCAGAGGAGGGGCAAAGCGTCCATGTTTTTAGTTTTAGATCAAGCCTTTCATTTTGTAGATATTAACTTGTATTTCCATTTGTACTCTTAAGTTCTTACCCTCTATCTTGACCTTGTAACTTCTTCACTAAACTTACAAGCTTAAGGTTTAGGTTCTTGAATTCAAATTAGTTTGTGTCTTCATTTACAATCAATAAAAAGTTCTCTTCTTCTCATTTCATGTCATTGCTTGCTACAATTGTGATTTAGTGAAATCCTTTACTTTTCCTTGATCTTGCAGCCTCTTAAGTGAGCTTGCAAGTTTAAAGTTTGGTATTTGATTTCATAGTGAGATTTGGACTCAAAGAACACTTGAAGATTGCATATCGGACATATCGGTTCTTAGTGTTCTTTAAATTTTTTCTTTACTTATTTTTGTATTTTTACTATGTGCCATTCTCTTTTGGTATTTCCTTTCTCAACTTAAGAAAACTAGAGAGAGGAAGAGGAAGATGAAGCTAGCATGGCTCTTAAAAATAAAACTTATTTAATTCTTTTTCATTTCTTCTTTTCATATCACTTTAGAATTTTTTAGTGGAATTGTGACTTACCATTGCAAGTCACAAGCCCACAACATTTTAAAGAGATCATGAAGAGATGAAAAGAAAAAGATTATCCATGTCATGTGTATACATATACATGTGTATATATATATATAAATATATATAAATACACTAATACAAGTATATGCTACAAATATATACATCCGTATTCGTATCCAAATACATACACCCGTATTTGTATAAAATACGAATACCCGTATTTGAATTAAGATACAAATACCCATATTTATATGAAGACACAATTACCCGTATTTATACAAATACTCATATTCGTATAAATACCGTATTTGTGTTAAAATACAAATACCAAAAGAGAGATGCCAAAAAAGATATATAATACTAGCTTACATTTCATCCAAATGTGATAATCCAGCGATCTTTCAAACCGGCTAGTACTAACAAAATGTCCGATTAAAAGTACGTGTACAAAAACACGTATTTAATCGAACCTACGTACATATCAAAATACGTACACTACATCGGTTTTCTTGAGCTGAGAAACCCTCAATGTGGGACTCTAAAGGTTCAACAATACACTGGCAGTGGGTTTAACTACAAGCACGTCAGCGGCAGTAGCTGTACGTAACGGCTGCCCAGGTATTGAACGAAAGGAAGGTCGACAAACAAACTCATCTGTATCCCTACTAAGCCTAAAAGTGACAATATCCGTACAGTCCATTCTCTTCATTTGAGAGTATCGCATATCGAGTTTAGGGGTGGAAAACGTCAGATCCCTAATAACCTGATAAGTCATGTTGATGTGGCTCAAAACCATCCCGAGAAACTACTAATCTCATTATCAGTAAATCTCATCTGCCTTGGCTAAGGTCTTATGGTGATAACTAATCGAACACAGCACAACATCGACTCACTATACTGAGAGAGACGAATCCCTTCTATCGATCACTGCTCCCAAGTGCTTCGGCACTGTACCCAATTAAAACATGTTTGCAAAACACTTTAAAACCATGGTAGGGTAGTAATCTAAGTACAGTGGGAACACACTCGAGACTAATAACGATGTCAAGTCTAAAGACTAACATGTACATATGTCACCAGAGAACTACTATCTGACGATAGGTATATTACCATCTAGAAGTTCTCGGCGGGTCCGTCCAGTGTAACTCATAACCTAAGGATCACATGTATACTATTTTTGGTGTCATACACTAATGGCTGTAGGACAGGCCACCTTCCCTCATGGGATTAAGAAATATATACACTAGTCTACTCTGGATTATCGATGCCCTGTCTTGAAACTCCAATGACTAGGATGTGCTTATAGACTATCTAGACCCCACAAGTATGATCGGCATCACAACTCCACTAGTCAAGCAAAGATCCTACGGACTTTACCAATATGTATTCGAGATACATAATATAAATAGAACATATACACATGTTGAGGCAAAGACAAACCAAATAGCATACTATCATATCGAGCAGGACAATCTTGTACATATATATCCCAAGCATCCACATGCAATATACAATCCTGTACTATACAATAATGGTCTCTAAGGCATACATATCCAACAATCTCCCACTAGCACTAAGGCTATGTATTGGCATATCGAAGACCAATCATCTCTAATAGCCGCTCAAACTGAGTCTGAGAAAGTGCCTTTGTGAGTGAGTCTGTCGTATTGTCCTTTATATCTACTCTCCTGACCTCGATCTCCCGACGATCTATGATCTTCTTGATTAGGTGATTCCGCCTCGAGATGTGTATGGATTTCTGATGGGACCGTGGTTCCTTCGCTAACGCTATAGCCCTATTGTTGTCACAATACAAAGGTATTGGATCAACAATAGACGGAACCACCTCAAGTTCATAAATGAACTTCTTCATCCAGACAGTCTCTTTTGTAGAATCACTGAAAGCAATTTATTCATCCTCCACCGTCGAGTCTGCTACGGTGTCCTATTTGAAACTCTTCCAATAGACCGTCTCTCTATTGAGGGTAAACATATAACCCGAGGCAGACTTGTTGTCATCCTTATCACTTTGTAAGCTTGAATCGGTAAATAATTATATTTGGAGGTCTCCACTACCATACACTAAGAACATATCCTTAGTCCTTCTCAGGTACTTCAAAATGTTCTTCACAGTTGTCCAATATTTCTCCCCTGAGTTTGACTGATAATGGCTTACTACGCTAAGTGTGTAAGCTACATCTAGTTTGGTATATAATATCGCATATATTATAGATCCTACCGCCGAAGCGTGGGGTATAGTGCTCATGCAAGCCCTCTCCTCATCAGTCTTGGGAGACATCTCTTTGGAGAGGGTAATTCCGTGATAAGCAGGTAAATTACCGCGCATAGAATCTTCCATACTAAATCTCTTTAGTATGGTGTCAATGTACCTGAACTGTGAAAGTCCCAACATCCTCTTAGATCTATCACGATAAATCTTGATCCCCATAATGTAGGAGGCATCACTCAAATCTTTCATGGAGAACTTCTGAGACAAGAACAGCTTGACCGACTGTAGCATAAGAATATCATTTCCTAATAGGATAATGTTATCTACGTACAGTACGAGGAATACCACAGTTCTCCCTACAATCTTCTTGTAAATACAAGGCTTATCTATGTTTTTGATGAAGTCAAATTCCTTAACTGTCTCATCAAAACGGATGTTCCAGCTCCGCGATGCCTGCTTTAATTTATAAATGGATTTAAGTAACTTGCACACCTTCCCGCTGCTCCCACTATTTACGAATCCCTCTGGCTGATCCATATAGACATACTCTTCTAAAGCATCGTTTAGAAAAGAGGTATTTATGTCCATCTGTCATACCTCATAGTCATGGAAGGCGGCAATAGTAAGTTGGATCCGGATGGATTTGAGCATAGCCACTGGAGAAAAGGTTTCGTCATAGTCTACACCGGGTCTTTGACGAAAATCTTTTGCAACAAGTCTATCTTTATAGGTTTCTACCTGTCCATCTGCACCAATCTTCTTCTTGAAAATCCATTTGCAGCCGACGGGTTTTGCCCCTGGCGGTGCAATGTCCAAAATCCAAACTTTGTTGGTGTACACGGACTCCATTTTGGATTGCATAGCATCCAGCCATTTCACAGTGTCTCTACTGTAATGGACTGCTCGAAACTAAAAGGGTCATCTTCTTCCAAGATGCAATCCTCTCGATCCCCGTCTATAAGAAAAACCATAGTATCTCTCGAACGGATGAGAAATCCTACTAAATCTGCGGAGTGGCGGAGACTCGTCCGGGGTAATTGAATCCTGTGGTTCTACCAAATTTTCAGTTTCAGTTTGTGTTTCTGGAATTCCATCCAACTCTACCGCACTGCCATCAACTTGTTTTGTAAGAAATTATTTTTCTAAAAAATTGGCATACTAAGAAACAAACACCTTTTGTTCCTCGGTGTGGTAGAATAGATATCCATACGAATTCTTTGGATGTCCCACAACTTTACATAAAACTGATCGTGCCTCTAGTTTGTCCGGTTTTTGTATTTTAACATAGTCCAGACAACCCCATATCTTAACTCATTTAAGACAAAGTCCTTTTCCACTCCATATTTCATATGAAGTCTTAGGCACAGATTTGGATGTAACTTGATTCAATAGGAATGTCGTTGTTTGAAGCGCATATCCCCATAATAAAAAAGTTAGATCAGCACTGCTCATCATGGAGCGAACCATGTCCAATAGGATACGATTCCTCCGCTCTGATACACCGTTGTGTTGTGGTGTATACGGAGGAGTAAGCTGAGAGAGAATACCATTCTTTTTTAGGTAGTCGAGAAATTCCGTGTTTAAGTACTCCCATTCTCTATCAGATAGAAGAATCTTGATACTTTTGCCAGTATGGTTTTCTACTTCGTTTCTGTATTCTTTGAGTTTCTCAAAATCTTCAGATTTGTGTTTCAAAAGATACACATCCGAACCTAGAAAGATCGTCAGTGAATGTAAAGAATTAAGAGAACCCACCCTTTGCATGTGTAGATATTGGACCACATACATCACTGTGTATGAGTCATAGAAGCTCTGTATCTCTTTCTCCATGTCCCGTGAACGAAGTTTTAGTCATCTTTCCTTTGAGACAAAACTGACAAGTTTCATAAGATGAAAATACGAACGGATTCAGATATCCATCCTCATGTAACTTAGCTAGTCTGGTCTTATTGATATGTCCAAGTCTACAATGCCACAAGTAGGCTTCGTACGTGTCTGAACTCTTCCTCTTACGTGTGTTTTGGATATTGAAAACCATGTTCTGATTTAGAACATAGATACCATTACACAGTGTACTTTCTGCAACCAATACCTGATTAAGGTAAATGTTCATGATATTTCTATCTAGAACAAAATTATATCCATCTTTATTAAGTAAAGAAACTAATATAATGTTGCAAAGTATGTAAGATACATAGTAGCAGTTGTTCAAAATTATAGTATTTCCACTTGGCAATACCAGGTGATATTCACCAACAGCAGTAGCATCAACTTGTGCTTCGTTCTTTACTGTGAAGGACATCACCAGGTCCAACCATCCTACTTTTTCTGATTCCCTATAATAAATTACAGATATGAGATCTTGATCCGGTATCTAGTACCCAGGTGGTAAGACTGACCGAAAAATAGTTCTCAATAATAAGAACACCTGAAGGAGACGCAATAGTATGCTGCTTCTTCACCGGAGTCATCAAAGAATTCATGTAATCCTCTTTCTTTTGCTCATACTCATGACATTTGTCACAAGTCAGTGCCGAACTAACGTTCTCCATCCCCGAATATGAATCCGAGTTGGTCAAGTCATACATTTTATTATCTTGATAAAGGCATGACATGGTATCTGCAATTAGGAGAGAAAAGAAACACCCAGCGTATGCTCTTGCAAGTTCAGATTGGTTATTAATTTATCTAAACAGAATGGCTCCCGGTGTTTCCTCGAATTCTCCTTCAAACCTTAAAAAGAAAACTAGTTGGGATTATATACGCCCCATAAATTTGCTAACCGTTCAGCCAGGAAAGTGTTGGTACTCCGAGGGAGGCTTCTCATGCTTTCGCATGGACCTAATTAAATAACCCCATTCCGCAAAGGCATAACCCCGTTAACACTTTTCTAGACACCTAATGGATTAGCTAGTTGTGAAGTGAAAATCTCCCGGGAGTAATCCTACTCATCAGTGGGATCGGGACCCAACTATTATTGCATGATAACCTAGATGGAAACCACTCTAGTTACCACACTCCAGAAGGTATGCAACACTAGCAAGTTTCCTGTATTTTTGAAACTCTCGATATAGTTTTTACCCCTAACAGCCTATGACCTTAACAAGGTCAACAAGTTATAAGCCACTAGTCAAGTTCAACCCGTCATTATCCTGATTATTATAGACCCACCCGCATAAGCCCTTAACAAGGTCAACAAGGCTATACGACGGTCCTACCTAAATGCATCTCTATGTGACATAAATTCGAACGTATCCAAAATTCCATCTTTATTTGGTCATCTTTCCTTTGAGACAAGATTGACAAGTTTCATAAAATGAAAATTCGAACGTATCCAAAAGCCCATCTTTATGCAACTTACTCAGTCTATTCTCTCCGATATGACCAAGTCTACAATGCCACAAGTAGGATTCGTTCACATCTGAACTCTTCCACTTGCGTGTGTTTTGTATACTGAGAACTGTGTTTTGATTAAGAACATAGATACCATTACACAGTGTACCTTCTGCAACCAATACCTGATTAAGATAAATGTTCATGAAATTTCTATCAAGAACAAACGTATATCCATCTTTATTGAGTAAAGATACTAATATGATGTTGCAAACCATGGAAGGTACATAGTAGCAATTGTTCAAAATCATAGTATTGTCATTTGGCAATACTAGGTGATATTCACCGACGGCAGAAGCATCAACTTGTGCTCCATTCCCTACTCTAAGAGACATATCACCAGGTCCAACCATCCTACTTTTTCTCAGTCCCCGTAATAAATTACAGATATGAGATCCTGATCTGGTATCTAGTACCCAGGAGGTAGGACTGACCGAAAAACAGTTCTCAATAACAAGAACACCTGAAGAAAACGCAATAGTATGCTTCTTCTTCGATGGGGTCATCAAGGAATTCATGCAATCCTCTTTCCTTTGCTCATACTCATGACTGTTGTCATAAGTTAGAGCCAAATCGACGTTCCCCAGCCCCGAATAAGAATTCGGATCGGTCAAGCAATACATTTTATTATCTTGATTAGGGCATGAAGTGGTTGCTACCTGGAGGGAGAGAAAAGAAACACTTAGCGTGCGCTCTTGCAAGATTAGATTGGTTATTAGTTTATCTAATCAGGATGGCACCCGCTGTTTTCTCAAATTCTTCTTCAAACCTAAAAAGAAGAATTAGTTGGGATTAATCGCACGTCACAATACTTGCTTTAACCTTTCGGCCAGGCTAGTGTCTATACTTCGAGAGAGGTTTTCCAACGCTTTCGCGAAGTTCCTTAATTATATAACCTCTTTTCCCTGGAGGCGTAGCCCCGCTAACACCGTTCTAGACACCTACTTGGTTTATAGCATTGATTGTTAAGTAAAAAAATCTCCCAGGAGTAATCCTACGCATCAGTGGGATCGGGATCCAACTATCATTGCGTGATAAACTAGATGGAAGCTGCTCTAGTCACCACAATCCAGAAGGTATGCAGCACTAGCAAGTTTCCTGTATATTTGAAACTCCCGATGTGGTTTTTGCCCCTAACGACTTTATGAACTTGACAATGCCAACATATTATAAGCCGCTAGTCAAGGTCGGCCCGTCATAATCTTGATTAACTTAGACCCACCCGCATAACCTTTGACAATGCCAACATAGCTATGCGACTGTCCTAAATAATCGGAAACGAAGACGTGTCGAAGTGAAATCCCCAGGGATTATTGAACAAGCTACAAACAAGCAATACTTAGCTACCGATCACTATGCCTTGACAGTGCCAAAATACGTAGCTCAAATACTGGGTAGTACTTGTAGGAAATGACGGAGGGCTACGGCTGGGTTTTTGGCGAAAAACCCGTTAACGTAATGAACTTGATATCGTTGAAGGAACCTGAGCAGTTTTGAAAAGGAGTGGTTTAGGCTCCGCTTTAGAAAACTTGTGGTTTTGAAAAACCGATTGATCTACAGTATAGACTTTTGCTCAAGAGGTCACTCCCCGCGAAGGGTTCTTGGCTCTTGCCTCCTGGAATGAGGTGCTGGATATTCACAACCGAATACCACTATGCAAAGCAAAAGATTATAGCTATAGTTTTTCGAAATTTGTTCTAACAACATCTTTTAGGTTTTCTTATCTTGCATTAATCAAAATTAATGTGGTCCCATCATTTAACCTATCACACCAGAAAAGAACGAAAAAATGATGTACGTATATGCCATCCGCATTCGCCACTGGGCCCCATCATCACCTGTTAGGTTACTTAACTAACGACAGAGCGAGGGCAGGACTAGCGCAGGTGCAAAACATATACAACATCTACTAGTATATATATAAGTATATATAACATTCGTCCCAGGCATGATAATAAGCAACATCACAGAATCACAGCCAACAATACAGAAAGGAGGATAATCTTGGAGCCCCGGCTTTCATTTAAGCCGCAAATAAAACCCGACGTTCCCGGTCGTGTGGATAGCCTGTGCAATGAAAACCTGGACCCCTACGAGCGCAGCAAGTTACCTGCCAATCCCAAAAGTGAGGCAACCCCTTTCAATAAAGTGAATGGGTCACCCAGTACTTCACGGAATCCGGTAACTTGGGCGCCCCTCTATTGGTCATCCTATACCCCCTACGAGTGCGGCGAATAGCCTGCCAATTCTAAAATGAAACCCCTTCTGTCCCAACACCATGAGATGCGCGCTTGTTGCCTTCAAGAACCCGGCTATTCGTGCACTCCACCGCGGGGTAATCCTAGTACAGAAAATAATACGTACAAATGGTGGCATCGATCTCAACCCAGTCGTGCCCAAAATAATATACAAACCGGTAAAGATGGCAAACGACATGTCGGACGCTCGCCCCGCAATATGAATATACAAATAAATTTTAACTGTACCACTAATATTGCACCACATGCTATCCACCATGACTATCCAACCACAATCACAGCACAAACACAAAACATCAACGCGAATGTCATGTTCGCAAACCCGTCTAAAAGAACATATAGCAATTAGACGAGTTATACTGATCAAATGTTATTCACGGTCGCAGATGCTAAACTAAGTACTGATAATAACACGTATTTTAAAATTTCGATCGACTAAATCTTTCCTAATAGGCCCCAAGTGCTAATCCAGTACTCAAACAAATCTGGGCCCATGAAGTAAACATCTCAGAAACCACAATTCCAACAACTAGAGCAACTGTAGAAATTTGGAGCAGTGAACCCAAATTTTGGCCGCGGAACCGTCGCAAACATGCATGTTTGGCGGCGCTTCCACGGTGGAATTATGGCTTCATGGTCTCAAATTTCTTGAGCTGCTCTAGAAAACCCTGCACGAATTTTTGATATACTGAAAATAATTTTTAGACCGCTTTAAAAATTCGACAGAAAACACAAGTTTGGAATTGCGATTTTGAAAAATTTAGTCGATCGAAGTTTTAAACACGTTAAAACTAGCTAGTATAGGTTTTATGGGGTGGCTCTGATACCATGTTGGGTTACCTTAACGCCCGAGCCATCGACCGTGGCAGTTTGCGGAACAAAAGTTTTCTAGGGTTTCAAAAACGGTGCTAGGATAACCCAATAAATCCGGATCTTTCCATAAACCTATCTAGCCAAACTAGGAGTGATATCTACTATGGAAAGAATTCTCACCAAACGATCCAAGTCTTTCGGTCTTCTTTTCTCATCATATGCTCCTAATGGCCACCTTGAACATGCTTGATCTTCTTTTCCCGCTCCATCGGTTCTCCGGGATCGAGCTTGTTCTCCGGTCCTCCTTTGTCGTAGATGATCCACCCGAGGGATGTGATCCATAGCTCTATCTCTTAACTAAGTGTCAATAGGAGCAACTAGAGAACTTGGATTGCTAATCCAAGTTGTCTAGGATGTAGTGTGGAGTTCTATGTGTTCTACTATCTCTATCTTTCCTCTTCACTTGTTTCTCAACTCATGAGAGGGTAGTGAAGAGGAAGATGATGAAGATGGAAGAAACTCAAGAGGAGGGAGGAGGGTGAAGCAAAAATGGAAGCTCAAGAATAATGAAACATGCATGAGAGAGAAAATCCAACACTATGGTTTTGTGTATGAATTTTCATAATAAAAAACTAGCAACCATACTTCAATAGTTGATCCAAATGAATAAATAATTCATTTGTCAACTATTGAAGTCATGGCTCTCACCATTCCTCCCTCTCCTTCAATTTCCACCTTATTTCCATTTATCAATAAATAGAAAAGTCCATGATGAGGTGTCCACCTTCTAGAAGGTAATCTGTAATAAAATACGGATTACAGTATGCTGTATATACATACCTGCATTCGGATAAAAACACGAATGCCCAAAAAGATAGAATAACACGAAGAACGTAATACTAGATATACATATCGAAATACATATATGTAAATTATCAAGTCAATACCTGATATAATAATCCGGCTCAAACCCAAGACGGCTAGTATTACCAACTGTCCAATCGAAAGTCCGGGTACAAAGTACATCAATCGATCGGAACCCTGCACATATCTAATACGGCTACTACATCATTTTGTCTGAACCAAGGAAACCCTCTGTGTGGGACTCTAAAGACTCGACAGTACGTCGGCAGTGAGTTACTGGATAAATCCATAACCACAAGCACGTCAGCGGTACTAGCTGTACGTAACGGCTACTCAAGTACCTGTCGAAAAGGAAGGCCGACGAGCAAACTCATACGGATCCCTACTGAGCCTATCTGTGACAATCTCCATACAGTCCAGTCTCTTCGTCTGAGAGTATCGCATACCGGGTCTGGGGGGTGGTAAACGTCAAACCCTAATAACCCGGTAATTCATGCTAATGTGGCTCAGGACCAATCCAGGAAACTACTGATCAGCCTATCAGTAAATCCCAACTGCCTTGGCCAAGGTCTTATGGTCCTGACCAATCGAACACGGTGCGATATTGAATCCCTATACCAGGAGAGATGAATCCCCGACAATCGCTCACTGCCTCCATGTGGCTCGGGACTGTACCCAACCAAAACCTGTTTGCACGACTCGGTAGAGCTGTGGTAGGGTAGTGATCAAAGCACAGTTGGAACTCACACAAGACAAATGCTGATCTCAGGTCTAAAGACTAACATGTACTCATGTCACCAGAGAACTTCCACCCGACGATAGGTATAGTACCATCTGGAAGTTCTCGGCGAGTCTGTCCGGTGTACCCACCCCCAGTGAGCACCTGTATACGATCTTAGGTGTGAAAGACCAATGGTTGCGGGACCAAATCATCGCCCCTCGTCGGGGTCTAGAAACGTATAGACTAGTCTACTCCGGAATATCGATGCCCAGTCTCGATACTCCCATGACTAGGGACCATTTAAGGATGTGCGTACCGACTACCCAACTCCCACAAGTATGATCGCCATCACAACGCGGATAGTCTAGCAAATGATCCTATAGGATTTATCAACATGTAATAGCAAGTAAAACATATATATGTTAAGATAAAGACAAACCAGATAGCATACTATCATATCGAGCAAGACTGTCATGTACATATAAATGTCCAAGCATCTAAATGTATACATATACAATAATGGCCTCTAGGGCATACATATCCAACAGAATGAATATACAATGATAACATCGACCTCAAACCGGTCGTGTTCCAATAAAACAATATACATAAAGCGGTAACGACGGCCACAATCCGGCAACTCGCTCGGAATAACAAATATACATCCAATCTACAATGAGAGGCTATCCACCATGACTATTCGGCTAAACCATCACAAGATATATAAAAACACAGCACTAGCAAGTATTTGCAACTTCTTCTAATCGACCTATAGCAATTAGACGATATTTAAAAACACATATACAACACAAAGATAATCAACGATACTAAAGTTTAGATTTTAAAACTTTTCGTGTTGCCCGAATGCAAAGATAACAATAAATGAAATCTGGGCCAAAAAAATATAACCAAAAACCAAGATTACTTAAGAATAAGCCCCTGGAAAAATTCAGGGACCAGAACCCAAAAATGAACCGACCAGGTCGAGAAATATGACATTTTGGGCGGTTTTTCTTGGAGTTAGGTCCCCGTGTTTCTTCCCAAGTTTTTATATCTCATAACAAGCTCTCTGCAATTGTTTAAAAAAAATTATAGACCAAAAAAAATTCGAACAGAAACTTGGTTTTCACGGGTTTGAAAAACGGAAATTTTTAGTTTTGAAACGTAAACATCGTCTAATACCAGTTTAAGTGTTTGGGTGACTCTGATACCATGTAAATAGATACTTGTGCTTGTGTCGCTAACTTGCAGCCAAAGCGGAATACAAAACAAAAATTTTACAAACAAGAGCACGAACTACTACGACCTAGAATCGAATCCAAACACTAAACTAGCAAACTAGAAGGAGTTTAACTACTCGGTTAGGTGTTAGTTATCTTTGTAGTGGTGTCCTTTGTCTTCAAATCCACTTCTTACGCTTCTAGGTCTATCGGGAACGAGCTTAGGAGTCGATCTTCCTCGTCAAAGATGATCCACCCGAAGGAACCCTAACTTAAACTCTAACTTCACACTAAAAACTAATTGAAGCAACTAGTGAACAAAACTTGCTAAAAATTGATCGCTGGAGATGTAGTATTGGTTATCTCTAAGTTTTTCTCTCTTATTCTTTTTCCTTTCTCGAATTGAAAAAACTAGAGAGAGGAGGAAGATGAAGCAAGCATGGCTCTCAAAAAGAAAACTTATCTAATTCTTTTTCCTTTCTTCTCTTCATATCTCTTTAGAATTTTTGAGTGGAATTGTGACTCACTAATTGATGCAATTTATTGTATATTTTTCTATCCCATTTATCATTTTATTGTCATATATTATATTGTTCTTGGTATCTTCTGCGAATTATTACTAGATAACAGGGCTTGAATGCAAAAGGATAAAAAATTGTCCTTAAAGACGGATTATGTATGTGCAATGTGGACTACATGGAGTTATATTAAAATCAGGGGGATAATTAAAAAATAACAAAAGATCACGTGCGTGCGATGGAAATCAAATGGGAGATAATCAGGAAATTCAAGAACAAATTAGAAGTTTGAAACAATGTTTGGAGATCTCGAAACTAAAACAAAAATATTGAAAAAAGCCAACATATCCCAGATGAGAAAATTTCGGCCGAAATGATCCTGGTAGAAGATTCGGACGGTTTTTGGTGGATATTTGAGTTGAGATTTTTAGGGTAGTTTTCTTATTCTCTGTTTATCTGTAGAGTTTATTCCAAGTCTCAAAAAAGACTATATATGCTTGTATAGCATTAGGGTTTGATATCTCTCTCATAACATTCAAATTAAGGTTTTCAAGGAGAAGAGATCGAGTTCTATTGTAAGTTTTCTTATGAATATTAATAAAACTTTAGTTTTCTTTAATATCATGAGCGACTAATATTTCTTCCAGGTGTTTTTATTTTCAATTTTTATGAGTTGATGTTCTTATTTCTCTTCTTTTCTATACTTTGATTTTGAATCTCTTATGTACTTTATTATTATCTTTATAGTTATGCGTCTAATAAAATAATCTAGTAATGAAAGATGGCGCCTTGAACTAGATTAGAGAAAGGTGATAACACCGATAATTTAATTAAGTTGGAGATAATTGACACCTAGAAACTTAATTAAGGAAGGTAAGATACTAATGTAAATATAAGATATTCAACGTAGTTAATTTAAAGGGATCTAGATTAATCGATAAGATAATAATTGTAGACTCGCGACCTACATATTTTTGTGAAAAATTAAACCTAGGTTGTTTTTAATTAACTAGAACTATGATTTTAATATGATCTAGATGATGTTATAGTTTTGATATGCTATATTTATAATTTAAATATAACCTATACTTAGTTATAATTAATGGAAATATATCAGAACTAGATTAGAAAAGAAGATGAATTCTTTACACCAACCATAGAAATAAAGTAAATAAAAACCCTAGAATATTCTCTCTCTTAGAAAACCAGCTTTTTATTTTATTATGCGCATTTAAATTTTTAGATTTAAAAAAACAACTCAACTTTAATTTAGTTTAAAAATAGTTAACACACATCTTCGTGGGAACGATTCTCAAGTACTACTGCGATAAAACTATATACTTGCGGTTTAATTTGGATACTATAAAATCCATATCAAGTTTTTGGCACCGTTGCCGGGGAGGTGTAGTTTAATTACATTTAAATTTAAGTTTTAGATTTTAGTTGTAAATTAAATTATATTTAGTTTACTTTATTTAATTCTGCGAATTCTCTGTTTTTTATTACAGGAATCGAGACGAACTTACTGGAAGAGAAGATCGAGACGAACAGGAGGAAACTTAGAGATTTTGCCCATCAAAGAAATTTTCGGCCGAAACCCATAAAAAATCCAAATTGGCCTAAAATTTTCAAATTTTTCCAAAAATTCAAGTTGCGGTTTGTTGCATTTTTTATGCATATTCTGGAACTTTGTTCCGATTTTTGATAAAGTGCCAAAATTACAACAGAATCGGGGCAAATCTAGGTAAGATCTCGTTCTTCCCAAATTCCCGATTTGATTCCAACTAATAGATTTTTGTAAGATTCTTTGCGCTATTAAAAAATTAGTTTAGATTTTATATTTTTGATTTTTTTAGTTTGCATTGCATTTTGAAAAAGATTCTAAAGGGGAATAACCCAAATCCAAATTAGGTGAGATTTCATCACCCTTCTTAGGCCCCACAAATCATAATTGAGCATCTGCATTGACCTACAGTAATTTTAAAAATATCTAGATTTCAACCCCTAAGGACATATCGCGCTCAACAGGACAAGAGGAGATTGTAGATAATCTAACGGTTATCCGATTCAATATTAAGGTATCTAGTGACGTGTGACTAGTTGTGATTATTTAATTAAGACCCGCTATTTCGGTGATTCGTATAGCGGAACCCTCCCATTTAACTAGCACTGATCTGGTTTCAAGGTTGTTAAAGAGATGTCAGAGGATCTATCCCGCAATTTGTCTCTTGGCAGTTAGGAGAGGGTCTAGTAACTTGACCTAGGTAACCCTAGATCTAGGTTGTTTGCGCATTTTTTATTATGATTTTTAGAATCTCTAGTCATCCTAGTTTTTGCATTTAAAAAAAAACTTTTTGCGTACAGTGTATCCACGTGTGCGGTCAAGACGAAACAAACTGTTTGACTCGTCTCGATTCAGAAGATCCAATAGCTGAGCTCGTTCCCGCTACACCTACCCTACAAGATAGATGCTATCCTGTATGCACATCACTGCCATCTTGCATAGTCTTACTGTTAGCAGCCGATGACTATAAAATAAAACATGTTTTCATAAACTCACTTCCTAAGTTTCATGGTTTAGAATCCGAAGATATTTATGTCTTCACAAGGGAGTTTAAGGACTTATGTCAAATGTTTAAACTTAAGCAGTTGAACTAAGATGCAGTTAAGCTTAGACTTTTTTCCTTTTGCCCTCACTGATAAAACTAAGTATTGGCTTTACAATGTGCTAGCCAATACTATTAGGATATGGGATGAGTTTACTAAAATATTTCTTAAAAAGTTCTGCCCATATTTTAAAACCACCAAATTTCGAAATGAAATTAAGACTTTTTCGCAAAAACCGGGAGAATCTTTTTGGAAGTATTTCGAACGTTTTAAGGACCTCCTTATAAAATGCCGCCATCATGGTATAGCTAAGTGGGAGCTATGCCAAATGTTCTATAATGGCATGGAATCTAAGTTTATGATTGAGTCTATGTATCAAGGGGAATTTATGATGAAGAAAGACGACGAGGCATTGAACTTTTTAGAAGAATTGTCCGATAAGACCATGTAGTGGGAGAGTTCTAATGAGAGAGGGCCAACTAATTCTAAGGATAGGATCCACGAGGTTGAAGCTACAATTGGAATGCAATCCCAGTTGGCTACCATTCAGAAATCAATAGAAAAGCTATCAACTACCCCCGCCCCCGTTACTCAAGTTAGTCAACTCTCTCCTTGTCTTAACTGTCAAAACTCTTTCAACCTTTCGAAAGAATGTTCTCTTCTAAATGGTTCACAATGTCAAGAGACCACTAATACTATCTATCAATGTAACAATAATAATAATCCTTATTCTCAAACCTACAACCAAGGATGGAGGAACCACCCTAACTTACAATGGAATCAAAGCAACAATGGCCAGCAATTCTAAAACCAAAGACAAGGTCCTCCATCTAATCCTGCCCAAACTAACACGCAGTATGCATAGCAAAGGTATGGGAATGAGAATAATAGGCTTAATAACGCTGAAAAGCAGCTGAACACTCTGTTGCAAAATGAATTGGCCAACAAACAAACCATGGCAAATATTGAAAAACAACTTGGTCAGTTAGCTGTAGCATCAGGAGGACATGAACAAGGAATCCTACCTAGTCAACCTGTTACGAATCCTAAAGATACACGTGCAAATCTCGTGCAAGCAAATGCTATAACCATCTTGTGATCAGGTAAACAGGTTGATGATCAGGTTAGGATACCCAAAGATTCTGAAGAGATCCCGGCTAATGAGGAGCAGCAGTCTCTTACCCCACTTACACAGCTGGCATATATTGATGCACCCACATCTCCACCTACCCATCTTCTATAGATACCCCTCTTAAGCCTAGAGCACTATATCCAAAATGTTTAAAGGCCAAGAAGCAAGTTGCTAAGGTAGAGAAGATGTTGAAGATATTTAAACAAGTGAAGGTCAACGTCTTTCTTTTGGACATGATTGACCAAGTTCCTTCGTATGCAAAATATCTCAAAGATTTATGCACGAAGAAGAGACAAACTAAAGTGTTTAAGGTCTTTTTAGCAGGCAATATTTGTGACGTCCTAAGTAATGTTATGCCCATTAAATATAAGGACCCCGGTAGTCCTACTATATCTTGCATTATAAGTGAAAAGGTCATAAATAGAGCTTTATTAGTGTAATACCCAGCCCCTTTTATTCCAAAACCTGTATTTTATTACTCTAGAATTTTATTTATTTTATTTATAAATTTATTATTTAAAATTTTTCAAAACCCAAACCCTATTATATCTTTTTCCAACAAATTCCCTTAGCCAACACCATTTTCTTTGATAGAACCCCAATCCCATTCTTTTAGATAAATTCATTTTTTCTTTAGCCCAATCCTTTTCTCAAAGCCGGCCCAGCAATAATTTTCCCACAACCATTTCCTTAAAAAATTCTGTTTTTATTATTCAGCCAGCCTATTAGTTTATAAATTAAATCATCTCTTTTAAATTCCCGGCCCAGACTCTTTAAATATTTAAAATCTTTTCTCTTATTTTTTCCAAGCCCACTGAGCCGGCCCACGCCCTCCAACCCGACCCGACCCACTACACTATCATCTTCCTCCAACGACTATTCCCGCTTTCCCCGCTCGCGATCCACGATCTCCGCCGCGCTCCTCGCCTCCGCCGACGCTCACGCTCGCGAGCGTTACCCACGACGCCGCTTTCGACCCCTCCTCGTTGACACGACTCTTTCTCTCCTCTCATAATTCCTGCTCTCCTCTCCCGACGTCTCTCCACTCTCTAACCCACATCCCGACCTCGCGAGCACGTCGCCGTCGTCACCTCCGGCCACCTCCTCCCATCATCACCGCCCTCGTCTCCTCACCACCTTCCCTCTCTCTTCTCTGCCACCATCACCCAGTACCCTTAAACCCACAGCCAAGCTCCACCCCCTGCACCCTCTCGCCGGCGGGCCCATCGCATCTCGTCGACACCCGAGCTGACCCCCCCGCCTCATCGCCGTTCAATCACCACCGTCGCCAACATCATCTCTCTCTCTTTCTCAGTCCTCAATCTCTCTCTCTCTCCCTCTGCTTACTCTCTCTCTCTCTACCTACTCTCTCTCTCGCTCTCTGCCTACTCTCTCTCTAACTCCCTCGATCCCTCTTCTCACCCAACTCGAGCCACACAGTTGCCGACCCATCACCGGCCACCCAACCCACTGCAGCCCCACCATCTAGAGCTGCGACCAACGCAGACACCCCGACGACGCCCCGAGTCCCCACTGGCCGAGAACAGACCCGAGCTCACCCGGAGCCGTTGCCGCCGCGGTGCTAGCTCGTCGCGCGCCCGTACTGTACCTCGCTGCCGTGCACCTCCAGGCAAGTTTCCCTACTTGCTACATGCTATCTTTTGTTAATTACAAATCAACATCGTATATATTTCATGCTTTACTTTTCCATTAGATTATTCGACACAACTGTTCGATACTTGTTCTCATAGGAAATCATTATTTAATTTGACAGAACTCAATTGTATATGCTGGCCCGAATGGCTATGAATCTAATGTGTGAATTCCGTTGGAAAATATGACCGTTAACGACTAAAACGACTACCCCCAAGTTTGCCTGTAAAACTGGAATTTTCTTGTACCTGAAAACTATTAAAATCATCATAAATTATATACATATTGAAAGGATGCGTTCGAGGGCTCAAATCGAAGAAAACTCGACGAACTTTAACCCTATGCTAGTTTCCAGATATTCCTGTACTTAAACTGTGTCGATATTTGGATCGGAGTGCGACTCTGGACTGCAGTCCAGAGCGACTCTATTTGTTGCTTGCTGTTCCGTAATGGGTACCACAAGTTTTCCTTAACTCGTAGGTTGCGTAACTCCACTGTTTAGTATAGGTAAATCTGTTAGCTAGACAACACAATTGGTTTCATTCTGTTTCGTTATCGGTTGTTATTTATTCTGTAATTTAAAAGATCGGGACGCATAACAGTCCCAACAGAATCAGAATTAACATACTAGTACTAAACAGTGTATATCTCCTGACATACAGACGCGATTGAAGATCCATCTATTGCTTTGAAGACCTTACTGAAAACCCTAGATTTCATTTAACTGTAACGTCGCTAAAATCTGATCCCAATTGGGATTAAAATGCGTTGCGAAACGGATTTCTGATTCTGAAACCAGATTTCCAGCCGTGAACGCTTAAAATGAAATGGCTATAAATAATGACTCTGGAATCCGATTGACATGAAACTAAATTCGATGGACAGATAACTGAACATACTAATTATTACCTGTTTATTGTTTCGCTAAACCGTACACGTTTGATTTATGATAATTTATGCAAGTGGTAGATTGTTGATTCATGACATCCTAAACATGCTTTATATATTGTTTACGCATCATATCTTACACCTGTCATTGCATTGATAACCTAGTGATAACGTGCATTTACCCAGTGTTAGATTTTAGTGATGATTGTGGCAAGTACGTCAGTGTTCGTGTATCCGTGAATAAGTGAAAGTGATACGTACTTGTACACAATCAGTGAACCTTATTATTATATTGCATTGTCGACGTCTGTGGAACGCGTGTACGTGTAACTATAAGTGGTATGGGACACTTATGGAAGCTCTTGCACGGGTGTCACGGATAAGGCACCAGACACTGCCATTTATCTTAAGTATTAGTCGGGACGTACTTGATGGAGGTCCTGCCTCCAGTTCTCGCGCAGACATGTCACCGACCGATTGGTATTTAGGGTTATGGTTAGCGTTTGATGTAGACCATGGGGAGTGGGGTAGTTTGAGTGTGAGTTCAACAGAATCTCGGGAGTCCCATGCCGGCTTATATATTTAGGGAGATATATGGAGATTTACAGGGTATGTGATTATCACCGTGATATACATGTTGGGCCCGTGGTCCCTTGCCCTTGGGTTCTACCCTTGGGTGGAGGACACTCGCGAGTGGTTGACTCTCACACTTGGACTGACGATAGGCCTAGTGACCTGTACAGTGAGACTTAGAGACTGATAGGGATACTGGCATTGATATAACTTACTTACTGTGTTGACATACGTGGCATATCGTCCTACTGCTTTTACTGTTCCGCTGCATTAATTACTGCACATTCATATTTATGTTGTCATTGATTTACTGTTATACATATCTATTACCACTGTTAGAGTTGTCACATGATTTTATATATATTATATTGCTATTGTGTCGCTCTGATGACCTGAGTATGCATGCTCAGTGTGAGGAGAAGATTTAGCCTGGACCAGGACTAGACGCACTTCACGGACATCTTGATTTACCATCCAGGGTTATACCCATTTGTTTCCCACCAGGTCAGTTCTTTACATTATTTTGTTTCAGTTACTGCATTTCTCATTACCTGCGTGTTATTTACTGATTACCAGTTAAGACTAGAAGCCGAAGTGTGACTACAGCAGGACATTTCCTTGACCGTAGGAGCATGGCTGGCCTTGTCAACCCCTCGTATTCCGTATTTTGGGAAGCGGGGCGTGACAATTAGACTTAGGCGCTAGTGTTAATCTTTTGACATATTATGTATAGGAGCAGTTAGGGTTAGGTGAGCTTAAGCCCACCAAGATCACTTTGCAATTAGCCGACCGGTCCATTAAGACTCCTATAGGTGACATCGATGATGTGTTGATTAAAGTTGGAAAATTTATATTCCCCATAGATTTTATTGTTATAGAAACACAACCCGTCACTAACCCTAGGAATCAAATTCATGTCATATTAGGTCGGCCCTTCCTAGCCATTTCGAATGCATTGATCAATTGTCGCAATGGTTCTATGAAACTATTATTTAGGAATATGACTATTGATCTTAATATTTTTAACCAAGGATGGCAGCAAAGTGATCCCTATAGTTGTTTCAAAGTCAACTTAATTAATGATACTCCTAATGAGGAGAAGTTGATTTAGATAACTGCTTTACAGAAAATTGGATAGAGGGGGAATTTAGTAACAAAGAAGTTGTTACTTTTGATGATTCTCTCCCAATAGCCTACATGGGAAGTGTCTCACTTGAGCCACTTTTTCTTGAACCTACTCCTCTTTTACGCCCATCGATAGAAGAGGCCCCACGGTTAGAGCTCAAACCCCTCCCATCAAACCTAAAGTATTCCTATTTAGGTTTGAATACCACGCTCCTAGTTATAATTTCTGCTGATCTTATTAAGAAGCATGAGGAGGCCTTATTATCTATTCTTAAGAATAATAAGAATGCTATTGGATGGACCATGGTGAATATCAAGGGAATTAGCCCTACTATAGTACAACATAGAATTCACTTGATAGAAAGTGCCAAGTCAGTTAGAGATCCTCAACGCCGTTTGAATTCTATTATGAAAGAGGTAGTGAGGAAAGACATAATTAAATTCTTGATAATGGTATCATATACCCTATTTCTGATAGCACATGGATCAGCCTAATTCATGTGGTACCTAAAAAGTCGGGTATTACTGTTATTGAAAACCGCATGAACGAGCTAGTCCCAATTCGCATGCAAACCAGGTGGCATGTGTGCATTGACTATCGTAAGATTAATGTCGCAACTAGAAATGATCACTTTCTGTTGCCTTTTATCGATCAAATGTTAGAAAGGTTATCCGGTTATGAATACTATTGTTTCCTAGATGGATATTCCGATTATAACCAAATACCCGTTGCACCCGAAGACTAATAAAAGACCACCTTCACATGTCCATTTGTCACCTTTGCATATAGAAGGATGCGCTTTGGGCTATGTAATGCACCCGCCACTTTTCAGCGGTGCGTAATGAGCCTATTTTCCGACATGGTGGAACGTTTTCTTGATATTTTTGTGGACGATTTTTCAGTCTTTGGGAATACTTTGATGAGTGTTTACACTCCTTGGAGTTAGTTCTCCAAAGGTGCAAAGAAAAGAATCTAACACTCGATTGGGAGAAATGCCACTTTATGGTCAAGCAAGGCATTGTGCTAGGCCATATTATTTCATGCAAAGGAATTGAGGTAGATAAATCTAAAATAGACATAATCTCTAATCTACCCCCTCCCAAAACCGTTAAGGACATTAGGTCATTCTTTGGGTATGCGGAATTTTATAGACGCTCTATCAAGGACTTTAGCAAGATTGCTAGACCTTTGACTTCATTTCTTGCTGAGAATACACCTTTTGAATTTGGTTCTGATTGCCTCAAATCATTCGAGCAATTGAAGAAGGAGCTTACGTCCGCTCCTATTATTCATGCTCCTAACTGGAGTGAGCACTTTGAGATTATGTGTGATACATCTGATTTTGCAATTGGAGCTATCTTAGAATAGCGAATTAACAAGATGCCATATGTCATCCATTATACGAGTAGGACCCTAAATGATACACAGTTAAACTATTCCACCACCGAAAAAGAATTTTTAGCTGTTGTATATGCACTTGAAAAGTATAGGTCATATCTCATCGGTTCACACATTACGATCTACACGGATCATTCGGCCATTAGACATCTTATTTCTATGAAAGATGCTAAAGCCCGATTACTTAGATGGATCCTTTTATTGCAAGAGTTTGACCTTAAAATAAAAGAAAAAAAGATCCGAAAATGCTGCAGCTGATAACTTATCACATCTAACACTTGCACCCACATAAGAACTTCCTATAAATTACCATTTTCCTGACAAACAATTATACACAGCTACTAGCGAACTATGATTCGCGGATATAGTTAACTTTCTTGTTACGAAAATGACACCGCTCGATTAGTCTAAACAAGATCGATATAAGTTTCACTTCCAAGTAAAACATTTCTTTTGGGATGATCCTTATTTGTTTAAAAAGTATAATGACCAAATCATTCGGCGGTGTGTACCTTATGATAAAATTATGAGTGTTCTTTATTTTGTCGCGATCATGCAAGTGGAGGCTATTTTGGGGCTAAAAAGACGGCGCAAAAAGTTTTACAAAGTGAGTTTTATTGGCCCACGTTATTTAAAGATGCATATGAATTTTGTAAAACTTGTGAACGATGTCAACACTTAGGTAAAATCATTAGACGGAACATGATGCCTCTCAATTCTATTCTTATAGTTGAGATCTTTGATGTATGGGGCATCAATTTTATGGGGCCATTCCCAAATTCATTTGGGAATGTTTATATTTTAGTGGCGGTAGATTACGTATCGAAATGGGTGGACTCAATGGTATGCAAAACCAATGAAAACAAAGTTGTTGTCAAGTTTTTGAAAAATAATATTATTTCTCGGTTTGACATTACACGCTCCATTATTAGTGATAATGGGACCCATTTTTGCAACCAATCTTTCGAAGTTCTTATGAGAAAATATTCGATCCACCACAACTTATCCATCCCCATATCATCCGCAATCTAGTGGGTAAGTTGAGGTATCAAATAGAAAAATTAAGCAAATATTGAAAAAGACAGTTAATAAGAACTGCAAGGATTGGTCACTTAAGCTTGTTGACGCATAATGGGCTTATGGAATCGCATACAAGACCATCCTTAGTATGTCTCCATATAGGCTTATATTTGGAAAACCTTGTCATTTACCAGTGAAGTTAGAACACCGTACTATGTAGGCCAAAAAACAATTAAATATGGACATTGAAAAAGCCGGTAAGTATAGGAAGCTCCAACTAAATGAATTAGAGGAAATTAAGAATGATGCCTATAACAATGCCACGATTTTCAAATAAAAAACGAAGATTTTCCATGATAAAAACATTTTACGAAAAGATTTTAAAATGGGCAAAAAGTTTTACTATATGATTCACGATTGCATCTATTTCCTGGAAAATTAAAATCGCGATGGACCGATCCTTTTATTGTCAAAAACGTTTTTTCACATGGAGCTGTCGAGATTGAAAATCCTAAAAATGGTGAGGTTTTCAAAATTAATGGTCAAAGATTGAAACCATTTTTAGAATTTTCGATAGATAATGGGGCGGAGCTCATGGATCTCCATAAGCCCATTTACACTTGAAAATATTTTTAAAACCCCTCATTTGTAACATATGTATACCATTAGTTTATTAGTTAGAGATTTTTTGCAAAATTCCATTTGTTAGGGTTTTTTGTGCAAAACAACACACATCTCCTGTCACGACCCGAAGGTACGGAACGTGACTGACACTTAAACTACGAAACGTCTCAAGGCGCAACGTAATCTAAGTAAGCCAAAGCCCAGAAAAGTAAACCGTTTGACAATTAGAGTGAAGAAAAACTTGTTTTAAAGCAAGTGGTTTTAACAAAATAAGTGGCATTAAACATTTAAAAGCAACATCAGATTTTCCCGAAAATTTCGGCAGAGTCTCCTTTGTAAATACTGGCCCCCAAATGGGTACAACACATGAAAATACATATAAATGATGAAATAATGCATCCCCAAGCGGGAGCTAACTCTTCGCCCATGGAGGAATCACAACCACATGCAATATGTATATCGAAAGTGCACAATAAGCATCTGAAAGCAAGAAATAAGCAAACACCACGTTGGCTCAAGTGAGCATCAACACCAAACATCACAAATAGTAGTCCCACGAGTCTCACCGTCTAATCAAATATACAAGGGTAGATGGAGTATACTAGATACAAATAATATACATGATGGAATAACATATATCCTCGCAACCCACCTACGAGCAATACCGCAAGTCTAAGCAAAAGGAACAAAAAGAGGAAGTGCGCCCGCCGTTACTGTGCTGGCGAGTCGGACCTGCAAGATATTGTGGCACAACGGGGGTGAGTTGCCAACCCATAAGTAGTAAGTAACATCTAATAAGGCTATCGTAAGTATGCACGCAATGCGTCACAGCCTACATATAACAATACAATGCGATGCACTCGTATGGATGCAATATGAATGCATAATCAAACACGAAACTTGAACATGTCTGGTATGAGAAAATCATTATTCTTATCTTAGAAAAATCTCTGTGCAATAAACCGAGGTATCATAAATGAAATCAATAGAAAATCCGTGTCAAGCATCGACACAATATATATGTCTCAATGTCTCAAGATCTCAATGTCTCAATGTATCAATATCTCAATACCTCAATATCTCGATGTCTCAGTACCTTAATGTCTCAATGTATCAATATCTCAATATCCCGGGCTCCGTCAGTCCGGGTCGGCCCATATCATCAAAACTCACGACTACGGTCGGTATCCTCCGGATATCCACCGCGCCACAAATAACCGGTAGGTAGTGCTCCCCTGCCGGGCTCAACGCCATCATCTGCGATCCTCTTGCCCCAGGGTACGATACCGGGTCCACCATATACCCGCAGAAGGTGCATCCCCCTCCTCGAATCGGGTATATGATACAGCTCAAAAACTGAGAAAACTCATGGTGGACACCACACACATCATATCACGAGAAACCCACAAATTTCTATTTTTAAAAATACTAATAGGTTTATAAAATTCTTGCGGTTTTCCCCAAAATCCAGAAATCTCATAAGTACAGAAATCCTCAAGAAGGATCACAATATGAAAACATGTCGATGGTGATGGAAATCTATGATACGGAAATATATACCATGCGAAGTACGGCCAGAAGCTATGCATGAATCATGATGCAATGAGATATGTATAAATGACTAACAATCCTACGTATCCATTTAATGAAATGAATATACAAGTATAAATCCACGGATCATATGTGATGCAAATGCACAGTTACCGTTTTTTTTTAAACAAGATCTATAGTGTCTGTGAGATAGTAATTACCAAAGGTGTGTGTGTTCACATGAACAGTGCACGTGCTGCATGAACCAATGGTAATGGTGCAAGTGTCCTATGATGATGTCATATATATATATATATATATATATATATATATATATATATATATAAGATGATGTAATGCAATGAGATGCATAACTAGGAAACTACGCATATAATGAAAGTACTACAGATAATACTAAACCATCGAGCGCATCACGCCATCCAGACGATCCCCCCATAGATGTGTACATCTACTCACCGGGACGTCTCGGCTAATCTGATCCGATCTCAGCCATGTCTTTTCCGCGCCACATCCGACGCCTCTGCATCCGATCCTAGAATCGCACACAAGAAATTAAGAGGATAAATAAATGATAGTCGCGGATACAATGATACAAGTCAACCATGCGTCCTAACTAGACGCGCATGCACTTGGTGCACAAAACGCGCTCGTGACAACGCCACAAACCGCAACTAAGGTCGCTATACATGACAACCACCAAACCTAGTATCCACTCGTACCAATTGCGCATTCACAATACTCTAACTATTATATGAAATAAGTTGGAACTCATCAAAACCTCAAATATAATCAAATCGATCTATTCCAAAAACCCAGTAAGCATCTTTTAACCATTTTAGTACAAATCTAGATGTTTAAATAAATCTAGTGGTGACAATGATCATCTAATATCATAATTAAGGCACACAAATATTAACTAGGTTTTAATCTCACTTATTTTCATTAATCCTAAAATTTTAGTTTGCAAGATTACATACTTTAGAAAATTTTAAAGTAACAATTTGCAATTTAACAACTAGATTAGAATTTGCATGTCTCAAAATGTTAAACTACACATTTAAACCATGATCAAATGATAAAAACCTAACTTCCATTTCAACCCTTCTCTTGAAAACTCAATTCTTGAAATAGCACTATAATTAAACACCTAAATAAGCTAGATTGAAGTAATTAATTCAACAATTAACCACTGGGTTAGGATTATATCTCAACAACAAGATATCTAGTTTGCAACCTAGCCTCCAAAAAAACCCATCTTGCTCCAAGATCCATGCTAGATTTGGCTAAGGAAATCATGGGTGAAGGTTTAATTAGGATTTAGTAATAATTTGTGTGGATTTTTTATGCATTTCTTGATGATTTTGGAGGTGAAATGGGGTGGGGAAAATTGGGGCAGCAGCCAAGGGGAGGCTCGGCCAGCTTGGGAAGGGGAGAGAGAGAGAGGTGAGTGTATAATGCCAAGTAAAGAAAAGCCCATACCTCTATTATTAACACCCCATGCCTTCTTTGTTTAATGTTTTCTTTTTAATTCCAATTCTATTTCTTTTTCTTTCATAATTGGAGTTGGAAATTTGGGGGATTGGGGGCTACTGTTTCGACAATGAGAGGGAAGAGGGGAGGTGTGGGGAGGGGGGAGGGTTGAAAGTCCAAGTCAAACTCTCCCCATTCCTCATTTATTAAACACCATACCTCTTTTCTATTTTTTTTTATTTTTCTTTTCTCTTGTAACCTTTTTCTTTAAATTTTAGAACGATCTTGACAATTTCATTTCATTGCAAAAACAACATGTTACAATTTGGTTTAATATGTCATGGCTCACTAAAGTATAATTAACCCATTTCAATTTGTAATTATCACCAATTAAATGTATTAGTGAAAGCTTATAATAATATTTAAAATAATTAATTAAGGAAAATATTTTAGTAAACTAGCAAATTTATAAGTGACCAAATAAATATCAATACTAGTCATTACATAGCTAAAATAGGTATATTTAAGTCTATGTTGAAAAATAATTATATATTGGTTTTTACGGAAATCACCAGTTATTTTACCGATTATCGAAAAATTCACCTAAACAATTTTTAAAACGTTATAATCTTCCCCCTTAAAGAAATTCGGTCCCCGAATTTAAAATTTAACTACGCGTACTTTCGAAGAGATGGGAATAACTCTCTCTCATCTCGTCCTCAGCTTCCACGTGAACTCTTCGTCGCTCGGGCCACGCCAAAGAACCATTACGGTCGGTATATCCTCAGACCTCGGTTTCTTCACCTGCCGATCTAGAATGACTATCGGCTGCTCGGTGAAAGAAAATTTTGTGCTCTAGCTGGATCGTCTACTGTAAACTCAAGTCTGCGCCGACGTCGGTCTGCATTATATTTCTGCCTGCTCTGGGCCGCTCTCATCATATCTCAATCAACTGAATCTTTTTGGTCGTCTCTTGCACAATCTGTGGTCCCAAAATGCTGCTCTCACAGAGCTCTGTCCAACATACTGCTTAACTTACGGGGTGATCGACATTTCCTTCTATATAATACCTTGAAGGGTGCCATCTGAATCTCCTTCTAGAAGCTGTTATTATAGGAAAACTCTCTCAAGGGCAAGCGGCGATCCCAACTGCTAAGAAAACTAGAACGCAAGCTCGGAGCATGTTCTTAAGAATCTGATTGGTCCGCTCTGATTGACCGTCATTCTGTGGATAGAAAGCTGAACTCAATCGGGTGTCTAAAGTCTCTTAATGTTTCTACAATAGTCGGCTGGTGAAATGGATGCCTCTGTCGAACACAATACAAGTCGGAACTCCATGTAGTCACACAATGTCATCAACATATATCTGAGCAAACTGAGCGAATCCGAAAGTGGTCTTCACTGGCAGAAAGTGGGCTGCTTTCGTCAATCGGTCTATAATCACTTAAATAGAGCCATACTCTCGACTGGTCGTAGACCAACAATAAATTTCATAGAGATCTGCTCTTATTTTTACTTTGGAATGGGTAAAGGTTGTAACTCTCTAGCTGGCCTCTGATACTCGGCCTTGATTTGCTGACAAGTTAGCATCCCGAAACAAAATCTGTGACATCTCTCTTCATCCCTTCGCACTAGTATACTTCTCTCAAATCACAATTCATATAGGCTGACTGATGTGCCTCCTCTAAGATCTCGCGTCTCAGTCCCTCGGAATCTGGCACACACAGTCAAAATCCCAAATCTTAGTACTCCCTGATCATCAATCACGAACTCTGAATCTCTGCCCCGTCGAACCTGCTCCATGATCTTTGACAAACGAATGTCATCAGACTGTGCGCCTCACGGATATAATCATATAACTGTGGATGTGCACGGACATGGACAAGTTGTCCCCCGGTCGACGTAAACTCGAACTGTACTCGGCTGTCACAAAGAATCTGCTAATCTGTCATCGACCGTCTCTGAACTGTGCTCAACAAGAAAAGCTACCTCCGGGCCTCCAACTCAAACCATCTGCCACAATATTCGCCTTGCCCGGATGATAAAGAACTATCGCAGTCATAGTCTTTCACTAGCTCCATCCATCTGTGCTGTCTCAATTTCAGATCTCACTGCTGAAAAATGTACTTTAAACTCTTGTGGTCCGTGAATATCTGGCACGACTCGCCATATAAGTAGTGTCTCCAAATCTTAAGTGTAAAAACCACCACAGCCATTTCTAAGTCATGCGTGGAATAATTCTGCTCGTGCTTCTTCAACTGCCGAGAAGCATAGCATTAACCAACAAAACTGCCTGATCCTGAAAGCAAAATAATATTGGCGTCGTAGTCGAATAAGTCTTCAACTGTAGAAAGCTCTGCTCGCATACCTCGGTCCAACGAAAAGAAACTCCCTTCCGGGTCAACCCAGTCAACGTTGTAGCTATATGCGAAAAATCCTGTATGAAACGTCAATAGTATCCGGCCAAACCCCAAAAAGCTATGAACCTCCGTCGCTGATACAGGTCTGGCCAGAGCTGAACGGCCTCGATCTTTTTCGGTTCCATACTTACCACTTCTCGTAACTATGTGTCCCAAGAAGTTCACACTATCCAACCAAAAAACACACTTGGATAATTTAGCGAATAGCTGGTGCTCTCTCAAAGTCTGCAACAAAATCCTCAAATGCTACCCAGGCTTCACTCGGCTCTAAAAGTATACTAGGATGTCCTCAATGAAAACGATATTAACTGATCAAGAAACGGCCTGAATATGCGGTTCATCAAGTCCATAAATGCTGCTGGGGCATTAGTGAGCTCGAACGACATCACCAAGAACTCATAACGCCCGTAACGTGTGAAAATCAGTCTTCGGAATATCATCCTCTCGAACCCGCAACTAATGGTAACCTGATCGCAAGTCAATCTTCGGGAAATGTCCCGCACCCTGGAGCTAATCAAATAAATTGTCGATACGAGGTAAGGGATATCTGTTCTGCACAGTAACCCAATTCAGCTAACAAAAATCGATGCACAAACACAACTGTCATCTTTCTTCTTGACGAACAGAATAGGAGCTCCCCAAAGTGACGCACTCGGACGAACAAGCCCCTTTATCCAACAAATCTTGCAACTGATCCTACAGTTCTTTAAGCTCCGCCGGGTCCATCCGATATGGCGGTATAGAAAAAGGCTCCGTGCCGGAAATCAAGTCAAAGCAGAACTCAATATCGCGCTCTGGCGAAAAACCAAGTAACTCGTCAGGAAAACATCTAGAAACTCTCTCCCAATCGGGACCTGGTCTAACGGGACCTCTACGGCTCTAACACAAACATACGTCAAGAATTCCTGACATCCTTTTCTCAAAAGCTGACTAGAGCGATAAGAAGAAATCAAACTGGGAAAGGCAACGCTACGGTCTCCCCAAAAACAAACAAGAACTAGCTTACCTAGAAAACTAAATCTGACTGCTTTCTCACGGCAGTCCATGGATGCATAACACGTGGCTAACCAATCCATGCTCAGAAGAACTTCGAAGTCAAACATATCGAGAAAAAATTAAATTGACAGAAGAATCCTTATCTCCGATGCGAACAAAACAAACACGAATGAGAAACATATCGAGCGACAAAAGATTAGCCTACGAAAGAAATCACAATGAGCGGCTGATTTAGCAAAGACTACTATCGGTTAGACTTCGATACAAATTGTGTGGATACCATTTCAAACAACACCAAAAAGAAATACGAAGAAAACACCGAAAAGACACCTATCACAACGTCTGCCTAACCGCCTCTGAGCTGGCATACCGGTACAATTCCGCTTTGGTCCATAAACAACCGAAGTCTCAAAAATGCGCTCTTTTAGCAGTAAGGTCGCGTCCATCGCGGTTGCATAAATGTCTAAATGCTGGGCACTAACAGCAAGAAATCACTGCATGTCCAACCTCCACACGAACCTCTTTATCCATTTCTCTTCAGTGTCTACCAGGTAAGGAGCGTATCGGACCGCTGAGTAAACTAAATATCATACTCGGACACCGTCATCCCTGAAGTCTTACATAAAGGCTCAAAACTATGAGCTCGGGCATCTCGAACGCTCTCCGAAAGGAAACGAGCAAGAAATATAGCTATGAACTCACCCCAAGTCATAGGAAGTAGATCTGCAGCTCAGCCTCCCTCAATTGACTCGCACCATGTCTGAGCAAGACCTCTCTAGACGAAAACTCACAAGCTCAATCCATATCTCGTCAGAACATCTCTGTGAACGACAAATCCTAGCCATCCTGTCGAGGATTGTCTACGAATCCTTCACTGCATCTGTGCCGGTAAAAACAAACTGGAGGCATCAGCCTCAAAATCTCCAGTAAGGATACGGAAATAATCTTGGTAACAACAGAAACAGTTGCCGGAGCAGCAGGTACAATCACAGTCCCTGAAATAGGAGGGACATCATTGGCTCTCGGAGCTCGGCTAGCCTCAACTAACAATCTAACCATCTGCCGCAAGTTCTGAATACTCGACTCCAGCCTAGCTATCCGTCCTGAAAAAGGCAGATCACTCTGTCCCTGAGGGATAGACGTACTGCCCTGATCGGTCCTCGTCTCAAACGAGCCTACTCTAATCTCATCCCTGGCGGCAGCCCTCTGGCCCTCGTAGTCTCCGGCGGCATAGTGTCTGGAGCAAGAACAGGATTGATAGGAACATTGCGATCAAATCAAAGGATTCCCGGAATCAAGAAAGGAAATACTAGAAAATATATATCCTAAGGTCACTTAGGCGGAGTACCGTATCGTAAGTATGCTGCGAAACATCCACACGCTACGTCACTCTGCTTAAGTCGCCTACTCCATCTACTAAAGGTCATCCTACACTCAGAAAGGTAAAACCTATCGCTCTGATACCAAATTTGTCACGACCCGAAGGTACGGAACGTGACTGGCACTTAAACTACGAAACGTCTCAAGACGCAACGTAATCTAAGTAAGCCAAAGCCCAGAAAACTAAACCGTTTGACAATTAGAGTGAAAGAAAATTTGTTTTAAAGCAAGTAGTTTTAACAAAATAAGTGGCATTAAACATTTAAATGCAACATCAGATTTTCCCGAAAATTTCGACAGAGTCTCCTTTGTAAATACTGGCCCCCAAATAGGTACAACACATGAAAATACATATAAATGATAAAATAAGGCATCCCCAAGTAGGAGCTAGCTCTTCGCCCATAGCGGAATCACAACCACATGCAATATGTATATCGAAAGTGCACAATAAGCATCTGAAAGCAAGAAAAAAGCAAACACCACGTCGGCTCAGGTGAGCATCGACACCAAACATCACAAATACAAATCCCACGAGTCTCACCGTCTAATCAAATATACAAGGATAGATGGAGTATACTAGATACAAATAATATACATGATGGAATAACATATATCCTCGCAAACCACCTACGAGCAATGCCGCAAGTCCAAGCAAAAGGAACAAGAGGAAGTGCGCCCGTCGCTACTGTGCTGACGGGTCAAACCTGCAAGATACTGTGGCACAACGGGGGTGAGTTGCAACTTGTGAGTAGTAAGTAACATCTAATAAGGCTATCGTAAGCATGCACGCAATGCGTCACAGCCTACATATAACAATACAATGCGATGCACTCGTATGGATGCAATATGAATGCATAATCAAATACGAAACTTGAACATGTCTGGTATAAAAATCTTTATTCTTATCTTAGAAAAATCTCTGTGCAATAAACCGAGGTATCATAAATGAAATCAATAGAAAATCCGTGTCAAGTATCGACACAATATATGTATATCTCAATGTCTCAAGATCTCAATGTCTCGATGTATCAATATCTCAATACCTCAATATCTCGATGTCTCAATACCTCGATGTTATCAATATCTCAATATCTCGGGCTCCGTCAGTCCGGATTGGCCCATATCATCAAATCTCACGACTACGATCGGTATCCTCCGGATATCTGCCGCGCCACAAATAACCGGTAGGTAGTGCTCCCCTGCCGGGCTGAACGCCATCATCTGCAATCCTCTTGCCCCGGGATACCATACCGGGTCCACCATATACCCGCAGACGGTGCGTCCCCCTCCTCGAATTGGGTATATGATACAGCTCAAGAACCGAGAAAACTTATGGTGGACACCACACACATTATATCACGAGAAACCTGTAAATTTCTATTTTTAAAAATGCTAATAGGTTTATAAAATTCTTGCGGTTTTCCCCAAAATCCAGAAATCTCATAAGTACAGAAATCCTCAAGAAGGATCACAATATGAAAACATGTCGATGATGATGAAAATCTATGATACGGTAATATATACCATGCGAAATACGGCCAGAAGCTATGCATGAATCATGATGCAATGAGATATGTATAAATGACTAACAATCCTACGTATCCATTTAATGAAATGAATATACAAGTATAAATCCATGGATCATATGTGATGCAAATGCACAATTACCGATTTTTTTAAACAAGATCTATAGTGTTCGTGACATAGCAATTACCAAAGGTGTGTGTGTTCACATGAACAGTGCACGTGCTGCATAAACCAATGGTAATGGTGCAAGTGTACTATGATGATGTCACATACATAAAGATGATGCAATGCAATGAGATGCATAACTAGGAAACTACGCATATAATGCAAGTACTACAGATAATACTAAACCATCGGACGCCTCATGCCATCCAGACGATCCCCCCATAGATATGTACATCTACTCACCGGTACGCCTCGGCTAATCTGATCCTATCTCAGCCATGTCTTTTCTGCGCCACAGCCGACGCCTCTGCACCCGATCCTAGAATCGCACACAAGCAATTAAGAGGATAAATAAATGATAGTCGCGGATACAATGATACAAGTCAACCATGCGCCCTAACTAGACGCGCACGCACTTGGTGCACAAAACGCGCTCGCGACAACGCCACATATCACAACTAGGGTCGTTATACGTGACAACCACCAAACCTAGTACCCACTCGTACCAATTAGCATTCACAATACTCTAAATATTATATGAAATAAGTTGTAACTCATCAAAACCTCAAATTTAATCAAATCGATCTATTCCAAAAACCTAGTAAGTATTTTTTAATCATTTTAGTACAAATCTAGATGTTTAAACAAATCTAGTGGCCACAATGTTCATCTAACATCATAATTAAGCCACACAAATATTAACTAGATTTTAATCTCACTTATTTTCATTAATCCTAAAATTTTAGTTTGCAAGATTACATACTTTAGAAAAATTTAAAGTAACAATTTGCAATTTAACAACTAGATTAGAATTTGCATGTCTCAAAATGTTAAACTACACATTTAAACCATGATCAAATGATAAAAACCCTAACTTCCATTTCAACCCTTCTCTTGAAAACTCAATTCTTGAAATAGCACTATAATTAAACACCTAAATAAGCTAGATTGAAGTAATTAATTCTACAATTAACCATTAGGTTAGGATTATACCTCAACAACAAGAGATCTAACTTGCAACCTAGCCTCCAAAAAAAACCATCTTGCTCCAAGATCCATACTAGATTTAGCCAAGGAAATCATGGGTGAAGGTTTAATTAGGATTTAGTAGTAATTTGTGTGGATTTTTGATGCATTTCTTGATGATTTTGGAGGTGAAATGGGGTGGGGAAAATTGGGGCAACAGCCAAGGGGAGGCTCGGCCAGCTTGGGAAGGGGAGATAGAGAGAGGTGAGTGTATAATGTCAAGTAAAGAAAAGCCCATACCTCTATTATTAACACCCCATGCCTTCTTTGTTTAATGTTTTATTTTTAATTCCAATTCTATTTCTTTTTCTTTCTTAAATTGGAGTGGGAAATTTGGGGGATTGGGGGTTGCAGTTTCGGCAGTGAGAGGGAAGAAGGGAGGTGTGTGTGTGTGGAGGTGAAAGTCTAAGTCAAACTCTCCTCATTCCTCATTTATTAAACACCATACCTCTTTTCTATTTTTATTTTCTTTTTCTTTTCTCTTGTAACATTTTTCTTTAAATTTTAGAACCATCTTGACAATTTCATTTCATTTAAAAAAACAACATGTTACAATTTGGTTTAATGTGTCATGGTTCACTAAAGTATAATTAACCCATTCCAATTTGTAATTATCACCAATTAAATATATTAGTGAAAGCTTATAATAATATTTAAAATAATTAATTACGGAAAATATTTTAGTAAACTAGCAAATTTATAAGTGACCAAATAAATATCAATACTGGCTATTACATAGATAAAATAGTTATATTTAAGTCTATGTTGAAAAATAATTATATCTTGGTTTTTACGGAAAACACCAGTTATTTTACCGATTATCGGAAAATTCACCTAAACGGTTTTTAAAACGTTACATCCCCTTTATAACCCAAACCAAGCCCCATCTTCTAAAAAGGAACAAACTCTCAAAAACCTAGCAAGGAGCTGCAGCCACCACAGAAGCATCATCCCTTGAAGCTTCACATTTTCGGCCGAGACATCAAAAAAGGTAATTTCAGCCAAAGTTTTGAGGAATTGCCCCCCACCCCCGCCCCGAACTCTTGGGGGTAGAAAGTCTCTCTGATCTCTTCTCCAAACTTTGTCTCAAATTTTATTTTCAGATCTGAAATCATGGGTACACCTGAATTGATTATGGAGAAGAATTTCTTTAGAATTTTTCTTCAATCCCCCTATGGTGATTAGTTTCAAGATGAGATTATATCTAGGGGATAGGAATTTTTTATTTATGATCATGCATCCATGGCCATGCCATCGCTAGTGCAAAAATTTTATCAAAATATTGTTAATTATAGCGAGGAAGATTGTTTCATTTATGAGTGGCGTGGAGAGCAATGGATTGTCAATGTAGGCACGATTAGTGATATCATCCATATTCAACCATTCGTGAGTAGGAATGAATTATTAAGAATCGAAGATTATATTCCATGGATGGATGAACATTGTCAAAAGAGTGGTGAGGGTGGTATTGTTGCAATTTTGGTCTATAAAAATGTGTTTGCCGCTTGCAAATTTTTCACTTTCAATATTCTAGGAAATACACAGCATCAAAGCACACTTCACCGCTTACGTTTGCATCTTAGTTTTGTGCTTATGAGAAAAGACTACAATTTTTGCATGTGTCGACAACTGTTGAAATCAATTGCGAGTGTAGTTGCGCACGAAAAGAAATATTATCCACTTCTCACTCTTGTCACCCACATTTGTTGTATTTTGATGGGAGAGCATGATTTCATGGTTTATGCTAGCACCGCAACCCAAATTCCTATAAAACATGAACGATACACATAAGGGTATAAGAAGTGCGAGGGTGTATGGGTATTTAGAACTGAACACGGACAAGGGTTTCGCGCCGAGTCATCCACAAATGACGATGATGGCAGTGAGGGTATCTCTGCAGGTATTCAACACAATCCTTTGTAGGATAGGCCCACACCTAGATCACAACGTTCCTTTTTCAAGAGGGTGTGGAAAGCACTTACGACGATAGACTGTATGCAAGAGCAACATGCCGAACGGTTAGCTCGCATTGAGCGTAACCAAGAGGAATTACTTAGTCGTGTTCGTAGTCAGGGGAGGGGTCATGGTAGACAGTAAGGGCATTGTCAAGTTTAAGTGTGGGGGTGGTTTTGTACATATACATAGTTATTCATATCTAGGTTAAAAAAAGAAAAAATATAGAAAATTTTGAAAATAGAAATGAAAAGGTGAAAAATGTATATAAAAGAGAAAGAGATTTTAAGAAAAATAAGAAAAAGATATGGTTAAATGGATCTAATAATAAATAGTCATGAGCCCATTCCCAAAAGGTTAGTTTCATGAAGGAGTTATTAGATTTGAGAAGATATAAGTGGAGCCTATTTTTGAGTCCAAACATTTGAACGTTGATCTCCTACTATATGCACATGCACACATCTTGAAATTTGGGATAGTAGAAGAAACATGTCATGCTCTTGTCTGTAGTTTCCTACTACAAAAAAATTGAATGGTGTCTTGCAATTATCAAGGTAGCATAGAAAAATTCAGCGAGGGTGCTTCATCACCTAGTGACTTAAATCAACTGGTTTAGGATCATTTGGTGTGCCTTAGGTTTTGGAAGATTAGGATATTGCAATTTACGCCTAATAAGTGATCGCATTCGGTAATCGGTTGGTTAGTGCCTCACAAAGTATTAATGGTCACATGAAAAATGTAGAAACAAATCCATCAATTTGATCCGCCAATTAAAAAGTAATAGAAAGCTAAGTGCAATAAGTGTGGGAGCTTGAATTGAATTCTCCGAGTGTAGGTATGATTTTACACACACGTAGGAGTGTATGATCATGTTTGGAAGAAAGATAGGTAGGAAAGATTGAAAGAATGATAGGAAAGTAATTTTCGGTATAGATCAAAGTCTATTAAGGCATGATTCATGACGACTGAAAATCTAGTGAGGTTTAAACTCTTGTTTTTCGTATTTTTCCTATCTATTCCTATCTTTAAATATAGTTTTCAATTTCTTATTTTTGTTTCCTCTATTTTCTTTAGTTTTTTTGGATTTTGTGGATAGTATCCATTGGAAACCCTCAGGAGACAACACTCCTCCTACTAGGGTCGCCTAGAGCTTTAAAGGCTTGTTGCATGCGCTCAATGCAATCGTGCACCCGCGAAAGGTGCATAGGAGTAGGAATAGAAGTAGGATTTAGTTAGATTTTTGTTTAGTTTAGTTTAAAGTTTGGAACCCTAGATTTGGTCGAAGACTAACAAAAGATAAGTGTGGGGGTATTTGATTGGTGGAATTTATTGCATATTTTTCTAACCCATTTATCATTTTATTATCATATATTATATTGTTCTTGGTATCTTTTGTGAATTATTACAGATAATAGGGTTTGGATGTAAAAGGACGAAAAATTATGCAAAAAAGACATATTACGTGTGTGCGATGTGGACTACATGGAGCTATATTAAAATCAGGGAGATAATCACAAAATAACATAAGATCGCTTTCGTGCGATGGAAATCAAATGGGAGATAATCAGGAAATTCGAGAACAAATTAAAAGATTAAACAAAGTTTGGAGATCTTGAGATTAAAACAAAAGGTTGAAAAAAACCAACATATCCCAGTTGAGAAAATTTCGGCCGAAATGACCCTGGTAAAAGATTCGTCCGGTTTTTTGTGGAGATTTAAGTTGAGATTTTTAGGGTAGTTTTCTTATTCTCTGTTTATCTGTAGAGTTTGTTCTAAGTCTCACAAAATACTATACAAACTCTTGTATAGCATTAGAGTTTGATATCTCTCTCATAGCATTCAAGTTAGGGTTTTTAAGGAGAAGAGATCGAGTTCTATTGTAAGCTTTCTTATGAATATTAATAAAACTTGAGTTTTCTTTAATACCATGAACGGCTAATATTTCTTCTAGGTGTTTTTATTTGCAATTTCTATGGGTTGATATTCTTATTCTCTTCTTTTCTATGCTTTGATTTTGAATCTTTAATGTTCTTTATTATTATCTTTATAGTTATGCATCTAATAAACTAATCTAGTAATGAAGATGACGTCTTGAACTAGACTAGAGAAAGGTGATAACATAGATAATTTAATTAAGTTGATTATAATTGACACCAAGAAACTTAATTAAGGAATGTAAGATACTAATGTAAATATAAGATATTCAACCTAGGTAATTTAAAAGGGTCTACATTAATCGATAAGATAATAATTGTACACTCATGATCTACATATTTTTGTGGAAGATTAAACCTAGGTTGCTTTTAATTAATTAGAACTAGGGTTTTAATATGATTTAGATGATATTATAGTTTTGATATGCTATGTTTATAATTTAAATATAACATATGCTTAGTTATAATTAATGGACACATATTAGAACTAGATTAGAAAAGAAGACGAATCCTTTAAACCAACCATAGAAATAAAGCAAATAAAAACTCTAGAACCTTCTCTCTCTTAGAAAACCAGCTTTTTATTTTATTGTGCGCATTTAAATTTTTAGATTTAAAAAACAATTCAATTTTAACTTGGTTTAAAAGTAGTTAACACATCTCTTCGTGGGAACGATTCTCACGTACTATTGCGATATAGCCGTATACTTGCGATTTAATTTGGAGACTATAAAATCCTCATCACTCACCATTGTGAGTCACAAGCCCAAAACATTCTAAAGAGATCATGAAGAGATGAGAAAAAAAGGTAGTCATGTCATGTGTATACATATACATGTGTGTGTGTAAATACACACACACTAATACAAGTATATGCTACAAATACATATACCCGTATTCGTATCAAAATACATACACCTATATTCCTATAAAATATGAATACCCATATTTGAATTAAGATACAAATACCAGTATTTATATTAAGACACAAATACATGTATTTATATAAATACCTGTATTCGTATAAATACTGTATTCGTGTTAAAAGAGAGATACCAAAAGAGATATATAATGCTAGCTCACATTTCATCCAAATGTGATAATCTGGCTATCTTTCAAACCGACTAGTATTAACAAAATGGCCGATTTAAAGTACGTGTACAAAAACACGTATTTAATCGAACCTACGTACGTATCAAAATACATACACTACATCGTTTCGCCTGAGCTGGGAAACCCTCTGTGTGGGACTCTAAAGACTCGACAATATGCTGATAGTAGGTTTAACCATAGGCACATCAGCGGCGCTAGCTGTACGTAATGGCTGCCCAGGTATTGAACGAAAGGAAGGTCGACAAGCAAACTCGTTCGTGTCCCTACTGAGCCTAAAAGTGACAATCTTCGTACAGTCTGGTCTCTTCTTCTGAGAGTATCGCATATCGGGTCTAGGGATGGAAAATGTCATATCCCTAATAACCTGATAAGTTATGTCGATGTAGCTCAAAACCATCCCGAGAAACTACTGATCTCACCATCAGTAAATCTCATCTATCTTGGCCAAGGTCTTATGGTGATGACCAATCGAATACAGCGCGACATCAACTCCTTATACCGGGAGAGATGAATCCCTTCTATCGTTCACTGCCCCCAGGTGCTTCGGGACTGTACCTAACTAAAACCTATTTGCATAACTCTTTAAAGCCGTGGTAAGATAGTAATCTAAGTGCATTAGGAACAAACTCAAGACTAATGAAGATGTCAGGTCTAAAGACTAACCTGTACATATGTCACCAGATAACTGCTATCTGAAGATAGGTATGTACCCTATAGAAGTTCTCGGCTAGTCTGTCCAGTGTAACTCATAACCTAATGAGCACCGGTATACTATTTTTGGTGTTGTACACCAATGGCTGTGGGACAGGCCACCTTCCCTCATAAGAATAAGAAACGTATACACTAGTCTACTCCGAAGTATCGATGCCCTGTGTCGAAACTCTAACGACTAAAGACAATTTAAGGATATGCTTATAAACTACATAAACCCCACGAGTATGATCTCCATCATAACTCCGGTAGTCAAGCAAAGATCATACGGTCTTGATCAGTCGAAAATATTGCATTTTTAACACATCAATTTCCCTACTATTTGTAATCATCTAAAGGTGTTCGTATGAATATAGCACATATTAGCAAATTGTCTGTAAAATACCAAATAACTTGTGTTATATATTATAACCGGCATTTTGAGGGAAATTGAGTGTTTATCATTGCACGCATGATCTTTTGTATAGCGCAACACTTGTCTCGAGAATCTGTGCAGGCCGAAACTGCTAAAAGTGCTGACAAAAATACGCCAAGTCCAAGACTTGTGATCTGGAAGTGAACAAAAGAGTATAAAAATATTCCAGATATAAAATAAGGCCCCATGGATCAGCACTAATGCACCCAGGAAATTGCATGCACAGATGCCATCAAAGGGCCGCGGATCCGCGGCCGTATGCGCCTATTCGCGGCGGATCCGCGGCCACGAGACCATGACGTCAGCAACTTATTACTTCAGGATTCTCATTTCAAGGTGCAAACTTCTTCAACTCACTTCAAATTCCAGAGATCTCCAGAAGCTTCTGTCCGAACAGCCAAGCTTTTTGTACAAGCTAAACACCTTCAATCTTCTCAAGCAAGCCACATAACTAACTCAACCTAGAAGCTTCTTCCTAACCTCCAAGATTCTAAAGAAAGCAAGCTAACTAACTAACTTTAGAAGCTTCTACTCAACTACCAAGCTTGCAAGAGAAGTTAATCCTAACCTAGCTTCCTTCTAAAGGAAGCTAATCCTAATCAAGGCTATTAAAGGGGACCCAAGGCTTCTTCTCAAAGGTTGTTGAAACTTGAGCCAAAATCCCACAAGTTGAGTGACACAACTTGTGCATCCAAATCCTAACCCTAATTCAATTCCAAAAGCCAATTCAAGATCTCCGAGTACAAATCATGCAAGAAGCCTTCAACCTTTTAGAAGCGACGCCGATCTTCATCCGAGCAAGTGATCCAAGACGATCCGCGACTCACGGAGACGGTGCGAAGCTAATTCGACGATCGAGTTCTTTCTTCAAATTCTTGTAGTTCTTGAGCGAATTGTAACGGAATTGTTGAATACTAAAAGGTGAAATTTCTTTATCTTGCTTTTCTTTATATTTGAGCGTTATGATGAAATCTCAATTCTTGATTGTTTTCTTCGTTATGATGCATGAGTAAAAACTCCTCTTGTGGAGGAATCGAGAAAATTGATAGATGACGATGATTAAATTCTTGAACGATTCTTAAGTCCTATGAGTTTTGTAAACTCTAGTAAATTGAATCATCGACAACCTAGTTTCGAGCGAGGTGCTTTCTTGAATGTTTTCGCTCTTAATTAGTGATCAACGATCGATGCTTGAATTTCCTAGAGGCTAGAATTTGAATGAAAATCAACGAAAGGACAGGGGATAGAAGGAGAAACCCTAGTTTCTTCAAAAGATCCCTAATCCTCATTGATCATCATCGATCTAGCAACAAATCATCAATGGATAAGAATACGTAATCATAAGTTTTCATCCTCACTATCGATTCGATCGATTCCTACGATCCTCATTACAAATCTTAATAACTAATTCAAATTGGACGATTCTTGATTCTTGATTTTTAGTATTCTTGATCTTAGATCTAGATTTTGATAATTCTTGAAATTCACTTTTATAAATCTTGAATCGAGTTCTCTTTTCTTTTATCCTTTAATTTTCAATTCATCTAAATCAATTACGATCAAATCTCACTTTTCCTGTGGACGATCCACACTCGCTAACGAACCTACAATTGACACCGTTATTGATTGCGGTTTACAAATTTCTTTGATTATGATCTTTACACATTTTCAAAACACGACACACAAAGAATCATTCAATCAAATGGCACCGTTGCCGGGGATAGTGTGCTAATTTGTTCGTTTTTGAAATTTGAGTTGAAAAATTTATTCCATCAGAATTTTTAGATCAAAATTCGCACAAACACTAAACGATTTATTGTGATTTGTTGCGAGGAAATCTGGAATCTCTGGAGCGAGAGGAAAAATTTTCAGAGCATCGCAGGGAGTTCAGTGAGTGAACAAGAACATTTCCTGAAATTTTTGTGCAGAGATCTTACTTCCCCACCGCGTTTCCGCGGACAATAGGTGCATTCCGCGGCGTTTCCGCGGTGTGATAGCTGCATCACTGCACGAAAATTTCTCGGTGACTTTCTGACTTTCTTATCTCCTTCCTGCTCTGCTCCATTAACCAATTTCTGCAGGTTTCTTTGCAAAAATTCGCAGCGCCGCAAAAAAAAATAAAGATTGTGCGTATTTGATCTTGGTTGTTTGCATTTTTAATACGGAAATTAAGGGGCAAAGACCAAATTCAGATTAGGTCAGGATTTCATTACCCGTCCTAAGCCCCAAAAATCACAAAACTGCATCCGCATTACCCTCATTAACTAAAAAAATATCTAGACATGACTCTAAGGACCGTCGCGCTCACTTAGGACAGAAGGAGGTCGTGGGTAATCTATTGCTTATCCGTGTTTCTTTTGTGGTGTCTAAGGCAAGTGTGTCTAAGGCAAGTGGCTACTTAATTAGGCCTACTACTTACGTAGTGGAGAACCTCCCACTTACCTGGCACTTACCTGGCCACAGGAGGGACAAATAGGCAGTAGAGGATTGATCTTGCGACTTGTCTTCTGGCAGTTAGGAGCGGTCTAGAGACTTGACCTAGGTGACCACTAGATTTTAGGGTTGCTTGTGTATTGTTTGTGATTTGCATTTTTTTTAAAAATCCGTATCTTTTTCAAAACAAACACCACTTTATCTTTTCCTTAATTATCTTAACGCTGCCACGTGTACTAAACCCTTTAGTGCATGCTCGGCTGGACATGGGATTCTAGTGCCCGTCTTGTCCGCGTTCCCCCGATCGACTCCGAAGTCAGTATTTCTACGTCTACTTCTTCTTTACCCACCACCACACCCACATCGATGGACGGTTCTCCATCGAACTTCTTTACCACTACTCTGCCGCCGTCCGCAGGTGCGCAGAATCCACCCCGCATCTCTCTCCAAGAAAGATGTTACCCTATGTGAGGTCCTCTTTCGACCTGTCTCACCATTCCACCAACCAACGGGGACAATTTTGAAATAAAACCCCAATACATCATTCTTCTACCCAAATATCACGGTCTCGAGTCTGAAGACACATATGTCTTTATTACCAAATTTGAAAATGTATGCGCTATGATGGGTACTTCACAGCTTTCTGTGGATGCTATGCGTCTACGTCTTCTCCCATTTACTCTGTGCGATATAGCCGAGAAGTGGCTTTATAACACAACCGCACATTCCATATCAAACTGGGGAGAATTCGTAAAAGCATTCCTAAAGAAATTCAACCCCAATCATAAAACAGCTCGAGTCCATAGCGAAATAAATCAATTTACCCAGCTTCCAAATGAACCATTCTCGAAGTGTTTTGAACGCTTCAAGGATCTGTTAGTTCAATGTCCATATCACGGAATTCCTAGATGGGATCTGTGCAGAATCATATATGAGGGCATTAATCCTACCACAAAACAGACCCTTGAATCCATGTGTCAAGGTACCTTCATGACTAAAGATGATGGTGAAGCCTGGAGATTTTTAGAAGATTTTACTGAAAGATCTTTACAGTGGGAGGGTGTAAGTCAATCGTCTAGGGGAGGCAATAACCAATCTGATGTTTCCATAGGAGTTTCTTTTTCATTGCTGACAAATTTCATGCAAGTTTCGGCAAATCTTCAGTCTTCCGTCGATGACATGAAGAAAAACTTTGTGTCCCAAAACGAGAGTATTAAGTCAATGGAAGCTCAAATTGCACAATTAAAAGCCGAAATGAGTGCAAGAGAAAAAGGGTAACTTCCAGCTCAACCTTTATCCAATCCTGGCTATTCACATCATGTGAATGCTGTCACCACGTTGAGATCTGGAAGAGTGCTTGACAATCATGTTGGTGAGGAGATTGATAACAATGAAGAATCAATCAATGATACCCGGGCTGAGACTTTTCCTCCCACTTCTACTTCTAATTCTGACCCCAGTTCGTCTACCCCACCATTTTCTTCCGAGCCTATTCTCCGTTTTCCCCAAGGCTCGACACCTCAGCCCACCTCTTCTAGTCCACTGAAAACGATCCCCACTCCTATTCTTAGATCATTCCTACCGACACGATCTTCTCCAATGTTGGACCCCGACCTTATTGCTCAAGCTCCTTATCCGAATCGGGTAAGGAGAAACACACCAAGTCCGCAAATGGAAAAGATCACTAAAATCTTTAAACGGGTTAACATCAATATCCCTCTCCTAGATGCTATCTAACAAGTCCCCGCTTATGCGAAAATTCTTAAAGACTTGTGCACTAGGAAGAGGAAGACTCAAGTGCCAAAGAAGGTATTCATGTCAAAGACTGTAGACACAGCTTTTCCCCAACAATTGCCTAGAAAACGTAAGGATCCTGGCTATCCTACGATTTCTATTTCTATTGGGGAAAAACACATCAACCATGCTCTACTTGAACTTGGCACAAGTGTTAACCTGCTTCCTTTCTCGGTTTATGAGCAGTTAGGGATCGGAGAGTTGAAACCAGCCCACTGCACTCTCCAGATGGCCTACCGATCAAGCACCAAACCTAGGGGTGAACTAGAGGATATGTTAATAAAAATCGGCGAATTTGTATTCCCTGTGGACTTTATTGTACTTGATACACAGCCTTTAGCAAACCTACGGAATCAAATTCCGGTGATCCTTGGTCGCCCCTTTTTAGCACTTCCAATGCTATAATCAACTGTCGTAATGGCTCTATGACCCTATCCTTCGGGAAGATGTCAATTGAGCTGAACATTTACAAGTTAGGAAGTGTACCCTCCGAACCTACTGCTCAGGTCTGTTCTGTCGAATTAATGGATGTCGACAGCAGTGAAGTTGACGATCCTCATGATACTGATCTTGACTCTTTTCATATGTTGTTGTTTGACCCAACTATGTATCATACAAATACGGACTCTTCCACCGAGTTGTCCGGGTCAACAACTAACTCTGATTATGAACTGTTTCTGGAGTCTGAAGATCACCCCGCGCTTTGTGATGGCATTATTCTTCGGGGTATTGATGAGACATTTGAGGAAATCTTCGCTGATGAACTCGCATTTTTGAAAGACACGGGTATTAAGATAAACCATCTCCTAAACAATGAAATTGAACCTCCACCCCTTCTTCTGGAATGTAAAAAGAATGCGAGTAATCCATCACATTCACTGAGTCGTCTCTCCAAAACGAGACGCAAACACATTCTATTCCACCACTTACCTTTTCCCCACTTCTTCTTCCACCAACCGATGCACTACATTGATAAAATTTTCAAATGGTTGGTGTTGACCTTCGGTCTTTGCAAAGCTTGGCATCGACCGGTAATTTTGACCCCCTCTTGTGATTTTCAAAGTTTAACATTGTTTAACTCAAGTTTGGGGGGTATAATCTGGCTCCTGAAAAGAAAATTTTTACTCAAAAAAAATTGTGAGCCAAAGAATAAGTTTGGGGGAGGATTTTCACTTTAATATATTTTGCCTCTATTAATAAATTTCCTCCCAAGCTTACAGGTTTTTTGTGATCTAGTGGATGGCAACAGTGAGGACACTATTGAAAACAAGTTTGGGGGAGGTTTGTGCTTATTTACGCATCACTTTGCATTATACTTTGAATAAGCACAAAACATATAAAAAATAATAATAAATAAATAAATAAATTGTACATAAATAAGATAATAAAAGATTAGATAGTGAAAAATTACATCCAAAAGATTGGAAAAATTTAAGAAAACCTAGAAAATTAGAAGTTTTCTTAAACGAACTAGTAATAAGTAGTTATGAGCCATTGTCCCAAGGGTTAGTAAGATGAAGGAAGTCACTAATCTGAGAATAAAAATAAGTCTGAAAAATAGTTTCTATTCTGGAAGCCAAATATTTGAACGTTGATACCCTACTATACGCACTTACACACGTCTTGAAACTCGGGATAGTAGAGGATACCTTGAAATGCTCTTGTCTAAAAGCCAAAGTATGAAGGAAATAATAAAATAAATGAAGAAAAAATTAAAATGGTGAAGAAAAAATGAATACTGGTTTTGTTATCGCCAAGGCAGCAATAAAAAAATATAGCGAGGGTGCTTCATCACCTAGTACCTTAGACCAACTGGTCTGGGAGTCACTGCTAAGCCTTAGGTGGTACAAGACGGGGAAAATACTAAAACACCTTATAAGCAAGAACATGAGTAATCGGTCGGTTAATACCTCAAGAAGTATTAACGGTCGCATGAAAAATGTGTGAGCAAATCCATCTAAATATTCATCAAATTAAAAAGTACTGAGACAGATGGACAAGAGTATGATAGCTTGAATTGAATTCTCCGGGTGTAAGGATGTTCTTTACACACACGTAAGGGTATATGATCGATGTTTAGAAGAAAGGTAGGAATGAAGAATAAAGACGATGTTTTATTGAGGGATGATGTGATTTCTAACATCTTTTCATGACTATTAAGATAGGGCTCATGACAACAGAAAAACTAGTATAGTTGGAATCTCTAAATTTTCAAAGCTTTTCTTTTACAATTCTTATCTTTATATGTAACTTTCACGGTCTTCCTTTTATTATTGGATTTTGTGGGTGCAATCCGCTGAAAACCCTCAGGAGACAACACTCCTCCTACTAAGGACACCTAGAGGTTTAAAGGCTTGTTGCACGTGCTCAGTGCAATCGTGTTGCCTACGAAAGTGTGCTAGTTAGTTTTTCTTTTTCTTTATTTTCTCCTTCTCTTTCTAATAAAACAGTTTGCTCGATACGACCAAAAATAAGTTTGGGGGAATTTGATCATTCGAAAATATTGCATTTTTAACACATCAATTTTCCTACTATTTGCAATCATCTAAAGGTGTTCGTATGAATATAGCATATATTAGCAAATTGTCTGTAAAATACCAAATAACTTGTGTTATATATTATAACCGGCATTTTGAGAGAAATTGAGTGTTTATCATTGCACGCATGATCTTTTGTATAGCGCAACACTTATCTCGAGAATCTGTGCAGGAAATTCCAGGAATAGAGCCGAAACTGCTAAAAGTGCTGATAAAAATACGCCAAGTCCAAGACTTGTGATCTGGCAGTGAACAAAAGAGTATAAAAATATTCCACATATAAAATAAGGCCCCATGGATCAGCACTAATGCACCCAGGAAATTGCATGCACAGATGCAATCAAAGGGCCGCGGATCCACGGCCGTATGCGCCTATTCGCGGCGGATCCGCGGCGACGTCAGCAACTTGTTACTTCAGGCTTCTCATTTCAAGGTGCAAACTTCTTCAACTCACTTCAAATTCCAGAGATCTCCAGAAGCTTCTGTCCGAACAGCCAAACTTTTTGTACAAGCTAAACACCTTCAAGCTTCTCAAGCAAGCCACATAACTAACTCAACCTAGAAGCTTCTTCCTAACCTCCAAGTTTCTAAAGGAAGCTAGCTAACTAACTAATTTTAGAAGCTTCTACTCAACTACCAAGCTTGCAAGAGAAGTTAATCCTAACCTAGCTTCTAAAGGAAGCTAATCCTAATCAAGTCTATAAAAAGGGACCCAAGGCTTCTTCTCAAAGGTTGTTGAAACTTGAGCCAAAATCCCACAAGTTGAGTGACACAACTTGTGCATCCAAATCCTAACCCTAATCCAATTCCAAAAGCCAATTCAAGATCTCCAAGTACAAATCAAGCAAGAAGCCTTTAACCTTTTAGAAGCGACGCCGATCTTCATCCGAGCAAGTGATCCAAGACGATCCGCGACTCACGGAGACGATGCGAAGCTAATTCGACGATCGAGTCCTTTCCTCAAATTCTTGTAGTTCTTGAGCGAATTGTAACGGAATTGTTGAATAATAAAAGGTGAAATTTCTTTATCTTGCTTTTCTTTATATTTGAGCGTTATGATGAGATCTCAATTCTTGATTGTTTTCTTCGTTATGATGCTTGAGTAAAAACTCCGCTCGTGGAGGAATCGAGAAAATTGATAGATGACGATGATTAAATTCTTGAAAGATTCTTAAGTCCTATGAGTTTTGTAAACTCTAGTAAATTGAATCATCGACAACCTAGTTTCGAGCGAGATGCTTTCTTGAATGTTTTCACTCTTAATTAGTGATCAACGATCGATACTTGAATTTCCTAGAGGCTAGAATTTGAATGAAAATCAACGAAAGGACAGGGGATAGAAGGAGAAACCCTAGTTTCTTCAAAAGATCCCTAATCCTCATTGATCATCATCGATCTAGCAACAAATCATTAATGGATAAGAATACGTAATCATAAGTCTTCATCCTCACTATCGATTCGATCGATTCCTATGAGCCTCATTACAAATCTTAATAACTAATTCAAATTGGACGATTCTTGATTCTTGATTTTTAGTATTCTTGATGTTAGATCTAGATTTTGATAATTCTTGAAATTCACTTTTATAAATCTTGAATTGAGTTCTCTTTTCTTTTATCCTTTAATTTTCAATTCATCTAAATCAATTACGATCAAATCTCACTTTCCCTGTGGACGATCCGCACTCGCTAACGAACCTATAATTGACACCGTTATTGATTGCGGTTTACAAATTTCTTTGATTGTGATCTTTACACATTTTCAAAACACGACACACAAAGAATCATTCAATCAGGTCTTTATCAATATGTATTCGAGATACGTAATATAAATATAACATATACACATGTTGAGGCAAAGACAAACCAGATAGTATACTGTCATATCGAGCAAGACTGTCCTGCACATATATATCCCAAGCATCCACATGTAATATACAATCATGTACTATACAATAATGGCCTTTAGGGCATACATATCCAACAATTGATCCCAAGATTCAAGACCTTAGGGAGAAAAACTCCTGTTAAAAGATGTCTAAACACATAAAAATATAAGTTTCGACTTCGTCAAACATGAATAAAATAACGAGTATGAAGCTTCAGCTCCATTGAAAGCAAAGCTTTCTGGAAAGTTACCAACTTTCACAAATCAGGGTTCGCCCTAATCTTGGACATACTCTATACAGACGTGGGCACCATGAAAAGCGCAAGCGCACCCCCAAAAAGTTAGTTAATAGAAACCTTGGCTTCATTGAAAGCAAAACTTTCCTGAAAGGCAATACTTTTCACAAAACAAGTGCGCATCATGCGATGCGCTATATTCAAAGCTCGTGCGTCAATGTCAAGAGAGCTCTCCATAAAGAACTGTGTTGCGCCACGTGCAATGCACGTGTGTTGCGCTACGTGCAATGCACGTGTGTAAACGCTAGGCACAAGTGCTAACCTTAGTCCCACTAAGCACCATGCGCATCACATGCAACACATATGAGCAGGCGACGGGCGCAACATAAGTGCGCAAGCACACATGAATACAAAGCTAAAGCTTGAGATTTAGCAAATTGGCTAAGTATAGAAACTTAGGCTTTATTTACGATCCATTGATCAGCAGAGAACAATGTTCTTAAGATATGACCAAATTATTTAAGTTGATCTTAGCTCCCAAATGAGACTAACGATCCTTAAATAGAGTTTATACTCTCGTATGAAACTTATGGACCTCACAATGCGATAATTGTCATCATAATTTCAAACCTGTTGGCAAACCAAGGTACCAACATGGACCCCGTTAAGCAAATGCTTGACCCAAAATTCTCTAAGTTGACTTAGCTCTCAAATGAGACTAATGTATCCTTAAATAGAGCTTTTGCTCTCATGTGAACCGATGGACCTCACAAATGTGAAAAATGCAATCCAAGTTCACTCCCGTTGGCAAATCAAGCTACCAACGTGGACCCCGTCAAGCAAATACTTAAGCCAAATCATATGATATATATACGGATTTGGACTAACCCGCACCCTGCGGGCAACGACAAAATTAGTGTCTGTATACAATCCAAGGGACCCAAATAAAAACCAAAACACGACACATAAAGGAAACAACATGGAGTGCAGAAAGTTGTTGTCATACGCGACAACATAATTAACTACAGGGGCTTGTGTCTGTAGGAAGAATGCGTCACCACAATCAATAAACCTCTCACCCTGAGAAGGAATCTGAGCTATAAATCAATTTAGTGTCTTCGGAGAGGTGGATGGATCAAACCTATGCATCTGCCCCCCTAATTCAGGCTAGACGTTCTATCCCAGTTCATCTGACCAGTCTTAGGCCGTAAACATTATCCTGTTCATATCTCTTTACCATCTTGCATCGTGTTGTCGCTTACTGCATGTGACAACTATGAGATTAAACCTGCCTTCATCAATTCTCTTCCTAAATTCCATGGCCTTAAATCTGAAGACGCTTATGTCTTTACTCGGGAATTTGAGGACCTTTACCAAATGTTGAAGTTGAAGCAATTAAACACTGATATGGTAAAGCTTAGGTTAATATCTTTTACACTTACTGATAAAACCAAACATTGGCTTTATAGCATTCCCGCTAAAACGATCCAAACTTGGGAGAAATTCATACAAACCTTCCTAAAGAATTTCTACCCCCCATTTTAAAACTACTAAATATAGAAATGAAATAAGAACATTTCATCAAATGGAAACGAGTCCTTTTGGAAATATTTTGATAGATTTAAAGACCTCCTAATTAAATGCCCTCATCATGGGATTGCTAAATGGCAATTGTGCTAAATTTTCTACGAAGGCTTAGACTCCAAGGTGATGCTCGAATCGATGTACCAAGGAGATTTTATGAATAAAAGCAAAGATGAAGCATGGAGTTTTCTTGAAAATCTGTCAGATAAGACCATGTAGTGGGAGAGCAAAAACGAGAGGGGAACAACTATGTCTAAGGGAGGGATGCATCTCGTTGAAGCTTCAATCGGGATGGAAGCAAATTTAGCAGCGATCATGCACACACTTGAATCTATGCAAATCACCACTCCTTCCCCTGTAAATTAAGTCAGCCGGTCTTCTTGTACAAATTATCAAGATTTGTTTCATCTCTCTAAAGAATGTACTTCCTTAGGAGGTCCTCAAGGTCAAGAAACAGCGAATACGGCATTTCAAAGACCTATTAACAACCCTTTTTTTTCCCAGACTTATAATCAGGGTGGAACCATCCAAAACTATCTTGGAATCAAGGATCGCATAACACTAATACAAATCAACAATTCCAAAATCAAAATCAAAAAGTGAATCCTCCAAACAACTCTCCCCAAACCAATACCAACTTTACATCTACAAGGTTTGAATAAGAGAATAATAAGAGAGTCATAAGTTTAGAAAAGACTTTAGACTCTTTCAAGAAAGCCTCCCATCAAATGCAAGCAAATAATGCCCAAACCATGGCCACTTTAACATCAATGTTACAAAGTTCTAATCAAACAGTTAATGCAAACTCATAAGCTATTACACGATTAGAAGTATAAATTGGTCAAATACCTGCGTCAATGGGTGAAAGAGAGAAGGAAACCTTTCCAAGTCAACCTGTCATTAATCCTAAATATCCTAGAGCTAACCCCGTAGCAGTAAATGCTATTCAAACGCTTAGATCAGGAAGGCATGTTGACAATCTTGTGGAGATGCCGGGAGAATCCACCGAAGAGATGCCACCGACAGATGTTGAAGGAAGACATGCAGATTTTGATTCTATTCCTACACCTCCACTTCTTCCTAAGGAGCAACCTATTAAGCTACCAGGATCATACCCTCAGTGGTTAAGGGGTAATAAGCAGTCCGCTCAAATGGAGAAGGCGTTAGAGACCTTTAAGCAAGTTAAGGTGAATATCCCTCTTCTGAATGCTATTCAGCAAATCCCTTTCTATGCAAAATTTCTAAAGGATGTGTACACCCAAAAGAGGGAGACTTATGTGCCTAAAAAGGTCTTTTTAGCAGCAAACATTAATGAAGTTTTGTCCCAATCAATGCCCATTAAATATAAGGACCATGGTTGTCCAACCATTATATGTGTGATAGGTGACATGACAATCAATAGAGCCTTGCTTGACTTGGGTGCAAGTGTTAACTTGCTATCCTATTCGGTTTATGAACAACTAGCTCTAAGAGAGCTTAAACCAACTAGGATCACTTTACAGTTGATTGATCGTTCCTTGAAAGTTCCAAAGGGGGAAGTTGAGAATGTGTTAATTAAAGTGGGAGAATTTATATTCCCGGTTGATTTTATTGTTTTAGAAACACTTCATATAACTAACCCACAATGTCAAATTCATGTAATCTTAGGACGACCATTCTTAATGACGTCAAATGCTTTAATCAATTGTTGTAATGGTTCAATGAAATTATATTTTGGAAATATATCAATTGACTTAAATATTTTCAACCTAGAAACCCAACCTAATGACCCTTATGACGAGCCGCTTGAAGTAAACACAGCTAATGATATGTCTAAGGAGGAGACAGTTGACTTTGAGGGTGATAGTTGGAGATGAGTCTAGAAGGACTTTTTGAGGAAGAACCCAGTGATGTAGATAATGTTAGTGATATGTATGCCCTAGAAGCCATTACTGTACATACGATGTATATTGTGGTGGATGCTTAGACATATAGAGGGAGGACTTTCTTGCTCGACATGATAGTATGCTATCTGGTTACACTTTATTTTAACATGTACTCTGATTGTCTCTATGTTACATGTTGATAAAGCCCTTAAGATGAGTACTTGACTACCAGGACTATAATGCAGATCATACTAGTGGGGACAGTGTAGTCGCTAAGTACATCCTTCAAATGTTCCTAGTCATAGGTGTATCGAGACAGGGCATCGATATACCAGAGTAAACTAGCGTATGCTTCTCGACCCATGTAGATGGGCGATGGATGATCCCATATCCATTGGTGTTTGACATCAGAGATAGTATATGGGTACTCAGTGGAGACTGGGTACACTGAACGGACTCGCCGAGAACTTCCAGATGGTATTATACCTCATGTCAGATGGCAGTTCTCTGGTGACACTGGTACATGTTAGTCTGTAGACCCGAGATCGTCATAGAGTCTTGTGTGATTCCCACTGTGCTTTGATTTCCATCATACCACGTCCAAGAGGGCGTGCAAAATGGTGGCTTTTGGGTACAGTCCCAAATCACATGGAGGCAATGAGCGATAGGAGGGGTTTCGTCTCTCCCGGTATAGGGAGTTAATGTTGCGCTGTGTTTGATTGGCTATAACTGGAAATCCCTGGCCAGGGTTGCTGAGATTTACTGGTAAGTGTTATCAATAGTTTCTCGAACTGTTATGGACCTCATATCGACACGACTTATCAAGCTACTGGGGTCTGATGTTTACCACCCCTAGGCGAGATATGCGACATATCAGACGAAGAGACCGGACTGTACGGGAGTGTTACTGATTGGATTCGCAGGAGAATGTACAGGCTTGCTTATTGATCTTCTGATCGCTCAATACCTGGGTGGCTGTTACGTTTAGCTGACCGCTTGCAGCTTGTGGGTGTTTGATATGATCATCACCTACTGCCGGCGTATTGACGATTCTTTAGAGTCCTACACAGAGGTTTCCTGGCTCAGGCAAAACAAAGTAGGAGCACATATGTGATATGTGCGGGACCTAGAACAATACGTGTATGCGATACTGTATTAGATTCTCGTGATATGTGATATCGGCCGGGTATATGTGATATAGCCGGGTCATCAGATCAAGTGTTGATTCGATGAACTGATACAGATTATATTAGTCGGTTATTTATGAAATAGCCGGATTATCGGATCAAGTGTTGATTCGATAATTTAATGTATAATTATATATTTGATATATTATATTACATTAACTAATATTAGCTCACTTTAAGATTCTTTTTCTCACTTGGATAATACATTGATATATATGTGATATATGTTAATTGTATTATTTTATTTTGTTACAATGAATATTGTATATGTGATATATAATATTGTAACAAGTTAGGGTTACAAATGCAACATGCTTTGTGGAGTTTAAATATGGTTAAGGTTTGGATTAGGGTTAAACTTGGATGAAGCTTTCAAGAAGCTTTGACTTTGACTATGATATTTTGTGAAGATATTTCTTAACCCAACCCAAACCCTTTACCATATTTAATTCTCTACATGGGTTAAGTCTTCATTCTTAACCCATGGCTGTATTTCTAACCTCACACAAGTTTTCATTATTCATCACAAATAGATTTCTTCTTCTTCCTCCTTATTGAAAAGCTTTCTAACTTTTTGACATGTGATGATAATGAGTGAGAAATTGAAAAAAAAAGAGAGCTAAATTCCTACTTCATCATCCTCATCTATTCTAGCCGCTTAGATTAGGGTGTTTGCTTTTCTAATACTTGATTAGCAAAGCAAGAGCTTGGGTTTGAGTTTCTTCAAGGTAGATCATCTTAGTTATTGAAGATCGGAAGCAAGCTTGCATCTTTCTCTTCATGGAGCCTCTCTAGAGTCCGGGTACTTGATGATCGCAGCGAAGGGACCTCAGCACGGAGATTATGAAGAGAAGGAACAAACTACAAAGGTTGTAATCCCTAACTCTTAGATGTTAAAGTGTTTAACATGCTTGTTTGCTTAATTCTCTAGTATAGATCTTGGTTAGGGTTTGTTTAGCACCCCAAAAATTTCAATATGGCATGTGTGATGCCTTCCTAAACCTTGCTAAGGTGCTATACTAACCCTACAGATAAATGTGAACCATCCATTCATGAAGTTTGTCATTCTAATTAGGTAAGTCCTCATGAACATTTATCGATAGAACCTAGGCCTATTCTTCTTCCATCCATTAAGGAGTCATCTCGACTAGAGCTTAAACCTCTACTCTTACACCTAAAGTATGCATACTTAAGGTAGAAGTGGAACGCTCCTTATTATAATTGCATCCAATCTTTCAAAGGAACAAGAGGCAGCCTTATTGTTAATTCTTAAAAATAATAAGAGAGCTATAGGATAGACAATGGCATATATCAAGGAGATAAGCCCAACAATTGTGCAACATAGAATCCACTTGATAGAGGATGCTAAGACCGCTAGAGATCCTCAACGCGGGCTAAACCCTGTAATGAAAGAAGCGGTAAGAAATGACATTATTAATGTCTAGATAGTGCTATCAATTACCCTATCTCTGATAGCACTTGGGTAAGTCCGATTCATGTCGTACCAAAGAATTCTGGTATAACTGTTGTTGAAAACGACATGAATGAGCTTGTTCCCATCCGCACGCAAACTGAATGGCGTGTATGTATAGACTATAGGAAATTGAATGTGGTAACTCGGGAAGATCATTTTCCTTTGCCTTTTATTGATCAAATGTTAGAGAGATTAGCTAGACATGAGTATTATTGTTTTCTTGATGGCTACTCCGGCTATAATCAGATTCCTATAGCACCCGAAGATCGAGAGAAGATCACTTTTACATGCCCTTTTGGTACTTTTGCTTACCGAAGGATGCTATTCGGACTATGTAATGCACCATCTACTTTTCAGCGGTGCATGATCAATATATTCTCGGATATAGTGCAGAGATATCCCAAGGTATTTATGGATGACTTCTCGATCTTCGGTAACTCTTTTGAGGAGTGTTTATATCATTTAGAGCTAGTTCTCCAACGTTGTAAGGATTTAACACTCAATTGGGAGAAATGTCGTTTTATGGTCAAGAAAGACATCGTGCTAGGCCATATTATTTCACGAAAAGGTATTGAGGTAGATAAGGCTAAAATTGACATAGTATCTAACCTACCACCTCCCAAAACTATTAAAGATATAAGGTCGCTCTTAGGATATGCGGGATTTTATAGACGCTTTATCAAGGACTTTAGCAAAATTGCTAGACCCTTGACCAATCTTCTTGCCAAAGACATACCTTTCGAGTTTAGTTCTGAATGTCTCGTTTCATTCAAGCATTTAAAAAAGGAGCTTACATTTTCCCCCATACTCCACTCACCAGATTGGAGTAAGCCTTTCGAGTTGATGTGTGGCGCATCAGATTTTGTTGTTGGAGCTGTCTTAGGTCAGCGTATTGATAATGTGCCACATGTTATCCATTATGCTAGTAGGACTCTAAACGATGCACAGCTAAATTATTCTACAACTGAGAAAGAACTGTTAGTTGTAATTTTTGCACTTGAGAAGTTTAGATCTTACTTGATCGGTTCTCCCATCATTTTTTATACTGACCATTTGGTACTTCGGTATCTTTTTGCGAAGAAAGATGCTAAATCCTAATTTATCCATTGGATACTTCTATTAAAAGAGTTTGATCTTGAGATTAAAGATAAGAAAGGAGCCGACAATATTGTGGCCGATCATTTGTCACGTCTCCCCAACGCACCTACAATAGAACTTCCCATAAATGAACACTTTCCTGATGAACAACTCTTTGCAATATCGAGTGAGCCTTGGTTTCCCGATATCGTAAATTATCTTGTCACGAACAGAACATCTTCGCATTGGTCAAAATAAGATAAATATAAATTTCTCTCCCAAGTGAAGTATTTCCATTGGGATGAGCCTTACCTATATAAATATTATTCTGACAAAATCCTTAGGAGATGTGTTCCTAACGAAGAAATGAAGAGCGTTCTATCGTTTTTCCATGACCAAACTTGTAGGGGATACTTTAGGGAAAGAAAGACAGCTGAAAAGGTTTTGCAGAGTGGGTTTTATTGGCTTACACTCTTTAAAGATGCTTATAACTCTTGTAAAACTTGTGATCGTTGTCAACACATGGGTAAAATAAATAAGAGGAATTTGATGTCACTACAATCTATTCTAATTGTAGAAATCATTTATGTGTGGGACATCGATTTTATGGGACCCTTCCTAAATTCATTTAGGAACATTTATATTTTAGTTGCTATTAACTATGTCTCAAAGTGGGTGGAAGCAATGGCGTGTAAAACCAACGACAATAAAGTTGTTGTCAAATCTTTAAAACATAATATATTTTTTAGGTTTAGCACACCACGCTTCGTTATTAGTGATAATGGAACCCATTTTTTTAATAGGACATTTGAATCTTTAATGAAAAAGTACTCGGTTGGCCACAAACTTGCAACCCCATATCATCCTCAAACTAATGAGCAAGTAGAAGTATCCAATAGACAAATCAAGCAAATATTGGAGAAAACTATTAATAAAAATCGAAAATATTGGTCTACCAAACCAGTGGATGCATTATGGGCTTATAAAACAGCTTATAAAACCAATCTTAGAACGTCTCCTTATAGGCTTGTATTTGGGAAAGCTTGTCACTTACCAGTAGAATTAGAACACTGCGCTATGTGGGCTATTAAAAGTTTAAATTTTGATATTGAAAAAGCCGATGAAACACGAAAGCTTTAACTTAATGAACTTGACGAGATTTAGAACGACCCTTATGAAAACGCTAAAATATATGAAGAGAAAACAAAAGTTTTCTATAATAAATCTATAATTAAAAAATTTACAATTAGCCAAAAAGTTTTACTGTATGATTCTAGATTGTATTTATTTTCTGAAAAATTAAAATCTAGATGGACGGGGCCTTTTGCTGTAAAAAAACGTTTCTTGCACGAAATGGTTGAAATAGAAAATCCTGAAAACGGTACTATTTTTAAAGTTAACGATTAATGCCTTAAACTGTATTTGGAGTTTTCTGCAGATATAGAGGAGGGGTTCATGGATCTCCATGAACCGCATTATACATAATAAATTCATAACCCTCTATTGTATTATATGTATACTAACATTTAGTTTTTGTTTTTTGTTTTTGTTTTTAGCTATTACTCTAATTTTTAGTTTTTCAGGGTCTTTTGTGCAAAAAGCCATCTCACCTTTATAAAACTCAATCAAGGTCATCCCTTGCCCTATGCGCACTTCATTTCAGATCTAGAGAAGGCAAGGGAGCTTCTACAAAAATCCAGAGACCATCGAAGTGATCCCCACCGTTGCGCCCGTGGCCGCACTTTTGCGCCCATCTCATCGCCGATCCCCCCGAGACTTTGGGGGAGGTAAAAGCTTCCAATTTATTCTCTGTTTAATCGTTTGTTGCATCAATTTGATATCTGAAATTATGAGTTTTGTTAATTAGAGTTTAAATCATGGTTAAATTATATATGGAACGGAATTTCATTAATATTTTTATTAAGCCGGAGTACGGTGATTTCTTCTACCATGAGATTTTAGCAAGGAATTAGGAATTTCAACTTTACAATCATGAATTAATTGCCATTGAGAGTTTAGTAGATGGATTTTACCGTGGTTTTAACAAAAATACTTACTATCCTGTTAGATATAGTTGCCCTAAAGACAATTATTATAATTGTAAATAGACCTATATGAATAGAACATTCTTGCTCAACATGATAGTATGCTATCTAGTTTGCTTTATCATTCATGTGTATATATTTTACTTGTTATTACGTATCGGTAATACATGTTGATAAAGCCCTTAAGATCCTTACTTGACTACTAGAATTATGATGTGATCATATTAGTGGGGCCTGGATAGTCCATAAGCTCATCCTTAAAAGTTCCTAGTCGTGGGAGTATCGAGACATCACATCGATACTCCAGAGTAGACTAGTGTATACGTTTCTTAACCCCGACCGGGGCGATGGCTGGTCCCATGGCTATTGGTGTTTGACACCATAGATTGTATACAGGTATTCATTGGAGAATGAGTACACCGAACGGATTCACCGAGAATTCCTATATGGTATTATACCTATTGTCAGATAGCAGTTCTCTAGTGACAATGGTACATGGTAGTCTTTTGATCTGAGATCGTCATAGTGTCTTATGTGTGTTTCCATTATATTTTGATTACTATCCAACCACGGTTTTAAAGAGCCGTGCATACATGTTTAAGTTCGGTATAGTCCCGAAGCACATAGAGATAGTGAGAGGTCTATAGGAGATTCTTCTCTCCCGGTATAGAGAGTGGATATCGCGCTGTGCATAATTTGACTATAACAAGAAATCACTACCTAGGGTGGTTGAGATAAACTGATAAGTGTTATCAGTTACATCTCGGATGGTTATGAGTTCGATTTCTACATAACTTATTGGGTAATTGGGGGTCTGACGGTTTCTACCCACATACCCGATATGTGATATTCTTTGAAGAAGAGACTGTACTGTACAGTAATTGTCACTGATATGCTTTGTTGGGTTCGAATGAGTTTGCTTGTCGACATACGTCTTGATCAATACCTGGATAGCCGTTACGTGCAGCCAGTACCGCTAACGTGCTTGTAGGTTAACCCGTGAGGGGATTGACCTGAAAGTGTTTCAGATTCAATCGGATATGATCCTATTTAACTCGATGCCAACGTATTGTCAGATCTTTAGAGTCCCATAATGAAAGTGTCTGCCCAGACGAAATGATGATGTGACGTGCGTATAAGGATACCTGCGGAAGTTCGATTAAATACGTGTATATGATACACATTTATTAATCGGATGTTTGATAATGCTTGTCGATTTATTTATAAGCCAGATTATTAAGTCAAATGTTGACTTAATATCCATATATGTGATATGCTTGCTGGTGTTATGTATATGACACGCACACTCTCTCTCACATTAGTATATGATACTAATGTATTATTATGTATATGATACATAATATGTGTATGTATTTGATACATATACTTTATCTCTTTAAATATATGTATTTTATACATATATTGTTTATGTATGTGATACATAAATTCTCACTCTCATTTATATGTATAGAATACATATAACACATATAATGTATTTGTATATGGATACAAATACCCATTTGTAACTTTGTGGCAAATGAGAGACGTATGGAGTGGGGGCCACTTAAGAAAATATATTGATATTTTCTCAAGCCCTCTCTCTACAAAAGAGAACACATAGGAGAGAGAGTTGATGCTTATCATTCATCTTCATCTTTATCTTCGTCTTCTCTTCTTTTCTCAAGAGAAGAAAGAGAGAGAGAGAGAAAATGAGAGAGTTTCCATTATTATCTTTTATCTCTACCTATTAACAATTGATTGAGCTAGTTGCCTCACACTAGAAGAGTTCTAGAGTGAAGTGGGAGTTTTGATGGGTTGCTTTCAACGTGGATCATATTCGGTGAGGCAGTCGGCGATCAAGCTCGATCCCTATATCAAGGAGTCTAACTTGAATCTTCCACCAGAGAGTGGACACGCTACAAAGGTTGTAGCCCTCTTAAACTCATTGTATTGCTTTGGTTTTCTCTCTTGATTTGTACAATTGCTAGTATATAGATGATTTTGGGTAAAGTGCTTGGTGCTAAATATTAGAAATTTTATTCTATATTTCTACCATGGTCTGCAAGTGTTACGACCCTAACACCGTACACTTACATCTGATTACAGAATCTTAACTGTAAATTGGCGAGGTAACCCGTTCAATATTAATGTCTCCAAAATACAACATGTCACTAATATTCCTATAGTCGAGGGATAACAAGAACCGCTAGAGTTGGAGGACTATATGTCGATTATGGGTCCAAACTGTCAAAACCCTGATGGGGGTATTTTAGGAAAATCGTTGTACAAAAATGTTCATATGGCCTGTCGGTGGGCTAATAGGAAATGTTCATATGGCCTGTCGGTGGGCTAATAGGAATGTGATAGGAAGTTTGCACCCCACGTCATATTACACCACTTCTCTTCACATTGTTCATATGCTTATGATTAAGGACATTAGATTTTGCCTGTGTAGGCAACTTCTTCAAATCATAGTTGACACAAAACTTAAGAAGAAAGTTACAAAATATCTAGTTCCTATCTATTGAGTGTTTTTCATCACCTTATTGAGGTATTCGTTTTTTCAGGCGTGTACAGATTCCTCCTGCCCGATGGTAGACATGGGTTTATTGATTGTGGGGATTCTAATCTCCGGCGCCGTGAACAAAATTGTCGTTAATTACCCCTCGTTTTGACGCGAGGGAAGCTCCAATTAACGGGTCATACGTATCATACGAACTCAATATGAAATATGCGTATGTTGTGTTTGACAACAGTTTTGAGAGTACATTGGACATATCGAAGGTCTCGCAGAATTTACGGGGGTCCCGCTTCCCAGTCAGCGGACTGGGGGTTAAGGGGGCTAGCAGCCCCCTTACGGGGATCAGGACAGCGCTCCGAAACAAAAAATTTCTTGGAAGGAGCGGCGACTTTGAGTTTGTCCGGGAGGTCTATCGAGGGCTAGGAGGTCAAAATGGGGGACCTCCCGAAATAGGGTCCCGAAGAAGGGACCTCCTAAAAAAGGGGTCCCGACAAAGGACCCGGGAGGGATCCTGAAGGCAGGATCTCTCGAGGGGGATCCCGAAGGAGGGACCTCCCTTTGGGAGGGGTCCCAAAGTGGGGACCTCCCGACAGAGGACCCGAAGGCGGGACCTCCAGATAGGGGGGTCCCGACAGGAGGCTCGGGAGGGGGCCCGAAGGCCGGAACCCTTTGGAGGGGTAAAGGGAACTCCCTTGGGGGGGGTTCCAAAAAAGGAAGCCCCTTTGGGGGGGGTTTCGAAACTGAACACGGGGTTGTCCCGTGTTCAAAGATTTGAGGATGAACTCGGGTTGTAACACATGTTCCTTGTGAATCCTAAGAGGGATCCGGTGGCGAGGAGGCTTTAGAAGGCGAAAATTTTGAGCTTTTGTCCCAAAGTTATCGACTTTATGTGCTTTGGGGATGAAACCAATGGATTTCATCAAGGTCCTTCATTCATTGTGCTTTCTTGGGGTGAAATCCATAAGATCTCTTTCATCTCTTTTCCTTGGCTTTGTTGAAGAAAGGCAATGTTTTCCTCTTGATTTGGGTCTTGATGTAGTTCGGTGAGGCACTATAAAGTCAAGTATGGGAGGGCTACGAAGGAAACGTCTTTATGGCCCTTTCCTTAAGACCAGCTATATGCCCTTTAAACAACTCTTAAATAAGATCTTTTATACATAATAAAGTAGTTTCGTATGAAACTTGGGGAAAAGAGCAACCAAGAGCTCACTAAAAAAGGTCAGGGCTTTGTACGAGCGCCTACCTTACTGGCTTCCTTACTACTCAAAGTGAACAGGACCCGCTAGTGCCTACTACCTTAATGCATATAAACTGGGACCCTTGAAATCACAGTCAACGAAGAAAGGAACTCTTTTATGATCTTTCTAGAGGCTGAAGATGAAGTGAGAAATGAGAGAAAATCACGTCAAGAGAGGAGGAGACTCAAAAACCCTCGGAATGAGAAAAGAATAGAAGTTGTCATTTCTTCTTTTGGTGGGGTTTAAATACCCCTTACATGTTTGCACTTAAGCTTTTGGGCTTTACAAAATTGGTTTTATGCCTATTTTTCTTACATATTATATCTATTTATTACATATCAAACTTATTTATTACATTTTCCTTTTCTTGGCATGGGGTTGCCCCCATGCTTGAGCTTAGGCCGGTTTGGGCTGGGCATGAGCCCACTTGATTTGGGTTCGGGCTTGGGCCCACTTGATTTGGGTTCGGGATTGGGCCCGGGCCCACTTTTTAGGCCTTGAGTTTGACTTTTTGATTTCGGCCGTGGGGTGTAATTTTTTACCCCAACGGGCCTTGTCACACATCTTTGTAGGGTTATGATGGGTGAGGTAGAATTTTTCACTCTTGCACAATCCGTACCTTTAATTCATATTAAGGTTGAAAAATTTCTACTGCTTATTCTTCTACACTTACACTTGTTTGGACTGAGCACATGCAGCATAAAGATGTTATTTTTGTTGAGTCATCACACACACACGATGAAATTGAAGGACCCTCTGAAGGGCCTTCACATGCCCCTCATGTTGAGCAAAATGAATTTTGGTAGTGCCGTGCACCGAACACACAAAAATCCTTCATTAGAAGAGTGTGGAAGGCATTCACGAAAATAGAAAGAACAAAATAAGAACTTGGTGCTAGGTTGTCCCGCTTAGAGAGACAGAGAGAGGCGATGCTTAGGCACTGTACGAGTGAGGGTGGTAGACGGGGTAGAGGGCATTAATGAGGATATTGCTAGAAATAAGTGTGGGGAGGTGGTTTGCACGGTTTTTCATTGTTTTTCCTTTTTAGTTTATCTTTTTCATTTTTTTCTTTCTTTCTTTCTAGGTTCGTTTTTCTTATTTTTCCTTTAAAAATTATTAAAAAAAAGTTTTTGAATTAAACCAGTGAATAGGTGATCTTGAATTTGAAGTCCGAATGTTAAGTGAAATTAAAGAAACATATTGAACCTGAGAATATAACGAAATCTGAAAAATAACCCTATCTACCCTATCTTGAAATTAAATATAGTGAGTATATACCCTATTATTCACACAAGCACGCGTCCTTAATCTTGAAATGTAAAAAAGAATTAGAAATATATTTTGTTGAAATGTACTTATAATAAAATAAAATAAAAATGCAAAAGATGCGCAAAGCAGATAGTGTAAACTACTGAAGGGTGTCAAAAAATTGAATATAATAAGTTTAGTTTTGTGATTGCCTAGGGCGAGTAAATCTTCAGTCTTTAGGGATGCTTCATCACCTGGTGCCTTAGACTATCTGGTTTGGGAGTCACTGGTGGAGATCCTAGGTAGTTGGCAAGACCAGACATACCCATACACTGAGTAATCAGTTATCCGGGCCTCGTGAAGTACGAGGTAGTCGCACTGAAAGGTGTTGTGGCGTTATAAATAAATTTAAAATATATATAATATAAGGATATGAGGCATTGATATGATAATTTGAATTGAAATATCAAGAGAAAAAGGTGCATTACACATACACGTAAGGGTATAAGATCTATATTTGAGGGATAAAGGGGCGTGAAGAATGGGATAGAGTTCTGTTGAGGGAGGATAGAAATTCTGGCTTTAAAACGATATTTTAGGATGATAGTTCTTGAAAACCGAAAAACTAGCGAGATTCTACATTTTCTTGTTTTCAGTTTTCTTTATTTCTTTCTTTTCGTTTTGTTTTTCTTTTTGGGATTTTGTGGATAGTATCGGCTGAAAATTCTCACGAGACAACACTCGTCCACTTGGATAACCTTGGGGTTTGACGGGTTGTTGCACATGCCAAGTGTAATCGCAACGCCTGCGAAAAGGAGCATAGGATTAGTGTAGTTTTTAGAGTTTTCTTTTATTATTCTTAAAGTCTTAGTTTTTAGTTTTACTCGAGAACTAGCAAAAGATAAGTGTGGGGGTATTTAACAGGTGTAATTTATTTCAAAATTTTATGTCATTATTCACCTTATTTGATATATTTAATGCTGCTTGAGGTATTTTGTATGAATAAATGCATATTATAGGGTCTCAATTGCAAAAACACAGAAAAAGACGATTTACGTGAACAAATGCAAAAAGATGAGCTATAGGACCAAACAGAAGTTTAAAGGGGTCCATACATGAGATCAAAACACCAGACCAAAGCCGAAGCCAATTAAGCCCACATGAGCGCAAAACGCGCCCCTAAGTGATTTTGCGTGGCTCGAACTTCGAGGAAGTCTCTAAAATTTCATGTGCTGCTCATGAATTCACAATTATTCTATTTTATCTCTTATAATTGGCCGAGATCCCTATAAATACCACTGTGTATTTATTTTAGGGTTTTTTTTTTATCTCTTCTTTTACTTTTCAAGCCATCTAGGGTTTGTTTGGGAGAACAATAAGTTGGTAAGGAGTTTTATTTTTTAATTATGAATTTTATTTGCATTGTTTTCTTTCTAATCATGTGTAGCTAATTTCTTATGTACCTAGGTTGATAAATTTATGTAGGTTATGCTCGGGGTATTCATAATGAGTTTTTTATGTACTTTATTGATTGATCTTAATTTACATGACATGATCTCTTATTTGTATACTTTCTTTGATAAATTATGATGCAATTGTTTATAATTTATCCTTAGTTATTGCAATTTGCTTTTAATCCATATCATGTTAACTTAGGGTTTAATAAAAATTAGATTTTTATGATACAGATATAAGTTTTCTATGCAATTTTGATGGAATATCTTGCCTAGCATATATTTCATGCTTATTTCATGGTAAGGTTTGTGTTTGCTATTATAGAGATCTATACAACCTTTAAATTGTGAGATAGATATATATATATATATATATATATATATATATATATATATATATATATATATATATATATATATATATATATTTGAAAACCTTATAATGTATGCTTTCTTGAGATTGATAAATTACAATGGACATCATATGATTTATGCTTTTATAATTCTTAAGTGATAAAGAGGAATTTCAATAGGAAAACAAGTTGTGATTTACCCTATGCAAACACCTATCTTGAGAATTCATACCTAGGTATATTGCTTTCTATTATTTAATTTTCTAAAAAGTCTTTATTTTTATTTCTCTTTTCTTAGTAATAATTAATTTCCCTTCTAAAAAGACTTAATTTTTAGTTTGCCTAGATTTAATTAAATGTGTATGTGTTTGAAAAGAAATTACAGGTTTGTTTACTTCAATTTTTTTTGTTTATTACATTTTATTATATTATATTATATTATATTTTAATAAGAAAGGTCCGGAGGCCCCGCGACGTTTCATTTTATTTTTTAATTTTTATCCTTTTTATTGTTTAAAAGAAGCTAAGCTTGCAAATTTAAAAAATATTTTATTGATCACACCCGGATTTGAACTAGGGATAAAGGATTTGCAGTCTCCCGCCTTACCACTTGGCCATGCCGCCAAATCCAATTAAAAATGGAAAAAAATATATCTATATTCTATTGCTAACTTGTTTTTTTTAATCTTGAAACTCATTGTATTTATCTTTTTTTTAAAAAAGATACAGACGAAATTTCGGCGACATAACCACTAGATTTCGTCGATTTTCATTTTGTTTTTGGAGAACATAGGCCAAAACCTATATTTTCGTGTATTTGGATAAACCAGGGATGAAATCCACGTTCAAGAAGGAAATACGGATCGAAATCCGCATCCTCAAGAATTTCCCCAAAGGCCTTCCCTTTGGCAGTGTCATTCTCAACCTTCTCTCTAATTTGTCAAAAAGGGCTCTCTTAATTCTTAGAACTAAGGATTTGAGTCTCGAAAGAGGAAATGAGTCCTCTTTCCCTCTTTTAAGCATTGGATCTTGTAAAGAGAGGATTTTCGGAGATGGGTTCTCGTTCTTTTTTTCCTTTTTCTCTTTGGATCTTGAGAAGAAAGAACGAGAGTGTCAAAAGGCCCTCCTTTATAGAATTTGATTGAAGAAAGAGACTCCGTTTTAATAGATCTATAAGTTTTTATTATTTATTTTAAGAAAAAAAGATATTCCCTCTTGATTTATTTGAAGAAGAAGAAGAGAGGGTCACAAACCCTAGAAAAAATTATGGACGAGGAAAAACTTAACATTAAATATCTATTACAATTTGCTTTGCCCTTGGTCTTTACATAACTGCATTTTGTATCTCCCATGTCCATGTGCTCATTTCTTTTTGCATATAAGGTATGGGTGTTACATAAATTTGGCTTTTGTCTATTTGAATTACAATTTTACACTTATTTGCATATAAAATTTATTTATTACAAATTTCTTTCTCTTTCTTCTTCGATGGCTGACTGGCTTCGCTTGGGCTTGAAGCGGTTTGGGCGTGGACCCATTTGCTTGGATTTGGATCCGGGTTGATTCGACTTGGATCCATTTATCTGGATGTTGATTTTGACCTTTTGACTTTGACTTTTAAATTTTTGATTTTTAATTTCGGCAGTGAGGGCGTAAATTTGAAACCCAACAAATTACTGTTTGGAGAGCACTGGTGAAAGTTGTAAGCTTCGGAAGGCAATTCCCCTTTTTTTTAATAATTGTCTCCATCAACTGTCAAAATTTCTTCAGAACCAAACAAACAGGGTTTGTTTGGTTAAGGAAAGCAAGACTTTCAAATCAGAATATGCGAGTGTCGTTGCCTCTGGACTTCCGGCTCCAATGTAGCCAACATTATAAAGGGTGAGTCGTAATGATTACTACTTCATTGCTTGCTTGGAAAAATTAGGAGTTCAGCTTTTAAATTTCAATCATGCCCATGAAAGTCAAAAGAAATGGATAGAAAACACGAGCAAGAAAAAAGCCATGTAGCCCCGGCAAAGATGATTTCTAGAATAGGCAGAGGCAAAGGCAAGGCCATCCTTATGTACCAACACGCCCAGGGCCCTGACACCCATAGCGGCTGGTCTGGCAACGGGGTTTTGGTTTCGTAAGGTTTCAATACCAAACTAAAAAAATTGAAACGGCTAACCGATTTAGAGTCTCCAAATCATGATTTTACAAAGTTTTGGTAGTTCGAAACCTCATTTTTGTAAACTCCAGAAAGAGCGGAGTTTTCTGAAAGTTGTGTGCCTTCTATCTTTAAACTCTTCTTTTTATCACTTAAAAATAAATTAAATTGAATGGAGCATCAGTTTCATAAACTATATTTCCAGACGGCCATAAACTTTCTGAAACCCTAATTTTACATAAAGGATTTGCACACATACAAACTGTGATTTCATTTTAACTAAATCGAAACATGATTTTAATCCAATATTTTTACCACAACTTAAGATGGAAGGATCCTAGAGGTAGCCTTGTAATCCAATATTTTTACCACAACTTAATAAATGATGGTGATGTGAGACTCTAGTCTTTCAGATCCTAGTCGAAAAGTTTCAACCTAGATTTAGCAAATTCGCTATCTATCCAAACTCCACTAACACAAACACAATATTTATACGTCGGGTTTCTAAATTTGATATACAATCGTTGTCATCCGAGTGTTAAGAACCCAACCTTATCTTGTACGAACCAAAGAAACTCTTATTTAACTTTCGTACCGGTTTTCTGATTTTTCACTTTTATTTTTACTATCAATCCAAAAAAAGAGTTCCAATAACCTTATATATATAATGACTATATGCTCATTTATAAACCACATATCAATTTAAACCTTTCCAAAATGGACCATCTGTCCAAAAACCAAAAACCAAAAACATACAACATTGAAAAAATGCACAAGTAATGCTCCATTGATGAAGTGTGCGGTCAAAGAGGTGAAGATTAAAGATTTGATCCACAAACACAATGCAGATCATGACGAACATGCTCCACAACCTGGATCCAGCTCGGACCCGACCCGCTATCCACCGCTAGAACTGAAAACCTCCACGTAAAACGAACCCACTCCTATCTACCCACTTTCTCACCAACTATACGTGGGACCCATCATCTGAAGAACTATAAAATGCCACCTCCACCTCCACCTCTTATTTAATTAATCACAGGCCCTCCTTTACTGGCGACATCTTAGATCCCACCCGCTACGAGCTGCCCGATTCAGGCTAAATGCGGCACCTTTTGGGTTAGGGTTAGGATATCTCTTTTCGTTTCGAGCTCGAGATCGAATCGAAGAAGAGGAGGGATGGGGGTTTTGGGAGACAAGAGCAGCTGGTGCTTCTGCAATGGCGGTGGCAAATCGGAGAGAGTGAAAGGGAGCATCTTTACCGGCAAGTCTGCGGCGATGGCCGCCATCGCCGGCGGAGGAACAGGATTCCTTATACACTGGAGCCTGCTGCTCACCACACATGCGAATGTTCCGTCGGTGGCGGCGGCGGAGGCGGCGGAGGTTCTAATCCACCGTGGCCGGGTTCTTACTCGATTGGTTCCTCATAGGTATCGTTTTTGTTATCTCTTTCTCTTGATGAAACCCTAAGTTTATGCATTTGGTTGCTTTTTTTAAGGTAATGTGTCAATTGGAGTGGAGTTTAGTTTAGTTTAGTTTGTGTCATGCTTGAGTTCAATTATTATGTTGGATGCTTATGGCTAGCTCTAGTGAGATTGCAGTGAAGATGAATATGATTTATGAGGAGCATCCTCTAGAGGAGTTGATCTGAAGTTTTGCCTTTCCACTGAATGCGGAATATTTCATTTTATGACGATTAACCATTAACAGAAAGTGAGATATAATAGGCTAGTTTATGGATGCCATGTGCAGATTAAGAAATAGCGCTTATGGATTTTTCTTAGCATTTCTTAAAATAGCACTGATTGTACCATTAATCATCAGTGTTTTCCCCTTCAAATTTAGATAAAATCTATATTCTGGCCTTCTTCTTTCATGTGCTTTATCATCTACTATCTGTTAGTAGTTAATTTGGTATGGAAGTTATTATGAGTGGGAATGGATAGTGCATTGGAAATTAAACATCACGCTTTAGCTGCATGATTCAACCAGAAAATCTGCCATCGTATGACTAAAGTACTATGCCAATTATGCTAAAGTAATTTACAATGACTTGCAGTGGTTGAAAATTGATTTGATTATATGACTCAGGATGTGATGGCGTAACTAGAACGTATGGCTGGAAAAATTGATTTGATCATATGAAGCAGGATGTGATGTCCTAATCAGAGCCTATGGTTGTAAAATTGATTTGATAATATGACTTATGATGTGATTATCTAACTAGAACCTCAGTTGGTCATTGATCTGATTATATGATCATGATGCATGGCATTGGTAGCTGCAAGGCCTCCATTGCTCATGAACAGGGTATAGAGGGACAAGTTCCATCCATGCATGGATGGAATACGTCCAGAATTGGTATACCATACCTGCAATTAATCAAGTTTGATCATTGTAAATTTGTAGGCAATGAGGTTATTTTGGAAATATGAAACAAAATTTCTCTTTTCTTATACATATAATCAATTGATCTAATGCACAATTATAAGCACTCTTATAAAATAAATTTTATGCAACGCATGAGCGCCTGCATATGCGGTATGCACCTTCGTGGTGCATATAATTGAGTCGCATGGTTCCTTATGCACATGATAACCATTTTCAAAACTAAATATGTCTATCGGGCATTGTTTAATGTGATCAAGGTTGAGACTTTATCAGTAGCGATCAAGTATTATATTGGACCAACTATATAACCAATTAAACTTGAATGCACCCTCAATTTTTATAACTCCTATACTCGTTCTTTTTGTCCGCCCCTTCAAAGATTTATTTCTTTTCTTAGGAATGCATGTTTTATCAAGGTACCTCAATTTTCATTAGTATACAGAATACATTTTTAATTTTTTCCCCATCAAATCAATTTCTACCTTTATACTATTCATTTTATTCTTCCCTCTCTTTTTCTCTTCCAAAAAAGCCACAACACATGCAATATATTCGGTGTTCATAAGTCCACCGCATGGTGGCGCATATCGCATTCCATGCCTTGATTGCAAGTCTCCAAATGTCGAATATTCTTTAATTTATGGATCTATTGCTCCCCCCCCACACACTAGCATATAATAATGAGCTAAGTAGGTTGTATCTTTAATAGCAACAAACATAATTAGATCTCCAAAATTCATAATATGGATGATAATTTCTTACCATATTAATGTAAACGATCTAAAGAGAGAAGTGAATACAAGAGATGAAATTAATACAAAAGATTGGAACAAGAGAGATAACAAAGAAATAAAGAAAAAAAATTAATATAGGCATACCGGAAAAGATGAAGAGGAATAAGGTAAACACTATTTTAGCATTGCAACACTATATATGGTACGGGGTTATAACTTGGTATTGGTTGATTTAGTTTTGAGCTATCCCCGACTCATACTGATTGGTCTAAAAAATTTCATCAAGAACCAAATTAATCAATAGCTATTTCTGTCCAATAGAATCCAATATTATCTTCAGGTTTTTAGAAGTAACAACACTAATAATTGTCAAATTTATGAATGTTTATCTTTCATCATAAATTTTTTAATTTCAATTTTGGAAATACAAAGGCTAATTTCAGTGCTCATCTAGATGAAAAACTATATTCAACTTAAATGAGAGTTAGGATGGATAACTACCCTAATTAGAAATTAGACACGATCACACACAAATATTACTCGCTCTCATGCATACACATCTTTAACGGAGCATATATGCTCATGCATAGAGATAGAGAGGCATCTCCTCCATTCATTGAGAAAAAACTATAAAACAAATAATTTTGAGTTTTTTTAGGCGTGCATATAGTTGTTGCAAATTGGACATTGAAATCTTGAGAATAGGTTTGGACGATATGATTTCTGGAGCTTCTTAAGATGAAATGAAGATCAACTTTTACCAGTGTGGCAAACAATATTATACCACACATCCATATGGGTTGCAATAACGGTATTTGCTAAATGGATGTTGGTTCTATCAGCTGTTTTATAGTTTCAAACAAAACATCAAAAGCTGAAAAATTAAAGAATATCATATTTTTAAATATAAAATAAGGAAAGATCTAGTGACAGGTTAAGAAAAGTAAAAAGCTAAGTGAAATTACCAAGTGTGACCATCATGGAAACAAATATTAAGAGTTCGACTGGTTGAAACCGTAGTTTTTCAATCGGATACATATAAACATTTTATTTTTTTATCAAACAATACATAAACCATAATATAACTCTTTAAAAATGTCCAATAACGAATCCAACGTGAACGCATAAATTGCAATTGATCCACTTTGGATTGTTGCATATATCTGCAAGATGTAAGATTGTAAAATGCAAATGTAATATATGTTAAAAAGTATTCTTGCAAATAAAGAAGAATTCTATCCTACTGCAAACACAATGAGAACGCTAGAAATGTAGGATAAATAAAAATAATTGGACTATCCTCCTTTTCTTAGTTCAAGTGAATCCATACAATTAACCCCGTAAGGATTAAAGATTACATGGCACGCTGCAACTAAATCAAAGATAAATTGAAATCTAGAGAAAAATCGGCTCAAAATCAATGACCATGTAAAAGATTTTATGAGTTCCTCACATCTGATTTCACGGTTTTTTAATAAATCTTGCACTGGACAATCAAAACTCAGTAAACCTTAAACATTCTTTTTTTGCCGTTGTACAATATTGAATAAGCTTAATCTATTTGCTTAATAAATTAAACTTGGTCTGGAATATTTTTCTTTTATTTGAAGAGAGGATCTACTTTTATTTTTTTAGCTGTAGGATCTTATTTTCAAGAGTCATGATTAATGTATGGAAATTAAGTATACAAGGTCAAATTAAATCTGACGGCTAGATATCTTTTACTGAACCCTCAAGCAACTCGTGTTACTGAAGAGAATCCGAAATGTAGTTAGATTAGAGTTTAGTTGTAATTGGGTTGAAAAAGAGAATCAGAAATTAATTCTATCCATTAATCATAGCCCTTGAAAATAAGATCCTATGACTAAAGAAATGAAAGAAGATTCTCTCCCTTAAAAAAGAATATTCCAAACCAAGCTTAGTTTATTGAGCGAACAAATTAAGCTTATTCAATATGGCACAATGGCTAAAAAGATAATGTTTATGGTTTAATGGGTTTTAATTGTCTTGTAAAAGATTTACAGAAAAGAAGCCGAAGAGACGAAGAAAAAAATAGAACGTGAGACTCATACAATTTTTCATATGATCATTGATTTTGAGCTAATTTTCTCTCTTCATTTTAACTTACCTTTGATTTTATTGCAACGTGCTGTGTAATCTTAGCTCTTGACGTGTTAATCGTACGGAGATTCGCTTTTCTACTAAGAGGAGAATAGTTCAACTATTTTTATCTTACATTTTTAGTGTTCTCGTTGTACGTACAGGTAGGATAGACAGTGCGGTGCTTTTTTATTTACACAAGTATGAATTTTTTTTTAAACATGTATTGCACTTATATTTTACAATCTTACATAATATATGCAATATCCAAAGTACATCAATTGTAATTTGTGCATTGACATTGAATTCGCTATTGGAGCTACTTTCAGGGGCTATACTATGGTTAACACACCGTTAGATAAAAAAATATATAAATGTTTACACGTATTCGATTGGAAAACTATGGTTTTAACCAGTCAGCTTTCTAATATTTGCTTACATGATTGCCACACTTGGTAATTCTCTTGGCATTTTAGTTTTCTTAACCCGTCATTGGTTATTCCTTTATTTTAGACCAAAAATATCAAATTCTTTAATTTTTTAGGCTTTGAGGTTCCGTTTGAAGCTATAGAACAGTTGATAGAACCAACATACCGAGAAATGCCTTCGTTGCAACTCATATGGATGTGCGGTATAATACTGGTTGCCGCACCGACCCTTTATTTCTACTGCAGAAGCTCTTGAAATTAGATCGTCCATCCCTACTCTTGTTGATATCTCAAATTCTAGAGATAAGTGACTAATTTACTTACTTATAAACCACATCTTCACCCTCCAAAAACATTTCTCAATTGAAAATTTTCCAAACTAGACCTGCTGTCCAAAAACCGAACACATAAAACATTGAAAAGTGCACAAGTAATGCTCCATAAATGAAGTGTGAAGTCAAAGAGGTGAAGATTTTGATCTCTTTTATCAATAAAGATAATGGAGGATGGTGAACATGCTCTCCAACCTGGATCCAGTTCAGACCCGCTCGCTATCCACCGCTAGGACTAAAAACCTCCATCTAAAACGCACCCACCCCTCGCTGGACCCACTTTCTCATTAACTAAATATGGGACCCACCATCTCAAGAAGTATAAATGGACACCTCCACCTCTTATTGTCTTACAGGCCCCTCCCTTTCCGGCAACATCTTTGATCTGACCCCGCAACGAGCTGCCCGATTCAGGCCAAATGCTGCTCTTTTAGGGTTACGGTTTCTTGTTTTGAGCTCGAGGTCGGATCAAAGAAGAAGCGATGGGGGTTTTGAGAGACAAGAGCAGCTGGTGCTTCTGCAATCGTGGCGGCAAATCTGAGAGAGTAAAATGGAGCATCTTTTCCGGCAATGGCCGCCATCGCCGGCGGCAGAACTGGATTTCTTATACACTGGAGCATGCTGTTCACTACACATGCGAATATTCCGTCGGTGGTGGCTGTGGAGGCAGCAGAGGTCCGCATACACTGTGGCCGAGTTCTTACCCGCTTAGTTCCTCATAGGTATTTTTTTTATTAATATCGCTTGCTCTTGATGGAATCCTAAGTTTATGCATTTGATTGCTTTTTTGGGCAATGTGTCAATTGGAGCAGTATTTAGTTTAGTTTGTGTCATGCTTGAGTTCAATTATTATGTTAGTTGCTTATGGTTAGTGAGACTGCACTGAAGATGAATATGATTTATGAGGAGCATCCTCTGCTGCACTTGATATGAAGTTTTACGATTTTCAGCATTTTGTTTTATACTGAATGCTCATGATTTCATTTTATGAGTATTAATTTTAAACAAAAAGTGAAATATAAAAGGCTAGTTTATGGATGCGATGTGTAGATTAAGAAATAGGGTTTAAGATTTTCTTCTTCTTCTTAGCATTTATTAAAATAGCACTGATTGTACCATTAATCATCAGATTTTCTTAAAATCAAGATATAATCTTTCTGACCTTCATTCTTGTACTCGATCATCTACTATTTGTTAGCAGTTGATTTTAGGGATGTAAATGGGTCAGATATGGATCGGATATAGGCATTACCATATCTGTATCCGACACCTATTTACAGATCTGAATGCGGATACGAATAGTTGTCGGTAACAAAAATTTACTATCCATATCCGCTAAAATTAAATACTGATACGGACCGGATATTGTAAAAATCATATCCGCTAAAATCGAATACAGATACTATTTGAATAAATATAAAAAGTCATGATTCATAACTACAACTAATAAAATATTTAAATGGGTCAACCAATTTTTTAAGATTCAAACACTCACATCAAGTCTGCAGGTCATTCATAAGTCTAGCTATAACTAGTGGTTTGATAGTGGGTGCCATTAATTCGGATATCCGGATTTGGATAGAAAATTTGTATCCAAGTCGGATCCCGATTCGGATTCGGATATAACAAAATCCGTTCGGATAGGATTTTTAGTATCCATATCCGCAAGTTGTCGGATTCGAAACGGATCCGGATCGGATTATCTGGGTCGGTACATGCCTAGTTGATTTGGTATGGAAGTGATTATGAGTGGGAATGGACGGTGCATTGAGAATCAAACATCACACTTTAGATGCATGATTCAACTAGAAAATCTAGCATTGTATGACTAGAGTGCTATACCCATTGTGATAAATTTATTTACAATGGCTTGCACTGGTTGAATTTTCAATTGATTATATGACTCAGGATGTGATGGCGTTGCTATAATGTATGGTTGAAAAAATGATTTGATCATATGAAGTAGGATGTAATGACCTTACCACATGGTATGGTTGGAAAATTGATTTGATAATATGACTTGTGATGCGACGATCTAACTAAAATCTCTGGTTGGTCATTCATCTGATTATATGGTCAGAATGCATTAGTTTTATTAGAGCCTATCTCAAAGGTCATTGTAAGTTACAAGGCCTCCGTTGCTCATGAACAAGTTTATACAGGGACAAGTTTCACCAATGCATGGATGGAACGAACATGTCCAAAATTGGTATACCATACCTGCATGCAATCAAAGTTGATCATTAAAATTTGTAGACAATGAGCTTCATTTGGAAACATGAAACGAAGTTTCTCTTCTCTTATAAATATAATCTATTAGCCTTATGTTCACTTATAAGAGTCTCCAACGACGAATATTCTCGAATTTATGAATCTATTACTCTCTTTCTCTCTAAGGAGCATATAGTAACAAGTCAAGTAGAAAGTATAATTAGTAGCCATAAACATAGTTAGGACCCAAAATTAATGTTATGGATGGTAATTTCTTGCTATACTAATGTAAACAATCAAGAGAGAGAGAAATGGGTACAAGAGACAGAAACAAGGGAGAATAAGACGCAAAAAGAGAAAAAAGAGAAGAATTAATAAAGGCATTACAAAAAAGATTAGGTATCAGATATATACACAATTTTAATGAGGGTTGTAACTTGGGTTTGGTTTGTTTTGTTCTAAGCTAGCCCAATAACTCTTGACTCATCCTGATTGGGTGTGAAAATTTTCAGTTAGAATCAAACAAATTATTAGCCAATCCGATCCAACATAATCCAAGATCGTTCGCTCAGGTTGGTTTATTACACTAAAAATAGCAAATTTATGGATGTTAGTCTTTCATTATAAATTTTCTAATTTCGATTTTGGAAGTACAAAGGCTAATTTGAGTGTTCGTCTAAAAATGAAAAATAGATTTGACTGTAAGGAAAGAGTTGGAAAGAGAGTTTGCTCTCAAGTCTCAAATCTCAATCGTGAACTTGGATTTTCTAGCATGAAATTGTTAGGATGAATTACTAACCTATTTAGAAATTGGGTATTAACATATTACTCCCTCTCTCATGCCTACATATTTCTAAGTGTGCATGCACACTTATGCAAAGAGATCTAGGAGAAAAGATTGCTTTATTTAGAGAGGCATCTACATCGTTCATTTACAAAACACTATAAAAACATATAAATTTGAGTATTTTGGCTATTCATATGGTAGCTGCAAGTTGGATAGTGAAAAATAGAGTAAATTTTATTTTCTTTGACCATCGAGCGAGTTATTGAACGCATTAGATCATTGTCGAAGGTTTGGATTCTCGAAGTATGTGCCCAAAATCATAGATGTAAGCAACATCTGCTTTCAACAACATTTGTGCTACTAGGCAGAAAAAAATACATGTTCTCTTTTGTTTTAGGTATCAAACGATGTAAATCATTTGGGGGACCGAGTGAACTTATAACTGATAACCAGGTAGGTGAAATCACAGCAATGGTAGTTTGCTTGCTACTACACATATATTTAGCAACATCATTCTCGCTAATTGTTTAACTTGCCAGTATTGTGCTTAAATTTCGTATTCTTTCGCTGTCTATCCCAAGTCAGGATAAAAAGGAAGAGGGTTAAGAGGGTTGTGTTAGGTAGCTGACAACCAACGTAAACCATAGTCGGATCTCTATGAAATGAATCCTTAAAAAATTCAATATGAAAGAGAAGGATTCATATGACAGACCCCAAAATTTTGGGATGAAGGCTTGTTGTGTATTTTCGCTAATTGCTTACTTTTCTGCCCATTGCCTTTTATAGACAAGTGGTAGTTTGACTGGGGTGTATTCATACCATTGATGGAAAATTTATTGGCAATATTCTGTCTTAAGACAAGTGGTAGCTTGATGGGGGTGTATTCATACCATTGATGGAAAATTTATTGGTAATATTCTGTCTTAAACACATACCTATATCCATATGAGATGAATTTCTACTTATTTCAAATGTCCGAAAGAGAACTATTGTGAATTCAATGGAGTCTTTTGTCAATATCTGTATTATAAATCTTATGCATTGTTAACTGAATGGAGATTATTTACTTGTCAGATGCTAGTGCCTCACATGGCTCCTGGAACTTTCTGGCTATAATGCATAGACATACTATACCTCATGTATCCATGTCTGTTGCGTATCAGACTTGACCCTTTGTCCAAAACCTGTCTGATACGTGCCGAACATGTGGTTCAGGTGACCCGACACGTGTATTCGCTTCATATGCATATCGTATTTGTGTACATGTATCTAGTAGAATAACATGTTTATGTCATATTTTGATGTTAAAACTTGTATTCATATCTAGTAAATGCTTCTTTGTTCACATGTACATCTAGTTGAAAACTGGATGTCGGTAAGGCATGTCTGTGAGACCGAACTTATATTTTAGTTCATTTCTTTTATCAACTTGCTAGTTGCTTTTAAGATGCATTTGTGTCTTTTTATGGACATTAATGTTTCTTTTGGATAAATAATAAATGCATGTTTTTTTGTTGGACATTCATATCTCTATTGGATAAATAATAAATGCATGTCTTTGATGCTTTCAACTTGGTTAAAACCATATGGATTGGTTTATCATGTCAATTGTGCTGCTTTTATAGTTTCGAGTGTTATTTGTTATTAGTTGTATTGCTCTGTGATATTAGTTGCGGTTCATTTATAGTTTCTAGTTGTAACATGTTAACCGCTGCATTCTAATTCATTGTGCTACATTTATAGTTTCTTTTGATTATTCTGATACTAGTTGTGCTACAGGTATATTAATTGTGCTACATTTATATTAACTGTGCTACATTATAGTCTCACTATAATATATATTTGGCTTGTTTATTGGCCTTTAAATCAGTTAATTATTTTTGCTTCTACAAGTTGAATATGTATTATCTTGACCTTGTTATTTTCTAATGCAACTTTTACTTGTCACACAGCATTAGCGAGCGGTCCATAAAAACCTATGAACTCCATGTACTCTCAAATTCACTTCTTATTATCTTGTTTCTATTATCTAGTTCACCATTTTTGCCAATTATGTATTCTCAGTTCCATCATTCCGTCAATCTTTCTTTCGATTTCTCACCTCCACATGAAACGACATAAAATGAAATTTTGGTGCAATAGCAAAGCGACAAAATGGCTTCTAGCTCCCGTCTTTCATTATAAATATTATTATATACTGAAAAGATCAAGTGACAATCTTGTTCTCTGCTATGGCTTTCATCAAATATAGTACCAAGAAAATTTTGTTACATTCGTTGAAATGACTGCTTTAATGATCTCTAGTAACATGCACTAAATTCAAGTTAGGAAACACTCATGCTTCTTTTCCTTTCTTAAAATGTGGTGCAGATTTTTCATCACTAGTTCTGTTCTCGACCTCACAATCGTTGGCCTCGACACTGTGGACACTGATCACCATCCTCATTATCTAAAAACGTGCTGCAATCCAACTCTAGACCTAGGTAGCATGGTTTACTTGTTAGGGCACACAGATAAAAAAGAACTCATGGTTGGTGAGGGTAAAGTAGTAATAGCCACCGACAACCTCATCAAGCTCTCAGCCGATGGATTAACATATTGTCCTGGTTCTGCTGGCTTCGATGCCGAAGGAAATCTAGCTTTCATGGTTTGTGATCCCATGAAACTTGCTTCTTCTCCCCCAGCAAAATCTTCCTCTGCTTCTGCTTCTTCATCATCATCACTTTCATGGAAAAAAGATTCTCCTATGCAATTTGGAATCCCAATTCCTGTCATCCGTGATTGGCTACATCAACATTGGGAGGGTAATTTGGATGAGCTTAGCAAGCCCAAGCTACCCTTAATTCGATTGATGTCCTCTGGTCAAAAGAGTGAACACTCTTCTTTATCTTTCACCCAACGCCGTGTTTTTAAACCCACAGAAGAAGAGAATGATGATTTCTCGCCAACTTCGCGGATAGCTACAAACCCTAGGTTTCAACTTGGATCGAATCCCTCAGCTCCAGAGATTTTTGAATCTCGGAAGGTGATTTCAGGACCGATAAGGAAAACAGAAGCAACTCCAGCTCAGCTTTTGGATATAAATTTCCCTCCCAGAGTTCCGAGATCTATTGTTCTCCCATTGGCCCTCAAACATATGCTTATTGAATCGGACGAGAACAATATTAAAGAATCTAAATCTGGAAATGCAAGAGTAGAAAATTCCAATTGTGAAGTGGATTGTTGCAGTGAGGTGATGTCTAGTTCCTCCCCACTTGGAATTACCGGGGTACAAAATGATGTGGATGGGTTTAGCAGTGGTGAAGAGACAATGTACTCAGCCGAAACAATGGAGAGTCGAAACATCCCAAGCCCTAAAGAGAATTGTCGATTTCAGCAAGTTGGTAGGAGCCAAAGCTGCGTGAATTATAGCAGATGGACTTCTTCTAGTCAAAGAAACTCAGCAGCAGCAAAAAGAGGAGAATTGCAGAAGCAGCAGAGCATGACTCCTATGAGAAAAACACGGTCACAGGCTACCTCATTGCCTCAAAGGAGCCATGATTATTTCAGCCCGACCGTCTCTTCGAGCATGAAGAAGAGGAATAGCTCAGAGCAGCCGTTGAGACCTCATCAAAGTGTTGTTCAGCCATCACCAAGGTGGAATCATTAAAAAATCATGAGGAACAGCGTATTCCTTTATTTCTCGTGTTTCATGTGAATTTCCTTTGTTTTTGCTGCTGTGATAACTTATTGTAGTTTTTCTTCTTTTTGTGAATTTATGTGCAGAGTGAAGATAAGATGAATGAAATAAATATTACTAGCAAACGATCGGGTCAGATGGTTAATCTAGTTGTCGCACTACATTCAGGTAAATTGTAATCAGAAGTCTTCCAATTGTTTATTTGTGTTTCCTATCGTAGTGAAAGATGAGGCCTTTCTATTGTTGGGCATCGTTGAGTTGAGTTGAGTTCATGAAAAACTTATATGCTACCAGATGACCTATTGTTCTTGTATAAAAGTTGTCAGAATTCCCTCATGGTGGTTAATTTATTAAGGATTCAGTTCAACTGGTGAGAGGATATTAGAGGGGTTTTATGCTGTATGATGTAAATAACCAATGGTTGTATAAATTCTTTTTGACGCGCTTAAATGAGGCATCAGGAGGTCTGTAACATGATACATATTGTCAAAAATTATTTGGAAAAATGATATTAGTGATCTGTAAGTTTTCTCTATCATTAGCTTTTTTGTATGAATATGGCGTTATGGTATTAATAAAGCCAATCGATTCATTGCATTTTACATGATATTATTACTTTGATGTTACTTCTGTCGTTTTTCTAGTTATCTAATGGTCATATGATAAGCTACAAGGTGATCTGCTACACTGTTTTGCTTCTGGTATTCGGGTTCCGTGTAGGTGACTTGTCATAGGGCAATGCTGATAGCAATGGACGACAACACCTATATCCGATCTTCGTTCTATTAGTTTGTCTTACAATATTTTATGAACACTTGTACCTTGTAGTTGATATCTTTCGGCAGTGTTTTGTACATATTCTTTTAATTTTAAGGCATTATTGAGTAGGGTAGTATGCCCTACCGATTTCCTTTCATAATCATAAAAAAACTTAGTATTTCCTGTAACCTGTAGCCTTATTTGTCTAAATAGCGTATTAATATTAATGAAGTCTATAGATTCATTGTGTTTGACAAAACTTATTTCCATTTCCAAGCAGTGCCTAAGATTCTTACGAATTCTTATTAGAAACATATTATGAGCTTGAAAAGGAAATGAAGAGCTTTTGTGTTTTGGGTAATAAGAATGGAAAGAGCTAAAGTATTGGTATTAGTATATATTGCTCATTCAACAACATCCTAACTAATTGGAAACTATGCCCAAAAAAGAAAAGAAAAAGGACTTGAACTTACTGACCTGGTAAGTGGCATCTAGGTTACCGGGTTGGTAATTTGTTAAAAATCCATGATATATTTCAGAAGGATGATTTGTGCTAAATATTGTGATGAGTAGGATAGATACCCGATTCTTGGGATCTGCAAAATAGTATTGAGTTCTGTGACCTTGCCATAAGTTACTAGAGGGAAGGGTAGAGAGGAAGGGAAGAGAGAGGATCTATGTATCTTATTCCTTTCGGGGAAATATGCATCTCAAACTCACTTCTATTATTATCTTATTTTTTAATGGTGTTAATTATGAAACAAAGTTTCATTAAATAAATAAGTAAAATTTTATAGACAAGTAAGGTATCAAACTAATTAGAAATGTCAAACGAACAAGTTGGACTACATTATGGATTAAATTATTTCAGAAAGGATATTTAATTCTAAGAAAAATGTCGAATTAGGCATTCAATGTCCTACGTATAACGTGGGGTGAGGGGTAAACGACAACATAGATGAGGAGGGAATGCATGGGGAGACCTAAAGGTTAAGTTGTAAGATACATTTCCTTTTATCTTTTTGGGCTAACCTTGCATTTATATCTCCTGAACTATTATAATAATCACTTATATCTCATATAATTAATAAATATTTTCGTAATACCCAATTTACATTTTTTTCTTTCTAAACAATTCTCAAAAACCGATCTTTTATCCTATAATAGCCAATCTTATAGTTTTAGTGTGAAAGTTTGATGTTGTTTGATCGTACGTTAGAACTCCAAACTTTTATCCATTATTCCGGAATTCGGTCCAAGTTTTTGTGATTTATTTATTTCTGAAACATGTGAAGCTTTAACATCTTGTTTCCATTAATTTCAAAAGAAAAAAAGGATTCAAGATGACTTTTGTTTTATATTTTAATTTGTTGATATTGCTGAATTTTCTTTTGGGTTATTGGGTCAGGAGTTCTTTATAATTGAAGAGGCTCAGGAAAACGATAGAATGACATTAAAAAAAGTAGTTTTCTAACCAGAGGGGGTGCAAGAGCTCAATCTCTTGCTCTACCATACTTCAAGAGATACGAGCTATTTTAATACATGATGGAGGTCGGAATCTCCCTCAGCTGTTGTTTTCCGTCGATCCTGCTACCAGTGGGTTGAATGGTTGCGATTTGATGTAAGGGTTGAGCGTGTGGATCTTAATGGGTTGTTGGTTGTTGACGTTGAGCTACCTGTCGTAGGACCCTCCAACGATCAAATAAGTACCGAGAAATATTAGGGCAGAATAGTGGCGTATTGGAATGAGTTCTAGATACCTGAGTCGTTTGGAAAAGGGGTTTATATAGCGGTCATATGGAGCGAGCTGATGCGAGATTCTCGCCGTTCGTTACGTCCCTGTGTCACGTTCGCGTTAATGGCGGGATACATCCATTTATGACGAGATACGCCCATTAATGACGATATACACTAGCGTGGGACGCGGGACGTGGAGCGGCGGAGATCTCGTTAAGGCGAGATACACGGAACCGTTACGAAGGCACCCGAGCTCCGTGCTTCTAGCCGAACACGGGTGCTGAGGAATCTCAGCTATAAAATAGCTCAGAGACGAGCAAGTGAGCTGAGGAGTCTCAGATATAGGTAGCTCGGATACGAGCTGGTTAGCCAAAGAGGGAATGTGCTCCAGATAGGTTATCTGAAAGATTGGGCGCAACTTCGGAGGCGAGACACCGAGGAATGTCCCCCATGTATCATACATATTCCAGCTCTGCAACCCCCGAGAATCTAACGAGCTTATGTGGACGATGTTGAAAATTGATGCAAATTAAAGTCTTGGGTTATGTGCTACCTTTTGACATGCATGACATTATTAGGCGGTGATAATGTTAGGTGGTGATTTTGTTAGGTGCTACTTTTGACATGCATGACATTGTTAGGTGGTGACTTTGTTAGGTGCTACTTTTGACATGCATGACATTGTTAGGTGGTGACAATGTTAGGTGGTGACTTTGTTAGATGGTGACATTGTCCTAAGTGCTATAAAAACACATCTTATGAGTGAGGCATTTAGCATCTATCACAAGCATCATCACAAGAGGCAAAGGCCAAGAGAGGTTTGTATAGAGAGATTTGAGAGAAATCTCCTAGGGTTGTTCTTGTTTGCAAACTTGATTCAAGTATAGTAGACGTTTGCAGATTCCACTCTGCCGGGGACTAACCATACGGTGGGTGACTCTCGTTAACAAATCTATCTTGTTTGTGATTGATTACTTTCTTATTCCTGCATTTTAATTTATATTGTCTTTCGTCGTTTAATTGCGTGATTGTATTTTTGCGTGATTTGGGTTTTGTCGCGAGCACTGTTCCGTGGATCGACTCTCCCCCCAACAACTGATATCAGAGCAAGGTTAAGAGAACCTAGGGTTCTTCGATTCTACAATCTAGGACAACGGTGGGTAACGACGCCTGTGTCCTCTTCCCCACTTTCTTAGATTGTAGTTTTGAAGGCGTTGGTTCAGATCTAAGGAGAAGTCGAGTTTGCCGCGATACAGACGAAAGATGGCGGAGGATAAGATAAGAATCGAGAAATTCAATGGTCACAATTTTGGTTGGTGGCGCATGCAGTTTGAAGACTGTCTATACCAAAAGGATCTATATCTTCCGTTGTTAGGAGAAAAGCCCGAGAAGATGACCGATGAGAAGTGGAACCTTTTGGATAAGAAAGCCTTGGCGACGATCAGATTGTCGTTGACGCCACAAGTGGCCTTTAATATCTCAAAGGAGAAAAACAAAATTGTATGAGAAGCTATCGACATCAAATAAATTTTTTTTGATGAAGAAACTTTTCAACATGAAAATGGTAGAGAACGGTTCGGTGATAGAGCACCTGAGTGAGTTCAACGGTGTGACAAGCCAACTTGAGTCGGTTTCAATCGTCTTTGAAGACGAGATTTGAGCCCTACTGTTCCTATGTTCGTTGCCAGAGAGTTGGGAGAACCTAGTGATGGCGGTTAGCAACTCTATCTCGGGGATTCTCACGTTTAATGATGCGGTAAGCTGCATATTAAATGATGAGATGCGGAGAAAGTCCGTGAGTGGGAGTTCTGGAACTTCTGCACTTTCGGTGGAGAATCGTGGCAGAATAATAGAAAGAGAAAGTGGAAAAAAGGCAAGTTTAAAAGCCGAAGTAAATCTCAAGGAAAAATCTAAGGCGCATGTTGGAATTGCGGAAAGAAAGGCCACAGAAAAAGTGAATGCAGGCTTCCGAAGAAAGGCTCAGATGAGAAGATGGATGAAAAGGAAGCGAATATGGTGTCTACACATGAACAAGGGAAACAATCTCTTTGTCTATCGGCGAGCGAGAACACAAAGGCGGATACTTGGTTCCTAGATTAAGGGGCTTCTTTTCATTGCACTTCAGGCATACATCACTTTAGCGAGTATGTTCAGGGCGACCTTGCACATGTGACGGTAGGAAACGGTCAATCGTGTAAGATTGTTGGAAAGGGGACGATCAATTTGCAACCATCAGGAGGTGGTCAAATCAAATTGAAGAATACTCGTCATATTCCAGATTTGAAGAAAAACTTGATTTCCACAAGTCAGCTAGACAACGAAGGCTTTACTACAACATTTGGGAATTCTGAATGGAAGATTTCCAAAGGGTCGTTGGTGGTCGCAAGGGACAAGCTGAGCGATTCGTTGACTCATTGGGAGCAGCGAAGTTTCGGTTGCATTGACGGCAAGTTCGGAGAAAGATTCAGAGACTTCGTTGTGGCATAAAAGATTGGGGCACCTCAGCGAGAAGAACATGAAAATTCTTCAAGATAAGGGGGTTCTTTCGGGGCTGAAAAAGGTGGAGTTGGGGTTTTGCGAGAGCTGCGTTTGTGGGAAGCAAAGCGCGCTCAGTTTTCAAATTGGAGGCGTGCCGAAAAAGACCAAGAAACTGGAGATGGTTCATACGGACGTATGAAGTCCAGCCTTGGTGGAGTCTTATGGAGGAAATCGGTACTTCGTGATGTTCTTCGATAATACAAGTCGGAAGACATGGATATACGCGATGAAGAAAAAGTCCGATGTGTTTAGCATCTTCAAACTCTGGATTGCGCAGGTGGAGAACCAAACGGGGATGAAGGTTAAACGCCTAAAGTCCGATAATGGCGGAGAATACTGTACCCAAGAGTTCGATGAGTTTTGCTCGTAAAAGGGTATTCGTTGGTTGAAAACGGTACCGGGGACACCACAGCAAAATGGTATCGCCGAAAGGATGAACAGAACAATCCTGGAGCGAGTGCGAAGCATGACCTTGGATACAAATGTGCCAAAATTCTTATGGGCAGCAGCGGTCGATGTTGCTGTGTATTTGATTAATAAAAGCCCGGCGAGTACGTTTGATAGAGGCATTCCAGAAGAAACTTGGTCAGGTAAACCGGTCAACTATTCGCACCTTAAAGTTTTTGGCTTTATTGTATATTCTTTGATTGATAAGGCAGAAAGGAGTAAGCTTGACTCCAAATCTAAGAAGTGTGCTTTCATCGGGTATGGTAGAGACGAGTTCGGATATCGGCTGTGGGATTACACAAGTAAGAAAGTAATACGAAACCGGAACGTTGTCTTTGATGAGCAGCACTTATATAGAGAAGAAAAACAAGCCAAAGATGGTGTTGTATCTGAGTTCGTGGAGTTAGACGGAACTCAAGAGAACAATCAGGTGTCCACAAGTGGGGATCAAAACATGGAGGAAGTTGCAGTGCAGGATCAGGTTCAAGAACATGATGGCGACCATGTTCAGCAACTAGATGTACCAGTTTTGAGGAGATCTACGAGAGAAAAAAGACTACCTGAAAGACTTGTGACCGACTTCATTTTGTACATGGATTCGGGAGAGCCTGAATCCCTTGAAGAGGCGACGCAAGACGGTACTAGTAAGCAGTGGGAGCGAGCTATGGACGAGGAGATGGATTCTTTGAAGAAGAACCGCACGTGGGACCTAGTGAAGCTATCCAAGGGTCGAAAAGTGTTGCTGAATAGATGGGTATACAGGATAAAAGATGAGGCCGATGGTGTGAAGCGGTACAAGGCTCGTTTGGTAGTCAAGGGATATGCGCAAAAGCAAGGAATTGACTATCAAGAGATATTTTCCCTTGTGGTGAAAATGACATCAATTCGGGTGATCCTTAGCATTATGGCGGTGGAGGATCTGCACTTGGAGCAGCTTGATGGGAAGACTGCGTTCCTTCATAGAGATTTGGTGGAGGAGATCTATATGATGCAGCCACCGGGATATGAAATGAAGGGAAAAGAAACTATGGTGTGTAGACTGCGAAAGAGCTTGTACGGCCTTAAGCAAGCTCCGAGGCAGTGGTATCTCGAATTCGATCAGTTCATGTTAGAGACAGGATTTGTGCGTGGTTAGTCAGATCACTGTGTCTATATTCAGACTTTTGAGGATGGAGACTATGTCATTCTATCACTCTATGTAGATGACATGTTGGTATCGGGTCCGAACTTCGAGAAAATTCAAAGTATGAAGAAGATGATGGCTGAAAAGTTTTCCATGAAAGATTTGGGAGCGGCCAAACAAATTTTGGGCATGAAGATCGTTCGAGATAGGAAGTAGCGGAAGCTGTGGTTATCGCAAAGCGACTATATCGAGAAGGTCTTGAAGCAGTTCAATATGGACAAATCAAAACCGGTGAGTACGCCTTTAACAAAACATTTCAAACTCATGAAGGAGTTTTTCCCGACAACTCAAGAGCGGAAAGATGAGATGGCAAGATTGCCTTATGCATTTGCGGTGGGGAGTTTAATGTATGCAATGGTGAGTACGAGACCAGATATTGCACATGCAGTGGGAGTTGTAAGCCGGTATATGCAAAACCCAGGCAAGGAGCATTGGAATGCGGTGAAGTGGATTTTGAGATATCTTAGGGGTATGTCTAGTCACTGCTTATGTTTCGGGGGTGACTCTCTAAAAGTGAAAGGTTACGTTGATGCGGACTACTCGGGTGATCGAGATAGTGGGAAGAGCACAACGGGATACATATTTACAAGTGGGGGAACAACGGTGAGGTGGATATCTCAACTGCAAAAAGTGGTAGCATTGTCAACTACGGAGGCTGAGTATGTGGCGATCACGGAAGCCAGCAAAGTGATGATATGGTTACAAGGGTTACTCGAAGAGTTGAGCAAGAAGCAAGACTTCAATACCTTGTGGAGTGACAGCCAAAACGCAATACATTTGGCTAACAATGCAGCATATCATTCTCGGACGAAGCATATCAAGATGCGGTACTACTTCATACCAATGGCGTTAGAAGATGGTAAGTTGACACTGCAGAAGATCGCGGAAGAAAAGAATCCGGTGGATATGTTCACCAAAATTATAGACAGAGATAAGCTGAATCTCTGTTGCAGGATGGTGAATCTCTCCATGAAAATTTGATGAGGAAAGAGCAGCAGTGGAATCGTGTGAAGTTTACTAGTGTTGAGAATCAAGCGGAAAAATTACTCCAAGTGGGAGAATGTCGAGATTGTGATGAATTTGCATCAAGGTGGAGTTTGTCGAAAATTGATGCAAATTAAAGTCTAGGGTTAGGTGCTACCTTTTGACATGCATGACATTGTTAGGTGGTAATAATGTTAGGTGGTGATTTTGTTAGGTGCTACTTTTGACATGCATGACATTGTTAGGTGGTGATAATGTTAGGTGGTGACTTTGTTAGGCGCTACTTTTGACATGCATGACATTGTTAGGTGGTGACAATATTAGGTGGTTAGATGGTGACATTGTCCTATGTCACGACCCGAAAATATTGTTCTTGACCGGCACTTAAACCACGCAACGTCTAAAGGCATAACGTAATTCAAGTAAGCCGAAGCCCAGAAATCTAAACCCTTTTAAGAAAATAAAAGAGGTGAAGTTTCGAAATAAAGGTATGATGAAATCAAATATTTTCTTAAATGAATAGATAAAGGAACATGAAAAAATGCAAGTGGATTTTACTAGTTGAAAACATGTTTCGTTTTTTAAAAATTTGGGCAGCACCTCCTTTGTATATTTTGATCCAAAATCACATATACATGATAATATAAAAGGCATCCCCAACCGGGAGCTAGCTCTTCGCCAATCGGCGGAAACACAACCATGCAAGACAGAAATATATGTATACGACGCCCAACGACGAAGATCAACACAAAGAATAATGTAAAACAAGACATCAAACCCACCAAGCGAACATATAACCCATCGCTCAAAGTCTCGCAACTACAAGTCTTGCTAAGTCTTACTACTTATACAAATACTAGTTTCTGATTGATAGAGTTACTAGATACAACAGAAATAATAATACAAGAGTGGCACGGTCCAATATGTACCACCTACGAAAGCAAATCACCCGAAAGCAAACTGTGTGCCAGCGATGCTGCTACTGATCCATGCGGTCAACCTGCAAGAACTGTGGCACAACGGGGGTGAGTTTCCAACTCGTGAGTAGAAAACATCATCAGGTAGAAATCGAATAAAACAACGATTTCCTAGGTCAACTATATCATAAAGGTAATACTATGATGTCTAGGGTGACCGTATCTGCATAGGTGCCAACAATATAATCAATGCCTGTAAGCATGTGGATAATATCTACGTGTCCATCAATGACATAACAACATGCATGTAAATATCATAAAAACTGTAAGTCCATACTACCCTTCCCCGGTACTTACGGGGTTGCGGAATTGATGAAAAACGATTTTCAAGAGAGGGTGGTAACATGGACTACCAATACGGATCTTTGTTAAACAACTAACTAACAACCTAACAAGAGTTTACCTACTCGGTTAGGGGGCTATACCTTTCTTGAACTCCTTCGTCTTCAACTCCTTCCGGTGTTCGGATCGGCCTCACCTCGTCGTCTCCTTACGCCGAAGATGGATCCACCCGAAAGCTTCTACCTTTGGCTTCTTCTTCGAACTTTGAAGAAACTAGATCACTTGGCTTGCTAGGCCTTGTGAACTAGAATGAGTAGAGGAATGTTTTGGTGTCTTTTTATCTCTAAGGCAATAAGTCTCAACACATGAGAATGGTTTGCCTTGAGCTAGAGAGAGCAAGAGGAAGAGGGAGAGCTTGAGAATGAGAGAGCTCAAGAGAGAGAAAGCAAATGAAAGAATGAAACATACTCCCATAATAGTAATCAAGTATTGTGTGATGGTTTAAGTCAAAATGGCTATATCATTTCATGCACTCATTTTGCATAAATAAACAAGCAAGCAAAAGTCTTTGCCATGGAATGATAGCCATTGTCATGATGATGGTCAACTAGTCCAACCTAGTCAACTGGTCAACAAAGTCAACAAGTCAACAATGTCAACCCCTCAACAACCATGTCACTATAATACTTAATTAATATTAATGTTAATTATATATCTTATTCTCATTAGGGTTAAGCAAAAGTCAATGGTCAACAGTCAACTGTCAACAGTCAACAACCCCAATGAGAATACTCTGCCTCTGTCTCTCTGTCAACTGTGCATACACACCCGCATCCGCGCTCCGAGGAACACGAATACAAACGAGATAAAACCAATCCCAAAACGTACACTAGGATCTGGCTTAAACCAAAGCCCGCTAGTGTTAACTGTCCGTACACTGTACGTGCACAAGTGCACGGATGTGACCGAACCCTGTCGCAATACCATGCGACCTGTCGCAAAACCATGCGACCTCTACTCTTTTGCCTAAAGGCGAATAGCTTTCTGTGTGGGACTCTAAAGACTCAACACTACGCTGGCAGTGGGTTTAACCACAGACCGCAAGCGGCACTAGCTGTGAGTAACGGTCCCCAGGTAGATGCCGACAAGAAGACTGACGAGGTGAAACCCATCTGAACTCCTACTGAGTCTGACTGTGACAATCTCCATACAGTCTGGTCTGTTCGTCTGATACATCGCATGGCGGGCCTAGGGGGCGGTAAACGTCAGTCCCCCAATAGCGGTACAAGTCGTGTCGGAGTGAAGCCCAGAACACCCTGAGATAGCACTGGAAACCTACCAGTATATCTCGCTTGCCCTAGCCAGGGACTACTCGTGTAATGGCTCTCCTAGACACAGCGCGATGTCAACCCCCAATACCGGGAGAGACGAATCCTGTCTAACCGTCACTGCCTCCAAGTGCTTCGGGACTGCACCCAACTACTACCTGTTTGCACGACTCCTTTGAGCCGTGGTAGGGTAGTAATCTAAGTACAGTGGGAACACACTCGAGGCGAAGTGACAGTGTCAAGTCAGCGGACTAAGCTGTACTCATGTCACCTGGGAACTGATAACTGACGATAGGTATAGTACCAACCAACAGTTCCCGACGAGTCCTGTCCAGTGTACTCGTAACCCAACGTGCACCCGCATACTATCTCCAGTACGGCGTATTGATGGCTGTGGGACAGACCATCTCCCACACTGGGATGAGAAGCGCATACGCTAGTCTACTCCGGAGTATCGATGCCCTGTCTCGATAGTCCTGCGACTAGGGACCTGCATAAGGATGTGCTTATAGATTACCCAGCCCCCACTAGTGTGACTGCCATCACAACGCTGGTAATCAAGCAAAGATCCTAAGGGCTCCACTAATGTGTATAGGTGATATACTAAAATAAACACATGTACACATTGAAGTAGAAACAAACCAAGTAGCATACTACTATATTGAGTAAGATTGTTTATACAAGGTGAATATCCCAAGCTTCCATTAAGTAATATACAAACTAGTATGATACAGTAATGACCTCTAGGGCATATACACTAACAATCTCCCACTTGCACTAAGGCCATGTACTGGCGTATCGAAGACCTATCATCTCGATCAGCCGCTCGAACTGAGTCTAGGGTAAGGCCTTTGTGAGTGGATCAGCAGTGTTATCTTCCATAGAAACTCTCCGAACCTCGATCTCCTGGACACCCACGATCTCCCTGATCAGGTGATACCGCCTTAAGATGTGTCTGGACTTCTGATGGGACCTTGGTTCCTTCGCTAAAGCTATAGCCCCGTTGTTATCGCAATACAGAGGTATTGGATCAACAATGGACGGAACCACCTGAAGTTCAGTTAAGAACTTCCTTACCCAGACAGCTTCTTTTGCGGCATCTGCAGCAGCGATATATTCCGCTTCCATCGTCGAGTCAGCAACGGTTTCCTGTTTGGAACTCTTCCAACACACCGCCCCTCCATTGAGGGTAAAGACATAACCCGACATGGACTTGGAATCATCCTTGTCACTTTGGAAGCTGGAGTCGGCAAAGGCCTCGATCTGGAGGTCTTTTCCGCCATACACCAAGAACATCTCCTTAGTCCTTCTCAGGTACTTGAGAATGTTCTTTACTGCTATCCAATGTTTCTCCCCAGGGTTTGACTGATACCGGCTTACCACACTCAGTGCATAAGCTACATCTGGTCTGGTACACAACATCGCATACATTATAGAGCCTACCGCAGAAGCGTAGGGTATAATAGACATGCGATCCCTTTCCAAATCAGTCTTGGGAGATATCTCTTTGGAGAGGGTGATCCCGTAACAAGTCGGTAGATTACCGCACTTGGAATCTTCCATACTGAATCTTTTCAGTATGGTGTCGATGTACCTGGACTGTGAGAGTCCCAGTATCCTCTTGGATCTATCACGATAGATCCGGATCCCCAGAATGTATGAGGCATCACCCAGGTCTTTCATGGAGAACCTGTGTGACAAGAACCCCTTGACAGATTGTAGCATAGGAATGTCATTTCCTATTAAGAGAATGTCATCCACGTATAAAATGAGGAATACTACAGTTCTCACTACAAATCTACTATAGATGCATGGTTCATCTGGATTTCTGATAAAGCCAAATTCCTTGACCGTCTCATCAAAACAGATGTTCCAACTCCGTGATGCCTGCTTCAGTCCATAGATGGACTTAAGCAACTTGCACACCTTTCCGCTGCTCCCACTCTGAATGAAATCCTCTGGCTGGTCCATATAAACATACTCCTCTAAATTTCCATTTAGAAAAGCGGTCTTTACGTCCATTTGCCAAATCTCATAATCGTGGAAGGCAGCAATGGCACGAAGGATCCGAATGGATTTCAGCATAGCTACTGGAGAAAAGGTCTCGTCATAGTCCAAACCAGGTCTTTGACGAAAACCCTTTGCAACCAGTCTAGCTTTATAGATCTCAACCTGTCCATCTACACCAATCTTCCTTTTGAAGATCCACTTGCATCCTACGGGTTTTACCCCATCTGGAGCAACGTCCAACGTCCATACTTTGTTGGTGTACATGGACTCCATTTCGGTCCGCATTGCATCCAGCCATTTTACCGAGTCAACGCTCTGAATGGCTTGCTGGAAGCTAGTCGGCTCATCATAATCTATGATGCAATCCTCTCTATCCCCGTCTATGAGAAAACCGTAGTATCTCTCGGGCGGATGAGACTGCCTACTACTTCTGCGGAGCGGCGTAGGAATGTCCTGATCTTTCGAACCCTCTGGTTCTACTAAGCTTTCAGTAATAGCTCGTGGTTCTGGAATTTCTTCCAGTTCTATTGCGTTCCCACTTATCTGATTTTCCAAAAATTCAGTTTCCAAGAAGTGGGCATGACGAGAAACATAAATCTTTTGTTCCTCTTCGCAATAGAAGAAATATCCCTTGGAGTTCTTTGGATATCCCACAAACTTGCACTGTACTGAGCGTGCCTCGAGCTTGTCCGCATGCTGCTTTTTGACAAAAGCTGGGCATCCCCATGTCTTAATGTGAATAAGATAGGGTCTCTTCCCACACCACATCTCATATGGTGTAGTAGGCACAGTCTTAGTTGGAACTCGGTTCAAAAGGTATCCAGCTGATTCTAGTGCATATCCCCAGAATGATCGCGGTAACTCAGCATTACTCATCATGGACCGTACCATATCCAATAGGGTCCGGTTCCGTCTCTCCGATACACCGTTATGTTGCGGAGTGTATGGAGGAGTAAGCTGAGAGAGAATTTCGTTCTCTTTTAAATAGTTCAGGAACTCGGCACTCAAGTATTCACCACCTCGATCCGATCTTAGTGTCTTGATACTTTTGCCGGTTTGTTTTTCTACTTCATTCTTATATTCCTGGAACTTTCCAAAGGCTTCGGACTTATGTTTCATTAAGAAGACATAACCGTACCTTGAAAAGTCATCCGTAAAAGTAATGAAGTAAGAATAACCGCTTCGCGCATGTGTAGACATTGGACCGCACACGCCGCTGTGTACGAGTCCCAAGAGCTCGCTCGCTCTTACTCCGTGTCCAGTGAACGGAGTCTTTGTCATCTTTCCTTTGAGACAGGATTGACAAGTGGCATACAATTGATATTCGAACGGATTAAATTTCCTTCTGTATGTAACTTCGTCAACCTTCTCTCATTGATGTGACCCAGTCTACAATGCCATAAGAAAGTCTGATTTATTTCCGGAGACTTTCTTTTGTGTGTATTCTGGACATTGAAAATCTGTGGTTGGTTTAGTACGTATATACCATTGCTTAATGTACCTGACCCAATCAGAACTTGATTAAGGTGAATGTTTACAACATTACTTACAAACGCAAAATCATAACCTTCTTTAGAAATTAAAGATACAGAAATGATATTACAAGTTGCGTTGGGTACAAAAAAGCAATTACGTAAAACCAAAACATGTCCATCTGACATTCCCAGGTGATAGTCCCCCACGGCCTTAGCATCCATGCTAGCTCCGTTTGCAACTTTGAGGGTCATGTCACCTGCCTTCAAAACCCTACGGTTTCTCAACGCCTGCAAAGAATTACAGATATGAGATCCTGATCCGGTATCCAATACCCAGGAAGTAGAGTTTATTGATAGACAGTTTTCAATAACATACACACCTGAAGCTGAAGCCGCAACTTGCTTCAGTTCCTGTGTTCTGGCTTTCCAAGCCCTGCAATCTTTCTTCCAGTGACCACTCTTATGACAGAAAAAACACTCTTCTTTATCCACAAGACTTCCCGCTACCTTTGTTGCTTTTGCTTTTCCCTTCGTATCCACTTTACTAACACCGTGTAACACCCGAGCCCAATAATACTATTTCTGTTACTGGTTGAGTGTTAGACATTGCTCATTTCAATTATCTTGCTTGTTTGGTTCTTGTCGCAAAATTTTAACCGGCTAAGTTATTTTTGCTTATAACAAATTTTGGCACCTAAAATAAAATTAAAAATATCCATATTGGCCTACTCGTCACCACTAGTCGCGTGGTAGCGTCCGCGCGTCGAGATTTCATCCCGTTCGGTGAAACGGGCGAGTTTGGACGGCTACGCGCGCGTGCAAGTGTCCGACTTGGGGGCATGCATTTTAATCATAAGACGTCTCATTTTAAAATTTGGAACCCGCTTATAATCCTATTATTTAAATTTCAAATTTTTGGGCGCAACCCGGACGTGATTTGGAAATGTTTTATTTAGCGCCAAAATCCCAAAATTAGTATATATTTAAACCATAGAATATATTTCTTAAACCTTAAGATTTTCACTGTTTATCAAATCATCAAATCCGTTTAAATCTTTAATATATTTTAACCACTCAGCAAACCCTTTACTCCGTGGGCCCTTCATCTCTCTATCTCTCATTATCTCTCTCTCTCTCATTATCTCTCTCTCGTGATTTCTTTCTCCCTCTCCCTTATATATTTTTTCCACTTCATATTTTTGAAACACAACCACGCGAGAACCCATCGCGAACCCTAACACCTCCCCTTCTTCTCTCCCGATCTCTTGATCTCAATCGCCATCGATTGCGCCTTCGCCTCGACTTTCTCTAGCACTTCGTCGTCGATGCTCGTTTTCCCGCCAGAACCCCATGCATGTCGGCTACCAGATCCGCCATCGTCGGCGACCTACAGCGGCTTTGATTGGATAAAGACTCGGTTTTTGACGCTTGGAGTTTGATATTTGAGGTTTTTGAACCATCGATATTGATCGGGATGTCGATGATCGGGAACCTCTCCGCCCTGCCCGAGATGCTCTTCTGAAAGTTCATGAAACAATTGTGATGCCTTGGCCAACACTGAAGGTTCTGATCGTGATGAAGAGGCTGAGATTCTTGCTCCATATAGCCAGGCCTCGACCATAATTGGCAAATCTGGGGTGATTACCAAGAGACTGAGAGCAAGTAGCAGGGCTAACATCAAGGTTACACAAAAGGATCCTAACAAGGCATCATATTCTTGTGCTAGGAGTTTTGACAATTTTGTGCAGATAACGGGAGAAGCTACATCAGTGAGGAGAGCCCTATTTCCGATATCAGCAATCTTATTCGCTGTTTTTGGGTTCGCCGGAATCCGGCCGTGCCGATGACTTGACCCGACATTCCAGCGAGGTACTCCGGTCCGCGAGGTCCCACTGTTCGTTGTTTGGATTCGATCCGTGAACCGTGCGTCCGTCGCGTGTTTTTCCGCCGACGTTACGTCCGTTTTTCCCGGTTCGCGAACCGTCGAGGCAAGTATTACTTGCTACATGCTATGTTATCCTAATTAAGTGTGCTTGACTCATAAAACTTGCATTGTTAACTAAATATAGTTACTTTTCTCATTTGGACGGAATATGATATATATCATGATACTGCAACCTAAACCGTATTTTGCCACTGTAACCCTAATAACGAAACTACCAATTAATCATTTTGCTATTTAAAGGACGATAATTGTACACATATATCTTCATTGCTTTCTGTTAATGATATTGCACTACCTTGTGATTATTGCACCCCACGGGTGCTCGAACCTGTTAATATAACACAACTGCATCATTGTGATTAAATGAACTATTATTGCTGTTTACTTTATTTCCTGCTGTTGTTCCTTATTCGCTTCTAAACCTGTTATGGGCACACCTTCGATTGCATTACATATTGACCTGACCTTGCTACACATGACATATATATACATACCGATGCACCGGACATGGTACCCTTTACTACCAACTCAACCTGTTGTACCATGACCTGACTTGTTACCTGATCTCATGCCTAATGCCAACAAACCTGACTTGGGGTCCTCATGGACCATTCCTGTTGTCTACCCAGACAAACCTGCTTTTACCTGATCCTGTGTTGGCATTAGTTCTTGATTACTGAATACCTGACCTGACATACATAACTTGGGGGTATGGGGAAATCAAAGGTGAAACCGACTTGTAACTCAACAGTTCGATACCTGTTCTGATCTGTCTTACGGGCTTGGCCAGTCCGGGAGTGATGATGCTGACATCACTCGTCCATCCTGCTATTTGTTACTGCGTAGCGGCACGTCTCGGATTCAGCCCCGAGGGTCTTGACCGTCGTCCCGGGCATGCACGGGATACTATTGAGTTACATCGACGAGTCATCAATTGATTTCAAAGACTTTAGAATAGAAAACCTGATAGAACAGTTTAGTTACCCACTGCACATTACCCTGCACTGTTGTTTCATATTATTGCTTTATTCATGTTTATCCCTGCATTGCTTACTACCATGTTCATATTATATTATTGGTTAACATAACGCGCTGACGTCTGGGTTTTGCATGGCCCAGATTCTTTACCACTGTCGCCGACCGAGCAGGAGTACTTCAGCCAGCAGGCTGATCTGTGAGTTCTGTAGTGATTAGTTTATTTATTGCATTTCATTTCCAGATGTGAGCCCGCATTATGGGACGTACTTTTCTATTTATTGTATTGGATCATTTGCTTCCGCACCTATTTATTTTGACTCTTGTTATTCTGGATTTGGACATGTGTTAGATAGTTTATTTATCTTGTTCTTGATATCTCTACAGCCGTAATGTGACTGTGGATGGATACTTCCTACCCACAGGTAGCATGGTTGGCTATGTCACGTGCCCAATCTTGCGTACTCTGGGAAGCGGGGCGTGACATGGTTCTTTTGGTATCAGAGCCATAGGTTAGTTGGGTCGATTCTTTTGTAGTTGGGTATTGTACCCGATACACGAATCAGAATACCCGTGCTTAGGAAACATGTCCTGCCACCTTGACCGTTTTACCATTCTTGAATCACATTCTTCCTGATTATATCTTTTACGGCGTGCAAACTTACTTTGCATTGTCGACTCGAAAACCTAAATTCTTGTTATCTCTAGGACTTAGGCGACTTGGGTGGAGTTAAGTAATTGTGGCTATGATACCGCGGCATAGTTACAATGCGGTACTCTATTTAAGTATCTTGGAGTTCTAGCCTTGATCCATATTCAGAATCTATCATCATGCTAATGTTGGGTGTTTTGAGTTCAGGATGATGGCAGGTAAGAAGTTGAAGACGTACCAGAGGCGTGTGAACGAAGCCGCCATGCTTGGAGTGATAAGAGAAATGCTGGAAATCAAAGAAACAGACCGAGCTGATCCAGCAGCAAGCGGACTCGTTTCAGGAAGGTTTGCAGATCGTTCAGCAGTCTGTGAACGAGGTTGGAACTGGACCAGTTGACCGAGTAGGGACTGTAGCAGATTTCAGACTTTTGGGTCCGTCTACTTTCACTGGTCTGGAGGAGCCGTTGCCAGCCGAGCAGTGGCTAGTGACACGGAGAATTTGCTGATTGCGACACAGATTCCAGAGGACAAAGGAGTTGATGTGGTGCGCATTCAGCTAGGGGATTACGCCCGAGAGTGATGGCTTGTGGAGGAGACCCGCTTGCCCAAGCCGATCAGTTGGGCGAATTTCTCTAAAGTTTCCTGGAGAAATTCTTCCCGCGGACTGCACGGGAGGAAATGGAAGAGAAGTTCATCGGACTAAGGCAGAATGGAGCAACCGTGGACGTGCATGCAGCAGAATGGACGAGACTCAGTAGTCTCGCTGGACCTTTCGCGGCCAACGATGCAGACAACAGTTGCGGTAAGGAAGCAGTTCTGTCGGGCCGATCGAGTTTAAGGCTAGGCCGACACACAGTGTTCTTGCAGCTATGGAAGTTGATGGCTGTGAAGAACCGGTGGTAGTTCGCGATTTCATGGACATAGTAAAGATATCGGGTCTACCACCGAGGAGAGACGTGGAGTTCGCGATTGACCTTAGTCCTGGTGCAGCGCCAGTATCTAAAGCTTACCATCCAATGGCACCAGTGGAATTGGAAGAGGTTAAGAAACAAGTTGGTGAATTACTTGAGAAGGGTTGGATTCGAAGCAGCAACTCGCCTTGGGGAGCTCCAGTTCTTCTAGTAAAGAAGAAGGATGGCACGAGAAGGATGTGCATTGATTATCGAGAATTAAACCGGGTAAATATTAAGAACAAGTACCCGATCCCTCGCATTGGAGAACTTTTTTTGAGCAGCTTAGTGGCGCGAGGGTATTCTCGAAACTGGATTTGCGATCCGGATATCATCAGGTCTGAGTGAAAGCAGAAGATATTTGCAAGATGGCGTTTCGAACTCGGTATGGACATTACGAGTGTCTAGTGATGCCCTTCGGAGTAACGAATGCGCCGGCAATATTCATGGATTTGATGAACCGAATCTTTTCACCGTTCTTGGACCAGTTTATTGTGGTATTCATTGACGATATTCTGGTTTACTCAAAGAGTTTTGAGGAACATACTGAGCATTTGAAGATCGCACTGCAGACATTGAGACAGGAGAAATTGTATGCGAAGATGAGTAAGTGCGAATTTTGGCTGGAAGAAGTGAAGTTTCTGGGGCACGTTGTGTCGGGCAGTGGAATCGCAGTCGATCCCGAAAAGATTGCAGCAGTCCGAGATTGGCCTATTCCAAGAAATGTGGCTGAGATAAGAAGTTTCCTTGGATTAGCCGGATACTACAGGAGATTTGTGGAGAACTTTGCTCGTTTGGCAGAACCGTTGACCAAGCTTACGCGCAAGGAGGTACCTTTTGTATGGACGGATAAGTGTGCATTGGCTTTTGAGACGTTGAAGCAGAAGTTGATAACCGTCCCTATCCTGACCGTACCAGATAATTCAGGAGGACTGGTGATTCACAGCGACGCATCTGGAAAAGGATTGGGATGTGTTTTGATGCAGAATGGGAAGGTCGTAGCTTACGCATCAAGACAACTGAAGACTCATGAGAAGAATTATCCGACTCATGACTTGGAGCTTGCGGTCGTGATCTTCTCCTTGAAAATTCGGAGACACTACCTTTTGGGCGAGAGAGTCGAAGTTTTTACAGATCACAAGAGTTTGAAGTATGTGTTCACTCAGAGGGAGTTGAACATGAGGCAACGCAGATGATTGGAGCTGATGGCCGACTACGACTTTGATCTTAAGTACCATCCGGGAAAGGTTAACGTCGTGCCGGATGCGCTTAGTCGGTTACCAGCGATTCAGGTATTGACTACACAGAGGGAGATCATTGCGGATTTTCGAAGATTTGACTTGGAGGTTGTGCTACCACATGCTACGGGACAGTTGATGCAGTTGCAAGTACAGTCGTCCTTAGTTGAGAAGATTAAAGCGGCACAATCGCAGGATCCTAGACTGCAAAAGTTTCGAGAGCAGGTTGAAGCCGGACTATGAACAGATTTACTGGTCCACGAAGATGGTTCGTTGAGGTATGGTAGCCGTGTGTGTGTGCCAAAGGGGGGTGTGCGTGAAGAGCTTATGAAGGAAGCACACAGTTCGGCTTACTCTGTACATCCAGGAGGTACAAAGATGTACCGAGATATTCGACAGCATTTCTGGTGGGAAGGTATGAAACGGGAGATTGCTCGCTTCGTGGCTAAGTGCTTGGTGTGTCAGCAAGTCAAGGCTGAACACCAAAGGGTTGCTGGTTTGTTGCAACCACTTCCGATTCCTCAGTGGAAGTGGGAACATATAACCATGGATTTCGTGACAGCTTTACCGCGGAGTCCAAAGGGCAACAATGCAGTATGGGTGATTGTCGACCGACTGACCAAGGCAGCTCACTTTATTCCTTTCCGGGTTGGTCAATTGACGGAGACTTTGGCAGAGCGGTACATGCAGGAGATTGTAAGATTGCATGGAGTACCGGTGAGCATTGTGTCCGATCGGGACACTCGGTTCTTGTCACACTTCTGGAGGAGTTTACAAGAAAGTTTGGGGACTCGATTGAAGTTTAGCACAGCTTATCATCCTCAAACTGATGGACAATCGGAGAGAACGATCCAGACTCTTGAAGATATGTTGAGAGCATGCATGTTGGACTTCAAAGGTTCTTGGGAGGATCACCTACACTTGGTGGAGTTTTCGTACAACAATAGCTTCCAAGCGACTATTCAGATGGCTCCGTTTGAAGCTTTATATCGTCGTAAGTGCCGTTCACCTGTTTGTTGGGATGATGTTGGTGAACGAAGGTTACTGGGACCAGATTTGGTAGCACAGACAGTCGAGAAGGTGAATACAATCAGGAAGCATATGAGGGCAGCTCAAGACAGACAGAAAAGTTGGGCTGACACGTCAAGAAGTCCTCTAGAGTTCGCCGTGGGTGATTTGGTATTCCTGAAGATATCACCGACTAGAGGGGTGATTCGCTTTGGGAGTCGGGGAAAGCTTAGTCCTCGATTCGTTGGACCCTTCGAGATATTGGAGCGTGTTGGAGAGGTAGCGTACCGTTTGGCGTTACCACAGTCCTTGGCAGGAGTGCACGATGTGTTCCATGTGTCTCAACTACGAAGGTATGTTCGAGATAAGACACATGTTTTGGATCATTCGGAGTTAACCGTACGGGAAGACCTAACTTTTGAGGAGCGACCGGTTGAAATCAAGGATCGAAGAGAAAAGGTTCTTAAGAACAAGGTTATCCCTCTTGTGCTAGTCTCTTGGGGTAATCGATCGCATGGAGAATCCACTTGGGAGCGAGAAGACGAGATCCGGCAGAAGTTTCCTCACCTTTTCCTGTAGTTATCTACTTTGTATTCTTGGAATTTCGAGGACGAAATTCTTTTTGTAGTTGGGTATGATGTAACACCCGAGCCCAATAATACTATTTCTGTTACTGGTTGAGTGTTCGACATTGCTCATTTCAATTATCTTGCTTGTTTGGTTTTTGTCGCAAAATTTTAACCGGCTAAGTTATTTTTGCTTATAACAAATTTTGGGACCTAAAATAAAATTAAAAATATTCATATTGGCCTACTCGTCACCACTAGTCGCGTGGTAGCGTCCGCGCGTCGAGATTTCTTCCCGTTCGGTGAAACGGGCGAGTTTGGACGGCTACGCGCACGTGCAAGTGTCCGACTTGGGGGCATGCATTTTAATCATAAGATGTCTCATTTTAAAATTTGGAACCCGCTTATAATCCTATTATTTAAATTTCAAATTTTTAGGCGCAACCCGGGCGTGATTTGGAAATGTTTTATTTAGCGCCAAAATCCCAAAATTAATATATATTTAAACCATAGAATATATTTCTTAAACCTTAAGATTTTCACTGTTTATCAAATCATCAAATCCATTTAAATCTTTAATATATTTTAACCACTCAGCAAACCTTTTACTCCGTGGGCCCCTCATCTCTCTATCTCTCATTATCTCTCTCTCTCTCATTATCTCTCTCTCGTGATTTCTTTCTCCCTCTCCCTTATATATTTTTTCCACTTCATATTTTTGAAACACAACCACGCGAGAACCCATCGCGAACCCTAACACCTCCCCTTCTTCTCTCCCGATCTCATGATCTCAATCGCCATCGATTGCGCCTTCGCCTCGACTTTCTCTAGCACTTCGTCGTCGATGCTCGTTTTCCCGCCAGAACCCCATGCATGCCGGCTACCAGATCCGCCATCGTCGGCGACCTACAGCGGCTTTGATTGGATAAAGACTCGGTTTTTGACGCTTGGAGTTTGATATTTGAGGTTTTTGAACCATCGATATTGATCGGGATGTCGATGACCGGGAACCTCTCCGCCCTGCCCGAGATGCTCTTCTGAAAGTTCATGAAACAATTGTGATGCCTTGGCCAACACTGAAGGTTCTGATCGTGATGAAGAGGCTGAGATTCTTGCTCCATATAGCCAGGCCTCGACCATAATTGGCAAATCTGGGGTGATTACCAAGAGACTGAGAGCAAGTAGCAGGGCTAACATCAAGGTTACACAAAAGGATCCTAACAAGGCTTCATATTCTTGTGCTAGGAGTTTTGACAATTTTGTGCAGATAACGGGAGACGCTACATCAGTGAGGAGAGCCCAATTTCCGATATCAGCAATCATATTCGTTGTTTTTGGGTTCGCCGGAATCCGGCCTTGCCGACGACTTGACCCGACATTCCAGCGAGGTACTCCGGTCCGCGTGGTCCCACTGTTCGTTGTTTGGATTCGATCCGTGAACCGTGCGTCCGTCGCGTGTTTTTCCGCCGACGTTACGTCCGTTTTTCCCGGTTCGCGAACCGTCGAGGCAAGTATTACTTGCTACATGCTATGTTATCCTAATTAAGTGTGCTTGACTCATAAAACTTGCATTGTTAACTAAATATAGTTACTTTTCTCATTTGGACGGAATATGATATATATCATGATACTGCAACCTAAACCGTATTTTGCCACTGTAACCCTAATAACGAAACTACCAGTTAATCATTTTGCTATTTAAAGGACGATAATTGTACACATATATCTTCATTGCTTTCTGTTAATGATATTGCACTACCTTGTGATTATTGCACCCCACGGGTGCTCGAACCTGTTAATATAACACAACTGCACCATTGTGATTAAATGAACTATTATTGCTGTTTACTTTATTTCCTGCTGTTGTTCCTTATTCGCTTCTAAACCTGTTATGGGCACACCTTCGATTGCATTACATATTGACCTGACCTTGCTACACATGACATATATATACATACCGATGCACCGGACATGGTACCCTTTACTACCAACTCAACCTGTTGTACCATGACCTGACTTGTTACCTGATCTCATGCCTAATGCCAACAAACCTGACTTGGGGTCCTCATGGACCATTCCTGTTGTCTACCCAGACAAACCTGCTTTTACCTGATCCTGTGTTGGCATTAGTTCTTGATTACTGAATACCTGACCTGACATACATAACTTGGGGGTATGGGGAAATCAAAGGTGAAACCGACTTGTAACTCAACAGTTCGATACCTGTTTTGATCAGTCTTACGGGCTTGGCCAGTCCGGGAGTGATGATGCTGACATCACTCGTCTATCCTGCTACTTGTTACTGCCTAGCGGCACGTCTCGGATTCAGCCCCGAGGGTCTTGACCGTGGTCCCGGGCATGCACGGGATACTATTGAGTTACATCGACGAGTCATCAATTGATTTCAAAGACTTTAGAATAGAAAACCTGATAGAACAGTTTAGTTACCCACTGCACATTACCCTGCACTGTTGTTTCATATTATTGCTTTATTCATGTTTATCCCTGCATTGCTTACTACCATGTTCATATTATATTATTGGTTAACATAACGCGCTGACGTCTGGGTTTTGCATGGCCCAGATTCTTTACCACTGTCGCCGACCGAGCAGGAGTACTTCAGCCAGCAGGCTGATCTGTGAGTTCTGTAGTGATTAGTTTATTTATTGCATTTCATTTCCAGATGTGAGCCCGCATTATGGGACGTACTTTTCTATTTATTGTATTGGATCATTTGCTTCCGCACCTATTTATTTTGACTCTTGTTATTCTGGATTTGGACATGTGTTAGATAGTTTATTTATCTTGTTCTTGATATCTCTACAGCCGTAATGTGACTGTGGATGGATACTTCCTACCCACAGGTAGCATGGTTGGCTATGTCACGTGCCCAATCTTGCGTACTCTGGGAAGCGGGGCGTGACACACCGCCCTTTGGTTTGGCGGAGGCTTTCTTCTTCTTTCCCTTGGCTTTCGCCTTGGACCTAGAAGATGAAAATCCTCCTACAAACAAAGTGGATGTTTCCCTACCTTTCTGTAGGGTGCCCTCTGCACTTCTCAGCATGTTGAGGAGTTCTGAAAGTTCAACTTCTTTTTCTTGTAAGTTGAAGTTCAGGATAAACTGGGCGTAAGTGGAAGGAAGGGACTGGAGAATCAAGTCCGTATAGAGCTCGTTCTCTAACGTGGTCCCAAGTTCCACGAGCTCCTCAATGAAGCCAATCATCTTAAGCACGTGTTCCGCTACCGATGATCCGATGGCCAACCTTGCCGAAAATAACTTCTTCGACACTTCGTATCTTGCGATACGAGATTGCTCTCCATACAGTTCTTTTGTATGGAGAAATATGGATTCGAGGTCCATATTCTCGTGCCTCCTCTGATGTTCGTTGTCCATAGAGGCAAGCACGAGGCACCTGGCCTTCGCGCAATCGATCTCCCAAGTCTTACGGATTTCCTTATCCGCGACGCTGGAGGTGGGACCTGGGACAGGGGGAGCTTTGGTGGTAAGGAGATACCCCAACTTGTCATAAGTGATTGCCATTTTGATATTCCTGAGCCAATCTTTGTAGTTTGGCCCTGTCAGTATGTTTTTATCTAGTAATAACTTAAGTCCGGTCATGATGATTGGTCGCTGTAATTAGGAGAGAGAGAAGAAACACTTTAGCATGATGCTCTTGCAAGTTTAGAGTGGTTTTTAATTTGTTTAAACAGGATGGCTCCCACTGTCTCTCGAATCCCTCCTCAAACCAAAAAGGAAGAATTAGTCAGGATCAATCTCACCGTACAATACTTGCTTAACCGTTCGGCCAGGCTGGTGTCGGTACTTCGAGGGAGGTTTTCCAACGCTTTCGCGAAGTTCCTTAATTTAAGAACCTCTTTTCCCTGGGGGCGTAGCCCCGCTAACACCTTTCTAGACACCTACTTGGTTTATAGCATTGATCGTTAAGTGAGAAATTTCTCGAGGAATAGCATATACTCACAGTAGGATCGGGATCCAAATATCATCGCGTGACAAAACTGAAGGAATCCTACCAGAATCATCACACTCCAAATGGTATGCAGCGCTAGCAAGTTTCAGTACTCTTGAAACTCCCGATGTGGATTTTTGCCTCATGCTCTTATGACCTTGACTTTGGCCAACAAATCATAAGTCACATGTCAAGTTCTACCCGTCATTCTCCAGGTTAATTTGAGCCCACCCGCACATACCCTTGACTTTGGCCAACAAGTTAGAACGACTGCCCCAAACCAACACATCTATCTATGCTGCACATGAATACCCAATAGCTACCAATCACTATGCCTTGACTTTGGCCAACAAACATAGCTTGAATACTATTGACCATCCATGTGAAACGACGGAGGGCTACGAATGGTTTTGGCGAAACCGTGAACGTAGTGAACTTGATATAATCGATGGAACGAGATAGCTTTTAAAAGGAGTGGCTTAAGCTCCGTGTTTAAAAGTTATTTTGAAAAGAAACCGAGTGGTTTTGAAAGTGTTCCAACGACTTTTACTTGGTTTATTTTTCTTTGCATTAGTTCTTTTAATGCGTATTTTTCTTGCATTAGTTCTTTTAATGCGTCCCATCATTTAATCCTACCATTGCAGAAAACAACCAAAATATGACGTACGCTTATGCCATTCGCATTCGCCACGGGGCCCCGTCATTACCCGTTAGGTTACTTAACTAACGACAGAGCGGGGGCTGGGCTAGCGCGGCTGCAAAACATAAACAACGCCTAAATAATATCATATATAGATATATTGCAATGATAGCCATTTCAGATCACAGATGAATACATTGGATATACTAGGAATCCACAATTCGTACGAGCCTGTAACGAAAAGCGGATTACACGGTCGCGATGAATAGCCAATACCCCACCCTAGACCCCTACGGGTGCGGCAAACTACCCGCCAAATATCCGAAGTGGAGCAACCTCCCTCAACGACGTGAGTAGGCCACTCGGCACTTCGAGATACCCGGTAGTTTGTGCACCCCACCTTGGGTCTATCCTAGAAGCAAAAACAGTAAAAAGAAATTATACAATGACGGCTACAACCCCGACCCGGTTGTGCGGCCAAAACTAATATTACATCAATTTACATTTTACATGAATTGAAAGATAAAAGGAAAAACTCTCATCTCACAACCCCCGGCTATTCATCCGCGACAATCCAAAGAATTCATATACACATACCATCAATCATTACAGATCACAGATATGTATAACCCCCACTAATCGACGTATAGCGATTAGCGGACGTTCAATACATATAACACATCACAGATATATACCCGTTAGCCTTAGTCTTTAGAAGTTCGATAAAAATACGGATTTTCAAGCCCCAAAAATAAATTTTTCTTTCTGGAAAATCTAGGTTGAAAAGACATGCTTCAAAAATCCCAAAATACCCCTATGAACAAACTGCAAAAATAAAACCCCACGACCGAGTCAACTCGGCCGCGGATCCGCGGCGGGAGCAAGCTCCTGCCGCGGATCCGCGGTGGGTTGATCGATTCAGTGGGCCAAATTTTTGCAGTTTCTTCTAAAACCCTGAGTCGATTTTTGGTATATGTCAAATAATTTTTACAGCACTTTGAAAATCGACAGAAAGTTTGAGTTCCGGGTGTATTTCGCGACTTTTTCTCCGATCGAACTTCTACTTACATTGCTAACATGTTAGATAGTGTTTAAGTAGGCTCTGATACCACTGTAAGTCCATGCTACCCTTCCCCGGTATTTACGGGGTTGCGGAATTGGTGAAAAACGATTTTCAAGAGAGGGTGGTAACATGGACTACCAATACGGATCTTTGTTAAACAACTAACTAACAACCTAACAAGAGTTTACCTACTCGGTTAGGAGGATATACCTTTCTTGAACTCCTTCGTCTTCAACTCCTCCCGGTGTTCGGATCGGCCTCACCTCGTCGTCTCCTTGCGCCGAAGATGGATCCACCCGAAAGCTTCTACCTTTGGCTTCTTCTTCGAACTTTGAAGAAACTAGATCACTTGGCTTGCTAGGCCTTGTGAACTAGAATGAGTAGAGGAATGTTTTGGTGTCTTTTTATCTCTAAGGCAATGAGTCTCAACACATGAGAATGGTTTACCTTGAGCTAGAGAGAGCAAGAGGAAGAGGGAGAGCTTGAGAATGAGAGAGCTCAAGAGAGAGAAAGCAAATGAAAGAATGAAACATACTCTTCTCATTCTCACCTCTCATAATCCAAAAGCCATCATAATCATAATAGTAATCAAGTATTGTGTGATGGTTTAAGTCAAAATGGCTATATCATTTCATGCACTCATTTTGCATAAATAAACAAGCAAGCAAAAGTCTTTGCCATGGAATGATAGCCATTGTCATGATGATGGTCAACTAGTCCAACCTAGTCAACTGGTCAACAAAGTCAACAAGTCAACAATGTCAACCCCTCAACAACCATGTCACTATAATACTTAATTAATATTAATGTTAATTATATATCTTATTCTCATTAGGGTTAAGCAAAAGTCAATGGTCAACAGTCAACTGTTAACAGTCAACAACTCCAATGAGAATACTCTGCCTCTGTCTCTCTGTCAACTGTGCATACACATCCGCATCCGCGCTCCGAGGAACACGAATACAAACGAGATAAAACCAATCCCAAAACGTACACTAGGATCTGGCTTAAACCAAAGCCCGCTAGTGTTAACTGTCCGGACACTGTACGTGCACAAGTGCACGGATGTGACCGAACCCTGTCGCAATACCATGCGACCTGTCGCAAAACCATGCGACCTCTACTCTTTTGCCTAAAGGCGAATAGCTTTCTATGTGGGACTCTAAAGACTCAACACTACGCTGGCAGTGGGTTTAACCACAGACCGCAAGCGGCACTAGCTGTGCGTAACGGTCCCCAGGTAGATGCCGACAAGAAGACTGACGAGGTGAAACCCATCTGAACTCCTACTGAGTCTAACTGTGACAATCTCCATACAGTCCGGTCTGTTCGTCTGATACATCGCATGGCGGGCCTAGGGGGCGGTAAACGTCAGTCCCCCAATAGCGGTACAAGTCGTGTCGGAGTGAAGCCCAGAACACCCTGAGATAGCACTGGAAACCTACCAGTATATCTCGCTTGCCCTGGCCAGGGACTACTCGTGTAATGGCTCTCCTAGACACAGCGCGATGTCAACCCCCAATACCGGGAGAGACGAATCCTGTCTAACCGTTACTGCCTCCAAGTGCTTCGGGACTGCACCCAACTACTACCTGTTTGCACGACTCTTTTGAGACGTGGTAGGGTAGTAATCTAAGTACAGTGGGAACACACTCGAGGCGAAGTGACAGTGTCAAGTCAGCGGACTAAGCTGTACTCATGTCACCTGGGAACTGATAACTGACGATAGGTATAGTACCAACCAACAGTTCCCGACGAGTCCTGTCCAGTGTACTCGTAACCCAACGAGCACCCGCATACTATCTCCAGTACGACGTACTGATGGCTGTGGGACAGACCATCTCCCATACTGGGATGAGAAGCGCATACGCCAGTCTACTCCGGAGTATCGATGCCCTGTCTCGATAGTCCTGCGACTAGGGATCTGCATAAGGATGTGCTTATAGATTACCCAACCCCCACTAGTGTGACTTCCATCACAACGCTGGTAATCAAGCAAAGATCCTAAGGGCTCCACTAATGTGTATAGGTGATATACTAAAATAAACACATGTACACATTGAAGTAGAAACAAACCAAGTAGCATACTACTATATTGAGCAAGATTGTTTATACAAGGTGAATATCCCAAGCTTCCATTAAGTAATATACAAACTAGTATGATACAGTAATGGCCTCTAGGGTATATACACTAACAAAAACATATGCATGTAAATATGAGGATATTAATTAACGTGTGTCCATCAACTACACATCAAAATCATGGAACCTGAGTGTCCAATATCGACACTCGAAACATCATGAAACCCGTGTCCAGCATCGACACGTAAATCCTCATATCTCAGGCGCCGCATCCTCAGATCGGCCCTCATATCTATCTCATCTCAGGCGCCGCATACCCTGATCGGCCCTCATATCCATCTCATGACTCCGGTCGGTATCCTCCGGATAACCGACGGGTCCAAATTCTATCACCGGTAGGTAGTGCTTCCTTGCCAGGCTCACCGCCTAACTATACGAGTCTTCTTGCCCCGGGGTACCTCATCGGATCCACCATGTACCCGCAGACGGTGCCTACCCCTTCTCGAATCGAGTTTCACATGCCAATCTCAGAACCGAGAAAACACATAGTGGACGTCTCGAAATATCATATCAAGAAAAATCGGGTTTTTAAAACAATACATAATTTCCTTTGAAATTTAACCACGGTTCTCAAATCCAGAAATCTCATGAAAACAGCAAATCTCAATACGTATAATCATAAAGCATGATGTATGCAAACCTATAACAGGAATGCGAGCGTATCAAGTATATCATGTGGCATGGTATGGTGATATGAACATAGCAAGTATATCATAGCATGATGTAGAAATTCTACTGTGCAAGTGACATAGCAATTATCGATGATGAAGTGTGTGAGCCGGCAAATCTATATAAGTGTAACATACGCATCATCGATAATGGTATAGGTGTACTAGCACAGGTATATATAATGCAATGAGAATGTCATGAACGTAACACAAAGTATATCGTACACGAAATGTTATCAGGTATACGTATCTACGATATATCCGAGTCGGTGAATCTATCAATCGGCTTCTAGCCTCACAACATCACGTACGGTATAATACATCGTACGACATCCTCTAGTCAAGGGTATGGATCAATCATCAAGCAAAACTCATCATGTACGGTATCCATCGTACGACGACATTAAACAATTGGGGACCCTATCAACCTATATGACAATGAGGGTACGGACCTAACGTCTCGTACGGCATATCACTCATGATTCACAACATTATATAAATCTATATACCTATATCCCAGGTCACATCCGTATCAATCTCATATCGTGGGACCGACAAAGGTATCAATTATCACATATCGACTCGCATCCGTATAACGACATATCAAACCTAGTCATCATATCTCATCGTATACTCTTTTCATCACGTCAATATCCCATATCATGCTATTATAATTCTCATACTTATTCTCTTGCAACTACCTATATCTATATATCGTGATTCGCATCCTTATACATCAATTCGAGACATCATTCCTATTATATCATGTCACCTAGACCTTAAGCTATAATTTTAAGTCATGGTATATCTTATCTCCTACTAATTCTTTAACCATATCCATAAGTTTCTAACACGGTTTCCTTAACCATATTCAATATATCGGTTTTGCATCAAAACTTGCGGGGGTGCTATACGCCATCCACCCGACTTCCCCCGTAGATATAAATTTACTCTCCTGCGGAACTCCTTGTTCAGCCATAGTCGATGCGCTTTATCGTCTCGGAATCCACACGAAGGTACTACAATAAATACACAATCGCAAATGCCATTAAAATCAAGTCCGGAAAACTAATACAGCACACGGTGCGCTGATAGGTTAGAACCTATAGCCTACGCATGCAAAACAACCAAACAACCATTGTTGTTGACGTACAAACGCCCAACAACTAAATACAAATCCAAATATCAAAACCAAGCATTCAAATCTCGGAAAACTTTTGCCCAAAACACTCACAACTGCTCCATGTTGGATATAGTGCCCTCAAAGTCAATTATTGGATCGCAGGTACGTGATTGTAATGATTGAGGGAGGACCTATACCGGTAGGACAGTCTTACTCGAGATGATAGTATGCTAACTGGTATGCCTTTATCAGTCGTGTATAGGTTCAGGTGACTGATTACTATTACACGTTGATAGAGCCCTTAGGATCTTGCTTGACTACCAACAGTATGATGGCGATCATATACGTAAGAGTTGGATAGTCTATAAGCACATCCTTAAAAGTGGTCCCTAGTCGTGGGAGTTTCGAGACAGGGCATCGATACTCCGGAGTAGACTAGTGTATACAGTCGAGACCCCGATGAGGGGCGGTGGCCGGTCTTACAAGCCACTGGTGTCAGTTGGATTACCTAAGATGTATACAGGTGCTCATTGGGTTATGAGTATACCGGACAGGACTCGCCGGGAACCTGCTAGTTGGTATTTATACCTAGAGTTAGATAGCAGTTCCCTGGTGACATGTGTACGGGTTAGTTCATCGACCTGAGATCGTCATTTGTCTCGTGTGAGTTCCCACTGTGCTTTGATTTCTACCCTACCACGGCTCAAAGGAGTCGTGCAAACATGTCTTTTTTGGGTACAGTCCCGAGCCACATGGAGGCAAGTGAGCGGATCGGCAGGGGATTCGTCTCTCGGTGAGATCGCGCTGTGTCTAGGAGAGCCATTACACAAAGCCCTCGGCCGAGGCAGGAGATTTACTGGTAGGTACTCCAGTAGTATCTCAAGGTGTTCTGGGCTACACTCTGACACGACTTATACCGCTATTGGGGGTCTGATGTTACCAGCCCCCTAGGCCCGATATGCGATACTCATAGACGAACGGACCAGACTGTATGTATATTGTCACTGATAGGCTCAGTAGGGTTCCAGGATGAGTTCGCTCATCGGCTTCCCTTGAGGTCAGTATATGAGCAGCCGTTACGCACAGCTAGTGCCGCTGACGTGCTTGTGGTTAAACCCACTGCCAGGGTACTGACGAGTCTTTAGAGTCCCCCATAGATAGTTTCCCAAGTTCGGGCGAAACGTTGTAGAGGCCGTATGGTTTTATGGCAGGGTTCGGAAAATGCACGTGCGTTTGCGCACGTGTCATATTTCGGACAGATAATACTGGTGGGCTTTGGTTTAAGCCGGATCCATGTATTATATTGAGTCGGAATATTTTAGTCTCTCGTATTCGTATTCGGTCGGAATACGGATATGGGTATGTATATACAGGTGAGGGGTATTTTCGTAATCCGTTATAAGAATATTTTAGAAGATGTATTTCTTTTTGGATTAATCATTTTGGTTTAAATGATTATTTGGTTTTCGAAATGGTGACTCATTATGGATGACACATGAATTCTAGTACTAATGACTTATGTAATGAGTCATCTAGTGAGTCATTAAGGAATTAATGTGTTTTGTTTTGTGAAGAGATATTTGAGGAGATATTTTCATTAGATATTTCTCTTTGGTTTTTTGATAAAAGATGAGAACCTCATTCATCTATTCACATGAGAAGAAAGAACACAAGTTTATGAGCTTAGTTTTTCTTTTGGCTCACTAGTGTTTCTTGAGTTCACCATTTCCAATCCTAAATATCTTCTTCTAGCTCCACCCTAACCTTCTCATGTGATGAGAACCCTAGGGTGTTTGAGACAAAGTATTCTACTCGTTCTCTACTTCTTCTTGATCATCTCTTTTAGCAGACTTGATGACCGAGTTGCCTCGGTATAGAGGCGGGAGCCCGTTTAAAGATCCGTAGATGTGGTGCCACCTCGACGAGGAGCAAAGAGATCGGAGTTGCCGCAAAGGAGCGTGGGATGATGGCTAAAGACCGAAGGACTCGGATCGATCGGTATAGCCTTTCTTCCTCTTTACAGTTTGTTAGTTTAGCGTTAATGGCAAGATCCGGGTTATAGTATGCGATAGCGCCAGTTATAAAAAATTTTTTTCCACGTTTGGCGTCAGATTGACGGCCGGGGCGCTACCGTAGACTTACATGGTATCAGAGCCACGCCATTAACCTTTACTAACTTGTTCTAATGCGTTTAAAATATCGATCGGACGAAATTTCCAAAACCGCGATTTTTAGGCTAAAGTTTCTGTCGATTTTTAAAACAGGTCTAAAAATTATTTTGAGCATCTCAGAAAATCGAGCAGGCTTTTTTAAGAATTCTGGTGAAATTTGGTCGACTGACTCTACAATACTGCCGCGGAACCGACGCCCAAACCAGGGTTTGGCCGCGGTTCCGCCGCCAGTTTATGGCTACAGTGCTCCATATTTCTTCAGGGTGTTATGCATAGGGAATTGTGGTTTCTGGAAAATTTCTTTTTGGCCCAGATTTTGTTTGTGTACTGCAGATGTACGTGGGGCCCACTTCGGGAAGTTTTGTCGATCGAAATTTTAAACTTGTTAGTTTACAGTACCTACATTATATCTCCGACCGTGAATGTCATTCGAGCGGTAAATTGCGTCTAATTGCTATAGTCCTTTTAGACGGATTTGCGAACGTGACGTTCGCGTTGATGTTCTGTGTTGTGCTGTAATGTTGCGGATTTGTCGCGGTGGATAGCTGTGTGCAATGATAGTGCAGTTCGGATTTATTTATACATTTGATATTGTGGGACGAGCGTCCAACATGTGGACTGCCGTCACTGCCTGTTTGTATAATATTCTTTTGGGGCACGATCGGGCTGAGATCGATGTACCTGTTGTACATATTTTTCATTTCTGTACTAGGTTTATCCCGCGACAGAGTGCACGGATAGCCGGGTTTTGGAGGGCAACGGGTCCGCATCTCATGGCTTTGAGAGGCAGAGGGGCCTCACTCTAGAATTGACAGACTATTCACCGCACTCGTAGGGGGTACAGGTTGACCCAAGGAGGGGTGCTCAAGTTACCGGATTCCGTAAAGTGCAGGGTGGTCCATTCACTATGCTGTAGGGGGCTGCTTCGCTTCAGGTTTTGGCGGGTAACTTTCCGCACTCGTAGGGGTCTAGGTTTCATTACACAGGCTATCCACACGACCAAGGGAACGTCGGGTTTCAGCAGCGGCTCTGTGAAACCCGGGGATCCCAGATTATCTGTATTGTTCTGTGATGCTTATTACTTTTCTGTAATGTTGCATATTATCACACCTGGAGCGATTATTGTATATTGGTATATATACTAATAGATGTTGTATATGTTTTGCACCCGCGCTAGTCCAGTCCCCGCTCTGTCGTTAGTTAAGTAACCTAACAGGTAATGACGGGACCCAGTGACGAATGCGGATGGCATATACGCACATTTTATTTTCGTTCTTTTCTGGTGTGATTAATTGATGGGACTGCGTTGATTCTGATCAATGCAAAGAAAAACAAACCTGTTTGGACGTTGTTGGAACAGTTTTAAAAAGTGTTATTACAAAGACGTTTTCTTTTGTTTTGTATAGTGGTATTCAGTTTGGAATATCCTGCACCTCATTCGACGAGGCAAGGGCCGAGATCCCTTCACCGGGAGTGACCCCTTGGGCAGAAGTTTGCATCAGGGTAAAAACTTCACTATAGTCGATTACATGTTGCTTTGCATTGCGGTATTCAGTTGGAATATCCTGCACCTCATTCCACGAGGAAAGAGCTGAGATCCCTTCACCGGGAGTGATTTCTTTAGCAAAGGTTTTCGCCACTATATTTTTATAAAATGCTATCAGGTTCCTTCAACAAGATCAAGTTCATTACGTTAAAGGTTTTTCGCCAAAAACCAGCCGTAGCCCTCCGTCGTTTCAGACGGTAGCACGTAGTATTCATGCTATGTTTGTTAGCCTTTGTCAAGGCATAGTGGATGGTAGCTGCTTGTTACTTTTCTGTTGCATAGATAGATGAGTTGATATGGGACAATCGTATTACCTTGTTGGCCTTCGTCAAGGGTATGTACGGGTGGGTTCGAATTGACAAGATAATGACGGGTAGAACTTGACATGTGACTTATGATTTGTTGGCCTTCGTCAAGGTCATAAGAACATGGGGTAAAAATCACATCGGGAGTTTCTAAAGAAACTGAAACTTGCCAGGCATGCACATACCTTCTGGAGTGTGATAACGTGAGTGGATTCTGTCACGTTATCATGCGATGAGAGTTGGATCCCGATTCCCACTGATGAGTTTGTTTACTCTTCGGGTAATCCCGATTGATTCTTCTTTCAGATTTGGAGGAGAATTTGACAGTACAGTAGGAGGTTTCCTGATTAGATAAAGTGATAACCATTCTGATCTAGGTTAGAGTGCATGCAGAGTGTTTCTTTTCTCTCTCTCTTTGGCAGTGACCTTTGACCGACCCTAGACTATGACTCAGTGACCAAGTTGACCGAACCTTCTTAAAATACTGGCTTTTGGATTGTCCGAGTTGCATAAGTCATTGCCGCTCCTTCTTTTACCCTTTACATTTCTCAGAACACCTCGTATCAGTACGAACATCCACTTCCATTGGATAGATCCATCGTATGGTTATAAACGAACTCGAAGGGACTTCTTCGAGGATGGATCCAGGTTCAGGAGAAATTGAATTGGTTTATTCGGTTGTCTTTTATCATCACCTTCTCTCAGGTTGCGAGGGCTCCTTGGTTTAGGAGAGTACACCTATTACGCTTATTGGATAGTCTTCTTCCAAACCATAGGCAGGTGCCGAAAGGTAGGGAATGAAGAAAACCAATTATCCTAAATAGGGTGTGCAGAAGGTAATAAGTAAAGACAAAATAAAGGGATTAGAAAGAGGGCAAAGTAAATTGCGATTGCTATCATTCACGACCAAACCGCGTAGTTCATCGCCACTCATATTTCACCTTTGCTTTTTTCCCCAGTTCGGGAGAAATAGAATAAGGCATTATTCAGTTGTCTTTTATCATCGCCTTCTCTCAGGTTGCGAGTACTCCTTGGTTTAGGAGGGTACACCTATTATGCTTACTGGATAGTCTTCTTCCAAACCATAGGCTGGTGCCGAACGGTAGGGAAGGAAGAAAACCACTTAGCCTAAAGAGGTGTACAGAAGGTAATGAATAAAGACAAATAAAGGGATTTGGAGAGATGGCAAAGAAATATACGGTTACAGTCATGAATTGGATTATGGAAGAGGAATTACTAGGAATACTAGGATACCCCTACGAAACATATTCATGTTTCAGTTTCACTATGCGTTGTTAAAGGAAAACTGATTTCCCGATTAGATACTTACTCCGGGGTATGTATTTACCAGGTATGATTCTCACATCTGTATAGTTTTACAGATGATGAGTGGGAGTAAGTTATTGGGAATCAGGTGATCATCCTCATTATATCGGAGTTCGTTGTAATTGGTGATATTTGAGGAAATCGCCTGAGTTTTTGCCGGACGGCAAGTATTTGGTTTTGAGTATCCGTTGTTGTGCACCAATTTCAAACTGATATATCTGTACGTTTATTTTTATAAAGTGAGATATAACCTTTTGAAATTATGTCCGTGACATTTACCTATATCAGTTAACGATTGGGTAAGGAGCATTGAACAGCGGAGTGGTTCTTAACCATAAGTACAGTTTTCAATCTACAATGCACAGGTTTTGAGTTATTCAACTCAGCGGACTTATACAGAGTATTGTATGTTGTCCAGTGTCCATCAGGACAAAGGGGTTGGTCCTCGTACTATGTTCTGGTTATTTGTGACTTCTCTAGTTTTTAGACAAGTGTTTCGTAGAAATACAAGGTCTAAGTTTTGAGAAGTTGTGGGTATAGGAATAAAGTAGAGAACCAGATGTCGCAAGTATCAGGATTCTTCAAAGAGATCGAAGATGTAGATACTTGTGATTGGTATTCAGTTAATGGTTTTGAGAAACTTGTTTCTCTTTCAGGTTACTCATAATTGGATGTATTCCTAAGTTGAGTAATGCTGATCAGGCCTCTCTCCATTAAGTTGATATGCACTCGAGACAGCTGCATGATTTGAATCTGGTTCCAATTAAATAAGTGCCAAAGTTTCTATATTGGATATAGAATGGTTCATATCTTAACGATGTTAAGGTACGGGGAGTTGTCCGGCTTATGCTTAAACCAGACTTTGGATAACTCAGGGCACGTTTCTGTAATGGCAGTTTGTGGGTTGGCCCAGGCTATGACGAGGGTTGACTTTCTACCATCTGGAAGATCAATGGTGATATTGTTCTTGACTCGCCACAGTTTTAGTAAAATGGATTTTTTCAGAAAACAGTAGTGGGAGTATAGTAGAACTGGAAGTGATTCCAGAACCGCAAACGATTACGGAAAATTTAATAGGACCTAAAGATTCAATCAGGTTTGACATTCCATTAGCCACTCCGCAGATATGGTGGGTAACTTCAGACACCCGAGAGGTACTCCGGTAGCCTCAAGGACGGTGACAGGGCGGTTATTGCTTACCCAAACTTGACACTACTGTTGTTCCAGGCTATGAGACCCGGCAGGAGGTTAAGTATAGTATCGTTCTAAACTAGCTTTAGAAGTGCACGTATATATTATTCTGCCAGAGGGTTGTTGTGGTCAGTGGGAGCGGCAGAAGCATAGTGGGCAAGTAGTTTATGTCTATTTATAGACTTAAGCAGTTATAGCGGAGATTGATCATCTAGTTTTGATGTGACAGTCATGGGTTTGACTTCATCAGAATAGGGGATGGATCTGTTAAGAAGGTAGTAGGGTGTGATGTCCTGGTATTTGGATGACATACATAGAGTAGGAAGTAAAATTCCTATACTACGATCGGTTGTATTGTGGTCGTCACACAGTTGTTTCTCCACAAAGGACATGGATATAATATCTGACATTCTGGTTTCTAGATCTATGGTTTTAGATCTAGATTTGGGTAGTTTCCCAATCTGGGTACTTTGACAGTATTCTAAAGGTATTTGGAATAGATGACTCCTGGCATGGTGGTGTACCTGCAGGTGATGGAGTCACCCTCTTTAAAGGTGTCTTACAAACTAAAGGGGAGAGGGATGTGCATGATTGGCATGTCACTTGCTTAGGCAATTGAGTCAATCGTGAGATGTCAAGTACCACACCAGATGTTGTTTTTGCACTAGATGCAATAAGTTTATATTAATCCAATTCTGGAGAAACATTCGGAGGCAGTTTTAGAACATAAGTGGATGTTCTACGGATTTGATAACGGCAGCCTCCTTCAGGAGACGGTTATCATTCCAGGCTTCCAAGGTGACATGGATGACAGAGTGATTGTCATAGTTATAGTTTTTCCTCTGTAGAAGAGGGGCAGTATTTTGGACAGGTGGTCCAAGAGGATACTGTGGGAGGCATGGTGCAGGGGTTCAGTTGTCGATACAGTCTAAGAAGTTTGGATTTGGAGTTCATTTATGAACTAGGTCACATCAGATATCCAGACATATTCTAAGACAGGTATTACTCAATTCGGGAGATGGTTTTCTCCGCGAACTTGAGATTAAAAGAGACATAGAAAGAAACATCGGGGCGGATCCACTCATTGAGGCTATTTCTCGAACACAATAGTTTTACAAACGGGCTTTGTGAAACTGATTAGTAGAGGAGTTGGGTGCTCGGTATCACACGGGCTGTGAGTATGCGACATCGCAATAATTATCCTTAAGTGCAAGTGGGAGATTGTTGGATATAGTGCCCTCAAAGTCAATTATTGGATCGCAGGTACGTGATTGCAATGATTGAGGGAGGACCTATACCGGTAGGACAGTCTTACTCGAGATGATAGTATGCTATCTGGTTTGCCTTTATCAGTCGTGTATAGGTTCAGGTGACTGATCACTATTACACGTTGATAGAGCCCTTAGGATCTTGCTTGACTACCAACAGTATGATGGTGATCATATACGTAAGAGTTGGGTAGTCTATAAGCACATTCTTAAAAGTGGTCCCTAGTCGTGGGAGTTTCGAGACACGGAATCGATACTCCGGAGTAGACTAGTGTATACAGTCGAGACCCCGACGAGGGGCGGTGGCCGGTCTCACAAGCCACTGGTGTCAGTTGGATCACCTAAGATGTATACAGGTGCTCATTGGGTTATGAGTACACCGGATAGGACTCGCCGGGAACCTGCTAGTTGGTATTTATACCTAGCGTCAGATAGCTGTTACCTGGTGACATGTGTACAGGTTGGTTCATCGACCTGAGGTCGTCATTTGTCTCGTGTGAGTTCCCACTGTACTTTGATTTCTACCCTACCACGGCTCAAAGGAGTCGTGCAAACAGGTCTTTTTGGGGTACAGTCCCGAGCCATATGGAGGCAAGTGAGAGGATCGGCAGGGGATTCGTCTCTCCCGGTATTGGGGGTGAGATCGCGCTGTGTCTAGGAGAGCCATTACACAAAGCTCTCGGCCGAGGCAGGAGATTTACTGGTAGGTACTCCAGTAGTATCTTAGGGTGTTCTGGGCTACACTCTGACACGACTTATACCGCTATTGGGGGTCTGACATTACCAGCCCCCTAGGCCCGATATGCGATACTCATAGACGAACGGACCAGACTGTATGTATATTGTCACTGATAGGCTCAGTAGGGTTCCAGGATGAGTTCGCTCATTGGCTTCCCTTGAGGTCAGTACATGGGCAGCCGTTACGCACAGCTAGTGCCACTGACGTGCTTGTGGTTAAACCCATTGCCAGGGTACTGACGAGTCCTTAGAGTCCCCTACAGATAGTTTCCCAAGTTCGGGCGAAACGTTGTAGAGGCCGTATGGTTTTATGGCAGGGTTCGGAAAATGCACGTGCGTTTGCGCACGTGTCATATTTTGGACAGATAATACTGGTGGGCTTTGGTTTAAGCCGGATCCATGTATTATATTGAGTCGGAATATTTTAGTCTCTCGTATTCGTATTCGGTCGGAATATGGATACAGGTATGTATATACAGATGAGGGGTATTTTCGTAATCCGTTACAAGAATATTTTAGAAGATGTATTTCTTTTTGGATTAATCATTTTGGTTTAAATGATTATTTGGTTTTCGAAATGGTGACTCATTATGGATGACACATGAATTCTAGTACTAATGACTCATGTAATGAGTCATCTAGTGAGTCATTAAGGAATTAATGTGTTTTGTTTTGTGAAGAGATATTTGAGGAGATATTTTCATTAGATATTTCTCTTTGGTTTTTTAATAAAAGATGAGAATCTCATTCATCTATTCACATGAGAAGAAAGAACATAAGTTTATGAGCTTAGTTTTTCTTTTAGCTCACTAGTGTTTCTTGAGTTCACCATTTTCAATCCTAAACATTTTCTTCTACCTCCACTCTAACCCTCTCATGTGATGAGAACCCTAGGGTGTTTGAGACAAAGTATTCTACTCGTTCTTTACTTCATCTTGGTCATCTTTTTTAGCAAACTTGATGACCGAGTTGGCTCGGTATAGAGGCGGGAGCCCGTTTAAAGATCCGTAGATGTGGTGCCACCTCGACGAGGAGCAAAGAGATCGGAGTTGCCGCAAAGGAGCGTGGGATGATGGCTAAAGACCGAAAGACTCGGATCGATCGGTATAGCCTTTCTACCTCTTTACAGTTTGTTAGTTTAGCGTTAATGGCAAGATCTGGGTTATAGTATGTGATAGCGCCAGTTATAAAAGTTTTTGTTCCGCGTTTGGCGTCAGATTGACGGCCGGGGCGCTACCGTAGACTTACAATCCCAGGTTTTAGCTCAGGTAATATGGGATTAAACAAGCAAGTATAGGGAGTTTTATATGGGGATTAGGGGTTACAGTCAAAAACTCAACCCCAGACCCCACTACAAAACCAGCGACACTACCCCCAGATCCAAGCTCGTCGGCCAAACCAGGTTGGAATGGTCTCGTATTTTGGTTCTGGGTTCCTATTGGTGTATCTAGGTCACTGGTATTGTTTGTTTTTCTCAGAATTACCCCAGGTTGCTCCAGATTCCCTGTAGGCCAACACAAGCTACAAAAACCGACATTGTGACATATAGGTTCGTATTTTGGTTTCAAATCTGTCACGACCCGAAATTGGCATGTGACGGCCCTTAAACTACGCAACGTCTACAAGCGTAACGAAGTTTAAGTAAGCCGAAAACCCAGCAATCTAAACCATCAAAAGTAGTAAGAAATAATAGAAATTTTAAAACCTTTGAAATCTCAACCCAAAATTCTTTAAAGTCCAACTTTATTTTCTTGAAAATTTTGGCAGCACCTCCTTTGTAAAAACTAACCTCAAAATGGGTACAACATAAATATAAGTAAAGCATCCCCAACGAGAGAAAATCCATGCCCAACGGCGGAAAACAACCACCACAACAGATATACGACGCCGTAGCGAAAAAATAAAAGACGATAGAAGTAAAACTGCATAAAAGACCTCCAAGTCACAAAATAATATAATATCGTCCTCACATCAAGTCTCTAAGTCATACAAAATAATGGTAGATGGAGAGTACATGGATACAACGAAAATACAATAAACAACTTTGGATAACCGCAAAACCCACCTAAGCAAAACTGCACACTGTGAGCTGAAGCGGTATCCGCTGCAAAAGATGATGTGATAGATGAATAGCCTGTTGGATATAGTGCCTTCTAAGTCAATTATTAGATCGCAGGTACGTGATTGCAATGATTGAGGTAGGGCCTATACCGATATGACAGTCTTGCTCGAGATGATAGTATGCTATCTGGTTTGTCTTTATCATCGTATACATGCTTTAGTTCGCTATTGCATGTTGATAGAGCCCATAGGATTCTTGCTTGACTGCCAGCAGTATGATGGCGATCATATATGTGGGAGCTGGGGTCTGTAAGCACATCCTTAAAGTGTCCCTAGTCGTGGGAGTTTCGAGACAGGGCATCGATACTCCAGAGTAGACTAGTGTATACAGTCGAGACCCCGACGAGGGGCGGTGGCCGGTCTCACAAGTCGTTGGTGTCAGTTGGTTCACCTAAGATGTATACATGTGCTCATTAGGTTATGAGTACACCGGACAGGACTCGCCGGGAACCTGCTAGTTGGTATTATACCTAGCGTCAGATAGCAGTTCCCTGGTGACATGTGTACAGGTTAGTTCATCGACCTGAGGTCGTCATTTGTCTCGTGTGAGTTCCCACTGTGCTTTGATTTCTACCCTACCACGGCTCAAAGGAGTCATGCAAACAGGTCTTTTTTGGGTACAGTCCCGAGCCACATGGAGGCAAGTGAGTGGATCGACAGGGGATTCGTCTCTCCCGGTATTGGGGGTGAGATCACGCTGTGTCTAGGAGAGCCATTACACAAAGCCCTCGGCCGAGGCAGGAGATTTACTGGTAGGTACTCCAGTAGTATCTCAGGGTGTTCTGGGCTACTCTCTGACACGACTTATACCGTTAATGGGGGTCTGACGTTACCAACCCCCTAGGCAGATATGCGATACTCATAGACGAACGGACCGGACTGTATGTACATTGTCACTGTTAGATTCAGTAGGGTTTCTGGATGAGTTCGCTCATCAGCTTCCCTTCTAATCAATACATAGGCAACCGTTACGTACAGCTTGTACCTATGACGTGCTAGTGGTTATACCCAGTGCCAGTGTGTTGATGAGTCATTAGAGTCCCCCACAGACACTTTCCCAAGTTCGGGCGAAACGTTGTAGAGGCCGTATGGTTTTATGGCAGGGTTCGGAAAATGCACTTGCGTTTTCGCACGTGTCATATTTCGGGCAGATAATACTGGTAGGCTTTGGTTTAAGCCGGATCCGAGTATTATACTGTGTAGATATAATATCTTTGTCTCAGTTGCATTTGTATTCGGTTTTAATATAAATGCGGGTATGTTTATACTGTTACGGGGTTATCCTGAAATTCGTTTCAGGATCGCTTTTGGAAGTTGCCAGTTTCCAGTTTTCTATCACCCGTATTTAACATTCGGTTAAATGCGGATTTATCTTTTCTTCTTGAGGGTGAGTCATGAGGTGAGTCATGAGTGTGGGAGCTTCTTGGATGATGACTAGGTTAGTGAGTCATTCATTTACATTAATGGTTGATGAGGTGTTATTAGTGAGTCACCTTTTCATTAATGTCTTTTGTTCTTGCTAAGATATTTAAGTGACTGCCTCTACTGCTCTGGGGAAACAACCTGCAAAACCCTGTGGCACAACGGGGGTGAGTTGCCAACTCGTGAATAGTAAATAACATATGCAGGTAATTGCAAGTATGCACGTACAGCGCGAATCTAACATATGCAAGCTAATAGCAATAAATGGTCATATGTATGCAATAGTCATGAATGGTACACTAGCAGGTACAACTAATACATGAAGCAATACTAATATGACAATCTGTATGCAACAATCATATAAGGTACTCTATCAGGTACTACTAATACATGAAGAAATGATATGAATCATGAAAGATACTCTAGCAGGTACAGCTAATACATGAAGCAATGCATATAAAATAAAATATGTAAATGCAACAGTCATGGAATGTACTCTATCAGGTACTACTAATACATGAAGCAGTGCATAAACAATAAATGCGAAGTATGAGATGAAACATGTCATTTCCACAGAATCCTGACATCGTAGTAGGACCAAAGTTCATTAAGACAATCCAAATCCCAATTCCTCAAATCAGCCCCCAAATTGGCTCTCATATCATGTAAGTCTCACAAACTCCGAATGTACAATATCAAGTAAATCTCATTTATCCTGAATGTACAAAATCAAGTAAATCTCATATATCCTGTATCCAATATCAAGTGAATCTCATATATTCTGAATCCAATATCAAGTGAATCTCATATATCCTGAATAAGTATATTTGCATGAATAATTATGATGATGTATATGAATTGAAATGTATACATATATATTAGCGTCCTATTCCACTTATATATATATATATATATATATATATATATATATATATATATATATATATATATATATATATATATATATATAACAGCGTCCCATTCCACTGTTATATATATACTTAGAAGTAAAAATATCATGAAACCAAGTGTCAAGTATCGACACATAAATACTGATCTATCAGGTGCTGTCACCACGACTGGCCCTCTGATAGGTACGTATCATACGCTATACCGAAAGCTCGAGTGCCTAGCTCTGACCCTCGCCTCTCGACGTATCCATATGTACATGACTCCCGTCGATATCCCCAAGATAACCGCCGAGTCATTGGTACTGTCACCGGTAGGTACTTGCCCACCTTCCAGGCTCAATCGGCATGGACCGTCGATCATCTTGCCGAGGGGAACCGTACCGGGCCCCACCATGTACCCTCACACGGCCCACGACGCTCCTTGCATGAGGTATATATATCAGAACCGATAAAACTCATGGTGGCTGCTGAAATATCATATCAAGAGAAACCGGGTTTTGTCAAATAATGCATAATTTCATGAAACTGCCACAATCCTCAAATCCAGAAAACATCATGAAAAATCCATATCTCAATGTGAAAATCCATGAATATAATATATGCAACATAAAACTGCAATATAAGCATATAAAGGAAAAGCCGCTATTTAACCGCAACAAGTTAAATATATATATATATATATGGTTCCTAATTTCATATATATACGGTTCTTAATTTCTCCAAGTCTATATAACATCAAATAAAAGTAGACATGTAGCTACAACCATATATGTGTGTAAACATGAAGGTATAGCAAGGTATATGTATCTACCTATCAATAATGACGTAATATACCCTCCAGGTATAAGTGAAGTATGTATGCAAGGTATACATGTAGCTATGTTAATATGTTTGTATGTACCTATCGCTAATGGTACAATGCCTTATAGCTATACAGGTAACTAGCATGTAAGCATGTCAAGGCATATGTGTAAACATGTATGTATATAGGTATGCTATATGTCATATGCATAAAGAAATATGAATCAATGTCTCAATGTCTCTAACCGAACAATATCAAATAGGTATGTGTGTTGTGCGTGTCATGGCAATTATTGACGGTGTGTGTGGCATACAATCAGTGCTCGTGCAACATGAGTTATCAATAATAGTGCAGTGTCCTAAAAGTACAAGTCCAAGCACAACAAATAACTAAGCAATAAGGTGTATGCGCAACTCTATATATGAAATAGTATATGCAACAATTCATAACATCTCTAGCCCAAACGCATAACGCCATGCGGGCGATTCCCCTGTAGATGTTAAATCTACTCACCAACGCTCCTGGCTAAGTAAAACCTACCACTCGCTTTCCCCTGTTCGCAACGCCCGAAGTCCTCGCCTGCGATCCTGAACACATATAACAATAAAACAAGCGTATATAAGCAATCGAACAAAAATACGTACAACTACGTTTAACCGACGCACCAACTTCAAACATACTCTCGAGTGTCCGTTTAGCGGCTAACGTGCGTAGCGACACTACGAAACAAACTCAAGAGCAAAAACTACACAAAGACACGAACGATATCGGCACGACCCTAGTTAGGAACGCAAAGCGACACAACTACCAAACCTAGACCCTGATCGTACCGATCACGCATTCACAACACAAGATATATTGTGGAATCAATATAATTAACGTCGCAACGTTAAAAGAAACCCACGCCTAAAATATCCGGAAATCTAGTAAGCAGTATATAACATTTTAACACAAAACTACAAGTTTTACCAAAAACTAGAGTTTGCAAACATCACAAAATAGTAAGGTTAAACCATTTAAATTTGTACTAAAATTTTAGATTTCACTAATTAGGATTAGCAAAAGTTTAGTTTGTTAATTAGCTTAATTATCCGATTAGGAAAATATCATTTAACAAATTAGCAACTTGATTAAGTTTTCATTTGTCTTAACTTATCACTTAACCATTCCACTAATCAAAATCCTAATTTGATTATCAAAATGATATCTTGAATTTCAAAACATGAATTTAAAAGTTTAAATTAAACATCTAAATAAGCTAATTAAAGTATTAAACTACAAAAAGAGATTAGGGTTAAGGTTTTATACCTTCAAAGAATACCACTTGAAACAAGAAAAACCAAACTTTTGCCTCCAAAATCCTCACTAGAATGAAGATCTAAGCAAGTTTTGTGAAGAAGAATGAAGGTTTTGGATTATATTTGAATTTGAATGAATTTATTTGGATTTTTCATGATTTTTGTGAAGCATAATGAGATGAAAATGGAAGGAAAAAAATGAGGGCAGCCAAGGAAATGAGTGGCCGGCCAAGTGAGGAAAATGAGGAAGTTTGTGGTGAAGTGTGGAAATTTCTAGAAGGATATTACAATTATTGCATAATAAAACAAAATACCATTTTGTCGCCATTTTCTTTTTCTTTAAAACACAAAATAAATCCTAAAAATCTAGATATTTTAGAGAGAAGGTTCTAAACAAAATTCTAGTGATTAGTTTAGCATAAAACCACATTAGTAGTAATTAACCCACAAAAAAAAGTAATTACCACTAATAAAGTGCACAACTAAAGCATTAAAATAATATTTTATTAGGGGAAAAAATCTATGTGAACCAAAACATCCCATTGACCCTAAAGTTCGCGCACTAGTTTTATTCTAGCTAAACTAGGTGCCGGCAAGTCTATATTGAAGTTTGATCACAATCGGGTTAAAACGGAAAATACCGACTATTTTGACCTAAAAATGGAAAATTCGCAAAACGATTTCTAAAACGTTACAATCTTCCCCTTTAAAGAAATTCAGTCCCCGAATTTAAAATTCTCACTAAGCATACCTTCAAAGAGACGAGTACAAAACTCCTAAATCTCGCTCGCAGCCTCCCAAGTGATCACCTCACTATACGGCTACGCCAAAGAAAACCCTCCACAGATGGCAAGACCCTTGACCGAAGTTTCTCCACCTGCCGAGCCATTAACACAATTGGATGCCGGTGAATGAAAAGATCGCGTCCAAGCTAAATGGTCTCGTGCTGAATCATGTAAGAAAGGTCATGAGGGTTTTTGCAAAGTATCGACACAAGAAATACGGGACGAATACTCAAAAATCTGGGCGGAAGTGCTAAATTATAGGTAACGGAACTAACTCGCTTGAGGACCTCAAAATGACCTAAAATTTTGGGACTAAGCTTCCCAAAACTCAACACGCCATTTCACCGGAAAAATCCGTAGGAATACATGATCTACCACTGCGAACTCAAGTCTGCAACCACCACGGTCGGCATAAGACTTCTGTCTGCACTGGGCTACTCTCATCCTGACCTGAACCAATTGGATCTTCTCCGATGTCTCTGGACTAGCCGGGGTCCAAAATCCTGCTCTCGCGGAGTCAGTACAACAGACTGGCGATCGACACAACCAACCACACAAGGCCAGAAAGGTTGCCAATTGGAAAGTCTCCTGATAACAGCTATCGAAGGAGAACCCTAACAATGGCCAGTGACGATCCCAACTGCCGACAACAAAGTTCGCACACAACAAGCATATCCTCCAGAATCTGTATAGTCCGTTCTGTCTAACCACCAGCCAACGGATGGAAAACGGGGTTAAAGCTCAACCAGTACCTAAGGCTTCCTGAAGCTTCTGCCCAAGACGGCAAGCGAACAGGGTGCCTCCATTGGATACAACATATGAAGGAACTCCATACAAACGCACAAACTTAACAAAGAACAACTGAGAAAACTGAGCATAACCGGATAACAAACACCCAAATGGAGTCACACCCTGGCTAAACCTGGGTAGACGCGACAACAAAATTCATAGAGATTTGCTCCCATTCCCACTCCAGAACGGTTAAAGATTGCAACTCTCCACCCGGTCTCAAATGCTCAACCTTAGTTCACAACAAGACAGACACCTTGATACGAAATCCGAAACTTCACTCTTTATCCCTGTCCACCCGTAACTATCTCACAAGTTACGCTACAAATTGGTGGAACTTGAATGAATACCGAAAGCTGACTGATGTGCCTGCTCTAGGATTTCGCGTCTCTGCCCATCAGCAACAGGTACACACAAACGCGTCCCTAAACGTAGCACACCCTAGTCATAAATTAAGGACTCCGAATCATTACCCAGACAAGTATGCTCAAGAATCTCTGACGAACGAGCATCGGCGGGCTGTGCCTCGCGAAAGCGATTAAGGTAAAGTGGACGGGCGCGGACATGAGCAAGCTGTCCCCTCAGTAGAGGTGAACTTAAGCTGTACTCAACGATCGCACAAGAACTGTAAATCTGCAGAAAACTGTCTCAGCAATCAAAACCCGCTGCAGGAAGATGTACATTAAGCTCTGGTGGTCCGTGAAAATCTGACACGACTCTCCGAACAAGTAGTGTCTCCAATCTCCGACGCATGACCACCACGGCCATCTCCAGATCATGAGTGGGATATCCTGCTCGTACTTCCTCCAATTGTCGGGAAGCAAAAGCGATAACTTTATAGTGTCACCTCAGTACACAATCGAACCCACTCGCGAAACATCACAGTTAAATAACAAAGTCGCCCGAACCAGAAAGCAAAGAAAGAACTGGTGCAGTTGTTAACCGAGTCTTCAACTGCCGAAAACTCCGCACTCATGCCTCAGTCCAAGGAAAAAGAACCTCCTTTCCGGTCAGTCCAGTCAACGGTGCAGCGATACACAAGCAATCCTGCACGAAACGGCGGTAAAAACCTGCTAAGCCCAAAAATCTGCGGACCTCCGTCCGTACACAAGCCTGGGCCAAAGATGTACGGCCTCGATCTTCCTCGGGATCATACGAAAACCGTCTTCCGTAACTACAAGACCTAGGAGTCAACACAATCAAGCCTGATGGAACACTCCGAGAATTTAGCAAACTGCTGGGGCTCTCCCAATGTCTGCAAAGCAAATCCTCAAGTGCTGCTCCTATTCCTCACGACACATTGGAATAGACCAGAATGTCATCAATGACACAACAATAAACTGGTCGAGGAACGGCCTGAAGAAATCTGGTTCATCACATCCACGAATGTTGCTAGGGCATTGGTGAGTCCAACGACACCACCAAACACGTACTGCCCGTAGCACGCGCAAAAGCAGTCTTCGGAATGTCATCACTTAGAACCCGCAACAATGATGACCTGATCCCAAACAAACTTAGAAAATGTCTCGCACTCTGGAGCTGATCGAAGAAATCGTCAATGCGAGGTAAAGGATACCTATCCGCACCGTAAGCCGGTTCAATTGACGATCCATCGATACACAACCTCAATTGAAGTCCTTCTCCTTGACGAACAGAATAGGAGCTCCCCAAAGCGAAACACTCAGATGCACAAGACCCCCCAACAAACAACTCTGCGGCTGATCCTTAAGCTCCCTAAGCTCCGTCGGCTCATCTGGAACAACGTCGGAAAACTCTCGTATGAAAGGAACCCGGTCCAACAAACCCACTGTGGCTTCGGTATCACGAATGAACGCTAAGAATCCACGACATCCTCTCCTCAAAAGACGACTAGAGAAAAAGGCTGAATTCAGCTGTGATGGGAGGCACCACTGTCCCCCTGCACAACAAGAACAGATTCGCCGGGAAAAAAAACCTGACTGTTTTCTCACGACAGTCCACAGACGCCTAGCACGTAGCTAAACAGTCCGTGCCCAGGAGAACGTCAAATCCAACATCTCTAGAAGGATCAAAACGACGGACGAATCTCTATCTCCTATCTGATTGGCACACGACCGAAATACGTGTCGCGCAACAAAAGAATCGCTGACAGAAGTTAACACAACAAACGGCTGATCTAACTAACACGACTCACCTCGTCCTAAGCCTCCGCTACTCCCACGACGGTCATGAAACTGTCTCGACGACTACGCCTCTGTCTTTGGGCTGGTACACCGGTATGAGTCCTCCACTGTTCCGGAACTCCCAAAGTCTCTGGAAGACGTGCCTCGTCAACTATGGCTGCATCCACTGGTGCTGTATACGTAACACTATGCAGAATGCTGATCACAATGAACAACTGGGTAACAGGGATGACAACCTCCTGTCGCTGCGCTCGAATGGCCTCAACCAATGAACACATTGTCTGGCGCAAGTTCTGCATATCTGCCACAAACCTAGCGATACGATTTGTCGAAGGCGGATCCATCTGCTCCTGTGAAACGAGCGTGCCATCCTGATCAGTCCTCGTCCCATACGAGTCAACTCTGATCTCGGCTCTCGCTGCATCACTCTGAGTCCCCATAGTCATCGGCGGCAAAGGCTATAAATGGAAATATGATTCGATATGAACACGGAAATCGAATCACAAGAATATGTATCATCAAGAAAGGAATTTCAAGCAATTAGTACTTAGGTCACTTTAGGTGGAGTACCGCAATCGTGAGTATGCCGCGGACATACACACACTATGTTACTCTGCTTAAGCTACCTACTCTATCATACCAAGGTCATCCTACACTCCGAAAGGTAAAACCTAGTTCTCTGATACCAACTTTGTCACGACCCAAAATTGGCACATGACGGCCCTTAAACTACGCAACGTCTACAGGCGTAACGAAGTTTAAGTAATTCGAAAACCCAGCAATCTAAACCATCAAAAGTAGTAAGAAATAATAGAAATTTTAAAACCTTTGAAATCTCAACCCAAAATTCTTTAAAGTCCAACTTTATTTTCTTGAAAATTTTGGCAGCACCGCCTTTGTAAAAACTAACCCCAAGAATGGGTACAACATAAATATAAGTAAAGTATCCCCAACGAGAGCAAATCCACGCCCAACGGCGGAAAACAACCACCAAAACAGATATACGACGCCGTAGCAAAGAAATAAAAGACGATAGAAGTAAAACTGCATAAAAGACCTCCAAGTCACAAAATAATATAATATCGTCCTCACATCAAGTCTCTAAGTCATACAAGATAATGGTAGATGGAGAGTACATGGATACAACGAAAATACAATAAATTTTTTTGGATAACCGCAAAACCCACATAAGCAAAACTGCACACTGTGAGCTGAAGCGGTATCCGTTGCAAAAGATGATGTGATAGATGAATAGCCTGTCTCGACTACTCTGGGGAAATAACCTGCAAAACACTGTGGCACAATGGGGGTGAGTTGTCAACTCGTGAATAGTAAATAACATATGCAGGTAATCGCAAGTATGCACGTACATCACGAATCTAACATATGCAAGCTAATAACAATAAATGGTCATATGTATGCAATAGTCATGAATGGTACACTAGCAGGTATAACTAATACATGAAGCAATACTAATATGACAATCTGTATGCAACAATCATATAAGGTACTCTATCAGGTACTACTAATACATGAAGAAATGATATGAAAATTTATATATGCAACAGTCATGAAAGGTACTCTAGCAGGTACAGCTAATACATGAAGCAATGCATATAAAATAAAATATGTAAATGCAACAGTCATGGAAGGTACTCTATCAGGTACTACTAATACATGAAACAGTGCATAAACAATAAATGCGAAGTATGAGATGAAATATATCATTTCCACGGAATCCTGACATCGTGGTAGGACCAAAGTTCATCAAGACAATCCAAATCCCAATTTCTCAAATCAGCCCCCAAATTGGCTCTCATATCATGTAAGTCTCACAAACCCCGAATGTACAATATCAAGTAAATCTCATTTATCCTGAATGTACAATATCAAGTGAATCTCATATATCATGAATACAATATCAAGTGAATCTCATATATCCTGAATAAATATATTTGCATGAATAATTATGATGATGTATATGAATTGAAATGTATACATATATATTAGCGTCCAATTCCACTAATATATATATATATATATATAACAGCGTCCCATTCCACTGTTATATATATACTTAGAAGTAAAAATATCATGAAACCAAGTGTCAACCATCGACACATAAATACTGATCTATCAGGTGCTGTTACCATGACTGGCCCCATGATAGGTATGTATCATACGCTATACCGAAAGCTCGAGTGCCTAGCTCTGACTCTCGCCTCTCGACGTATCCATACGTACATGACTCCCGTCGGTATCCCTAAGATAACCGCCGAGTCATTGGTACTGTCACCGGTAGGTACTTGCCCACCTTCCAGGCTCAATCGGCATGGACCGTCGATCATCTTGCCGACGGGAACTGTACCGAGCCCCACCATGTACCCTCACACGGCCCACGACACTCCTCGCATGGGGTATATATATCAGAACCGATAAAACTCATGGTGGCTGCTGAAATATCATATCAAGAGAAACCGGGTTTTTTCAAATAATGCATAATTTCATGAAACTACCACGGTCCTCAAATCCAGAAAACATCATGAAAAATCCATATCTCAATGCAAAAATCCATGAATATAATATATGCAATATAAAACTGCAATGTAAGCATATAAAGGAAAAGCCGCTATTTAACTGGAACAAGTTAAAATATATATATGCGGTTCCAAATTTCTCCAAGTCTTTATAACATCAAATAAAGGTAGACATGTAGCTACAACCAGATATTTGTGTAAACATGAAGGTATAGCAAGGTATATGTATCTACCTATCAATAATGACGTAATATAGCCTCCAGGTATAAGTGAAGTATGTATGCAAGGTATACATCTAGCTATGTTATTATGTGTGTATGTACCTATCGCTAATGGTACAATACCCTATAGGTATACAGGTAACTAGCATGTAAGCATGTCAAGGCATATGTGTAGGCATGTAGGTATACAGGTATGCTATATGTCATATGCATAAAGAAATATGAATCAATATCTCAATGTCCCTAACCAAACAATATCAAATAGGTATGTGTGTTATGCGTGTCATGGCAATTATTGATGGTGTGTGTGGCATACAATCAGTGCTCGTGCAACATGAGCCGTCAATAATAGTGCAGTGTTCTAAAGGTACAAGTCCAAGCATAACAAATAACTAAGCAATAAGGTGTATGCGCAACTCTATATATGAAATAGAATATATGACAATTCATAACATCTCCAGCCCAGAGGCATAACGCCATGCGGGCGATTCCCCTGTAGATGTTAAATTTACTCATCAACGCTCCTGGTTAAGTAAAGCCTACCACTCTCTTTCCCCTGTTCGCAGCGCCCGAAGTTCCCGCCTACGATCCTGAACACATATAACAATAAAGCAAGCGTATATAAGCAATCGACCAAAAATACGTACAACTACGTTTAACCGACGCACCAACTCCAAACATACTCTTGAGTGTCCATTTAGCGGCTAGCGTGCATAGCGACACTATGAAACGAACTCAAGAGCAAAAACTACACAAAGACACGAACGACATCAGCATGACCCTAGCTAGGAATGTAAAGAGACACAACTACCAAACCTAGACCCTGATCATACCGATCGCGCATTCACAACACAAGATATATGTCACGACCTGAAGGTACGGAACGTGACTGGCACTTAAATTACGAAACGTCTAGAGGCGTAACGTAATCCAAGCAAGCTGAAGCCCAGAAATTTAAACCATTTAAAAGAAGAAGTAAAGGGAAACATGTCTAAAAGCAACATCAAATTTCTCAAAAAATTCGGCAGAGTCTCCTTTGTAAAAACTGGCCCCAAACGGGTACAAATAAGAATATATACATAAGCAATAATAAAAAGGCATTCATAAGCGGGAGCTAGCTCTACGCCAAAAGACGAAAACAACTACACAATGCATTATAATATACAACGCCGAAGGGCGAGGCTCAAAACTCAAAAGAAAACCAAATACACCAGAAAACCATAATAATACAAGCGCGACTATAAGGTCGAAATAAAAGCAATTGGTCTTCTAAATCTATCAAGTAATATAAGTCTGATTGATGGAGCTTACTAGATACAAATGAAATAAATAGTAGTACAACGGCGGTCACGATACAAGTGAACCAACCTACTGTAGGGTTCCTAGGCACTCTTGTGAAGGTTCATAAGACATCAAACATGCCCGGATAAAAATTTAGACGTGCCGAACAACCCAAAGCCGGGATCTTTGCTAGATTATTAGGGTTTAGCATGCAAGATAATATCTTTTTATCTAAGTGTGAGGGATTACAACCTTTGTAGTCCGCTCCTTCGCTTCACAAGCTCCGAGTAGAAGTCCCTTTGTCGCGATCCTCGATCTCCCGGACTCAAGAGAGGCTCCACGACTCGAACGATCCATGCTTGCTTGAAGTGTTCCAAATCTCTGATGATCTACGTCGAAGTTCCAATAACTCAAGCTTTCTCACTCTAAAGAGATGAACACATTAATCTCATGGGCTAGATGAGATGAGGATGAAGGAGTAGTATTTATGCTTTCTTTTTAATTCACTTTCTCACAATTTATCATCACAAATGGAATTTCTAGTGAGCTCAAAATCAAGAGAGAAGAAGATGATAATAAAAAATGATAATGATAATTCCTTTTGTAATGAATAGAAAAGAAAACTATATGATTGATATGTCAACCATGGTCAAGGATGAGTGGCTAAGAGTTTGTAGAGAATAAACTAGAGTTAGGGTTTGGTTAGGTTAAGTTATGAGTCAAGGAAAAATATCAACCATAATATCTTAACCAAGACAAAAGCAAAGCTTCTAGAAGGTGCAAGAAGAAGCTAACCCTAATCAAACCCTAATCCCTTTTAATCATCCTTAAACATGTTTAATAATAAATCATATCATATCACAATAATATATATCACATATATATTATATATTTGCAACAAAAGAAAATAATACAATTAACATATATCGCATATATATCAATGTATCATCCAGTGAGAAAATGAAATAATAAAGCGAGCCTATATTAGATAATGTAATACAATATATCATATATATTATTATACATTAAATCATCGAATCAACACTTGATCCGACGATCCGGCTATATCGAATATTACCGACTAATATATCATGTACCGATTCATCGAATCAACACTTGATCCGATGACCCGGTTCATATCTAAATATCGCGAGAATATAATACGGTATCTCATATCGCATTATTCTCGGTCCTGCACATATCACATATGCGCCTCTACTCCGTTTCGCCTGAGCCAAGAAACCTCTGTGTAGGACTCTAAAGAATCGTCAATACGCCGGTAGCAGGTGATGATCATATCAAACACCCACAAGCTGCAAGCGGTCAGCTAAACGTAACAGCCACCCAGGTATTGAGCGATCAGAAGATCAACAAGCTAGCCTGTGCGTTCTCCTGTGAATCCAATCAGTAACACTCCCGTACAGTCCGGTCTGTTCGTCTGATATGTCGCATATCAAGTCTAGGGGTGGTAAACGTCAGACCCCAGTAACCGATAACTCGTGTCGATGTGTGGCTCATAACGGGTCGAGAAACTACTAGTAACACTTACCAGTAAATCTCTATATCATCCCTGTCCAGGGACTTCCAGTTATAGCCAATCGAACACAGCACAACATCAACTCCCTATACCGGGAGAGACGAATCCCCTCCTATCGCTCATCGCCTCCATGTGATTCGGGACTGTACCCAAAAGCCACCGTTTTGCACGCCCTCCTGGACGTGGTAAGGTGGAAATCAAAGCACGGTGGGAATCACACAAGACTCTATGACGATCTCGGGTCTACAGACTACCCTGTACCAGTGTCACCAGAGAACTGCCATCTGACGTGTGGTATATCACCATCTGGGAGTTCTCGGCGAGTCCGTCCAGTGTACCCAGTCACCACTAAGCACCCGTACACCATCTCTGATGTCAAACACCGATGGATATGGGATCATCCATCGTCCATCATATGGGTCAAGATGCGTATACGCTAGTCTACTCTGGTGTATCGATGCCCTGTCTCGATATACCCTCGACTAGGAACAGTTATAGGATGTACTCATCGACTACCGTGGCCCCACTAGTATGATCTCATCATAGTCCCAATAGTCGAGTACAGATCCTAAGGGATTTATCAACATGTGAGAGAAAAACAGTAAACCAATACAAGTCAACATGTTAAGATAAAGTGAAACCAAATAGCATACTATCATGACGAGCAAGAAAGTCCTCTCTGTATATATCTAAGCATCCATCATAATATACATCATATGTACAACAATGGCCTCTAGGGCATATACATAACTAACAATCTCCCACTTGCACTAAGGCCAGCTGCTGTAGTATCTCATACCTAACATCCCGAATAATCTCTCAAACTGTATCTGGTGAATAGCCTTCGTGAATGGATCCGCAGTGTTGTCCTTCGTATCTACTCTCCTGACCTCGATCTCCCGGCGATCAACTATCTCCCTGATCAGGTGATTGTTCATATCAGATTTTTGCATTTTCATACCGCCCATTTTTTATCACATTGCATATCCGTAGATACTCTTGAGCCGTGTTTGCTAGTAAATTGCAGGATACAGGTTCTCGGTTCTAAAACGGTGAAATTCATGGAAAACACGAAAAAAGTCCGGGTTCCTGCCAACCACAGATAAAACACGGTCTCCGCTCTTCATCCGTATACCAGTTTAGGAAGACAAAAGGTCAAATCAATGTCACCTTCATGCACAAGGCTCAATGGTAGCACAAAATCCAAGAGATCTACGCGGAGCTCGAGGCAATCATGACAAAATCTTGACAAAAAGTCCACCTTTCCCTCAACAGAAATTCTGGAAAAATCGGGGAGCCAAATTGAGAAAATACATATGCCATAAAAATGTACACAGCCAACCAGGAAACCACAGAAAATTGGGGGGCCCAATTCAATCATAAGGCCGCGGATCCGCGGCCAAAGTGGGGTCCAGGCCGCGGATCCGCGGCAGTATAGTGGCGGCAGGGAAATATTTTCCAGGGGTATTTTTGTATTTTCATGTGGGTTCTGGTGGTTGCCCCAGGGTTTCATTTTCTGGCCTATAAATAGTCCAGAACTTTGTGAAGGAAAGGGTCCATTCTTGTATTTTCTTTTTGCTAGGTTTTAGTCTACATGTTCTTCTTCTTCTTCTCATCTCTTCTCCATTAAACTTGTAAGTGAGCTTTGTGAGTGAGGAATGGTGAATAAAGAAGATCATTTTATTATCATGCTTGTCTTACTTTTGTTATAATTGTTGTAACTTTAAATTCGTTAAGTAGTTGTTGTTATTTCCTTGTTGTTTCTTTCTTCTTTCTTTTTCTTTATCCTTACATATGACAATGATACTTACCCTTGATCCTCGCCAAGGTGAGGTCGCAAATAGTTAGTCGTATTCTTCTAGTCTCCTTCTTTCTATCTTCCTCTTTTGTTTGTTTTATTTTTCCGTATTATGAAGTGTGAGTAGTTCTATACTTGTTAGGGTAGGATAAGGGAAGTTTGAGAGAAGGAAATCTCTCTCACTCTTTCCTTGCCCAACAACTTAAATCAACTCCCGTTAATTGAACCACAATCCGCTCCTTACGGCACCCTATCCTACATGATAGCGGTGATTCCGTAGTGAGACCGGTTGTGGTTGAATTAACCGGAGGTTATGGATAAGAGCCAAGAACGGACGGACAACCACCAAAAGGAAGGACTATGCGTTGGAAAGCCTAGCTTATACTCGCAAGTTCCTTCCTAGTCGTGCTAATCCCCGTTGTTGCCGATTACCGTAACACCGATATTAAGTGGGGCAACGAAAGATGTGGAGACTCCTAACTCAAACGAACCTAATCCTAACCCTAACAAGCTCTCTTTAAATATCAACTCAACACTTAGATAATCCAACAAAATCTGAAAACCGGACTTAACTCGTTAAAACACTTTGAAAAAGACTCTCATCTCCCTGCGGACGACCCGTACTCAACCGGCTAGCTACAAGCGAAACCGTCTTGATTGCGGTATTTAAACTAAACTTGAACACGCACGTAGTCTAACAATCAAATGGCGCCGTTGCCGGGGAGACGGTAGTTTATTTCCTTGTGTAATTTCGGGTTAATTTGTAAGTATAAAAAAAAAACGAAAAAAAAAATATACTTTGTAAAAGAAACCATCTTGTTATTCTTGATTAGTTTTTGTGCAAGTGTGCAGGAAATACGAAGCTCAAGATCGACGCCAAAGACGTTGGAAATACGGAGTTCAAGTACAGTGCCAATGACGTGGGAAGATAGACCCACATTTCGCGGCTACACCGCGACGGACAAAACGAAGTTAACGGTCTACTGAACAAATCTGGAGCTGTTCCAGTGAGCAAACTAAGATTCAAAACATCCAGACAAGCAGAAGACTCCAAGACCAGTATACAGAAAAAAATGGGAAGTCCAATCTCTCTGTTCCACCGCGGAACCGCGGCCTAAGCAGGTGTTTGGCCGCGGATCCGCGGCCTGTTGGTGCCTTCAGTGCCCCAAATTTCTCTGTAAGTTCTCTGCTTCTCCCCACTCCTCTGAACTCCAATAAATTGTGTTTTCTGTAGGCTTCTTTGCGCAAATTCTTCTCCTCCTTCCAATAAACTGTTCTTGTGCAGGATTCTTTGCGCCGCAAATAAAAATTGTTTGCAGTTGATTTGTTACTGTTTTGCATTCTTTAATACGGACTTAAGGGGCTTGAAACCAATTCAGATTGGGTGGGGATTTCATCACCCTTCCCAGGACCCCAAAAATCACTAAAGCATATGCATTGTCCATTGTAAATTTTAAAAAAAATACTAGACTTCAGCCCTAAGGACTTCGCGCTCATTAGGAGAAGATAAACCTTGTTTAGAACCTCGCTTAACCGTATATTGTTTACGGGGTGTCTAGGAAAGTGTTAAAGGCGCAACCGCCGAAAGAGAAAGGGTTATTTAATTAAGGAACTTCGCGAAAGCGTTGGACAACCTCCCCTTATCTCTGCACTTACCTGGCCCTGTGATCGGTGTATTTTTAAGCTTGTTTCTCGACACTGTTTAACTTCGAAAATCAAGTTCAGGAGCAGGTCTAGTAGACCTAGGCGACCGTAGATCTAGGTGTGATTGTGCATATCTTGTTTGTGATTGCTAAAGCCGTATTTCCGTACATACTTCTGTAAATCTCTTTCTAAAAAAAAAAAAAAAAAAAAAAATCAAGAACTTTTATAAAAACTTACCCTTTTGTCGCCAAATCCATTTTCACCCATCGCTTTTCTCCATTGACGTTTTCTTACCCTCACCTTCTTCGCTTTGACTATACTAAACTCGTTTAGTGTATGTCCGCTTGGACTCGGGACACTAGCGCCCGTCTAGTCCGCGTTACGTTAGTCGCGACCGACTACGCGATCGACTCCGAAGTCGATACTCCGTCCACTCCTCTTTCACCCCTTCCTTTGCCGGCCAACTCCGACGTTGACCGGAATTCTGTTCATACATCTTCACCTTCACCTTCATCTTCACCAACCTCTTCTTCCGCGATGTCGGGATTTAATCCAAACATCTCTTTGACCACCGCTGGATTGGCTCCACCTCCTACGGAGACCAATCTCCCACCACCTCCTCCTGTTGTAGCGCCGCAGCGAATTGCGCTCCAGGATCGTTTCTACCCCACCCGTTCTGCACTTCCCACCTGCCTTTCTCTTCCTCCGGCCAATGGGGACAACTTTGAAATTAAGCCCCATTTCATCAACATGCTTCAACGTTTTCATGGGCTTGAATCTGAAGATGCCTATATCTTCATCAACAAATTTCAAAATGTCTGTGCCATGATGAAAACAACCGAGCTGTCGGACGATGCTATACGTCTACGGGTCATTCCGTTCACTTTATGCGATCTCGCTGAAAAATGGCTGTATAGCACCGCTTCCCACTCAATCACCATCTGGGACGAGTTTGTTAAAGCGTTTCTGAAAAAATTCTATCCAAATCATAAGACCGCAAGAATTCGAAATGAAATCAACCAATTCTCCCAGCTTCCTTCTGAACCCTTCTGGAAGTGCTTTGACCGATACAAAGACCTTCTTGTTCAGTGTCCTCACCACGGTATAGAGAAATGGCAGCTCTGCCAAACCTTATACGAGGGACTGAACCCAGCAACGAAGCAGTTGCTGGAAACCATCTGTCAGGGCCACTTCCTATTGAAATCTGACGAGGAAGCGTGGCAGTTCTTTGACGATCTTGCGGTGCAAACGCTACAGTGGGAGAGCACCAGACCGACTTCTTCTTCTTCTTCTTCTTCTACCTCCACTTCTACCGGTCAGTCTAGGGTAGGAATTCACCAGCTTGATGTCTCTATTGCGATGAGAGCTGAAATGGCTGCAATAACAAAAAAGCTTGAAGCAATAGAGAGCAAATTTTCTTCTCCTACTCCTGCCCCTGTTCTCCCCCTTCGTACCATCTGCGCTTGTTGTTCCGATCCTTCTCACTTGACCGAAGAGTGTCCTTACAATCCGCCATCGCAAGGACAGGATCAGGTTAATGCATTCCAGCAGCGACCGAGGAATGATCCATACTCTTCCACCTACAATCCCGGTTGGAGGAACCACCCCAATTTCGCCTGGAATCAGAATCAGAATCAATTCCAGGGCAACAATTTCCAAAGGGCCCCTCCACCGCAACAACAAGCGCAACAACAAACTCAGTATCAGCAGCCCTTCCAACCCCAACCTTACCAAAACCAGACGAACAACTTTGCACCGAACAATTCTTTTCCACCAAACAACCTTGTTCCGTCTAACAACGATAAGGTTTCCTCGCTCGAGCGAAGTCTGGAGGCGTTTGTTAAACAATCGACTCAATCCACCGCCAACATCCAGTCTTCGATCCAATCTTTAGTGCAACACACCGCCGCACACGGGCAGAGCATCAAGACCATCGAGGCCCAGATTGCACAGCTGAACGCGGCCTTGAGCGAGCGAGAGAAGGGGAAGCTCCCGTCCCAGCCACTTCCAAATCCCGGTCACCCACATAATGCAAATGTTGCTCTTGAACAACAAAACCATAATGTGAGTGCCGTGACTACACTGAGATCGGGAAGAATGCTGCAAAACAACATTGGCAAGCGAATCAACGATGACACCCCGGCCGCCGCTTCTTCTTCTTCTTCTCCTTCTTCTTCTTCGTCGTCCGAGCCTATTCTCCGTTCTTCAACAGGCTCTCCTTCCTCTTCTTCTGCTCTGAACGGACCCACTTCTCACTCCACGAAAACACCTATTCTGGGATCCGTTCCAACTCCAAAATCTCCTCCTCCAGCATTAGACTCAACCAATTTTCAAAATGTTCCATTTCCAAACCGGTTGAGGTCTAATAAACAAAATCCTCAAATGGAGAAGATTTTGGAGTTATTCAAGCAAGTTAACATTAACATTCCTCTTTTAGATGCTGTCCAACAAGTCCCGTCTTACGCGAAAATCTTAAAGGACTTGTGCACGAAAAAGAGGAAGTCTCAGGTACCCAAGAAAGTTTTCTTGGCTAGTGCTGTGAGTGATGCCCTTACCCAATCTTTACCACAAAAACGGAAGGACCCCGGCTGTCCTACGATTTCAATTACCATTGGGGATAAGAACATCAACCGCGCACTATTAGATCTTGGTGCCAGTGTTAACTTGCTTCCGTATTCAGTATACGAGCAATTAGGCGTCGGAGAGTTGAAACCCACACACTGCACTCTCCAAATGGCCGACCGATCGATCACCCATCCTAGGGGTGAGCTAGAGGATGTGTTAATAAAAGTCGGGGACTTCATATTCCCCGTCGACTTCATTGTATTAGACACACAGCCTGTAGCTAACCCCCGGAATCAAATTCCGGTGATACTCGGTCGCCCATTTCTCGCAACCTCAAATGCTGTGATCAATTGTCGCAATGGTTCAATGAACCTCTCTTTTGGAAATATGACGATTGAACTCAACATTTTTAGGTTAGGGAATCAGCCCGCCGAACCTAATGCTCATATACTGGACGTCTGCTCGATCCAGGAGATCACACCAGAAGAGTGTGAATTCGAGGAGTTTCTATTTGACCACGATAATCTTGACGCCACTAGTGCGTTTCTCTTCGAACCTGCTGCTGTTTCTGCGCCCGATAACGAATACGAGTGTTTCACATTCTCGAACGATCTTAGCCGCGCACAACCCGAGTTTGAATCTTTCGACTTTCCGGATGAGTTACCTGAACCATCCGACTCGGTTGCCTACACTCGTTTTGAACCTTTGCTGGAGTCCTTTGAGTTCGAGACCCTTGCACCAGTCTTGCCTTCCATCATTTCACCTCCAACGCTCGAACTCAAGCCGTTGCCGTCTCACCTTAAGTATGCTTACTTAGGTGAGAACGAGACCCTCCCTGTCATCATTTCGGCTTCTCTAGCTCCCGAGCAAGAGAAAGCCCTTCTCACGGTCTTGCACAGCAACAGGCAACCTTTTGGCTGGTCCATGGCGGACATCAAGGGGATTAGTCCCCTGATCGTTGAGCATCACATTCATCTGATGGATGATGCCAAACCAGCCCGGGATCCACAACGACGTCTTAATCCAGTCATGAAGGAGGCTGTGAAGAAGGAGATCGTCAAATGTCTAGATAGTGGTATCATTTACCCTATCTCTGATAGCTAGTGGGTTAGCCCCATTCACGTTGTCCCCAAGAAGTCGGGCATCACGGTCATCACCAACGAGGCGAATGAGTTAATCCCTACTCGCACCCAAACTGGGTGGCGAGTTTGCATTGATTACAGAAAACTCAACGCCGCAACGCGGAAAGACCACTTTCCGCTACCTTTCATTGACCAGATGCTAGAACGATTGGCCGGACATGAGTACTATTGTTTTCTTGATGGCTACTCTGGCTATAATCAAATTCCCATCGCCGAAAAAGACCAGGACAAGACCACTTTCACTTGTCCTTTCGGCACGTTTGCATATCGACGCATGCCCTTTGGGTTATGCAATGCGCCCGCTACCTTCCAGCGGTGTATGATGGGAATTTTTTCGGACATGGTGGAAAATTTTTTGGAGATTTTCATGGATGACTTCTCCATCTTCGGCGACTCCTTTGACGAGTGTTTGCTGCATCTTGACGCTGTCCTTACCCGATGTAAGGACAAGAATCTCACTTTGAACTGGGAGAAATGCCACTTCATGGTGCGTGAAGGTATTGTCCTAGGACATATCATCTCGCAAAATGGCATAGAGGTTGACAGAGCAAAGATTGAGGTCATTTCCAATCTGCCTCCTCCCCGATGCGTCAGAGATATCCGAGCCTTCCTTGGCCATGCCGGTTTCTATAGACGGTTCATCAAGGACTTTAGCAAGATTGCTAGGCCCTTGACTCTCTTGCTGGCTAAGGATACACCTTTTGACTTCAACTCGAGCTGTGTGACTGCATTCGAGTCACTGAAACGCTCACTGACTTCTGCTCCCGTTCTCTCTTCTCCTGACTGGATGCACCCCTTCGAGATTATGTGCGATGCATCCGACTTTGCCATCGGTGCTGTCCTTGGACAGCACATCAACAAGATGCCGCACGTAATCTATTACGCAAGCCGAACCCTGAACGACGCCCAACTCAACTATACAACAACTGAGAAGGAATTCTTAGCTGTTGTATTTGCTTTAGAAAAGTTCAGGCCCTACCTCATCGGCTTTCCAGTCATTGTCTACACGGACCATTCAGCTCTGCGCCATCTTTTTGCGAAGAAAGATGCCAAGTTTCGGTTAATACGTTGGATCCTCTTGCTTCAAGAGTTTGACCTTATCATTAAGGACAAACGAGGATGTGAAAACGTAGTTGCCGACCATCTTTCACGACTTTCTTCTTCGCCTTCGCTTCCAATTCCGATTAATGACGTTTTTCCGGATGAACAACTCTTGACAGTATCGTGCGAACCCTGGTTCGCAGATATTGTGAACTATCTGGCCACGGGATTACTACCAACCGAATGGTCGAGTCAGGACAGACTTCGCTTCTTATCCCAAGTAAAACACTTTTACTAGGACGAACCCTACTTGTTCAAGTACTGTCCCGACCAGATTATTCGTCGGTGTGTCCCCGATGAGGAATTCAAGAGTGTGTTGTCATTTTGCCACGATCAAGCGTGTGGCGGGCATTTTGGGCCCATAAAGACAGCTGAGAAGATCTTGCAATGTGGTTTCTACTGGCCACAACTTTTCAAAGACGCTCACGAATATTGCAAGACTTGCTCCCGGTGCCAACACATGGGCCGGATATCCCGGAGAAACGAGATGCCGCTCCAACCGATCTTGGTTGTGGAGATTTTCGATGTTTGGGGGATAGACTTCATGGGGCCGTTTTCCAGCTCTTTTGGGAACTTGTACATCCTTCTAGCTGTTGATTACGTTTCTAAATGGGTCGAGGCTGTGCCCAGCCGAACTAACGACAACAAGGTTGTCGTTAGGTTCCTTAAAGAAAACATTTTCTCACGGTTTGGGCACCCCCGAGCGATCATTAGCGACAATGGAAGTCATTTCTGCAATAGGACTTTCGAGGCCTTGATGCGGAAATACTCCATTAATCATAAGCTTTCTACGCCCTACCACCCCCAAACCTGCGGGCAGGCCGAAGTTTCAAATCGGCAAATCAAGCAGATATTGGAGAAGACGGTTTCCAAGAACCGTAAAGATTGGTCTCTGAAACTCACTGATGCCCTTTGGGCATTTAGAACCGCTTATAAGACCGACCTTGGCATGTCTCCCTATCGGCTTGTGTACGGAAAAGCCTGCCACCTACCTGTCGAAATCGAGCATCGCGCATTTTCGGCGATTAAGGAGCTGAATCTGTCTCTTGAGGACGCGGGCAGCCATCGGAAGCTGCAGTTGAACGAACTAAACGAGCTTAGGGATGAGGCTTACGACAACGCGGTTGTCGTTAAGAATCGAACGAAGGTGTTTCACGATAAACATTTGTTGCGCAAAACCTTCGTACCTGGTCAGCAGGTACTTCTTTACGACACCCGACTTCATTTTCATCCAGGAAAGCTCCGATCTCGCTGGAAAGGGCCATATTTTGTGCGGAATGTGTATCCGCAGGGCGCTGTGGATTTGGAAAATCCAAAGGACGGTTCACTCTTCAAGGTAAATGGACACCGATGCAAACCGTACCTTAGCGCCGAACCAACAGAGGAGCTCCTGTTCTTACAGGAGCCGATTTACCCTGCCTAATCTTCCTCTGCCTACCTCCAAACTTCGGTTATCCAGCCAAGAACAGTGGACACTGTTCCAAATAAGTTTGGGGGTATGTACAAACCATTTTGTTTATATTTGTGTATATTCTTTTTCTTTTCTTTAAAAACACAAACAAATAAAATTTGTATTTTGCTAACCGACAATTTTGACCCTTCAACTGATCTATTCATGCAACGACAGTGAGGACACTGTCCAGTTTAAGTTTGGGGGTACGTTCGGTACGCATTTCTTACCTTCGCATTCATATGTATATTTTGCATCTGCATAAAAATCCATAAAATCCATAAAAATCGGAAAATTTTCTAAAAAAATATAAAAACTTTTTTGTCAAGTTAGCTTGTGGAAGAACTTTGATTCAACATTTCGACGGTTTTTGTTTAAAAAAATAGGAATAACTAGATCTTATGTTTGGATTTTGAAAACCTGAAAGATAACTCTCCTTTGAAGTTAACTATAGCTGATATACGTCTTTACATCACACTACACGTGTCGTAAGATTTTGGGAATTAGATGACAAGTCTTTCATGTTTAAACTTTTAAACAGATAATGATTTTCTGAGGATCAAATAGGTTTGTTCTGAAATAAGTAATGTCAAGAATAGTTTATGAAGTAAAGCGAATATGAAGGAATATTATTGATGCCGTAATTGGAGCTAAGTCTGAAAAATAACCCATCTAAAACTTGATTGGAATGATTACACACCAAACCCACGAGACACGTCTTTTATCCAAAAAATATTTGAACTGCCGGTTATATCTCCGTTCGTATTAAATCATCTGATTTTCACGCCAATATGTCTTTTGTTTTTTGGACCTAGGTAACTTGAGTAATTAAGTCCGCCGGGGTGTTTTTACACCTAATGCCCTAAAACCAACTGGTTTGGGTGCATTGGCCCAAAGCTCGCTAAGAAGCCTAGAAAGTCCAGTTTAAAACAAAGTCAAGCAAGTGTTCTCTCCGAGTTAAAATTCCTAACGGTTCTTTGTGTGAGAATAATCTTGATAAAAGACAGGCTTTTATAAAAAAAAATTTTAACGGAGATATGAAGGTTTTACTCTTTGATAAAGACTATTGCACGTTCACAGAGGTGTGTATGAAATGAAAACAAGAAAAAGGTGGAGTGAAAAATACGACTTAGTTTCCTGTTAAGGAAGATAGAAATTCTGACGTTGAAACCTTACTGGAAAACGAAACTTGAAAAATGCTTAACTCTTTATAAAACTTATGTGATCCTTTTAAAATTGTTATCTGGGCTTTATTGTGCGACATGATGACTTTATTCGACCTTTCGGGAACTTAACGACACTATTTGCACTGCACGTAAAGACATATAAAATCTGTAGTTAAATAAGAAGCGAGGTGTGAAAAATAAAGGTTCGATGGTCTAGACTTAGGATTATAGAATTGTTATTTTCTAAAACAAAACTTTAGGGTTTGAAGCTTAGTTATTTTACAAAACCAACTTGACCGGATTTTGTGGGTAGTATCCGCTGAAAACCCTCAGGAGACAACACTCCTCCTACTAGGGACACCTAGAGGTTAAACGGCTTGTTGCACATGCTCAGTGCAATCGCGTTCCCTGCGAAAGTGAGGTTAGGAAATTTTTTGTGAATAAATGGGCTTTGCTCGGGACGAGCAAATGATAAGTTTGGGGGTATTTGTTCATATCAGATTTTTGCATTTTCATACCGCCCAATTTTTATCACATTGCATATCCGTAGATACTCTTGAGCCGTGTTTGCTAGTAAATTGCAGGATACAGGTTCTCGGTTCTAAAACGGTGAAATTCATGGAAAACACGAAAAAAGTCCGGGTTCCTGCCAACCACAGATAAAACACGGTCTCCGCTCTTCATCCGTATACCAGTTTAGGAAGACAAAAGGTCAAATCAATGTCACCTTCATGCACAAGGCTCAATGGTAGCACAAAATCCAAGAGATCTACGCGGAGCTCGAGGCAATCATGACAAAATCTTGACAAAAAGTCCACCTTTCCCTCAACAGAAATTCTGGAAAAATCGGGGAGCCAAATTGAGAAAATACATATGCCATAAAAATGTACACAGCCAACCAGGAAACCACAGAAAATTGGGGGGCCCAATTCAATCATAAGGCCGCGGATCCGCGGCCAAAGTGGGGTCCAGGCCGCGGATCCGCGGCAGTATAGTGGCGGCAGGGAAATATTTTCCAGGGGTATTTTTGTATTTTCATGTGGGTTCTGGTGGTTGCCCTAGGGTTTCATTTTCTGGCCTATAAATAGCCCAGAACTTTATGAAGGAAAGGGTCCATTCTTGTATTTTCTTTTTGCTAGGTTTTAGTCTACATGTTCTTCTTCTTCTCATCTTTTCTCCATTAAACTTGTAAGTGAGCTTTGTGAGTGAGGAATGGTGAATAAAGAAGATCATTTTATTATCATGCTTGTCTTACTTTTGTTATAATTGTTGTAACTTTAAATTCGTTAAGTAGTTGTTGTTATTTCCTTGTTGTTTCTTTCTTCTTTCTTTTTCTTTATCCTTACATATGACAATGATACTTACCCTTGATCCTCGCCAAGGTGAGGTCGCAAATAGTTAGTCGTATTCTTCTAGTCTCCTTCTTTCTATCTTCCTCTTTTGTTTGTTTTATTTTTCCGTATTATGAAGTGTGAGTAGTTCTATACTTGTTAGGGTAGGATAAGGGAAGTTTGAGAGAAGGAAATCTCTCTCACTCTTTCCTTGCCCAACAACTTAAATCAACTCCCGTTAATTGAACCACAATCCGCTCCTTACGGCACCCTATCCTACATGATAGCGGTGATTCCGTAGTGAGACCGGTTGTGGTTGAATTAACCGGAGGTTATGGATAAGAGCCAAGAACGGACGGACAACCACCAAAAGGAAGGACTATGCGTTGGAAAGCCTAGCTTATACTCGCAAGTTCCTTCCTAGTCGTGCTAATCCCCGTTGTTGCCGATTACCGTAACACCGATATTAAGTGGGGCAACGAAAGATGTGGAGACTCCTAACTCAAACTAACCTAATTCTAACCCTAACAAGCTCTCTTTAAATATCAACTCAACACTTAGATAATCCAACAAAATCTGAAAACCGGACTTAACTCGTTAAAACACTTTGAAAAAGACTCCCATCTCCCTGCGGACGACCCGTACTCAACCGGCTAGCTACAAGCGAAACCGTCTTGATTGCGGTATTTAAACTAAACTTGAACACGCACGTAGTCTAACAATCAGTGATACCGCCTCAGAATATGTCTGGACTTTTGATGGGACCTGGGTTCCTTGGCCAATGACACAGCTCCATTGTTATTGCAATACAGAGGTATTGGATGTTCAATGGATGGAACCACACCAAGTTCACTAATGAACTTCTTTATCCAGACAGCCTCTTTGGCAGCATCGTTGGCAGCGATGTATTCAGCCTCCATCGTCGAGTCTGCAACGGTATCCTGTTTGGAACTCTTCCAACATACCGCCCCTCCATTGAGGGTAAAGACAAAACCCGAGTGCGACTTAGAGTCGTCCTTATCACTTTGGAAGCTGGAATCGGTAAAGGACTCCACCTGGAGTTCTCCGTTACCATACACCAAGAACATCTCCTTAGTCCTTCGTAAGTACTTGAGAATGTTCTTCACAGCTGTCCAGTGACTCTCTCAAGGATCTGCTTGATACCGACTCACTACACTTAGTGAGTATGCTACATCGGGTCTGGTACATAGCATCGCATACATGATAGAGCCTACTGCCGAAGCATAGGGTATCCCTTGCATGCGAGCTCTCTCCAAATCAGTCTTGGGAGACATCTCTTTGGAGAGAGTGAGTCCAGAGATCGTGGGTTGGTTCCCACGCTTGGATTCTTCCATACTAAACCTCTTTAGTATGGTGTCAATGTACCTGGATTGGGACAATCCCAGTATCCGTTTAGATCTATCTCTATAGATCATGATTCCCAATATGCAGGAGGCATCACCTAGATCTTTCATTGAGAATCTCTGTGATAAGAAGAGCTTGACTGATTGCAGCATAGGAATGTCATTTACTATCAAGAGTATGTCATCCACGTACAATACGAGGAAGACTACCTTACCCTCTGCTACCTTCTTAAAGATACAAGGTTCATCTATATTTTTGATGAAGTCAAACTCTTTGACTACAACATCAAAACAGATGTTCCAACTCCGCGATACTTGCTTTAACCCATAAATGGATTTAAGCAGCTTGCACACCTTTCCGCTGCTCCCACTATCTACGAAGCCCTCTAGCTGAGTCATGTACACGCACTCTTCTAAATCACCGTTTAGAAAGGCGGTCTTAACATCCATTTGCCAGATTTCGTAGTCATGGTATGCAGCAATGGCAAGTAAGATCCGGATGGACTTAAGCATAGCCACTGGAGAAAAGGTTTCGTCATAATCCACACCTGGTCGTTGACGAAAACCCTTTGTTACAAGTCTAGCTTTGAAAGTCTCAACTTTTCCATCTACACCAAATTTCTTTTTAAAGATCCACTTGCTCCCAATGGGTTTTACCCCTTCAGGAGCATTTTCCAAAGTCCATAATTTGTTGGTGTACATGGATTCCATCTCAGATCGCATTGCATCCAGCTATTTCACAGAGTCACTACTCGTGATGGCCTGCTCGAAACTAGTCGGGTCATAATCATCCATGATGCAATCCTCGCTTCCACCATCAATGAGAAAACCGTAGTATCTCTCAGGTGGACGAGAAACCCTACTAGATCGGCGGAGAGGCTGGGGTTCGTTGGGTACTATTGAATCCTCTGGTTCTACTAAATCTTCAGTTGCAATTTATGTTTCTGGAACTTCTTCCAGCTCTACCTCTTTGCCACTAATTTCTTTTGCAAGAAATTCCTTTTCTAAAAAGGTGGCATATTGAGAAACAAACACTTTTTGTTCCTCAGCGTGATAGAAAATATATCCTTGAGAATTCTTTGGATATCCCACAAATTTGCAAAGAACTGATCATGCCTCGAGTTTTTCCGGATTTTGCCTTTTTACATAGGCTGGACAACCCCATATCTTAAACCTTTTAAAATATGGTCTCATTCCCCTCCATATCTCATATGGGGTTGTAGGCACTGATTTAGACGGAACTTGATTCAATAGGTATGCTGCTGTCTCAAGTGCATAATCCCAGAAGGAAATAGGTAACTCAGCAGTGTTCATCATTGAGCGCACCATATCTAATAGGGTGCGATTCCTCCGCTCCGATACACCGTTGTGCTGTGGTGTATAAGGAGGAGTAAGTTGAGAGAGAATCCCATTCTCTTTTTAGATAATCCAGAAAATCATTGCTTAAGTATTCTCCTCCTCGATCAGATCGAAGAATCTTAATACTTTTGCCCGTTTGATTCTCTACTTCGTGCTTATATTCTCTGAATTTCTCAAAAGCTTCAGACTTGTGTTTCATCAGGAACACATGTCCGAATCTAGAGAGATCGTCAGTGAATGTAATGAAGTAGGAAGAACCGTTCCTGGCATGCGTAGACATGGGACCGCATACATCACTATGTACCAGTCCTAAGAGTTCGGTAACTTTTTCTCCGTGTCCACTAAACGGAGCTTTGGTCATTTTTCCTTTGAGACATGAATGGCAAGTATCATAAGATAATAATTCGAATAGATTCAAATATCCATCTTTATGTAACTTAGCCAGTCGTGTCGCATTGATATGACCAAGTCTACAATGCCACAAGTAGGATTCGTTCATTTCTGAACTTTTCCTCTTGTGTGTGTTTTGTATATTGAGGACTGTATTTTGATTGAGAATGAATATGCCATTATGTAACGAGCCTGATGCAATCAACTTTTGATTTAGGAAGATGTTCATAACATTATCCTGTACTACAAAATTATATCCTTCTTTACTTAATAAAGAAACTGATATAATGTTGCACATCATGTTCGGTATATAATAACACTCATTCAGAATCAGCGTATTACGACTTGGTAATACAAGGTGATATTCGCCAACTGCTTTGGCTGCAATACTTGCACCGTTCCCTGCTTGAACGGAATGATCATTTTTTCCCAGTTCTCTACCTTTCCGTAGCCCATATAACAATTTACATATGTGGGATCCTGATCCGGTATCTAATACCCAGGACGTAGGGTGAACTGAGAAACAGTTCTCAATAACTAACACACCCGAAGAAGATGCATCAACATGCATGTTCTTTTGGGCGGCTTGAGAATCCAGATATTCTCCTGTTTCCTGTTCAGTCTTATAACTCTTATAAGAAAGAACGGGTCCAACGTTCCCTTGCTCAGTACAATAATCGGGTTCAGTTAATACATCCATATTATTATCTTGATTATGGCCTGACATGGTCGCTACCTGGAGAGAGGGAGAAGAAAACACTTTAGCGTATGCTCTTACAAGATTAGATTGGTTATTATCTTATCTAATCAGGATGTCTCCCACTGTTTTTATCAAATCTACCTTCAAACCCTAAAAGGTAAGATTAGCCGGGATTAATTACACCCTACAATTTCGTCAATCTTTCAGCCAGATCAGTGTCGGTACTTTGAGGGAGGTTCCCCGTGCTTTCGCACGGACCTAATTAAAGTAAACCTCATTTTCCCAGAGGCGTAACCTCGTTAACACTTTTCTAGACACCTACTTGAATGACTAATTGTCCTGTGTAAAACTCTCCCAGGAGTAACACTTACTCGCAGTGGGTATCGGGATCCAACTATCTCATAGGAGGTATGCAATCTCATTGCAAATTTCAACACTTGAAATTCCCGATAATATTTTGCCCCTAGCAACTCATGACCTTAACATGGTCAACAAATCATAAGTGCTAGCCAAGTTCAACCCGTCATTTCCCGATTGAATTAAACCCACTCGTACGACCCTTAACATGGTCAACAAAGTCGTACGACTACCCTAATCCAATCACATCATATGTTTTAAGCAGATAAGCACTAATTAGCTACCGCACACTACGCCTTAACATGGTCAACAAACGTAGCACAAATACTAAATAGTCTTTATCTGAAATGACGGAGGGCTACGCAGGTTTTTCAGAAAACCTCGAGCGTAATGAACTTGATATCGTCGTAGAATCGAGTATTTTTGAAAAGGAGTGTTTTTTAGGCTTTTCTTAGTTTCGCTAAAGGGGTCACTCCCGGTGAAGGGATCGTCGGCCCTTTCCTCATCGAATAAGGTGTAGGATATATCATATATACCGCTGTGCAAAACAAAACTCTAAAAGTAATCAAAAGACAAACCGAGTTTTGAAGCATCTGCCAGTTTCGCTAAAGAGGTCACTCCCGGTGAAGGGATCTCGGCTCTTTCCTCATCGAATAAGGTGCAGGATATATCATATATATCACTGTGCAAAGCAAAACTGTAGCTACCCTTTTTATAAAGTTTTGATTCTACAACATCTTTAGGTTTCTTTTCTTTTTATTAATCTTATTAATAAAAATCCCATCAGCTTATGCTTCCTAAGCATCACAGAAGAAACGAAAGCAGTAATATTTATATATCAGCATATATATATATATATATAGTATAAGCATTCGTCTCAGGCAGTAATATGATCTCATCACAGAACATTGCAGCAGAAGAACATATATGAAATATTGGATATACTAGGACGTCCGTGTTTTCAATACGAGCCTGTATAAAACACGGATTCCACGGTCGCGACGAATAGCCAAACCCACATCCCAAGACCCCTACGAGAGCGGCAAGTAACACTGCCAATTCTAGGGTTAGGAGACCCGGTCTCGACTCCTCGAGATGGCCTCCCACTGGACCCTAGAACCCGGTTACTTGTGCTCCCCACCTTGGGTCTACCTAATGCGGAAAAGTAAATAATATACAAGGGTGACATCAACCTCAACCTGGAAGTGCCCCAAATAAAAGAATATTACATTACAAATGAATTTTACATGAATGAAAATAAAAAAAACTCTCATCTCACATAAAACCCCCGGCTATTCAGAACACGACGATCCAATATAACATATCACAGCAACACATAATATCACATATCATCAATGTAAGTAAATATGCCCATCCCAATTGTCGTTGACATATAGCAACGAAACCGGCGATATCACATATTACACTTACGGTCACAGAAAAGAAAGTGTAAAACTACAATATTTGGAATCCACAATCACTTTAGACATCGTAAATCCGAACTATCACATACTTCGCATTTCATGCCTAACTCTATGAATTCCACATATTGTATCACATTCCAGATAAATAGACAGTATTAAACTTTCCGAACAGATAATCAAATACCCAAAATTTCCTAAATTGCTCAACACTTGAGCGGAGTTCAAATAATCCCAGAATGTGTCACAGTATCGGTGATCCAGCCGTAGAAGGGTCAAGCCAACGCCTCACATGTGGCACGCCGTACTGCCCCAAACCCGAAGGTTCAAAAGGCAGTTCAAGACGGTCACATAATCGAGTTAAGGTTTGTTGTCTTCTTGAGGGTCCACCGCTTAACTTGTACAATTTTTCCGAAAGATTTAAACCCGAAAAAAATTCAACACTTGAAAGTTTTACGTGCCGGGAAAAAGTGAGTTAATGATATCCGTTCGAACATTTTAACAGTTTCTAAATATCCGGAAATAAAAACGAATTTAAATATTCCGATCAAATCAACGATTACAAAGCAAACCCCAGATCACTCAACCTTTGAGTCAATATAAAAATACCAGAAACTATAAAAGCACAAATAAAGAATTACTGTAAAACAAAAAGTGTCAAATCGAACAGTTAAGCCGCGGAACCGCGGCACAAGCAGGGAATTGCCACGATTCCGCGGTCGTGTGTACGGATCAGTGGCTCGAAATTCACAGTAATTCTTATTTTTATCTGCTGTATTTTTCAGGTATTTTTAATTCAGAAAAAATCCAGATTTTAAAAAATTTCCAGAGAGGGGGTTAACTTTGTCGGTTCGGGTTCGATCGGAGTTTTAACTTCGTAAACACGTCGCCTAATCCTCTAGCTAGGCTCTGATACCACTGTAGGGTTCCTAGGCACTCTTGTGAAGGTTCATAAGGCATCAAACATGTCCGGATAAAAATTTAGACGTGCCGAACAACCCAAAGCCGGGATCTTTGCTAGATTATTAGGGTTTACCATGCAAGATAATATCTTTTTATCTAAGTGTGAGAGATTACAACCTTTGTAGTCCGCTCCTTCGCTTCACAAGCTCCGAGTAGAAGTCCCTTTGCCGCGATCCTCGATCTCCCGGACTCAAGAGAGGCTCCACGACTCGAACGATCCATGCTTACTTGAAGTGTTTCAAATCTCCGATGATCTACGTCGAAGTTCCAATAACTCAAGCTTTCTCACTCTAAAGAGATGAACACACTAATCTCATGGGCTAGATGAGATGAGAATGAAGGAGTAGTATTTATGCTTTCTTTTTAATTCACTTTCTCACAATTTATCATCACAAATGGAATTTCTAGTGAGCTCAAAATCAAGAGAGAAGAAGATGATAATGGAAAATGATAATGATAATTCCTTTTGTGATGAATAGAAAAGAAAACTATATGATTGATATATCAACCATGGTCAAGGATGAGTGGCTAAGAGTTTGTAGAGAATAAACTAGAGTTAGGGTTTGATTAGGTTAAGTTATGAGTCATGGAAAAATATCAACCATAATATCTTAACCAAGACAAAAGCAAAGCTTCTAGAAGGTGCAAGCAGAAGCTAACCCTAATCAAACCCTAATCCCTTTTAATCATCCTTAAACATGTTTAATAATAAATCATATCATGTCACAATAATATATATCACATATATATTATTTATTTGCAACAAAAGAAAATAATACAATTAACATATATCGCATATATATCAATGTATCATCCAGTGAGAAAATGAAATAATAAAGCGAGCCTATATTAGATAATGTAATACAATATATCATATATATTATTATATATTAAATCATCGAATCAACACTTGATCCGACGATCCGGCTATATCGAATATTACCGACTAATATATCATGTACCGATTCATCGAATCAACACTTGATCCGATGACCCGGTTCATATCTAAATATCGCGAGAATATAATACGGTATCTCATATCGCATTATTCTCGGTCGCCTCTACTCCGTTTCGCCTGAGCCAAGAAACCTCTGTGTAGGACTCTAAAGAATCGTCAATACGCCGGTAGCAGGTGATGATCATATCAAACACCCACAAGCTGCAAGCGGTCAGCTAAACGTAACAGCCACCCAGGTATTGAGCGATCAGAAGATCAACAAGCTAGCCTGTGCGTTCTCCTGTGAATCCAATCAGTAACACTCCCGTACAGTCCGGTCTGTTCGTTTGATATGTCGCATATCAAGTCTAGGGGTGGTAAACGTCAGACCCCAGTAACCGATAAGTCGTGTCGATGTGTGGCTCATAACGGGTCGAGAAACTACTAGTAACACTTACCAGTAAATCTCTATATCAGCCCTAGCCAGGGACTTCCAGTTATAGCCAATCGAACACAGCACAACATCAACTCCCTATACCGGGAGAGACGAATCCCCTCCTATCGCTCATTGCCTCCATGTGATTCGGGACTGTACCCAAAAACCGCCGTTTTGCACGCCCTCTTGGACGTGGTAAGGTGGAAATCAAAGCACGGTGGGAATCACACAAGACTCTATGACGATCTCGGGTCTACAGACTACCCTGTACCAGTGTCACCAGAGAACTGCCATCTGACGTGTGGTATATCACCATCTGGGAGTTCTCGGCGAGTCCGTCCAGTGTACCTAGTCTCCACTGAGCACCCGTACACCATCTCTGATGTCAAACACCGATGGATATGGGATCATCCATCGTCCATCATATGGGTCAAGATGCGTATACGCTAGTCTACTCTGGTGTATCGATGCCCTGTCTCGATATACCCTCGACTAGGAACAGTTATAGGATGTACTCATCGACTACCGTGGCCCCACTAGTATGATCTCATCATAGTCCCAATAGTCGAGTACAGATCCTAAGGGCTTTATCAACATGTGAGAGAAAAACAGTAAACCAATACAAGTCAACATGTTAAGATAAAGTGAAACCAAATAGCATACTATCATGACGAGCAAGAAAGTCCTCTCTGTATATATCTAAGCATCCATCATAATATACATCATATGTACAACAATGGCCTCTAGGGCATATACATAACTAACACCTACCAAGCAATCACCCTGAATGGAATGGTGTGCCAGCAAGCCGCCAAAGAAACCTGTACATCTGAACCTGAAAGAAAATTTGGCACAACGGGGGTGAGTTGCCAACTCGTGAGTAGAAGACATCTGCGAGTAGAAATCGCACGCACGACGATCTCCTAGGTCATAATAGTATACTTAACCTAACACTAAACATCTAGTAGTGACAGGGTAAGAACCTATGCACGCGTGCAATACTCAGTGCTTGTGTCAGTGCCTCAAGTAGTAACATGTCAAATGTATGAGTATGCATGCATCATGAATGTAAAACAATCAACCATGAAATCTGGATATATCTGTATAAGAGATGTTTACTTTTATCATAGTAAAATTTGTATGGTAATCTGAAACATCATCAATGAAATCCATGAAAATCCGTGTCAAGTATCGACACAAAACATGTAAATCTCAAAGTCTCAATACCTTATAGTCTCAATATCTCATAGTCTCAATATCTCGGGCTCTGTCAGTCCGGATCGGCCCATATCATCAAATCTCACGACAACGGTCGGTATCCTCCGGATATCCGCCGCGCCAGGCATCACCGGTAGGTAGTCTTCCCCAGCTAGGCTCATCGTCATCCCCACAAAAACACTCTCGACCCAGGGTACCGTACCGGGCCCACCGTGTACCCGAGACGGTTCCTCCACTCCTCGAATCGGGTCTCGAAATCCAACAGAAAACATGAAAACTCATGGTGGACGACCCATACATCATAAGAAAACCGCAACTTACATTTGAAAAATGATAATAATAAGATTTTATTAAATTCTTGCGGTTTTCCCCCAAAATCCAGAAATCTCATAGAAATCCAAAATCCCAAAATCATGAGTAAGTAAATAATGAGTATTGGCATAAGCCCCACAATACTGCATGATAATATGAATATGTGAATGCATGAAGTGTCTAAATAATAAATGCAATGTCTAAACTAGCACATGAGAGTAATCACACAATATTATATTGGACTAGCATTTAGCTGATTATATCAATAAAAAGATAGTATGTTCTAAAGTGTACGTGACATGGCAATTACCAATGATGATGTGTGTGAGCCGGCAAATAAGTATACGTGGAACATGCACATCATCGGTAATGGTGCTGGTGTTCTAACAGGCAGAGTTTCATATTAGCTAAAGAAACATATGTATGAATATGCAATGCGATGAACACAACATGAATATAACGGTGAATATCTAGTAAACGCACAACTAGAAAATACATACTAACTACGAGTCATATAGTTTGTTGTTTGAAAATACACGAATCGTGGTTTTTAGAAAATTAGGGGCTACGGGGTTTTAAAAAAAGATATGTCCTTTGAAAAATCCGTAGTATCCCTCAGGCTGTCTTTAAAAATGCGCACGATTCAATAGTTTTGAAAATAAGTATGACTCGAGCCTAAACTAAGATCTACCTAACCAACTAAGGAACTAACTAAAAACACTAGTCGAAAGGTAAGAAGAATCCTCCTAAAGTCTGAGTCGATATCTCTAGTAGTCGGCGATCCAGCCTCAATAGCGTCACGTACATAGTACGACTTCCTCGAGTCAAGAGTGCGGATCAATCATCATATCTATGCCTCATACGGTAAAATCCATCGCACGACATTCCAAAATCGGGGTACGGGTCAACTATCACAAATATACATCATCATTCGTGTAGTATCATCATCAAACAATATCATGATCAAGGATATTGTACTATAATCGCATACATCCCAATATCATCAAATATATATCATTGTCTGTGTAAATATATATCGTCAAAGGATCCACTAAAATATCATGTCATATATCATATCGTGATTAAGTCACATATTACAATCCGGGTTTTATTCTAGAGTCTCATACATTTCAGTGTCATCATCAGCTATTATCGTTTAAGTATAAATATACACTTTCTCATTTCCCAACGATCCGCTAATATCATAATACATCTCATATCATAATTCGATCGTATATCTAATATCTCACGGCATCATGCCCAGTCGTACCGACTCATCCCCAGGTATCATATTGTAGGGTTCCTAGGCACTCATAAAAGGGACTATAAGGCATCAACCATGCCCGATTTAGAATTTAGACGTGCCGAACAACCCAAAGCCGGGATCTTTGCTAGATTATTAGGGTTTAACATGCAAGTAAACATCTTTACAACTAAGAGTGAGGGATTACTACCTTTGTAGTCCGCTCCTTCACTTCATAAGCTCCGAGTAGAAGTCCCTTCGCCGCGATCCACGATCTTCCGGACTCAAGAGAGGTTCCACAACCCGAATGATCCATGCTTGCTTGTAGTCTTCCTTTTCTCCGATGATCTACCTCGAAGTTCCTTTAACTCAAGTTTTTTCTCACTAATGAGGTGAACACCCTAATCTAATTGGCTAGATTAGATGATGATGATTAAGTAGGATTTATGCTCTCTTTTATTATCAAATTCTCACACTAAATCATCACATAAAGAAAACCTAGAAAGCTTTTGTGAAGCTCAAGGAAGAAGAAGAAGAATGAATCCTTTTGTGATGAATAATGAAAAATATCATAATGATTAAAAATGCAACCATGGTTGAATATGAAGAGGCTAACCCATGTAGAGACTTAACCTAGGGTGAAGGGTTTGGGTTGGGTTAGAAATATCTAGCAAAATATCAAGCATAATATCTTTTGCTAGAAACAAAGAAAAACCTTCTAGAAGCATCAAGAAAGAACTAACCCAAATCAAACCCTAACCTGGTTTAATCTCCACTAAACATGTTGCATTAGTAATCATATCATGTTACAATATTATATATCACATATATAATATATATTTATAACAAAAGAAAATAATACAATTAATATATATCGCATATATATCAATGTATTATCCGGTGAGAAAATGAATCAATAAAGTGAGCCAATATTATATAATGTAATATAATATATCACATATATAATTATACATTAAATTATCGAATCAACACTTGATCCGACAATCCGGCTATATCGAATATAACCGACTAATATATCATGTACCGATTCATCGAATCAACACTTGATCCGATGACCCGGCTCATATCAAAATATCGCGAGAATATAATACGGTATCTCATATCGCATTATCCTCGGTTATGCAAATATCACATATGTGCTCCTACTCCGTTTTGCCTTAGTCAAGAAACCTCTGTGTAGGACTCTAAAGAATCGTCAATACGCCGGTAGTAGGTGATGATCATATCAAACACCCATAAGCTGCAAGCGGTCAGCTAAACGTAACAGCCACCCAGGTATTGAGCGATCAGAAGATCAACAAGTAAGCCTATACATTCTCATGTGAATCCAATCAGTAACACTCCCGTACAGTCCGGTCTCTTCGTCTGATATGTCGCATATCTAGTCTAGGGGTGGTATACGTCAGACCCCAGTAACCGATAAGTCGTGTCGATGTGAGGTTCATAACAGATCGAGAACCTACTGATAACACTTACCAGCAGTACTCAATATCTGCCCTGGCCAGGGACTTCCAGTTATAGCCAATCGAACACAGTACAACATCAACTCCCTATACCGGGAGAGATGAATCCCCTCCTATCGCTCATTACCTCCATGTGATTCGGGACTGTACCCAAAAGCCACCGTTTTGCACGCCCACTTGGACGTGGTAAGGTGGAAATCAAAGCACAGTGGGAATCACACAATACTCTATGACGATCTCGGGTCTACAAACTAACTTGTACCAATGTCACCAGAGAACTGCCATCTGACGTGAGGTATAATACCATCTGGGAGTTCTCGGCGAGTCCGTCCAGTGTACCCAGTCTCCACTGAGCACCCGTACACCATCTTTGATGTCAAACACCGATGGATATGGGATCATCCATCGCCCATCATATGGGTCGAGATGCGTATACGCTAGTCTACTCTGGCGTATCGATGCCCTGTCTCGACACACCCTCGACTAGGAACAGTTATAGGATGTACTCATCGACTACCGTGGCCCTACTAGTATGATCTCATCATAGTCCCAGTAGTCGAGTACAGATCCTAAGGGCTTTATCAACATGTGAGAGTAAGACAATAAACAAATATAAGTCAACATGTTAAGATAAAAAGAAACCAAATAGCATATTATCATGAGGAGCAAGAAAGTCCTCTCTATATATATCCAAGCATCCATTATAATATACATCATATGTACAACAATGGCCTCTAGGGTATATACATAACTAACAATCTCCCACTTGCACTAAGGCCAGCTGTTGTAGTATCTCATACCCAGCATCCCGAAGAGTCTCTCAAACCGTGTCTGGGGAATGGCCTTCGTGAGTGGATCCGCAGTGTTGTCCTTCGTATCAACTCTCCTGACCTCGATCTCCCGGCGATCAACTATCTCCCTGATCAGGTGATACTTCCTCTGAATATGTCTGGACTTCTGATGGGACCTGGGTTCCTTGGCTAAAGCCACAGCTCCATTGTTATCGTAATACAAAGGTATTGGATGCTCAATAGATGGAACCACACCAAGTTCACTAATGAACTTCTTTATCCGGACAGCCTCTTTGGCAGCATCGTTGGCATCGATGTATTCAGCCTACATCGTCGAGTCTGCAACGGTATCCTGTTTGGAACTCTTCCAACATACCGCCCCTCCATTGAGGGTAAATACAAATCCCGAGTGCGACTTAGAGTCGTCCTTATCACTTTGGAAGCTGGAATCGGTAAAGGACTCCACCTGGAGTTCTCCGTTACCATACACCAAGAACATCTCCTTAGTCCTTCGCAAGTACTTGAGAATGTTCTTCACAGCTGTCCAGTGACTCTCTCCAGGATCTGCTTGATACCGACTCACTACACTTAGTGAGTATGCTACATCGGGTCTGGTACATAGCATCGCATACATGATAGAGCCTACTGCCGAAGCATAGGGTATCCCTTGCATGCGAGCTCTCTCCAAATCAGTCTTGGGAGACATCTCTTTGGAGAGAGTGGGTCCAGAGATCGTGGGTTGGTTCCCACGCTTGGATTCATCCATACTAAATCTCTTTAGTATGGTGTCAATGTACCTGGATTGGGACAATCCCAGTATCCGTTTAGATCTATCTCTATAGATCATAATTCCCAATATGCAGGAGGCATCACCTAGATCTTTCATTGAGAATCTCTGTGATAAGAAGAGCTTGACTTATTGCAGCATAGGAACATCATTTCCAATCAAGAGTATGTCATCGACGTACAATACGAGGAAGACTACCTTACTCTCTGCAACTTTTTTTATATATACAAGGTTCATCTATGTTTTTGATGAAGTCAAACTCTTTGACTACAACATCAAAGCAGATGTTCCAACTCCGCGATGCTTGCTTTAACCCATAAATGGATTTAAGCAGCTTGCATACCTTTCCGCTGCTCCCACTATCTACGAAGCCCTTTGGCTGAGTCATGTACACGCACTCTTCTAAATCACCATTTAGAAAGGCGGTCTTTACATCCATCTGCCAAATTTTGTAGTCATGGTATACAGCAATGGCAAGTAAGATCCAGATGGACTTAAGCATAGCCACTGGAGAAAAGGTTTCGTCATAATCCACACCTGGTCGTTGACGAAAACCCTTTGCAACAAGTCTAGCTTTGAAAGTCTCAACTTTTCCATCTACACCAATTTTCTTTTTAAAGATCCACTTGCTCCCAATGGGTTTTACCCCTTCAGGAGAATTTTCCAAAGTCCATACTTTGTTGGTGTACATGGATTCCATCTCAGATCGCATTGCATCCAGCCATTTTACAGAGTCACCACTTGTGATGGCCTGCTCGAAACTAGTCGGGCCATCATCTTCCATGATGCAATCCTCGCTCCCACCATCAATGAGAAAACCGTAGTATCTCTCAGGTGGATGAGAAACCCTACTAGATCGGCGGAGAGGCTAGGGTTCGTCGGGTACTACCGAATCCTCTGGTTCCAATAAATCATCAGTTGTAGTTTGCGGTGCTGGAACCTCTTCCACCTCTACCTCATCGCCACTAATTTCTTTTGCAAGAAATTCCTTTTCTAAAATGGTGGCATGTTGAGCAACAAACACCTTTTGTTGTTCACTGTGGTAGAATAGATATCCATACAAATTGCTTGGATATCCTACAAACTTACAAAGAACTGATCGTGCCTCGAGCTTGTCCGGATTTTGCTTTTTAACATAGGCCGGACAACCTCATATCTTAACTCTTTTAAGAGATGGTCTCTTTCCATTCCATATCTCATATGGAGTGGTAGGCACAGATTTGGTTGGAACTCTATTCAATAGGTATATGGCTGTCTCCAGCGCATACCCCCAGAAGGAAATAGGTAACTCAGCTGTACTTATCATAGAGCGCACCATATCTAATAGGATGCGATTCCTCCGCTCTGATACACCATTGTGCTGTGGTGTATAAAGAGGAGTAAGCTGAGAGAGAATCCCATTCTCTTTTAGATAATCTAGGAACTCATTGCTTAAGTATTCTCATCCTCGATCAGATCGAAGGATCTTAATACTTTTGCCCGTTTGGTTTTCTACTTCGTGTTTATATTCTCTGAATTTCTCAAAAGCTTCAGACTTGTGTTTCATTAGGAACACATGTCCGAATCTTGAGAGATCGTCAGTGAATGTAATAAAGTAGGAAGAACCGTTCCTGGCATGCGTAGACATGGGACGCATACATCACTATGTACCAGCCTTAAGAATTCCGTAACTCTTGCTCCGTGTCCACTAAACGGAGTTTTGGTCATTTTTCCTTTAAGACATGAATGACAAGTATAGTAAGATGATAATTCGAACGGATTCAAATATCCATCCTTATGTAACTTAGCTAGCCGTGTCGCATTGATATGACCAAGTCTACAATGCCACAAGAAGGATTCGTTCATTTCTGAACTCTTCCTCTTGTGTGTGTTTTGTATATTAAGAACTGTATTTTGATTGAGAATGAATATGCCATTATATAATGAGCCTGATCCAATCAACTTTTGATCTAGGAAGATGTTCATAATATTATCCTGTACTACAAAATTATATCCTTCTTTACTTAATAAAGAAACTGATATAATATTGTACATCATGTTCAGTATATAATAGCACTCGTTCAGAATCAATGTATTAATACTTGGTAATACAAGTGATATTTGCCAACTGCTTTAGCTGCAATACTTGCACCATTCCCTACTTGTACAGAATGATCACCCTTTCTCAGTTCTCTACCTTTACGTAGCCAACGTAAAAATTTACATATGTGGGATTCTGATCCGGTATCTAATACCCAGGACGTAGGGTGAACTGAGAAACTGTTCTCAATAACTAACACACCTGAAAAAGATGCATCAGCATGCCTGTTCTTCGTTTGGACGGCGTGATAATCCAGATTTTCTCCTGTTTCCTGCTCAGTCTTATAACTCTTATAAGAAAGAACGGGACCAACGATCCCCTGCTCAGTATAATAAGCAGGTTCAGTCAATACATCCATATTTTTATCTTGATTAAGTCCTGACATGGTCGCTACCTGGAGAGAGAGAGAAGGAAACACTTTAGCGTATGCTCTTGCAAGATTAGATTGGTTATTATCTTATCTAATTAGGATGTCTCCCACTGTTTTTATCAAATCTTCCTTCAAACCCTAAAAGTTAAGATTAGCCGGGATTAATTACACCCTACAATTTCGTCAATCTTTCATCCAGATCAGTGTTGGTACTTGAAGGAGGTTCCCCGTGCTTTCGCACGGACCTAATTAAAATAAACCTCGTCTTCCCAGAGGCATAACCCCGTTAACACCTTTCTAGACACCTACTTGATCGGCTAATTGTCCTGTGTAAAATTCTCCCAGGAGTAACTCTTACTCGCAGTGGGTATCAGGATCCAACTATCTCATAGGAGGTATGCAATCTCATTGCAAATTTCAATACTTGAAATTCCCAATAATGCTTTTGCCCCTAGCAACTTATGATCTTGGCTAAGGTCAACAAATCATAAGTGCTAGCCAAGTTCAACCCGTCATTTCCCGATTGAATTAAACCCACCCGTACAACCCTTGGCTAAGGTCAACAAAGTCGTACGACTACCCTAACTCAATCACATCTCATGTTTTAGAAGATAAATACTAATTATCTACCGTACACCACGCCTTGGCTAAGGTCAACAAACGCAGCACGAATACTAACTAGTCTCTATCTGAAATGACGGAGGGCTACGCAGGTTTTTCAGAAAACCATGAGCGTAATGAACTTGATATCATTGTAGAATCGGGTGATTTTGAAAGGGGGTGTTTTTTAGGTTTTCTAGTTTCGCTAAAGAGGCCACTCCCGGTGAAGGGATCTCGGCTCTTTCCCTATCGAATAAGGTGCAGGGTATATCATATATACCGCCGTGCAAAGCAAGAACTATATAAGCTGTCAAAAACTAAACCACGAGTTTGTAGCATCTGTCAGTTTTGCTAAAGAGATCACTCCCGGTGAAGGGATCTCGGCTCTTTCCCCGTCGAATAAGGTGCAGGGTATATCATGTATATCATTGTGCAAAGCAAAAACTGTAGCTACTCTTTTTATAAAGTTTTGATTCTACAACATCTTTTAGGTTTCTTTTCCTTTTATTAATCTCATTAATATATCCCATCAGCTTATGCTTCCTAAGCATCACAGTAGAAACGAAAGCAGTAATATTTATATATCAGCATATATATATAGTATAAGCATTCGTCTCAGGCAGTAATATGATCTCATCACAGAACATTGCAGCAGAAGAACATATATGAAATATTGGATATACTAGGATGTCCGTGTTTTTAATACGAGTCTGTATAAAACACGGATTCCACGGTCGCGATGAATAGCTAAACCCACATACCTAGACCCCTACGAGAGCAGCAAGTAACACTGCCAATTCTAGGGTTAGGAGACCCGGTCTCGACTCCTCGAGATGGCCTCCCACTGGACCCTAGAACCCGGTTACTTGTGTTCTCCTCCTTGGGTCTACCTAATGCGGAAAAGTAAATAATATACACTGGTGACATCAACCTCATCCCGGAAGTGTCCCAATAAAATAATATTACATACAAATGAATTTTACATGAATGAAAATAAAAACCCTCATCTCACATAAAACCCCCGGCTATTCAGAACACGACGATCCAATATAACATATCACAGCAACACATAATATCTCATATCATCAACGTAAGTAAGTATGCATACACCGATTGTCGTTGTTGTATAGCAACGAAAACCGGCAATACAACTACATACTACACTTACGGTCACAGAAAAGAAAGTGTAAAACTACAACATTTGGAATCCACAATCTCTTTAGACATCGTAAATTCGAAATATCACATACTTCGCATTCCATGCCTAACTATATGAATTCAACATACTGTATCACATTCCAGATAAATAGACAGTATTAAACTTTCCGATCGAATAATCAAATACCCAAGATTTCCTAAATAGCTCAACACTTGAGCGGAGTTCAAAAAATCCCAGAATATATCACAGTATCAATGGTCCAGCCGTAGAAGGGTCAAACCAACGCCTCACATGTGGCAACGCCGTACTGCCCCAAACCCTAAGGTTCAGAGGCGGTTCAGACGGTCACATAATCGAGTTAAGGTTTGTGTTCTTCTAGAGGGTCCACCGCGTTACTTACACGTTTTTCCGAAAGATTTAAACTCAAGAAAAATTCAACACTTGAAAGTTTTTCGTGCCGGTTAATGATATCTGTTCGAACATTTTAACAGTTTCTAAAATATCCGGAAAACAGAACGAAGTTAAATTTTCCGATCGAATCTACGAATTCAAAATAATCCCCAGAACACTCAACACTTGAGTGAGATTAAAAATACCCAGAAGCAGCTACAAATACCTAGGGTATATTCACCAGACACGTGTCCCCAATTCCCACATATGGCCGTGAAACCGCCGCGACAAGCATGTTCTTTCCGCGGTTCCGCGACTCTTTCAGAGCCTTGGGGGCTCGTATTTCAGGGTTATCCCTAGAATTCCCTGCTGATTTTTTTTGAGTATTTTTAATGCAGAAAAAATCACATTTTTACAAAATTTCCAGAGAGGGGGTCATTTTCGATGTTTCGGGGTTCGATCGGAGCTTTAACTTCGTATACACGTCACCTAATGCTCTAGCTTGGCTCTGATACCATTATAGGGTTCCTAGGCACTCATACAAAGGTCTATAAGGCATCAATCATGCCCGATTTAGAATTTAGACATGCCGAACAACCCAAAGCCGGGATCTTTGCTAGATTATTAGGGTCTAACATGCAAGTAAATATATTTACAACTAAGAGTGAGGGATTACAACCTTTGTAGTCCGCTCCTTCACTTCATAAGCTCCGAGTAGAAGTCCCTTCTCCGCGATCCACGATCTCCCGGACTCAAGAGAGGTTCCACAACCCGAATGATCCATGCTTGGTTGTAGTCTTCCTTTTCTCCGATGATCTACCTCGAAGTTCTTTTAACTCAAGCTCTTTGTCACTAATGAGGTGAACATCCTAATCTAATTGGCTAGATTAGATGAGGATGATTAAGTATGATTTATGCTCTCTTTTATTATCAAATTCTCACACTAAATCATCACATAAAGAAAACCTAGAAAGCTTTTGTGAAGCTCAAGGAAGAAGAAGAATGAATCTTTTTGTGATGAATAATGAAAAATATCATAATGATTAAAAATGCAACCATGGTTGAATATGAAGAGGCTAACCCATGTAGAGACTTAACCTAGGGTGAAGGGTTTGGATTGGGTTAGAAATATCTAGCAAAATATCAAGCATAATATATTTTGCTAGAAACAAAGAAAAACCTTCTAGAAGCATCAAGAAAGAACTAACCCAAATCAAACCCTAATCTTATTTAATCTCCACTAAACATGTTGCATTAGTAATCATATCATGTTACAATATTATATATCACATATATAATATATATTTGTAACAAAAGAAAATAATACAATTAACATATATCGCATATATATCAATATATTATCCGGTGAGAAAATGAATCAATAAAGTGAGCCAATATTAGATAATGTAATGTAATATATCACATATATAATTATACATTAAATTATCTAATCAACACTTGATCCGACAATCCAGCTATATCGAATATAACCGACTAATATATCATGTACCGATTCATCGAATCAACATTTGATTCGATTACCCGGCTCATATCAAAATATCGCGAGAATATAATACGGTATCTCATATCGCATTATCCTCGGTCCTGCACATATCACATATGCGCTCCTACTTTGTTTTGCCTGAGTCAAGAAACCTCTGTGTAGGACTCTAAAGAATCGTCAATACGCCAGTACCAGGTGATGATCATATCAAACACCCACAAGCTGCAAGCGGTCAGCTAAAGGTAACAGCCACCCAGGTATTGAGCGATCAGAAGATCAAAAAGTAAGCATGTACATTCTCCTGTGAATCCAATCAGTAACTCTCCTGTACAGTCCGGTCTCTTCGTCTGATATGTCGCATATCTAGTCTAGGGGTGGTATACGTCAGACCCCAGTAACCGATAAGTCATGTCGATGTGAGGCTCATAACAGGTCGAGAACCTACTGATAACACTTACCAGCAGTACTCAATATCCGCCCTAGCCAGGGACTTCCAGTTATATCCAATCGAACACAGCACAACATCAACTCCATATACCGGGAGAGACGAATCCCCTCCTATCGCTCATTGCCTCCATGTGATTCGGGACTGTACCTAAAAGCCACCGTTTTGCATACCCTCTTGGACGTGGTAAGGTGGAAATCAAAGCACAGTGGGAATCACACAAGACTCTATGAGGATCTCGAGTCTACAGACTAACCTGTACCAGTGTCACCAGAGAACTGCCATCTGACGTGAGGTATAATACTATCTGGGAGTTCTCGGCGAGTCCGTCCAGTGTACCCAGTCTCCACTGAGCACCCGTACACCATCTTTGACGTCAAACACCGATGGATATGGGATCATCCATCGCCCATCATATGGGTCAAGATGCGTATACGCTAGTCTACTCTGGCGTATCGATGTCCTGTCTCGACACACCCTCGACTAGGAACAGTTATAGGATGTACTCATCGACTACCGTGGCCCCACTAGTATGATCTCATCATAGTCCCAGTAGTCGAGTACAAATCCTAAGGGCTTTATCAACATGTGAGAGTAAGACAATAAACTAATATAAGTCAACATGTTAAGATAAAGAGAAACCAAATAGCATACTATCATGACGAGCAAGAAAGTCCTCTCTATATATATCCAAGCATCCATTATAATATACATCATATGTACAACAATGTCCTCTAGGGTATATACATAACTAACACATATAACATCCTCATACCACGTGTATATGTTATATTACACAAACACACACACACACACACACACACACACACACACACACCCATAGTCACATAATTCGCGAATTATTCGCCGAATTCGTGAATAATTCGCGAATTTTTGATCAAACGAATTAATCTTCGAATTAATCGTCATTGCCGAACTGGCCGAATAATTCGCGAATTATTCCCGAATTATGTGAAAAAACAGCGAATAATTCAAAAAACAGCAAATAATTCACAAAATCAAAACGTAGCATCTCATATATTAATTTATTGCTCGAAATCCTTCCCGAACATTTCCCGAACACTTACCGAATCTTTCCCGAATACCTGCCGATTTTTTCCGAATAGTTCTCCGAATCCGAATTTTCGACCTCGCCGAATTATTCCCGAACGACGAATTTGTGACTATGCACACACCAAGTCAAGTGTATGTGTGTGTGCGTGTGTGTGTCTATATGAAACCTACGAATTCCCTACAAGGCAATCATCCTCTGGTTAAGTCTTTCTAAATCAGTCTAATCCAACTTAAAGTCTTCAATAGTAGCCTACTCGTCAAGAATCTACGATCATGTCCGACTTCCTAATAATAATATGCAATATCTTTATTCCACGTTTGCGGGGGTGCTATACGCCATCCACCCGACTTCCCCCGTAGATATACATCTACTCATCTGGTCCTTATCTGCCGAAGTCGATACCGCTATCCTTTTCTTCATCGTCCGAAGTCCACGTGAGAGGTACCTATATGCAAACATATATGTATATCGTAAACCGAATTGCGGATAAAACCAAAACGGCGCACGAAACGCGCATAGGTTAAAACCTATGACCCGCTCATGCAAAATAACCAAATAACCCTCGACATCAGCGTACAAACGCCGATTGATCGAGAAAAACCCAAACACACCAATCGTGGTTTCACAAATCACTAATTATAATATGAAATAGATTGCAACTCATTAAAACCTCAAAATAAATCAAATCGATTTATTTCCGGAAACCTAGAAAACACTTAATTTTCGTTTTAATTCGAAACTTGATATTTTAACAAAACTAATGGACATAATATTCACTAAATATCATAACTAAGTCATACAAACCATCATCATAATTTAATCTCATCAATTTGTATTAAACCCAAAATTCTAGTTTGCAAAAATATCAAATTTTAACACTTTTTAAAACAAAATTCACAATTCAACAACTAAGCTAGATTTTGCATATTGTAAAATGTTAAACCACTCATGGAAACCTTAATGATGTGCTAAAAATCCTAACTAGATTTTAATCCCACATTTTAAATTAATTTTTAAAACCTAGTTTGCAAAATAGCATAATTAGCAAAATTTTAATTTAACAATTAGCAACTAGTAACTAGATTAGGTTTTGCATTCAATTAACATATTAATCTACCCATTAAAACTATGAATGATTGATAAAAATTCTCACTAGAATTTTATCTCACACACATATATATTTTACAAAAACCTAGTTTGCAACAATTAAGCAATTTGAACAAATTAATTGTAACAATTTACAATTTAGCTTCTAGATTAGGTTTAGCATTACCTAACATGTTAAACTACACATTAAGATCAATATCCAATGATAAAATCCCTAATTTGATTTAAAAACCCTTTCTAGAATTTTCAATCATGCAATTAGAACCAATTTAAAACCAAATTAAACACTTAATAAGCTAATTTAAAGTGATTAACTAAAAATTAAACCAAGAGCTTAGGATTATACCTCAACATTCAAGAGATCAAACTTGCAACATGGCCTCCCTAATTGCTCTCTTGCTTCATGAATCCAAACTAGATAGGTCAAAGAATAATGGGTAAGATTTAAATTAGGAATTTTTGGGTTTTTATTTGGATTTTTGATGAATTTTTGGAGATATTTTTGAGAGGAAATGAAGTGGGGAAAAATTGGGGTGTCTCATGAGGGTTTGGCCAAGGAGAGAGGAATGAGGGGAGAGTGAGAAAAGAGTGCAGAAATGTTTAGAAGAGTTATCAAATTATTACCTCACTTAAGTCTTTTCATGAATTAATTAATTTTATTTATTTTCTAATTTTATTTGACCTAGAAAAGTCTAGAAATTTGAAGACAATTCAAGAAGAGAAGAGTATGCTACTAACTAGATTCCAATATGTCATGGCTCACTTTGTAAAATTAACCCATTTCTAATTTGTAATTTGTACTAATGTAATGTATAATTAAAGCTCATGTTAATATTTGATTTTAATTAATTAAGGAAAAATATTTAAGTAAACTAATAATTTATAAGTGACCAAATAAATACCAAATACTAGCAATTACATAGTTAAAATAGGTGTATTTAAATCTATATTGAAAAATAATTGTAGTTAAGTTTTACGGAAAATACGGTTTATTTTACCGATTATCAGAAAATTCACCTAAAGAATTTTATTTAATTAATTATTTATTTATTTTTAAAACGTTACAATATAGCGTGGAATCAATATAATTAACGTCGCAACGTCAAAAGAAACCCACGCCTAAAATATCCGGAAATTTAGTAAGCAGCATATAACATTTTAACACAAAACTATAAGTTTTACCAAAAACTAGTGTTTGCAAACATCACAAAATAGCACGGTTAAACCATTTAAAGCTTTACTAAAATTTTAGATTTCACAAATTAGGATTAGCAAAAGTTTAGTTTGTTAATTAGCTTAATTATCCGATTAGGAAAATATCATTTAACAAATTAGCAACTTGATTAAGTTTTCATTTGCCTTAACTTATCACTTAACCATTTCACTAATCAAAACCCTAATTTGATTATCAAAATGATATCTTGAATTTCAAAACATGAATTTAAAAGTTTAAATTAAACATCTAAATAAGCTAATTAAAATATTAAACTACAAAAAGAGATTAGGGTTAAGGTTTTATACCTTCAAAGAATACCACTTGAAACAAGAAAAACCAAACTTTTGCCTCCAAAATTCTCACTAGAATGAAGATCGAAGTAAGTTTTGTGAAGAAGAATGAAGGTTTTGGATTATATTTGAATTTGTATGAATTTATTTGGATTTTTCATGATTTTTGTGAAGCATAATGAGATGAAAGTGGAAGAAAAAAAATGAGGGCAGCCAAGGAAATGAGTGGCCGGCCAAGTGAGGAAAATGAGGAAGTTTGTGGTGAAGTGTGGAAATTTCTAGAAGGATATTACAATTATTGCATAATAAAACAAAATACCATTTTGTCACCATTTTCTTTTTTTCTTAAACACAAAATAAATCCTAAAAATCTAGATATTTTGGAGAGAAGGTTCTAAACATAATTCTAGTGATTAGTTTAGCATAAAACCACATTAGTAGTAATTAACCCACAAAAGAAAGTAATTACCACTAATAAAGTGCATAAATAAAGCATTAAAATAATATTTTATTAGGGAAAAAAATCTATGTGAACCAAAACTTCCCATTGACCCCCAAAGTTCGCGCACTAGTTTTATTCTAGCTAAATTAGGTGCCGACAAGTCCATATTGAAGTTTTATCACAATCGGGTTAAAATGGAAAATACCGACTATTTTGCCCTAAAAACGGAAAATTCGCAAAATGATTTCTAAAATGTTACAAAATCTCTGTTCTTTGGCCATAAAATCCACACTAAGGTCTTACAACAGCCACTACCCATCACCACAACACAACTCAAACCCTAACCTCAACTTGGAAAATTCCAAGATCACTAATCCACACTAAACCGATTCTAAACTAACATAGAAACTAAAGGAACTAAATTACTAAGCTAATGGTGTAGGAAATTCATAGCGATAGCTCGTCCCCTTCCACTAGTCGAGTGAGCAGAGGTGGAGTCTCAAGGTGCCTCTTCAATTGGTCAAAGGCGGTCTGGCACTCCACCGACCACTCGAACCTCGGAATTTTCCTTAGAGCCTTGAAGAACGGGAGGCACTTCTCGCTAGATCTTGATATGAAACGTGACAGAGCGGCTACTCGTCCTATCATCCGTATGATCTCGACGTTAGTCTTGGGCGCGGCCATGTTGAGGATGGCGTTGATTTTCTCCCGGTTAGATTCGATCCCGCGGTGAGTGACCATGAAATCGAGGAACTTTCCCCCGGTGACCCCGAATGCGCACTTGGCGGGGTCAGTTTCATCTTGAACTTGCGGAGTACTTCGAAGGCCTCGCCCAGATCCTTGGCGTGGTCGACCGATGAGACCGATTTGACGAGCATATCGTCGGCGTAAACTTCCATATTCCTGCCGATCTGCGGCTTGAACATGCCATTGACCAAGCGTTGGTACGTTGCTCCGGCGTTTTTGAGGCCGAAAGGCATTACCTTGTAGCAGTATACCCCCCGGTCTGTTGTGAATGCGATGAGATCTTCATCTGCCAGATTCATACGGATCTGATTGTAGCCGAAGAAGGCGTCCATGAAGCTAAGTAGCTCATGGCCTGCCGAGCTGTCGATGAGCTGATCTATCCGAGAGAGGGGATAGTTGTCTTTCGGGCAGGCCTTGTTGAGGTCGGTGAAGTCGACGCACATGCGCCACTTCCCGCTTGACTTTTTCACCATGACCACGTTTGCCAACCATTCGGAGTAAGACACATTCCGAATGAAGTTAGCGACGATAAGCCTGTATACCTCGTCATCGATTGCCTTCTGCTTGATCGGGGCGAAACTTCGCTTCTTCTGCCTGACGGGTCGGGCCATAGGATCGACACCGAGCTTATGAGATATGATTTTGTGGTCGATCCCAGGCATGTCGGTAGGAGCCCAGGCAAAGGCGTCGGCGTTGTTTCTGAGGAAGCCAACTAAGTCGTCTTGCTGAGTCCCTGTCAGAAGCGACCCGATCTGAACGGTTCGTTCAACGTCCTCTTCTACAAGGGGGACCTCTGTCAATGGCTCCACCGGGGTCCCTCGGACCTCCTTTTGCTCATCCCAAGTGTGCAGAAAACCCCTGATTTTACTCTCGGCCTCAACATCGTTGTTCGCCCATTCAGACGAAGATGCTGTGGTGAAGCAAACCTTCGCAGTCTGCTGGTCTCCGTAGGCCCGACCTATCCCGCTTTGGTCGAGCGGAATTTCATAGCCAAGTGGAAGGTCGATATCTGGGCCCTGAGGGAGTTCAGCGTTTAGCGGCCAAGGAGGATGTTGTAGGCCGATGGGATTCTCGCTACGATGAATTCCGCAGGCACTGTTCTCGTACGGCCAGCCTCCCCGATGTTAAACTGCAGAGTGATTACCCCTTCCGCTGGGATGGAGTGGTTGGTGAATCCTGACAGGATGTCAGAGGTCGGCCTTAGGTCTGCCGGGGTAAACCCCATGCACAGAAAGCAGTCGTAAAAAAGTATATCCGCCGAGCTTCCCGAGTCAACCAGTATCCTCTGCACTTCATATTGGTGGACACGAGCCGTAATCACCAAAGGGTTATTGTGGGGCAGGGATATACCGTGGAAGTCCTCGTCATTGAAAATGATCGGCTCGATATCCTTGGCCTTCTTCCTCTGACGGCTGTTAGCCTCCACGACCGGCGTAGGGTGCTGAGCCTCGTAGGTACCCGACGTACCCTCCGCAGACATGACCATGATTTGGCCGACTGTCAACTCGCCGGGAGGGGGACGTTGCCCTTGCTCACGGTCAGTCTGCCGCTTGTCCCGCAAGTATGTTGCAAGGTGCCCCGAACGGATGAGCTCCTCGATGTAGTCTCGGAGCTGCTTACAGTTCTCCATGGAGTGGTCTTGCGACCTGTGGAAGTCACAGTAGGGGCCCCGGGTGCGCTTTGCCGCCATACGTGAGACCGGGGGGAGTTTGAAGAACCTCTCGCCCTTAGCCTCCTCTAGCAGTACCATCTGGGAGACGTTGAGCGGGGTGTATTCCTGAAACTTCGGGGAGTATGGCTTCGGCCGCTTAAGCTTCTTTTTCTCTTCCCTCGCCCTTTTCTTCTGGTCAGTTTGCTCTGCTCGGGGAAGATTTACGTTCACCTCGAACTCGAGCTGGATCTCTCGCTTGGTCCAGGCCTTTACCTCGGCCATGGACTTAGGTTGCGCTAATGCAAAGGAGCGTAACCACTCCTTGTGCCTAAGACCTTACCTGAGGGCCGTAATAACCGTCTCGTCCCGGTGTTCTGGGACCTCGAGGAAGGCATTGTAGAAGAGGGTTACGTAACCTTTGAAGGTTTCCTTGTCCCCGCTTTTTATTGTGAAGAGGTGGACAACGGTCCGTTTCTGCCACCTGTTCCCGACAAAGTGGCTGAGGAATTGGGTGGCCAGCTCATCGAAAGTTGAGATCGAACGTGGCACAAGTCCTCGGAACCAGTCTCGCCCAGCGCGGATGAGAGTGGCCGGGAAAGCGCGGCATTGGGCGGCGTCAGAACAGTCTTAGAAACTCATCCCGGCTGTGAATACGTCCAAATGGTCCTTTGGGTCGGATTTACCGTCGAAGAGCGAGACCTTCGGGGGTTTGTTTCAGGAAGAGACGTGAACGGCGAGAAGCTCTTCGGTGAAGGGCTTCGTGAGCGAGTCGGCGGCGTATTTAGCCCCGTCACTCGAATGACGACTGATCAGTCGAAAATAATGTATTTTTAACACGTCAATTTCCCAACCATTTGCACTCATCTAGAGGTGTTCGGTATTAATATAGCACATATTAGCAAAACAACCGTAAAATACCAAATTACTTGTGTTATACCTTAAAACTGACATTTCGAGGAAAATTGAGTGTTTATCATGGCATCGCATCATCTTTGTATAGAGCAACACTTGTTTCGAGAATCTGTGCAGGAAATTCCAGGAGAAAAGAAAATCAGTGAAACAGTGCTGATAAAAATACGCCAACTCAAAGATTTGAGAACTGGCAGTGATCAAGGACTAATTATAAGATTCAACATATCATAAATATATCCTGAAGTCAAAAGAAAGCAGCACAAAGAAATTCATCCACTGAAACCCTCACGTGACCGTGGATCCGCGGCCGGAGCAGGCTTGCGCGGCGGATCCGCGGCCGTCTTGCCACGTCATCAGAAAATCTCTGCTCCATTATTCTTATTTTATGGCCTACATCTCATCAAGCTATGGCAATTTCCAGAAATCTCCAGATTCTTCTGCCAGATCAGCAAGCTCCTTGTTCAAGCTAAACTTCCAAGCTTCCAAAGCAAGCTTCTCACTTAACAAACTAAACCTAGAAGCTTCTCCCTAACCTCCAAGCTTATGAAGGAAGCTAAAGCCTAACTAACTACTTCTAGAGGCTTCTACCTAACTACCCAGCTTACAAGGGAAGCTAACCTAAACCAAGCTTACAAAGGAAGCTAATCATTCTTAAGGCTATAAAAGGAACCCTAAAGCTTCTTCTCAAAGGTTGTTCAACAATTGGTTGTTCTCCAAATTCAATACAAGTTGAGTGACACGACTTGTAAACCCTAATCCCCAATTAAAAATTTAAAGCCAAAATCAAGAACATCGAGCACCAAATCAAGCATGAAGCCTTCAAGTCTTTAGAAAGCGACGCTGGACTTCATCGGAGCGAGTGATCCAAGGAGATCCGCGACTTAAGGAGCCGAGCGACGCCAAATTCAACGATCAAGTTCCTTCCTCTTGTAGTTCTTGAGAGTTGTAACTAAATTGTTGATATAATAAAGGTGACAATTCTATATCTTGCTTATCTTTTTAATTCAAGCATTATGATTCAATCTAGATTCTTGAATGTGTTCTTTGTGATAATGTTTGAGTAAAACTCCGCTCGTAAAGGAGTCGAGACGATCGATAGAATGATGATGATTTAGATTCTTTTACAATTCTTAAGTCCTATAACGTTTGTAAATTCTTGAAAATCGAATGATCGACGATCTAGTTTCAATGCGAAATGCTTTCTTGATTACTTTCGCTCGGAACTAGAGATCAACGATCGATTATTTGATTTACTAGAAGCTAGTTTGTGAATGAGATTCATCGAAAGGATAAAGGATGAGATGAGGAAACCCTAGTTTCGTCGCAAGATCCTTAAATCTCGATAAATCATCATCGATCTAGTATCAATTCGTTAATGGATAAGAGTATGTAATCATGAGATTTCATCATATCTAAAGGTTCAATCGACTCCTACGAGCCTCACTTCGAATCTTGATATTTGGCTTGGAAATCATAAATTCTCAATTCTTGATTTTAAATGTTTCTTGATTTAGACTAGATTTTACTAATTCTTGATCTTAAATTCTTTAAATCATGAATTGTTTCTTTTCTCTTTTCTTTAATTTTTGACTCATCTAATTCGAAAGACGAACGATTACACTTTCCCTGTGGACGATCCGCACTTACTAACGCGCTACAATTCGACACCGTTATTGATTGCGGTCAAATAATTTTTGGTTGTGATTTCCATACACTTTTCTAGATACACACCGGAAACCATTCAATCAAATGACGCCGTTGCCGGAGATAGTGCGCTAATTCATTTGTTTTTGAAATTTGAGTTGAAAAATTTATTCCATCAAAATTTTTAGATCTAAATTCGCGCAGACACTAAACGATTTGTTGTGATTTGTTGCGAGGAAATCTGCAATCTGTGGAGCTTGGGAAAATTTTTCTGAATATTCCAGGGAGTTCAGTGAAGCAACAGTAGCAGTTGCTTAAATTTATGTGCAGTGATCTCTTGATGTGACCGCGTTTCCACGGCAATTGCAAGCTCACGCGGCGGATCCGCGGCAATTTAGCTTGATCTCTGCATGAAACTTCTCTGGTATTTTCTTGACTTTCTTATCTCCTCCTCTGTCTGCTCCAATAACAAATTTGTTGCAGCTTTCTTTGCAAAATTCGCAGCGCTGCAAAAAGCAATAAAAATTGTGCGTGTTTTGATTCTTGGTTGTTTGCATATTAATACGGAATTTAAGGGGCACGGCCAAATTCATATTAGGTGGGGAGTTCATTACCCTTCCTAAGCCCCAAAAATCACAAACTTGCATCCGCATTTACCCTCATTAACTAAAAAAGATCTAGAGATGACTTTAAGGACCGTCGCGCTCACTTAGGACAGAAGAAGGCCGTGGGTAATCTATTGCTTATCCGCGTTTCTTTTGTGGTGTCTAAGGCAAGTGTGTCTAAGGCTAGTTGTTACTTAATTAGGCCCACTACTTACGTAGTGGAGAACCTCCCACTTACCTGGCACTTACCTGGCCACAGGAGAGACAAAGAGGCAGTGGAGGATTGATCCTGCGACTTGTGTTTTGGCAGTTAGGAGCGGTCTAGAGATTTGACCTAGGTGACCACTAGACTTAGGGTTGCTTGTTGCATTTGTTGTGATTTGCATCATTTTTTTTTCAAAAATCCATATATTTTTCAAAACAAACACCACATTCATTCATTCCCCTAATTATATTTACGCTGCCACTTGTACTAAACCCTTTTAGTGCAAGATAGGCTGGACACGGGATTCTAGTGTCCGTTTAGTCCGCGTTCCCCCGATCGACTCCGAAGTCGGTAATTCTACATTTACTTCTTCTTTACCCACCACCACACCCACATCGATGGATCCTTCTCCATCGAACTTCTTTACCACTAATCTGCCGCCGTCCGTTGGTGCGCAGAATCCACCCCGCATCTCTCTCCAAGAGAGGTGTTATCCTATGCGAGGTCCTCTTTCGACCTGCTTATCCATTCCACCAGCCAACGGGGATAATTTTGAGATTAAACCCCAATACATTAACCTTCTACCCAAATATCACGGTCTCGAGACTGAAGACGCATATGTCTTTATTACCAAATTTGAAAATGTATGCGCAATGATGGGTACCTCACAGCTTTCTGTGGATGCCATGCGTTTACGTCTTCTTCCATTTACCTTGTGCGATATAGCCGAGAAGTGGCTGTATAACATTACCGCACATTCCATTACGAATTGGGAAGAATTCGTTGCAGCATTCCTTAAGAAATTCTACCCTAATCACAAGACAGCTCGAGTCCGTAGCGAAATAAATCAATTCACCCAGCTTCCAAATGAACCATTTTCAAAATGCCTTGACCGCTTCAAGGATCTGTTGGTTCAATGTCCACATCACGGAATCCCTAGATGGGAACTGTGCCGAATCATATATGAGGGCAGTTGCCCTGCCACTAAACAGAGTCTTGAAAACATGTGTCAAGGCAATTTTATGACCAAAGACGATGGGGAAGCTTGGAAATACTTAGAAGATTTCGCTGAAAAATCTTTACAATGGGAGAGTCCATCATTTAGGGGTGGCAATAACCAATCGGATGTTTCCATAGGAGTTAGAGCTGAAATTTCAGCTATACACAAGAAACTCGATACTATGGAAAACAAATTTTTAGCTGCTGCCCTAAATCAAATGGCACTCTCCAAAACTGTATGTGGATGCTGTTCTGATCCTTCTCATTTAACGGAAGAATGTCCATTGAATTCTCCGTTTCAAGGTCAAGAGCATACCAATGCCGTATTTCAAAGACCTAGAAACAATCCATATTCTTCCACATACAATCCAGGTTGGAGGAATCACCCTAACTTTGCTTGGAACCAATCACAATCTCAAAACACGGTTCCAAATCAAAACAATTTCCAAAGAGCTCCTCCACCACAACAGCAACCACTTCAATTGAGTCAGCACCCCTTCCAAGCACAAAACTTCCAAAATCCGGTCAACACACCTGCACCGTCTAGCCCTTTGCAGTTGACCGGGACTGATGAATCCTCTTCATTTGCACAATACATGAATTTGGTCCTAACAAATATCATGCAAGTGTCGGCTGAAATGAAGTCTTATGTCGATGACATGAAAAGAAATACTGTCTCTCAAAATGAGACTATAAAATCGATGGAAGAACAAATTGCACAATTAAAAGCCGAAATGAGTGCAAGAGAAAAAGGGAAACTTCCAGCTCAACCTTTATCCAATCCTGGCTATTCACATCATATGAATGCAATCACGTTGAGATCTGGAAGAGTGCTTGACAATCACGTTGGGGAAGAGATTGATGACACTGAAAAATCTATCAATGATACGCCGGCTGAGACCTTTCCTTCCACTTCTACTTCTAATTCTGACCCCAGTTCTTCTACCCCACCACCTTCTTTCGAGCCTATTCTCCGTTTTCCCCAAGGCTCGACACCTCAGCCCATCTCTTCTAGTCCACCGAAAACGATCCCCACTCCTATTCTTAGATCGTTTCCACCCACACGATCTTCTCCAATGTTGGACCCCGACCTTATTGCCCAAGCTCCTTATCTGAATCGGTTAAGGGGAAACGCACTGAGTCTACAAATGGAGAAGATCACTGAAATCTTGAAACAGGTTAACATCAACATCCCTCTTCTAGATGCATTACAACAAGTCCCCGCTTATGCGAAAATTCTTAAAGACTTATGCACTAGAAAGAGGAAGACTTAAGTGCCCAAGAAGATATTCATGGCAAAAACAGTAGACACAGCCTTTCCCCAGCAATTACCGAGGAAACGTAAAGATCCTGGCTATCCTACTATTTCCATTTCTATCGGGGATAAACACATTAACCGTGCTCTACTAGACCTTGGCGCAAGTGTTAACTTGCTTCCTTTCTCAGTCTATGAGCAGTTAGGGATTGGAGAGTTGAAACCAGCTCCTTGCACTCTCCAGATGGCTGACCGATCAATCACCAAACCTAGGGGTGAACTGGAGGATGTGTTAATAAAAATCGGGGAATTTATATTCCCTGTGGACTTTATTGTAATTGATACACAGCCTGTAGCAAACCAACGGAATCAAATTCCGGTGATTTTAGGTCGCCCCTTTTTGGCCACTTCCAACGCTATCATCAACCGTCGTAACGACTCTATGACCCTATCCTTCGGGAATAGGTCAATTGAGCTGAACATTTACAGGTTAGGAAGTGTACCCTCCGAACCTACTGCTCAGGTCTGTTCTGTCGACTTAATGGATGTCGACAGCAGCGAAATTGATGATCCTCATGATACTGATCTTGACTCTTTTCATATGTTGTTGTTTGACCCAACTATGTATCATACACATACGGACTCTTCCACCGAGTTGTCCGGGTCAACAACTAACACTGATTATGAACCGTTTTTGGAGTCAGAAGATCACCCCGCGCTTTATGATGACATTATTCTTCGGGGTATTGATGGAACTTTTGAGGAAATTTTCGCTAATGAACTCGCATTTTTAAATGACACGGGTGTTGAGATGAATCATCTCCCAAACAATGAAATTGAACCTCCACCCCTTCTTTTGAACTGTAAAAAGAATGCGAGTAATCCATCACAATCACTGCATCGTCTCTCCAAAATGAGACGCACACATTCTATTACACCACTTATCTTTTCCCCACTTCTTTCTGGCTCCATATAACATGTCATTCCACCAACCCTTGCACTACATTGATAAAATCTTCGAATGGTTGGTGTTGACCTTCGGTATTTACAAAGCTTGGCATCGACCAATGATTTTTGACCCCCTCATGTGATTTTCAAAGACTAACATGGCTTAATTCAAGTTTGGGGGGGGGGGTATTTTCTGGCTCCTGAAAAGAAAATTTGTTACTCAAAAATGATGAGCCAAAAATAAGTTTGGGGGAGGATTTTCACTTAAATATTTTGCCCTCGTTAATAAGTTTCCTCCCAGGCTTACAGGTTTTTGAGATTTAGCGGATGGCGACAGTGAGGACACTGTTGAAAACAAGTTTGGGGGAGGTTTGTGCTTATTTTCGCATCATTTGCATCATACTTTGCATAAGCACAAAACATTTTCAAAACCTATTAAACTTACAAAAATTTCAAAAAAAAAATATATAATTTTTGTACATAAATAAGATAATAAAAGATTAGATAGTGAAAAATTACATCCAAAAGATTTGAAAAATTTTAAAAAACCAAGAAAATTAGAAGTTTTCTTAAACGAACTAGTAATAAGTAGTTATGAGCCGTTGTCCCATGGGTTAGTAAGATGAAGGAAGTCACTAATCTGAGGATAAAAATAAGTCTGAAAAATAGTTCCTATTCTGGAAGCCAAACATTTTGAACGTTGATACCCTGCTATTTGCACTTACACACGTCTTGAAGCTCGGGATAGTAGAGGATACCTTGAAATGCTCTTGTCTAAAAGCCAAAGTATGAAGCAAAAAAAATATGAATAAAATATAAAATGGTGAGAAAAATGAACACTGGTTTTGTTATCGCCAAGGCAACAATAAAAAAATATAGCGAGGGTGCTTCATCACCTAGTGCCTTAGACCAACTGGTCTGGGAGTCACTGCTAAGCCTCAGGTGGTGCAAGACAAGAAAAAACACCTAATAAGCAAGCACATGAGTAATCGGTCGGTTAGTACCTCAAGAAGTATTAACAGTCGCATGAAAGTGTGTGAGCAAATTTATCTAAATATTCATTAATTAAAAAGTACTGAGGCAGATGGACAAGAGTATGATAGCTTGAATTGAATTCTCCGGATGTAGGGATGTATATTACACACACGTAGGGTTATATGATCGATGTTTGGAAGAAAGATAGGAATGAAGAATAAAGACGATGTTTTATTGAGGGATGATGTGATTTCTAACATTTTTTCATGACTATTAAGATAGGTCTCATGACAACCGAAAGCTAGCATAGTTGGAAACCCTAATTTTCAAAGCTTTTCTTTTACAATTCTTTTCTTTAAATGTAATATTCACGGTCTTCCTTTTATTATTGGATTTTATGGGTGCAATCCGCCGAAAACCCTCAGGAGACAACACTCCTCCTACTAGGGACACCTAGAGGTTTAAAGGCTTGTTGCACGTGCTCAGTGCAATCGTGTTGCCTACGAAAGTGTGCTAGTTAGTTTTTCTCTTTCTTTATTTTCTCCTTCTCTTTTTAATAAAACAATTCGCTCGAGACGACCGAAAATAAGTTTGGGGGAATTTGATCAGTCGAAAATAATGTATTTTTAACACGTCAATTTCCCTACTATTTGCACTCAACTAGAGGTATTCGGTATTAATATAGCACATATTAGCAAAACAGCCGTAAAATACCAAATTACTTGTGTTATACCTTAAAACTGACATTTCGAGGGAAATTGAGTGTTTATCATGGCATCGCATCATCTTTGTATAGCGTAACACTTGTTTCGAGAATCTGTGCAGGAAATTCCAGGAGAAAAGCAAAATCAGTGAAACAGTGCTGATAAAAATACGCCAACTCAAAGATTTGAGAACTGGCAGTGATCAAGGACTAATTATAAGATTCAACATATCATAAATATATCATGAAGTCAAAAGAAAGAAGCACAAAGAAATTCATCCACTGAAGCCCTCACGTGACCGCGGATCCGCGGCGGATCCGCGGCCGTCTTGCCACGTCATCAGAAAATCTCTGCTCCATTATTCTTATTTCATGGTCTACATTTCATCAAGCTATGGCAATTTCCAGAAATCTCCAGAGTCTTCTGCCAGATCAGCAAGCTCCTTGTTCAAGCAAAACTTCCAAGCTTCCAAAGCAAGCTTCTCACTTAACAAACTAAACGTAGAAGTTTCTCCCTAACCTCCAAGCTTATGAAGGAAGCTAAAGCCTAACTAACTACTTCTAGAGGTTTCCACCTAACTACCTATCTTACAAGGGAAGCTAACCTAAACCAAGCTTACAAAGGAAGCTAATCATTCTTAAGGCTATAAAAGGAACCCTAAAGCTTCTTCTCAAAGGTTGTTCAACAATTGGTTGTTCTCCAAATTCAATACAAGTTGAGTGACACGACTTGTAAACCCTAATCCCCAATTAAAAATCTAAAGCCAAAATCAAGAACATCGAGTACCAAATCAAGCATGAAGCCTTCAAGCCTTTAGAAAGCGACGCTGGACTTCATCGGAGCGAGTGATCCAAGGAGATCCGTGACTCAAGGAGCCGAGCGACGCCAAATTCAACGATCAAGTTCCGTCCTCTTGTAGTTCTTGAGAGTTGTAACTAAATTGTTGATATAATAAAGGTGACAATTCTATGTCTTGCTTATCTTTTTAATTCAAGCATTATGATTCAATCTAGATTCTTGAATGTGTTCTTTGTGATAATGTTTGAGTAAAACTCCGCTCGTAAAGGAGTCGAGACGATCGATAGAATGATGATGATTTAGATTCTTTTACAATTCTTAAGTCCTATAACGTTTGTAAATTCTTGAAAATCGAATGATCGACGATCTAGTTTCAATGCGAAATGCTTTCTTGATTACTTTCGCTCGGAACTAGAGATCAACGATCGATTATTTGATTTACTAGAAGCTAGTTTGAGAATGAGATTCATCGAAAGGATAAAGGATGAGATGAGGAAACCCTAGTTTCGTCGCAAGATCCTTAAACCTCGATAAATCGTCATCGATCTAGTATCAATTCGTTAATGGATAAGAGTATGTGATCATGAGATTTCATCACATCTAAAGGTTCAATCGACTCCTACGAGCCTCACTTCGAATCATGATATTTGGCTTGGAAATCATAAATTCTCAATTCTTGATTTTAAATGTTTCTTGATTTAGACTAGATTTTACTAATTCTTGATCTTAAATTCTTTAAATCATGAATTGTTTCTTTTCTCTTTTCTTTAATTTTTGACTCATCTAATTCGAAAGACGAACGATTACACTTTCCCTGTACGATCCGCACTTACTAACGCGCTACAATTCGACACCGTTATTGATTGCGGTCAAATAATTTTTGGTTGTGATTTTTATACACTTTTCTACATACACACCGGAAACCATTCAATCAACGACCTCCCTAATGCATGCTCTCGATTTTCTTTTCGAGGGCGTAACAACCCTAATTTTCCTATACAAATTTTTTCAAAATATTTTTCAAAATCCATAAAGGGGTATTTTAGCTTGAGCACAAGATATAAGTAATTGTTTTGCTTTTTAATTACAAGTTAAAAGAATGTAACAACTCCATTTTTAGTGTACAAAAATTTGCTTTAAAATTAATGTATACTTGGGGTATTTACATTTACTGTTATTACTTTAAATAATTAATTAGCTCCATAATTATAAGAAGGAGCTTGTGGCTCATTGGAAATACCTTGCATTGCTGAACCAAGCCACCAGAGTTCAAATCCCATACCCCACATTATTTTTAATATTGATTTTTTTTAAAACTTTTAGAATACCAAGGGTTTACACGTGCATATCTCACAAAAACCCCACTACACCCAAAAGTGTAAAATTTCCAGAGGTTAGATAAACCATCGGGGGGGATCCCGGCCGCATAACTCGGCCGGGAATCGACTAAATCGGCCTTGACTCGGTCTGACTCAGTCCTCAGACCGAGTCACGGCCGAGTCAGGACCGAGTCGGCCGATTTCGGCGACGGACCCAACATGAAAGTTGTGTCTTTTCATATTCCCTATGCACCTGCAAAATTTCAGCCTCAGACCACCTCAGAGCTCTTTTAAAACCCCGATTACTCCACTTTTAATACATTTTTTTTATACATTTTATCACATTTTTCATATTAACCTTTCATCTACCCTAACCCTAGCCTATCCTATAAATACACCCCCAACCCTCTACCCTCTCACCGCAAAATCCTGAGCCCACTCTCTCAAAAATTTTCCAAGAGTCGTGTATATTGAAAACAAGCTCGAGGCGAAGCTTCGACGAATTCCCGGAAGAACTTCCGGCGTCCGTTTTAAGGAACTACCGGCGACGACGCAATACATCGGCGATCTCTCTAGTTCCCTCTCACTCTCTTGTTTAATCTAAAACACGTAAGTCCCTTTCTATCTCTCTTTTCCATTCTCAAAATACGAAATTACAAAATCCGACAGAATCGGAACAAATCCGATTTCCGATTCGATTTTCTATAAAATTCCACTTCTCACTAATACAATCATACCTAAACTTCCTCATGTTGACTATTAAACACCAATCAAACAATTTGATCAAGTTTCGTCACATGAAATGATAGCTTTTTCAATTTATCGTATTTTTCACTTAAATGCCACATTATTTCAATCATTCATTTAACCTAATCAAACTTGCTATACATTTAAAGTAGATCACGATGTAACGACCTACCTCCTCACGCACTCATATGCAACACCCCGAGAACCTAGAATACGAGAAAATAAATATTTTTATTTAAATACCATATATTTAATAAAACCATTTAATAAGAGTTAGTTTTGATACACTTTTTAAAGAAGTACCACTTATTATGAAACTACGATAAGTTGTGGACATCGGTCGTTTATCTAAACCTGACTTTGTGATGTCTAGGCTAGGCAAGTGAGAAAGGTAACTTTAAAAAGCCCGACTCACGGTAATTCGTGAGCGGATCTCTCCTTTCCTCACCTGTACTTACCTGGACACAATTGGCGGTAAAGAGGCGATTTGAGGCATCTCACAACTTGTCGTCTGGACCAGTTAGGAATAGACTAGTTAACTTAGGAGAATCTAGAACATACAATACGTAAAATATAAATTTTTACAAATAAATACCATTTACTTCATAAAACCGTTTTCTAAAGGATTGGTATTTATACAATCTTTGCAAAGCGCCGCAACAACCCACTTTGGGAAACCCGTTCGGGATGGTGCGGTTTATCGCACACCCTCAGGCTTAGTAGTGCGAGATTCAGACCTCCGCAAGGAGCATTTGGTCTCGAAAGATTTAAAATACGACATCTTAAGAAAATGAGATTTTTAGAATATAAAATATTTATTAAAATTATTTTTGTATAAATATATGTATATATATCATTAAAATATCTATTTTTTATGATATAAATATTCCACTTTTTTCTAAAAATCACAAGAATAAATTTTACACTAAAATACCATGAATTCCAAATAAATCAATATTCCAAATAAATACCTTTATTTATGAAACTAGGATATTTCACTAGAAACATCACAATATAAAATCTACAATCATTACAACTCTAAAGACGAATAATAAATACATGAGGTGTATTATGAAAAGTATATAAAAGTATTTTTACATAAAACCCCCTCAAGTTTTATAAATTACCCTAAGAACCCTAGCAATTATAGGTAAGAAATAATCAAGACTTCGATTTACATTTATAAATTACCCTAAGAACCCTAGCAATATGATTCAAGTACAATCTACAATCTACAATATTCCAATTCAATATGAACACAAGATTCATGAATCCAATCTATACAACTTGACCGAACCGAACCATGGATATACATTCCATTTACATGTTCTCCAGATATTCCATTTACATGATTATACAGTTACATCCGTTTACTGATATCATGGTTTCGTCAGTCATCCAATTATACAATCAATATAATTTACAAAACAATACAATACAACCAAAACACTACGGGGTTTAAAAGGGTAGATTGGTACGGAAGGTGTTAAAAGTGGCACGAGACGGTAAGATTAAGACACCTAACATGAATCCAATTGCCGTTGTTCCGGGTTGTATAACAGAGCCTTGTACTTCCATTTGCCCTAGTCTCTAGCATATAGAGACCCCTCTTGTATACACTGGCATTCTTCTGTATCAAGGTACAAACAACATCGTTAATACAACATTACAACAATATAATACAACATTAAAAGCTACTCTCTCTCTCTCTCTCCTACTCTCTGTCTATTTCTCCCTTATCTTTGGGACTTATAGAGCGATCTGTTCGCTGACGACATTCTATTTTTTTCTTCTTTGAATGTCGTCAGGTGATTTGGAACCGTTAGAGATCGAGCCAACTGCAGAAGACTTAGATCAGTACAGCGAAGACCCTGAGCTCTAGACATTGTACATTTTCTTTTCAGTACCTTTAATTTCCTGTCATGCCTTTGTTTAGGTATTGATTTTATTTCAGTTGTATTTCCTTTTCATGCATTGTACAAAAGAATGTTAATAAATAAAGTTGTTGTTTTTATTATACCTTGTCTCTTGTGTATATTTTCTTTTATATTGCTTAGATACGCTTAGCGTATTTGCTTCTGAGTAAATACGTAGCGGACCAGTCGTGTCCCCTTCGCCGTATACCGGGAAGCTGGGCATGACAGGTTTTGTTGGTGGCCCATGCAGGTCTGAGCTGTATGAAACCCTATCATGCAGTTCTGTTCTGTGTGAACAACCTAAGCAATATAACACAAGAACCAGCAACTAAAACATCCTTTACAATTCATGTTCCTTGAATCCTATCATTCTATATACTTTGAATCCGTCATAATCCAAAATTCCCTCACCTCTTTTACAATCTTACCAAAACCTTCGCATTCTTTCATTCCTTCACACATTTTTCACATTTTTAAAAACCCTTGCACCACCTTGTTATTTTTTTCACACACTGTCAGTACTTCAGTCACTAAACTTTCTTGAATCTGTTACACTTTCTTTTTACAAATTTCGAGGACGAAATTTTTATAAGGATGGTAGAATGTAACAACCATAATTTTCATATACAATTTTTTTCAAAATCCATAAAGGGGTATTTTAGCCTGAGCACAAGATATAAGTAATTATTTTGCTTTTTAATTACAAGTTCAAAAAATGTAACAACTCCATTTTTAGTGTACAAAAATTTGCTTTAAAATTAATGTATACTTGGGGTATTTACATTAACTGTTATTACTTTAAGTAATTAATTAGCTCCATAATTAGAAGAAGGAGCTTGTGGCTCATTGGTAATAGCTTGGACTGCTGAACCAAGCCACCAGAGTTCAAATCCCATACCCCACATTATTTTTAATATTGATTTTTTTTAAAACCTTTAGAATACCAAGGGTTTACACGTGCATATCTCACAAAAACCCCACTACACCCAAAAGTGTAGCATTTCCAGAGGATAGATGAACCGTCGGGGGGGATCCCGGCCGCCTAACTCGGCCGGGAATCGGCCAAATCGGCCTTGACTCGGTCTGACTCAGTCCTCAGACCAAGTCACGGCCGAGTCGGCCGATTCCGGCGATGGCCCCAACATGAAAGTTATGTCTTATCATATTCTCTATGCAGCTCCGAAATTTCAGCCTCAGACCACTTCCAGAGCTCTTTTAAAACCCCGACTACTCCACTTTTAATACATTTTTTATACATTTTATCACATTTTTCATTTTAACTTTTCATCTACCCTAATCCTAGCCTACCCTATAAATACACCCCTACCCTCTACCCTTTCACCCCAAAATCCTGAGCCCACTCTCTCAAAAATTTTCAAAGAGTCGTGTACTTTGAAAACAAGCTCGAGGCGAAACTCCGACGAATTCCCGGCGGAACTTCCAGCGTCCGTTTTAAGGAACTACCGGCGACGACGCAATACATCGGCGATCGCTCTAGTTCCCTCTCACTCTCTTGTTTAATCAAAACCCGTAAGTCCCTTTCTATCTCTCTTTTTCTTTCTCAAAATACGAAATTACAAAACCCGACGGAATCGGAACAAATCCGATTTCCGATTCGGTTTTCTATAAAATTCCACTTCTCACTAATACAATCATACCTAAACTTCCTCATGTTGACTATTAAACACTAATCAAACAATTTGATCAAGTTTCGTCACATGAAATGATAGCTTTTTCAATTTATCGTATTTTTCACTTAAATACTACATTGTTTCAATCCTTCATTTAACCCCATCAAACTTACTATACATTTAAAGTAGATCACGAGGTAACGACCTACCTCCTCACACACTCATATGCAATGTCCCGAGAACCTAGAATACGAGAAAATAAACATTTTCATTTAAATACCATATATTTAATAAAACAATTTCTAAAAGATTTAGTTTTAATACACTTTTTAAAGAAGTACCAATTATTATGAAAATACGATAAGTTGTGGACATCGGTCGTTTATCTAAACCTGACTTTGTGGTGTCTAGGCTAGGCAAGTGAGAAAGGTAACTTTAAAAAGCCCGACTCACGGTGATTCGTGATCGGATCCCTCCTTTCCTCACTTGTACTTACCTGGCCACAATTGGCGGTGAAGAGGCGATTTGAGACATCTCACAACTTGTCGTCTGGACCAGTTAGGAATAAACTAGTTAATTTAGGAGAATCTAGAACATACAATACAGAAAATATACATTTTTACAAATAAATACCATTTACTTCATAAAACCGTTTTCTAAAGGATTGGTATTTATACAATCTTTGCAAAGAGCCGCTACAACCCACTTTGGGAAACCCGTTCGGGATGGTGCGGTTTATCGCACACCCTCGGGTTTAGTAGTGCGAGATTCAGACCTCCGCAAGGAGCATTCGGTCTCGAAAGATTTAAAATACGACATCTTAAGAAAATGAGATTTTTAGAATATAAAATATTTATTAAAATTATTTTTGTATAAATATATATATATTTATCATTAAAATATCTATTTTGTTATGATATAAATATTCCACCTTTTTCTAAAAATCACAAGAATAAATTTTACACTAAAATACCATGAATTCCAAATAAATCAATATTACAAATAAATACCTTTATTTATGAAACCAGGATATTTCACTAGAAACATCACAATATAAAATCTACAATCATTACAACTCTAAAGACGAATAATAAATACTTGAGGTGTATTTCGAAAAGTATATAAAAGTATTTTTACATAAAACACCCTTAAGTTTTATAAATTACCCTAAGGACCCTAGCAATTATAGGTAAGAAATAATCAAGACTTCGATTTACATTTCTAATTGTCTGACTCGGGTTTGAGTCTGATTATATTTGACTTGAATATGATTCAAATACAATCTACAATTTACAATATTCCAATTCAATATGAACACAAGATCTATGAATCCAATCTAAACAACTTGACTGAACCGAACCACGGATATACATTCCATTTAAATGTTCTCCAGATATTCCATTTACATGATTATACAGTTATATCCGTTTACTGATATCATGGTTTCGGTCAGTCATCCAATTATACAATCAATATAATTTACAATACAATACAACCAAAACACTACGGGGTTTAAAGAGGTAGATTGGTACGGAAGGTGTTAAAAGTGGCACGAGACGGTAAGATTAAGACACCTAACATGAATCCAATTGCCGTTGTTCCGGGTTGTATAACGGAGCCTTGTACTACCATTTGCCCTAGTCTCTAGCATATAGAGACCCTTCTAGTATACACTGGCATTCTTCTGTACCAAGGTACAAACAACATCGTTAATACAACATTACAACAATATAATACAACATTAAAAGCTACTCCCTCTCTCCTACTCTCTGTCTATTTCGCCCTTATCTTTGGGACTTACCGAGCGATCTGTTCGCTGACGACATTCTATTTTTTTCTTCTTTGAATGTCGTCAGGTGATTTGGAACCGTTAGAGATCGAGCCAACTGCAGAAGACTTGGATCAGTACAGCGAAGACCCTGAGCTCTAGACATTGTACATTTTCTTTTCAATACCTTTAATTACCTGTCATGCCATTGTTTAGGTATTGCTTTTATTTCAGTTGTATTTCCTTTTCATGCATTGTACAAAAAAATGTTAATAAATAAAGTTGCTGTTTTTATTATAGCTTATCTCTTGTGTATATTTTCTTTTATATTGCTTAGTTACGCTTAGCGTATTTGCTTCTGAGTAAATACGTAGCGGACCAGTCGTGTCCCCTTCGCCGTATACCGGGAAGCGGTACGTGACAGGTTTTGTTGGTGGCCCATGCAGGTCTGAACTGTATGAAACCCTATCATGCAGTTTTGATCTGCGTGAACAACCTAAGCAATACAACACAAGAACCAGCAACTAAAACATCCTTTACAATTCATGTTCCTTGAATCCTACCATTCTATATACTTTGAATCCGTCATAATCCAAAATTCCCTCACCTCTTTTACAATCTTACCAAAACCTTCGCATTCTTTCATTCCTTCACACATTTTTCACATTTTTAAAACCCCTTGCATAACCTTGTTATTTTTTTCATACACTGTCGGTACTTCAGTCACTAAACTTTCTTGAATCTGTTACACTTTCCTTTTACAAATTTCGAGGACGAAATTTTTATAAGGAGGGTAGAATGTAACAACCATAATTTTCCTATACAATTTTTTTCAAAATATTTTTCAAAATCCATAAAGGGGTATTTTAGCCTGAGAACAAGATATAAGTAATTATTTTGCTTTTTAATTACAAGTTAAAAAAATGTAACAACTCCATTTTTAGTGTACAAAAATTTGCTTTAAAATTAATGTATAATTTGGGTATTTACATTTACTGTTATTACTTTAAGTAATTAATTAGCTCCATAATTAGAAGAAGGAGCTTGTGGGTCATTGGTAATAGCTTGCACTGCTGAATCAAGCCACCAGAGTTCAAATCCCATACTCCACATTATTTTTAATATTGAATTTTTAAAAAACCTTTAGAATACCAAGGGTTTACACATGCATATCTCACAAAAACCCCACTACACCCAAAAGTGTAACATTTCCAGAAGTTAGATGAACCGTCGGGGGGGATCCCGGCCGCCTAACTCGGCCGGGAATCGGCCAAATCGGCCTTGACTCGGTCTGACTCAGTCCTCAGACCGAGTCACGGCCGAGTCGGCCGATTCCGGCGACGGCACCAACATGAAAGTTGTGTCTATTCATATTCCTTATGCACCTGCAAAATTTCAGTCTCAGACTACTTCCAGAGCTCTTTTAAAACCCCAGTTACTCCACTTTTAATACATTTTTTATACATTTTATCACATTTTTAATTTTAACCTTTCATCTACCCTAATCCTAGCCTACCCTATAAATACACGCCCTACCCTCTACCCTCTCACCCCAAAATCCTGAGCCCACTCTCTCAAAAAAATTTCAAGAGTCGTGTACTTAGAAAACAAGCTCGAAGCGAAACTTCGACGAATTCCCGGCGGAACTTCCGGCGTCTGTTTTAAGGAACTACTGGCGACGACGCAATACATCGGCGATCGCTCTAGTTCCCTCTCACTCTCTTGTTTAATCTAAAACCCGTAAGTCCCTTTCTATCTCTCTTTTTCTTTCTCAAAATACGAAATTACAAAACCCGACGGAATCGGAACAAATCCGATTTCCGATTCGGTTTTCTATAAAATTTCACTTCTCACTAATACAATCATACCTAAACTTCCTCATGTTGACTATTAAACACTAATCAAAAAATTTGATCAAGTTTCGTCACATGAAATGATAGCTTTTTCAATTTATCGTATTTTTCACTTAAATACCACATTATTTCAATCCTTCATTTAACCCCATCAAACTTGTTATACATTTAAAGTAGATCACGAGGTAACGACCCACCTCCTCACACACTCATATGCAACATCCCGAGAACGTAGAATACTAGAAAATAAACATTTTCATTTAAATACCATATATTTAATAAAACAATTTCTAAAAGATTTAGTTTTAATACACTTTTTAAAGAAGTACCACTTATTATGAAAATACGATAAGTTGTGGACTCGGTCGTTTATCTAAACCTGACTTTGTGGTGTCTAGGCCAGGCAAGTGAGAAAGGTAACTTTAAAAAGCCCGACTCACGGTGATTTGTGAGCAGATCCCTCCTTTCCTCACTTGTACTTACCTGGCAACAATTGGCGGTGAAGAGGCGATTTGAGACATCTCACAACTTGTCGTCTAGACCAGTTAGGAATAGACTAGTTAATTTAGGAGAATCTAGAACATACAATACGGAAAATATACATTTTTACAAATAAATACCATTTACTTCATAAAACCATTTTCGAAAGGATTGGTATTTATACAATCTTTGCAAAGCGCCGCTACAACCCACTTTGGGAAACCCGTTCAGGATGGTGCGGTTTATCACATACCCTCGGGCTTAGTAGTGCGAGATTCAGACCTCCGCAAGGAGCATTCGGTCTCGAAAGATTTAAAATACGACATCTTAAGAAAATGAGATTTTTAGAATATAAAATATTTATTAAAATTATTTTTGTATAAATATATGTATATTTATCATTAAAATATCTATTTTGTTATGATATAAATATTCCACCTTTTCTTAAAAATCACAAGAATAAATTTTACACTAAAATACCATGAATTCCAAATAAATCAATATTACAAATAAATACATTTATTTATGAAATTAGGATATTTCACTAGAAACGTCAGAATATAAAATCTACAATCATTACAACTCTAAAGACGAATAATAAATACTTGAGGTGTATTTTGAAAAGTATATAAAAGTATTTTTACAGAAAACACCCTCAAGTTTTATAAATTACCCTAAGGACCCTAGCAATTATAGGTAAGAAATAATCAAGACTTCGATTTACATTTCTAATTGTCTGACTCGGGTTTGAGTCTGATTATATTTGATTTGAATATGATTCAAGTACAATCTACAATTTACAATATTCCAATTCAATATGAACACAAGATCCAAGAATCCAATCTATACAACTTGACCGAACCGAACCATGGATATACATTCCATTTACATGTTCTCCAGATATTCCATTTACATGATTATACAGTTACATCCGTTTACTGATATCATGGTTTCGGCCAGTCATCCAATTATACAATCAATATAATTTACAATACAATACAATACAACCAAAATACTATGTGGTTTAAAGGGGTAGATTGGTACGGAAGGTGTTAAAAGTGGCACGAGACGGTAAGATTAAGACACCTAAAATGAATCCAATTGTCGTTGTTCTGGGTTGTATAATGGAGTCTGGTACTTTCATTTGCCCTGGTCTCTAGCATATAGAGACCCCTTTTGTATACACTGGCATTCTTCTGTACCAAGCTACAAACAACAGCGTTAATACAACATTACAACAATATAATAAAACATTAAAAGCTACTCTCTCTCTCTCCTACTCTCTGTGTATTTCGTCCTTATCTTTGAGATTTACAGAGCGATCTGTTCGCTGACGACATTCTATTTCTTTCTTCTTTGAATGTCGTCAGGTGATTTGGAACCGTAAGAGATCGAGCCAACTGCAGAAGACTTGGATCAGTACAGCAAAGACCCTGAGCTCTAGACATTGTACATTTGCTTTTCAGTACCTTTAATTTCCTGTCATGCCATTGTTTAGGCATTGCTTTTATTTCAGTTGTATTTCTTTTTCATGCATTGTACAAAAGAATGTTAATAAATAAAGTTGCTGTTTTTATTATACCTTGTCTCTTGTGTATATTTTCTTTTATATTGCTTAGCTACGCTTAGTGTATTTTCTTCTGAGTAAATACGTAGCGGACCTGTCGTGTTCCCTTCGCCGTATACCGTGAAGCGGGGCGTGACAGGTTTTGTTGGTGGCCCATGCAGGTCTGAGCTGTATGAAACCTTATCATGCAGTTATGTTCTGCGTGAACAACCTAAGCAATATAACACAAGAACCAGCAACTATAACATCCTTTACAATTCATGTTCCTTGAATCCTATCATTCTATATACTTTGAATCCGTCATAATCCAAAATTCCCTCACCTCTTTTACAATTTTACCAAAACCTTCGCATTCCTTCATTCCTTCACACATTTTTCACATTTTTAAAAACCCTTGCATAACCTTGTTATTTTTTTCACACACTGTCAGTACTTCAGTCACTAAACTTTCTTGAATCTGTTACACTTTCCTTTTACAAATTTCGAGGATGAAATTTTTATAAGGAGGGTAGAATGTAACAAGCATAATTTTTCTATACAAATTTTTTCAAAATATTTTTCAAAATCCATAAAGGGGTATTTTAACCTGAGCACAAGATATAAGTAATTATTTTGCTTTTTAATTACAAGTTAAAAGAATGAAACAACTCTATTTTTAGTGTACAAAAATTTGCTTTAAAATTAATGTATACTTGGGGTATTTACATTTACTGTTATTATTTTAAGTAATTAATTAGCTCCATAATTAGAAGAAGGAGCTTGTGGGTCATTGGTAATAGCTTGCACTGCTGAACCAAGCCACCAGAGTTCAAATCCCATACCCCATATTATTTTTAATATTGATTTTTTTTAAAACGTTTAAAATACCAAGGGTTTACAAGTGCATATCTCACAAAAACCCCACTACACCCAAAAGTGTAACATTTCCAGAAGTTAGATGAACCGTCGGGGGGGATCCCGGCAGCCTAACTCGGCCGGGAGTCGGCCAAATCGGCCTTGACTCGGTCTGACTCCGTCCTTAGACCGAGTCACGGCCGAGTCGGCCGATTCCGGCGAAGGCGCCAACATGAAAGTTGTGTCTTTTCATATTCCCTATGCACCTGCAAAATTTCAGCCTCAGACCACTTCTAGGGCTCTTTTAAAATCCCGATTACTCCACTTTTAATACATTTTTTTATATATTTTATCACATTTTTCATTTTAACCTTTCATCTATCCTAACCCTAGCCTACCCTATAAATACACCCCCTACTCTCTACCCTCTCACCCCAAAATCCTGAGCCCACTCTCTAAAAATTTTTCCAAGAGTCGTGTACTTTGAAAACAAGCTCGAGGCGAAGCTCCGACGAATTCCCGGCGGAACTTCCAGCGTCCGTTTTAAGGAACTACCGGCGACGACGCAATATATCGGCGATCGCTCTAGTTCCCTCTCACTCTCTTGTTTAATCTAAAACCCGTAAGTCCCTTTCTATCTCTCTTTTCCATTCTCAAAATACGAAATTACAAAACCCGATGGAATCGGAACAAATCCGATTTCCGATTCGGTTTTCTATAAAATTCCACTTCTCACTAATACAATCATACCTAAACTTCCTCATGTTGACTATTAAACACTAATCAAACAATTTGATCAAGTTTCGTCACATGAAATGATAGCTTTTTCAATTTATCGTATTTTTCACTTAAATACCACATTGTTTCAATCCTTCATTTAACCCCATCAAACTTGCTATACATTTAAAGTAGATCACGAGGTAACGACCTACCTCCTCACACACTCATATGCAACACCCCAAGAACCTAGAATACGAGAAAATAAACATTTTCATTTAAATACCATATATTTAATAAAACCATTTCTAAAAGATTTAGTTTTAATACACTTTTTAAAGAAGTACCACTTATTATGAAAATACAATAAGTTGTGGACATCGGTCGTTTATCTAAACCTGATTTTGTGGTGTCTAGGCTAGGCAAGTGAGAAAGGTAACTTTAAAAGACCCGACTCACGGTGATTCGTGAGCGGATCCCTCCTTTCCTCACTTGTACTTACCTGGCCACAATTGGCGGTGAAGAGGCGATTTGAGACATCTCACAACTTGTCGTCTGGACCAGTTAGAAATAGACTAGTTAACTTAGGAGAATCTAGAACATACAATACGGAAAATATACATTTTTACAAATAAATACCATTTACTTCATAAAACCGTTTTCTAAAGGATTAGTATTTATACAATTTTTGCAAAGCGCCGCTACAACCCACTTTGGGGAACCCGTTTAGGATGGTGCAGTTTATCGCACACCCTCGAGCTTAGTAGTGCGAGATTCAGACCTCCGCAAGGAGCATTCGGTCTCGAAAGATTTAAAATACGATATCTTAAGAAAATAAGATTTTTAGAATATAAAATATTTATTAAAATTATTTTTGTATAAATATATGTATATTTATCATTAAAATATCTATTTTGTTATGATATAAATATTCCAATTTTTTCTAAAAATCACAAGAATAAATTTTACACTAAAATACCATGAATTCCAAA